>JAGUQR010000014.1:0-1200000 GCA_018905775.1 Meloidogyne exigua
AGTACCCTTCTTTTTCTTGTTTTATTTTTTCTCCTAGACCCTTAGGACGGTTCAGTGCCTACATTTTGTCGCCTGTTCTTTTCTTGGTGGTGTACACTTCGGTGCCAGTTGATAGTCAGTGGTGGACACTTCGGTGCCTGAGTTCATTGTGGGGGTTTCAGAGGAGTGATTCTTGGACCACTTCTCTTTCTTCCCCACTCCTTTCTTTCTTTCTTTCTTCCCCCTTCTCTCTCCCTCCCTTATACACATCTACGCCCATAGATCTTCAAAGCCCTCAGTAGTACCCTTCTTTTTTTCTTGTTTTATTTTTTACTCCTAGACCCTTAGGACGGTTCAGTGCCTACATTTTGTCGCCTGTTCTTTTCTTGGTGGTGTACACTTCGGTGCCAGTTGATAGTCAGTGGTGGACACTTCGGTGCCTGAGTTCATTCTTTCTTTCTTCCCCTTCTCTCTCCCTCCCTTATACACATCTACGCCCATAGATCTTCAAAGCCCTCAGTAGTACCCTTCTTTTTTTCTTGTTTTATTTTTACTCCTAGACCCTTAGGACGGTTCAGTGCCTACATTTTGTCGCCTGTTCTTTTCTTGGTGGTGTACACTTCGGTGCCAGTTGATAGTCAGTGGTGGACACTTCGGTGCCTGAGTTCATTGTGGGGGTTTCAGAGGAGTGATTCTTGGACCACTTCTCTTTCTTCCCCCTCCTTTCTTTCTTTCTTTCTTCCCCCTTCTCTCTCCCTCCCTTATACACATCTACGCCCATAGATCTTCAAAGCCCTCAGTAGTACCCTTCTTTTTCTTGTTTTATTTTACTCCTAGACCCTTAGGACGGTTCAGTGCCTACATTTTGTCGCCTGTTCTTTTCTTGGTGGTGTACACTTCGGTGCCAGTTGATAGTCAGTGGTGGACACTTCGGTGCCTGAGTTCATTGTGGGGGTTTCAGAGGAGTGATTCTTGGACCACTTCTCTTTCTTCCCCACTCCTTTCTTTCTTTCTTTCTTCCCCCTTCTCTCCCCTCCCTTATACACATCTACGCCCATAGATCTTCAAAGCCCTCAGTAGTACCCTTCTTTTTTCTTGTTTTATTTTTACTCCTAGACCCTTAGGACGGTTCAGTGCCTACATTTTGTCGCCTGTTCTTTTCTTGGTGGTGTACACTTCGGTGCCAGTTGATAGTCAGTGGTGGACACTTCGGTGCCTGAGTTCATTGTGGGGGTTTCAGAGGGTGATTCTTGGACCACTTCTCTTTCTTCCCCACTCCTTTCTTTCTTTCTTTCTTCACCCTTCTCTTCCCCCTCCCTTATACACATCTACGCCCATAGATCTTCAAAGCCCTCAGTAGTACCCTTCTTTTTCTTGTTTTATTTTTACTCCTAGACCCTTAGGACGGTTCAGTGCCTACATTTTGTCGCCTGTTCTTTTCTTGGTGGTGTACACTTCGGTGCCAGTTGATAGTCAGTGGTGGACACTTCGGTGCCTGAGTTCATTGTGGGGGTTTCAGAGGAGTGATTCTTGGACCACTTCTCTTTCTTCCCCACTCCTTTCTTTCTTTCTTTCTTCCCCCTTCTCTCTCCCCTCCCTTATACACATCTACGCCCATAGATCTTCAAAGCCCTCAGTAGTACCCTTCTTTTTCTTGTTTTATTTTTACTCCTAGACCCTTAGGACGGTTCAGTGCCTACATTTTGTCGCCTGTTCTTTTCTTGGTGGTGTACACTTCGGTGCCAGTTGATAGTCAGTGGTGGACACTTCGGTGCCTGAGTTCATTGTGGGGGTTTCAGAGGGGTGATTCTTGGACCACTTCTCTTTCTTCCCCACTCCTTTCTTTCTTTCTTTCTTCCCCTTCTCTTCCCCCTCCCTTATACACATCTACGCCCATAGATCTTCAAAGCCCTCAGTAGTACCCTTCTTTTTTCTTGTTTTATTTTTACTCCTAGACCCTTAGGACGGTTCAGTGCCTACATTTTGTCGCCTGTTCTTTTCTTGGTGGTGTACACTTCGGTGCCAGTTGATAGTCAGTGGTGGACACTTCGGTGCCTGAGTTCATTGTGGGGGTTTCAGAGGAGTGATTCTTGGACCACTTCTCTTTCTTCCCCACTCCTTTCTTTCTTTCTTTCTTCCCCCTTCTCTTCCCCCTCCCTTATACACATCTACGCCCATAGATCTTCAAAGCCCTCAGTAGTACCCTTCTTTTTTCTTGTTTTATTTTTACTCCTAGACCCTTAGGACGGTTCAGTGCCTACATTTTGTCGCCTGTTCTTTTCTTGGTGGTGTACACTTCGGTGCCAGTTGATAGTCAGTGGTGGACACTTCGGTGCCTGAGTTCATTGTGGGGGTTTCAGAGGAGTGATTCTTGGACCACTTCTCTTTCTTCCCCACTCCTTTCTTTCTTTCTTTCTTCCCCCTTCTCTTCCCCCTCCCTTATACACATCTACGCCCATAGATCTTCAAAGCCCTCAGTAGTACCCTTCTTTTTCTTGTTTTATTTTTACTCCTAGACCCTTAGGACGGTTCAGTGCCTACATTTTGTCGCCTGTTCTTTTCTTGGTGGTGTACACTTCGGTGCCAGTTGATAGTCAGTGGTGGACACTTCGGTGCCTGAGTTCATTGTGGGGTTTCAGAGGAGTGATTCTTGGACCACTTCTCTTTCTTCCCCACTCCTTTCTTTCTTTCTTTCTTCACCCTTCTCTTCCCCCTCCCTTATACACATCTACGCCCATAGATCTTCAAAGCCCTCAGTAGTACCCTTCTTTTTTCTTGTTTTATTTTTACTCCTAGACCCTTAGGACGGTTCAGTGCCTACATTTTGTCGCCTGTTCTTTTCTTGGTGGTGTACACTTCGGTGCCAGTTGATAGTCAGTGGTGGACACTTCGTGCCTGAGTTCATTGTGGGGGTTTCAGAGGAGTGATTCTTGGACCACTTCTCTTTCTTCCCCACTCCTTTCTTTCTTTCTTTCTTCACCCTTCTCTTCCCCCTCCCTTATACACATCTACGCCCATAGATCTTCAAAGCCCTCAGTAGTACCCTTCTTTTTCTTGTTTTATTTTTACTCCTAGACCCTTAGGACGGTTCAGTGCCTACATTTTGTCGCCTGTTCTTTTCTTGGTGGTGTACACTTCGGTGCCAGTTGATAGTCAGTGGTGGACACTTCGGTGCCTGAGTTCATTGTGGGGGTTTCAGAGGAGTGATTCTTGGACCACTTCTCTTTCTTCCCCACTCCTTTCTTTCTTTCTTTCTTCACCCTTCTCTTCCCCCTCCCTTATACACATCTACGCCCATAGATCTTCAAAGCCCTCAGTAGTACCCTTCTTTTTCTTGTTTTATTTTTACTCCTAGACCCTTAGGACGGTTCAGTGCCTACATTTTGTCGCCTGTTCTTTTCTTGGTGGTGTACACTTCGGTGCCAGTTGATAGTCAGTGGTGGACACTTCGGTGCCTGAGTTCATTGTGGGGGTTTCAGAGGAGTGATTCTTGGACCACTTCTCTTTCTTCCCCACTCCTTTCTTTCTTTCTTTCTTCACCCTTCTCTTCCCCCTCCCTTATACACATCTACGCCCATAGATCTTCAAAGCCCTCAGTAGTACCCTTCTTTTTCTTGTTTTATTTTTACTCCTAGACCCTTAGGACGGTTCAGTGCCTACATTTTGTCGCCTGTTCTTTTCTTGGTGGTGTACACTTCGGTGCCAGTTGATAGTCAGTGGTGGACACTTCGGTGCCTGAGTTCATTGTGGGGGTTTCAGAGGTGATTCTTGGACCACTTCTCTTTCTTCCCCACTCCTTTCTTTCTTTCTTTCTTCACCCTTCTCTTCCCCCTCCCTTATACACATCTACGCCCATAGATCTTCAAAGCCCTCAGTAGTACCCTTCTTTTTCTTGTTTATTTTTACTCCTAGACCCTTAGGACGGTTCAGTGCCTACATTTTGTCGCCTGTTCTTTTCTTGGTGGTGTACACTTCGGTGCCAGTTGATAGTCAGTGGTGGACACTTCGGTGCCTGAGTTCATTGTGGGGGTTTCAGAGGAGTGATTCTTGGACCACTTCTCTTTCTTCCCCACTCCTTTCTTTCTTTCTTTCTTCACCCTTCTCTTCCCCCTCCCTTATACACATCTACGCCCATAGATCTTCAAAGCCCTCAGTAGTACCCTTCTTTTTTCTTGTTTTATTTTTACTCCTAGACCCTTAGGACGGTTCAGTGCCTACATTTTGTCGCCTGTTCTTTTCTTGGTGGTGTACACTTCGGTGCCAGTTGATAGTCAGTGGTGGACACTTCGGTGCCTGAGTTCATTGTGGGGGTTTCAGAGGAGTGATTCTTGGACCACTTCTCTTTCTTCCCCACTCCTTTCTTTCTTTCTTTCTTCACCCTTCTCTTCCCCCTCCCTTATACACATCTACGCCCATAGATCTTCAAAGCCCTCAGTAGTACCCTTCTTTTTCTTGTTTTATTTTTACTCCTAGACCCTTAGGACGGTTCAGTGCCTACATTTTGTCGCCTGTTCTTTTCTTGGTGGTGTACACTTCGGTGCCAGTTGATAGTCAGTGGTGGACACTTCGGTGCCTGAGTTCATTGTGGGGGTTTCAGAGGAGTGATTCTTGGACCACTTCTCTTTCTTCCCCACTCCTTTCTTTCTTTCTTTCTTCCCCCTTCTCTTCCCCCTCCCTTATACACATCTACGCCCATAGATCTTCAAAGCCCTCAGTAGTACCCTTCTTTTTCTTGTTTTATTTTTACTCCTAGACCCTTAGGACGGTTCAGTGCCTACATTTTGTCGCCTGTTCTTTTCTTGGTGGTGTACACTTCGGTGCCAGTTGATAGTCAGTGGTGGACACTTCGGTGCCTGAGTTCATTGTGGGGGTTTCAGAGGAGTGATTCTTGGACCACTTCTCTTTCTTCCCCACTCCTTTCTTTCTTTCTTTCTTCACCCTTCTCTTCCCCCTCCCTTATACACATCTACGCCCATAGATCTTCAAAGCCCTCAGTAGTACCCTTCTTTTTTCTTGTTTTATTTTACTCCTAGACCCTTAGGACGGTTCAGTGCCTACATTTTGTCGCCTGTTCTTTTCTTGGTGGTGTACACTTCGGTGCCAGTTGATAGTCAGTGGTGGACACTTCGGTGCCTGAGTTCATTGTGGGGGTTTCAGAGGAGTGATTCTTGGACCACTTCTCTTTCTTCCCCACTCCTTTCTTTCTTTCTTTCTTCACCCTTCTCTTCCCCCTCCCTTATACACATCTACGCCCATAGATCTTCAAAGCCCTCAGTAGTACCCTTCTTTTTTCTTGTTTTATTTTTACTCCTAGACCCTTAGGACGGTTCAGTGCCTACATTTTGTCGCCTGTTCTTTTCTTGGTGGTGTACACTTCGGTGCCAGTTGATAGTCAGTGGTGGACACTTCGGTGCCTGAGTTCATTGTGGGGGTTTCAGAGGAGTGATTCTTGGACCACTTCTCTTTCTTCCCCACTCCTTTCTTTCTTTCTTTCTTCCCCCTTCTCTCTCCCCTCCCTTATACACATCTACGCCCATAGATCTTCAAAGCCCTCAGTAGTACCCTTCTTTTTCTTGTTTTATTTTTACTCCTAGACCCTTAGGACGGTTCAGTGCCTACATTTTGTCGCCTGTTCTTTTCTTGGTGGTGTACACTTCGGTGCCAGTTGATAGTCAGTGGTGGACACTTCGGTGCCTGAGTTCATTGTGGGGTTTCAGAGGAGTGATTCTTGGACCACTTCTCTTTCTTCCCCACTCCTTTCTTTCTTTCTTTCTTCACCCTTCTCTTCCCCCTCCCTTATACACATCTACGCCCATAGATCTTCAAAGCCCTCAGTAGTACCCTTCTTTTTCTTGTTTTATTTTTACTCCTAGACCCTTAGGACGGTTCAGTGCCTACATTTTGTCGCCTGTTCTTTTCTTGGTGGTGTACACTTCGGTGCCAGTTGATAGTCAGTGGTGGACACTTCGGTGCCTGAGTTCATTGTGGGGGTTTCAGAGGAGTGATTCTTGGACCACTTCTCTTTCTTCCCCACTCCTTTCTTTCTTTCTTTCTTCCCCCTTCTCTTCCCCCTCCCTTATACACATCTACGCCCATAGATCTTCAAAGCCCTCAGTAGTACCCTTCTTTTTCTTGTTTTATTTTTACTCCTAGACCCTTAGGACGGTTCAGTGCCTACATTTTGTCGCCTGTTCTTTTCTTGGTGGTGTACACTTCGGTGCCAGTTGATAGTCAGTGGTGGACACTTCGGTGCCTGAGTTCATTGTGGGGGTTTCAGAGGAGTGATTCTTGGACCACTTCTCTTTCTTCCCCACTCCTTTCTTTCTTTCTTTCTTCACCCTTCTCTTCCCCCTCCCTTATACACATCTACGCCCATAGATCTTCAAAGCCCTCAGTAGTACCCTTCTTTTTTCTTGTTTTATTTTTACTCCTAGACCCTTAGGACGGTTCAGTGCCTACATTTTGTCGCCTGTTCTTTTCTTGGTGGTGTACACTTCGGTGCCAGTTGATAGTCAGTGGTGGACACTTCGGTGCCTGAGTTCATTGTGGGGTTTCAGAGGAGTGATTCTTGGACCACTTCTCTTTCTTCCCCACTCCTTTCTTTCTTTCTTTCTTCCCCCTTCTCTCTCCCCTCCCTTATACACATCTACGCCCATAGATCTTCAAAGCCCTCAGTAGTACCCTTCTTTTTCTTGTTTTATTTTTACTCCTAGACCCTTAGGACGGTTCAGTGCCTACATTTTGTCGCCTGTTCTTTTCTTGGTGGTGTACACTTCGGTGCCAGTTGATAGTCAGTGGTGGACACTTCGGTGCCTGAGTTCATTGTGGGGGTTTCAGAGGAGTGATTCTTGGACCACTTCTCTTTCTTCCCCACTCCTTTCTTTCTTTCTTTCTTCACCCTTCTCTCCCCCTCCCTTATACACATCTACGCCCATAGATCTTCAAAGCCCTCAGTAGTACCCTTCTTTTTCTTGTTTTATTTTTACTCCTAGACCCTTAGGACGGTTCAGTGCCTACATTTTGTCGCCTGTTCTTTTCTTGGTGGTGTACACTTCGGTGCCAGTTGATAGTCAGTGGTGGACACTTCGGTGCCTGAGTTCATTGTGGGGGTTTCAGAGGAGTGATTCTTGGACCACTTCTCTTTCTTCCCCACTCCTTTCTTTCTTTCTTTCTTCCCCTTCTCTTCCCCCTCCCTTATACACATCTACGCCCATAGATCTTCAAAGCCCTCAGTAGTACCCTTCTTTTTTCTTGTTTTATTTTTACTCCTAGACCCTTAGGACGGTTCAGTGCCTACATTTTGTCGCCTGTTCTTTTCTTGGTGGTGTACACTTCGGTGCCAGTTGATAGTCAGTGGTGGACACTTCGGTGCCTGAGTTCATTGTGGGGGTTTCAGAGGAGTGATTCTTGGACCACTTCTCTTTCTTCCCCACTCCTTTCTTTCTTTCTTTCTTCCCCTTCTCTCTCCCCTCCCTTATACACATCTACGCCCATAGATCTTCAAAGCCCTCAGTAGTACCCTTCTTTTTTCTTGTTTTATTTTTACTCCTAGACCCTTAGGACGGTTCAGTGCCTACATTTTGTCGCCTGTTCTTTTCTTGGTGGTGTACACTTCGGTGCCAGTTGATAGTCAGTGGTGGACACTTCGGTGCCTGAGTTCATTGTGGGGGTTTCAGAGGAGTGATTCTTGGACCACTTCTCTTTCTTCCCCACTCCTTTCTTTCTTTCTTTCTTCCCCCTTCTCTCTCCCCTCCCTTATACACATCTACGCCCATAGATCTTCAAAGCCCTCAGTAGTACCCTTCTTTTTCTTGTTTTATTTTTACTCCTAGACCCTTAGGACGGTTCAGTGCCTACATTTTGTCGCCTGTTCTTTTCTTGGTGGTGTACACTTCGGTGCCAGTTGATAGTCAGTGGTGGACACTTCGGTGCCTGAGTTCATTGTGGGGGTTTCAGAGGAGTGATTCTTGGACCACTTCTCTTTCTTCCCCACTCCTTTCTTTCTTTCTTTCTTCCCCCTTCTCTCTCCCCTCCCTTATACACATCTACGCCCATAGATCTTCAAAGCCCTCAGTAGTACCCTTCTTTTTCTTGTTTTATTTTTACTCCTAGACCCTTAGGACGGTTCAGTGCCTACATTTTGTCGCCTGTTCTTTTCTTGGTGGTGTACACTTCGGTGCCAGTTGATAGTCAGTGGTGGACACTTCGGTGCCTGAGTTCATTGTGGGGGTTTCAGAGGAGTGATTCTTGGACCACTTCTCTTTCTTCCCCACTCCTTTCTTTCTTTCTTTCTTCCCCTTCTCTCTCCCCTCCCTTATACACATCTACGCCCATAGATCTTCAAAGCCCTCAGTAGTACCCTTCTTTTTCTTGTTTTATTTTTACTCCTAGACCCTTAGGACGGTTCAGTGCCTACCATTTTGTCGCCTGTTCTTTTCTTGGTGGTGTACACTTCGGTGCCAGTTGATAGTCAGTGGTGGACACTTCGGTGCCTGAGTTCATTGTGGGGGTTTCAGAGGAGTGATTCTTGGACCACTTCTCTTTCTTCCCCACTCCTTTCTTTCTTTCTTTCTTCCCCTTCTCTCTCCCCTCCCTTATACACATCTACGCCCATAGATCTTCAAAGCCCTCAGTAGTACCCTTCTTTTTTCTTGTTTTATTTTTACTCCTAGACCCTTAGGACGGTTCAGTGCCTACATTTTGTCGCCTGTTCTTTTCTTGGTGGTGTACACTTCGGTGCCAGTTGATAGTCAGTGGTGGACACTTCGGTGCCTGAGTTCATTGTGGGGGTTTCAGAGGAGTGATTCTTGGACCACTTCTCTTTCTTCCCCACTCCTTTCTTTCTTTCTTTCTTCCCCCTTCTCTTCCCCCTCCCTTATACACATCTACGCCCATAGATCTTCAAAGCCCTCAGTAGTACCCTTCTTTTTTCTTGTTTTATTTTTACTCCTAGACCCTTAGGACGGTTCAGTGCCTACATTTTGTCGCCTGTTCTTTTCTTGGTGGTGTACACTTCGGTGCCAGTTGATAGTCAGTGGTGGACACTTCGGTGCCTGAGTTCATTGTGGGGGTTTCAGAGGAGTGATTCTTGGACCACTTCTCTTTCTTCCCCACTCCTTTCTTTCTTTCTTTCTTCCCCCTTCTCTCTCCCCTCCCTTATACACATCTACGCCCATAGATCTTCAAAGCCCTCAGTAGTACCCTTCTTTTTCTTGTTTTATTTTTACTCCTAGACCCTTAGGACGGTTCAGTGCCTACATTTTGTCGCCTGTTCTTTTCTTGGTGGTGTACACTTCGGTGCCAGTTGATAGTCAGTGGTGGACACTTCGGTGCCTGAGTTCATTGTGGGGGTTTCAGAGGAGTGATTCTTGGACCACTTCTCTTTCTTCCCCACTCCTTTCTTTCTTTCTTTCTTCCCCTTCTCTCTCCCCTCCCTTATACACATCTACGCCCATAGATCTTCAAAGCCCTCAGTAGTACCCTTCTTTTTCTTGTTTTATTTTTTACTCCTAGACCCTTAGGACGGTTCAGTGCCTACATTTTGTCGCCTGTTCTTTTCTTGGTGGTGTACACTTCGGTGCCAGTTGATAGTCAGTGGTGGACACTTCGGTGCCTGAGTTCATTGTGGGGTTTCAGAGGAGTGATTCTTGGACCACTTCTCTTTCTTCCCCACTCCTTTCTTTCTTTCTTTCTTCCCCCTTCTCTCTCCCCTCCCTTATACACATCTACGCCCATAGATCTTCAAAGCCCTCAGTAGTACCCTTCTTTTTCTTGTTTTATTTTTTCTCCTAGACCCTTAGGACTGCCCAGTGCCTACATTTTGTCGCCTGTTCTTTTCTTGGTGGTGTACACTTCGGTGCCAGTTGATAGTCAGTGGTGGACACTTCGGTGCCTGAGTTCATTGTGGGGGTTTCAGAGGAGTGATTCTTGGACCACTTCTCTTTCTTCCCCACTCCTTTCTTTCTTTCTTTCTTCCCCTTCTCTCTCCCTCCCTTATACACATCTACGCCCATAGATCTTCAAAGCCCTCAGTAGTACCCTTCTTTTTTCTTGTTTTATTTTTTCTCCTAGACCCTTAGGACTGCCCAGTGCCTACATTTTGTCGCCTGTTCTTTTCTTGGTGGTGTACACTTCGGTGCCAGTTGATAGTCAGTGGTGGACACTTCGGTGCCTGAGTTCATTGTGGGGGTTTCAGAGGAGTGATTCTTGGACCACTTCTCTTTCTTCCCCACTCCTTTCTTTCTTTCTTTCTTCCCCCTTCTCTCTCCCTCCCTTATACACATCTACGCCCATAGATCTTCAAAGCCCTCAGTAGTACCCTTCTTTTTCTTGTTTTATTTTTTCTCCTAGACCCTTAGGACTGCCCAGTGCCTACATTTTGTCGCCTGTTCTTTTCTTGGTGGTGTACACTTCGGTGCCAGTTGATAGTCAGTGGTGGACACTTCGGTGCCTGAGTTCATTGTGGGGGTTTCAGAGGAGTGATTCTTGGACCACTTCTCTTTCTTCCCCACTCCTTTCTTTCTTTCTTTCTTCCCCCTTCTCTCTCCCCTCCCTTATACACATCTACGCCCATAGATCTTCAAAGCCCTCAGTAGTACCCTTCTTTTTTCTTGTTTTATTTTTTCTCCTAGACCCTTAGGACTGCCCAGTGCCTACATTTTGTCGCCTGTTCTTTTCTTGGTGGTGTACACTTCGGTGCCAGTTGATAGTCAGTGGTGGACACTTCGGTGCCTGAGTTCATTGTGGGGTTTCAGAGGAGTGATTCTTGGACCACTTCTCTTTCTTCCCCACTCCTTTCTTTCTTTCTTTCTTCCCCCTTCTCTCTCCCCTCCCTTATACACATCTACGCCCATAGATCTTCAAAGCCCTCAGTAGTACCCTTCTTTTTCTTGTTTTATTTTTCTCCTAGACCCTTAGGACTGCCCAGTGCCTACATTTTGTCGCCTGTTCTTTTCTTGGTGGTGTACACTTCGGTGCCAGTTGATAGTCAGTGGTGGACACTTCGGTGCCTGAGTTCATTGTGGGGGTTTCAGAGGAGTGATTCTTGGACCACTTCTCTTTCTTCCCCACTCCTTTCTTTCTTTCTTTCTTCCCCTTCTCTCTCCCCTCCCTTATACACATCTACGCCCATAGATCTTCAAAGCCCTCAGTAGTAGTACCCTTCTTTTTTCTTGTTTTATTTTTCTCCTAGACCCTTAGGACTGCCCAGTGCCTACATTTTGTCGCCTGTTCTTTTCTTGGTGGTGTACACTTCGGTGCCAGTTGATAGTCAGTGGTGGACACTTCGGTGCCTGAGTTCATTGTGGGGGTTTCAGAGGAGTGATTCTTGGACCACTTCTCTTTCTTCCCCACTCCTTTCTTTCTTTCTTTCTTCCCCCTTCTCTCTCCCCTCCCTTATACACATCTACGCCCATAGATCTTCAAAGCCCTCAGTAGTACCCTTCTTTTTCTTGTTTTATTTTTTCTCCTAGACCCTTAGGACTGCCCAGTGCCTACATTTTGTCGCCTGTTCTTTTCTTGGTGGTGTACACTTCGGTGCCAGTTGATAGTCAGTGGTGGACACTTCGGTGCCTGAGTTCATTGTGGGGGTTTCAGAGGAGTGATTCTTGGACCACTTCTCTTTCTTCCCCACTCCTTTCTTTCTTTCTTTCTTCCCCCTTCTCTCTCCCCTCCCTTATACACATCTACGCCCATAGATCTTCAAAGCCCTCAGTAGTACCCTTCTTTTTTCTTGTTTTATTTTTTCTCCTAGACCCTTAGGACTGCCCAGTGCCTACATTTTGTCGCCTGTTCTTTTCTTGGTGGTGTACACTTCGGTGCCAGTTGATAGTCAGTGGTGGACACTTCGGTGCCTGAGTTCATTGTGGGGGTTTCAGAGGAGTGATTCTTGGACCACTTCTCTTTCTTCCCCACTCCTTTCTTTCTTTCTTTCTTCCCCCTTCTCTCTCCCCTCCCTTATACACATCTACGCCCATAGATCTTCAAAGCCCTCAGTAGTACCCTTCTTTTTCTTGTTTTATTTTTTCTCCTAGACCCTTAGGACTGCCCAGTGCCTACATTTTGTCGCCTGTTCTTTTCTTGGTGGTGTACACTTCGGTGCCAGTTGATAGTCAGTGGTGGACACTTCGGTGCCTGAGTTCATTGTGGGGGTTTCAGAGGAGTGATTCTTGGACCACTTCTCTTTCTTCCCCACTCTTTCTTTCTTTCTTTCTTCCCCCTTCTCTCTCCCCTCCCTTATACACATCTACGCCCATAGATCTTCAAAGCCCTCAGTAGTACCCTTCTTTTTTCTTGTTTTATTTCTTCTCCTAGACCCTTAGGACTGCCCAGTGCCTACATTTTGTCGCCTGTTCTTTTCTTGGTGGTGTACACTTCGGTGCCAGTTGATAGTCAGTGGTGGACACTTCGGTGCCTGAGTTCATTGTGGGGGTTTCAGAGGAGTGATTCTTGGACCACTTCTCTTTCTTCCCACTCCTTTCTTTCTTTCTTTCTTCCCCCTTCTCTCTCCCTCCCTTATACACATCTACGCCCATAGATCTTCAAAGCCCTCAGTAGTACCCTTCTTTTTCTTGTTTTATTTCTTCTCCTAGACCCTTAGGACTGCCCAGTGCCTACATTTTGTCGCCTGTTCTTTTCTTGGTGGTGTACACTTCGGTGCCAGTTGATAGTCAGTGGTGGACACTTCGGTGCCTGAGTTCATTGTGGGGGTTTCAGAGGAGTGATTCTTGGACCACTTCTCTTTCTTCCCCACTCCTTTCTTTCTTTCTTTCTTCCCCCTTCTCTCTCCCTCCCTTATACACATCTACGCCCATAGATCTTCAAAGCCCTCAGTAGTACCCTTCTTTTTCTTGTTTTATTTCTTCTCCTAGACCCTTAGGACTGCCCAGTGCCTACATTTTGTCGCCTGTTCTTTTCTTGGTGGTGTACACTTCGGTGCCAGTTGATAGTCAGTGGTGGACACTTCGGTGCCTGAGTTCATTGTGGGGGTTTCAGAGGAGTGATTCTTGGACCACTTCTCTTTCTTCCCCACTCCTTTCTTTCTTTCTTTCTTCCCCCTTCTCTCTCCCTCCCTTATACACATCTACGCCCATAGATCTTCAAAGCCCTCAGTAGTACCCTTCTTTTTTTTCTTGTTTTATTTCTTCTCCTAGACCCTTAGGACTGCCCAGTGCCTACATTTTGTCGCCTGTTCTTTTCTTGGTGGTGTACACTTCGGTGCCAGTTGATAGTCAGTGGTGGACACTTCGGTGCCTGAGTTCATTGTGGGGGTTTCAGAGGAGTGATTCTTGGACCACTTCTCTTTCTTCCCCACTCCTTTCTTTCTTTCTTTCTTCCCCCTTCTCTCCCCTCCCTTATACACATCTACGCCCATAGATCTTCAAAGCCCTCAGTAGTACCCTTCTTTTTTTCTTGTTTTATTTCTTCTCCTAGACCCTTAGGACTGCCCAGTGCCTACATTTTGTCGCCTGTTCTTTTCTTGGTGGTGTACACTTCGGTGCCAGTTGATAGTCAGTGGTGGACACTTCGGTGCCTGAGTTCATTGTGGGGGTTTCAGAGGAGTGATTCTTGGACCACTTCTCTTTCTTCCCCACTCCTTTCTTTCTTTCTTTCCCCCTTCTCTCTCCCCTCCCTTATACACATCTACGCCCATAGATCTTCAAAGCCCTCAGTAGTACCCTTCTTTTTTCTTGTTTTATTTCTTCTCCTAGACCCTTAGGACTGCCCAGTGCCTACATTTTGTCGCCTGTTCTTTTCTTGGTGGTGTACACTTCGGTGCCAGTTGATAGTCAGTGGTGGACACTTCGGTGCCTGAGTTCATTGTGGGGGTTTCAGAGGAGTGATTCTTGGACCACTTCTCTTTCTTCCCCACTCCTTTCTTTCTTTCTTTCTTCCCCCTTCTCTCTCCCTCCCTTATACACATCTACGCCCATAGATCTTCAAAGCCCTCAGTAGTACCCTTCTTTTTCTTGTTTTATTTCTTCTCCTAGACCCTTAGGACTGCCCAGTGCCTACATTTTGTCGCCTGTTCTTTTCTTGGTGGTGTACACTTCGGTGCCAGTTGATAGTCAGTGGTGGACACTTCGGTGCCTGAGTTCATTGTGGGGTTTCAGAGGAGTGATTCTTGGACCACTTCTCTTTCTTCCCCACTCCTTTCTTTCTTTTCTTCTTCCCCTTCTCTCTCCCTCCCTTATACACATCTACGCCCATAGATCTTCAAAGCCCTCAGTAGTACCCTTCTTTTTTCTTGTTTTATTTCTTCTCCTAGACCCTTAGGACTGCCCAGTGCCTACATTTTGTCGCCTGTTCTTTTCTTGGTGGTGTACACTTCGGTGCCAGTTGATAGTCAGTGGTGGACACTTCGGTGCCTGAGTTCATTGTGGGGGTTTCAGAGGAGTGATTCTTGGACCACTTCTCTTTCTTCCCCCTCCTTTCTTTCTTTCTTTCTTCCCCCTTCTCTCTCCCCTCCCTTATACACATCTACGCCCATAGATCTTCAAAGCCCTCAGTAGTACCCTTCTTTTTCTTGTTTTATTTCTTCTCCTAGACCCTTAGGACTGCCCAGTGCCTACATTTTGTCGCCTGTTCTTTTCTTGGTGGTGTACACTTCGGTGCCAGTTGATAGTCAGTGGTGGACACTTCGGTGCCTGAGTTCATTGTGGGGGTTTCAGAGGAGTGATTCTTGGACCACTTCTCTTTCTTCCCCACTCCTTTCTTTCTTTCTTTCTTCCCCCTTCTCTCTCCCTCCCTTATACACATCTACGCCCATAGATCTTCAAAGCCCTCAGTAGTACCCTTCTTTTTCTTGTTTTATTTCTTCTCCTAGACCCTTAGGACTGCCCAGTGCCTACATTTTGTCGCCTGTTCTTTTCTTGGTGGTGTACACTTCGGTGCCAGTTGATAGTCAGTGGTGGACACTTCGGTGCCTGAGTTCATTGTGGGGGTTTCAGAGGAGTGATTCTTGGACCACTTCTCTTTCTTCCCCACTCCTTTCTTTCTTTCTTCCCCCTTCTCTCTCCCCTCCCTTATACACATCTACGCCCATAGATCTTCAAAGCCCTCAGTAGTACCCTTCTTTTTTCTTGTTTTATTTCTTCTCCTAGACCCTTAGGACTGCCCAGTGCCTACATTTTGTCGCCTGTTCTTTTCTTGGTGGTGTACACTTCGGTGCCAGTTGATAGTCAGTGGTGGACACTTCGGTGCCTGAGTTCATTGTGGGGGTTTCAGAGGAGTGATTCTTGGACCACTTCTCTTTCTTCCCCACTCCTTTCTTTCTTTCTTCCCCCTTCTCTCTCCCTCCCTTATACACATCTACGCCCATAGATCTTCAAAGCCCTCAGTAGTACCCTTCTTTTTTCTTGTTTTATTTCTTCTCCTAGACCCTTAGGACTGCCCAGTGCCTACATTTTGTCGCCTGTTCTTTTCTTGGTGGTGTACACTTCGGTGCCAGTTGATAGTCAGTGGTGGACACTTCGGTGCCTGAGTTCATTGTGGGGGTTTCAGAGGAGTGATTCTTGGACCACTTCTCTTTCTTCCCCCTCCTTTCCTTTCTTTCTTTCTTCCCCCTTCTCTCTCCCCTCCCTTATACACATCTACGCCCATAGATCTTCAAAGCCCTCAGTAGTACCCTTCTTTTTTCTTGTTTTATTTCTTCTCCTAGACCCTTAGGACTGCCCAGTGCCTACATTTTGTCGCCTGTTCTTTTCTTGGTGGTGTACACTTCGGTGCCAGTTGATAGTCAGTGGTGGACACTTCGGTGCCTGAGTTCATTGTGGGGGTTTCAGAGGAGTGATTCTTGGACCACTTCTCTTTCTTCCCCACTTTCCTTTCTTTCTTTCTTCCCCCTTCTCTCTCCCTCCCTTATACACATCTACGCCCATAGATCTTCAAAGCCCTCAGTAGTACCCTTCTTTTTTCTTGTTTTATTTCTTCTCCTAGACCCTTAGGACTGCCCAGTGCCTACATTTTGTCGCCTGTTCTTTTCTTGGTGGTGTACACTTCGGTGCCAGTTGATAGTCAGTGGTGGACACTTCGGTGCCTGAGTTCATTGTGGGGGTTTCAGAGGAGTGATTCTTGGACCACTTCTCTTTCTTCCCCACTCCTTTCTTTCTTTCTTTCTTCCCCCTTCTCTCTCCCCTCCCTTATACACATCTACGCCCATAGATCTTCAAAGCCCTCAGTAGTACCCTTCTTTTTTCTTGTTTTATTTCTTCTCCTAGACCCTTAGGACTGCCCAGTGCCTACATTTTGTCGCCTGTTCTTTTCTTGGTGGTGTACACTTCGGTGCCAGTTGATAGTCAGTGGTGGACACTTCGGTGCCTGAGTTCATTGTGGGGGTTTCAGAGGAGTGATTCTTGGACCACTTCTCTTTCTTCCCCACTCCTTTTTCTTTCTTTCTTCCCCCTTCTCTCTCCCCTCCCTTATACACATCTACGCCCATAGATCTTCAAAGCCCTCAGTAGTACCCTTCTTTTTTCTTGTTTTATTTCTTCTCCTAGACCCTTAGGACTGCCCAGTGCCTACATTTTGTCGCCTGTTCTTTTCTTGGTGGTGTACACTTCGGTGCCAGTTGATAGTCAGTGGTGGACACTTCGGTGCCTGAGTTCATTGTGGGGTTTCAGAGGAGTGATTCTTGGACCACTTCTCTTTCTTCCCCACTCCTTTCTTTCTTTTTCTTCCCCCTTCTCTCTCCCTCCCTTATACACATCTACGCCCATAGATCTTCAAAGCCCTCAGTAGTACCCTTCTTTTTCTTGTTTTATTTCTTCTCCTAGACCCTTAGGACTGCCCAGTGCCTACATTTTGTCGCCTGTTCTTTTCTTGGTGGTGTACACTTCGGTGCCAGTTGATAGTCAGTGGTGGACACTTCGGTGCCTGAGTTCATTGTGGGGGTTTCAGAGGAGTGATTCTTGGACCACTTCTCTTTCTTCCCCACTCCTTTCTTTCTTTCTTTCTTCCCCTTCTCTCTCCCCTCCCTTATACACATCTACGCCCATAGATCTTCAAAGCCCTCAGTAGTACCCTTCTTTTTCTTGTTTTATTTCTTCTCCTAGACCCTTAGGACTGCCCAGTGCCTACATTTTGTCGCCTGTTCTTTTCTTGGTGGTGTACACTTCGGTGCCAGTTGATAGTCAGTGGTGGACACTTCGGTGCCTGAGTTCATTGTGGGGGTTTCAGAGGAGTGATTCTTGGACCACTTCTCTTTCTTCCCCACTCCTTTCTTTCTTTCTTTCTTCCCCTTCTCTCTCCCCTCCCTTATACACATCTACGCCCATAGATCTTCAAAGCCCTCAGTAGTACCCTTCTTTTTTTTCTTGTTTTATTTCTTCTCCTAGACCCTTAGGACTGCCCAGTGCCTACATTTTGTCGCCTGTTCTTTTCTTGGTGGTGTACACTTCGGTGCCAGTTGATAGTCAGTGGTGGACACTTCGGTGCCTGAGTTCATTGTGGGGGTTTCAGAGGAGTGATTCTTGGACCACTTCTCTTTCTTCCCCACTCCTTTCTTTCTTTCTTCCCCCTTCTCTCTCCCTCCCTTATACACATCTACGCCCATAGATCTTCAAAGCCCTCAGTAGTACCCTTCTTTTTTCTTGTTTTATTTCTTCTCCTAGACCCTTAGGACTGCCCAGTGCCTACATTTTGTCGCCTGTTCTTTTCTTGGTGGTGTACACTTCGGTGCCAGTTGATAGTCAGTGGTGGACACTTCGGTGCCTGAGTTCATTGTGGGGGTTTCAGAGGAGTGATTCTTGGACCACTTCTCTTTCTTCCCCACTCCTTTCTTTCTTTCTTCCCCCTTCTCTCTCTCCCTCCCTTATACACATCTACGCCCATAGATCTTCAAAGCCCTCAGTAGTACCCTTCTTTTTTCTTGTTTTATTTCTTCTCCTAGACCCTTAGGACTGCCCAGTGCCTACATTTTGTCGCCTGTTCTTTTCTTGGTGGTGTACACTTCGGTGCCAGTTGATAGTCAGTGGTGGACACTTCGGTGCCTGAGTTCATTGTGGGGGTTTCAGAGGAGTGATTCTTGGACCACTTCTCTTTCTTCCCCACTCCTTTTCTTTCTTTCTTCCCCTTCTCTCTCCCTCCCTTATACACATCTACGCCCATAGATCTTCAAAGCCCTCAGTAGTACCCTTCTTTTTCTTGTTTTATTTCTTCTCCTAGACCCTTAGGACTGCCCAGTGCCTACATTTTGTCGCCTGTTCTTTTCTTGGTGGTGTACACTTCGGTGCCAGTTGATAGTCAGTGGTGGACACTTCGGTGCCTGAGTTCATTGTGGGGGTTTCAGAGGAGTGATTCTTGGACCACTTCTCTTTCTTCCCCACTCCTTTCTTTCTTTCTTCCCCCTTCTCTCTCCCCTCCCTTATACACATCTACGCCCATAGATCTTCAAAGCCCTCAGTAGTACCCTTCTTTTTCTTGTTTTATTTCTTCTCCTAGACCCTTAGGACTGCCCAGTGCCTACATTTTGTCGCCTGTTCTTTTCTTGGTGGTGTACACTTCGGTGCCAGTTGATAGTCAGTGGTGGACACTTCGGTGCCTGAGTTCATTGTGGGGGTTTCAGAGGAGTGATTCTTGGACCACTTCTCTTTCTTCCCCACTCCTTTCTTTCTTTCTTCTTCCCCTTCTCTCTCTCCCTCCCTTATACACATCTACGCCCATAGATCTTCAAAGCCCTCAGTAGTACCCTTCTTTTTTCTTGTTTTATTTCTTCTCCTAGACCCTTAGGACTGCCCAGTGCCTACATTTTGTCGCCTGTTCTTTTCTTGGTGGTGTACACTTCGGTGCCAGTTGATAGTCAGTGGTGGACACTTCGGTGCCTGAGTTCATTGTGGGGGTTTCAGAGGAGTGATTCTTGGACCACTTCTCTTTCTTCCCCACTCCTTTCTTTCTTTCTTCCCCCTTCTCTCTCCCTCCCTTATACACATCTACGCCCATAGATCTTCAAAGCCCTCAGTAGTACCCTTCTTTTTTCTTGTTTTATTTCTTCTCCTAGACCCTTAGGACTGCCCAGTGCCTACATTTTGTCGCCTGTTCTTTTCTTGGTGGTGTACACTTCGGTGCCAGTTGATAGTCAGTGGTGGACACTTCGGTGCCTGAGTTCATTGTGGGGGTTTCAGAGGAGTGATTCTTGGACCACTTCTCTTTCTTCCCCACTCCTTTCTTTCTTTCTTCCCCTTTCTCTCTCCCCTCCCTTATACACATCTACGCCCATAGATCTTCAAAGCCCTCAGTAGTACCCTTCTTTTTTCTTGTTTTATTTCTTCTCCTAGACCCTTAGGACTGCCCAGTGCCTACATTTTGTCGCCTGTTCTTTTCTTGGTGGTGTACACTTCGGTGCCAGTTGATAGTCAGTGGTGGACACTTCGGTGCCTGAGTTCATTGTGGGGGTTTCAGAGGAGTGATTCTTGGACCACTTCTCTTTCTTCCCCACTCCTTTCTTTCTTTCTTCCCCCTTCTCTCTCCCCTCCCTTATACACATCTACGCCCATAGATCTTCAAAGCCCTCAGTAGTACCCTTCTTTTTTTCTTGTTTTATTTCTTCTCCTAGACCCTTAGGACTGCCCAGTGCCTACATTTTGTCGCCTGTTCTTTTCTTGGTGGTGTACACTTCGGTGCCAGTTGATAGTCAGTGGTGGACACTTCGGTGCCTGAGTTCATTGTGGGGGTTTCAGAGGAGTGATTCTTGGACCACTTCTCTTTCTTCCCCACTCCTTTCTTTCTTTCTTCCCCCTTCTCTCTCCCTCCCTTATACACATCTACGCCCATAGATCTTCAAAGCCCTCAGTAGTACCCTTCTTTTTTTTCTTGTTTTATTTCTTCTCCTAGACCCTTAGGACTGCCCAGTGCCTACATTTTGTCGCCTGTTCTTTTCTTGGTGGTGTACACTTCGGTGCCAGTTGATAGTCAGTGGTGGACACTTCGGTGCCTGAGTTCATTGTGGGGGTTTCAGAGGAGTGATTCTTGGACCACTTCTCTTTCTTCCCCACTCCTTTCTTTCTTTCTTCCCCCTTCTCTCTCCCCTCCCTTATACACATCTACGCCCATAGATCTTCAAAGCCCTCAGTAGTACCCTTCTTTTTTCTTGTTTTATTTCTTCTCCTAGACCCTTAGGACTGCCCAGTGCCTACATTTTGTCGCCTGTTCTTTTCTTGGTGGTGTACACTTCGGTGCCAGTTGATAGTCAGTGGTGGACACTTCGGTGCCTGAGTTCATTGTGGGGGTTTCAGAGGAGTGATTCTTGGACCACTTCTCTTTCTTCCCCACTCCTTTCTTTCTTTCTTCCCCTTCTCTCTCCCCTCCCTTATACACATCTACGCCCATAGATCTTCAAAGCCCTCAGTAGTACCCTTCTTTTTTCTTGTTTTATTTCTTCTCCTAGACCCTTAGGACTGCCCAGTGCCTACATTTTGTCGCCTGTTCTTTTCTTGGTGGTGTACACTTCGGTGCCAGTTGATAGTCAGTGGTGGACACTTCGGTGCCTGAGTTCATTGTGGGGGTTTCAGAGGAGTGATTCTTGGACCACTTCTCTTTCTTCCCCACTCCTTTCTTTCTTTCTTCCCCCTTCTCTCTCCCCTCCCTTATACACATCTACGCCCATAGATCTTCAAAGCCCTCAGTAGTACCCTTCTTTTTTCTTGTTTTATTTCTTCTCCTAGACCCTTAGGACTGCCCAGTGCCTACATTTTGTCGCCTGTTCTTTTCTTGGTGGTGTACACTTCGGTGCCAGTTGATAGTCAGTGGTGGACACTTCGGTGCCTGAGTTCATTGTGGGGGTTTCAGAGGAGTGATTCTTGGACCACTTCTCTTTCTTCCCCACTCCTTTCTTTCTTTCTTCCCCCTTCTCTCTCCCCTCCCTTATACACATCTACGCCCATAGATCTTCAAAGCCCTCAGTAGTACCCTTCTTTTTTCTTGTTTTATTTCTTCTCCTAGACCCTTAGGACTGCCCAGTGCCTACATTTTGTCGCCTGTTCTTTTCTTGGTGGTGTACACTTCGGTGCCAGTTGATAGTCAGTGGTGGACACTTCGGTGCCTGAGTTCATTGTGGGGGTTTCAGAGGAGTGATTCTTGGACCACTTCTCTTTCTTCCCCACTCCTTTCTTTCTTTCTTCCCCCTTCTCTCTCCCTCCCTTATACACATCTACGCCCATAGATCTTCAAAGCCCTCAGTAGTACCCTTCTTTTTTTCTTGTTTTATTTCTTCTCCTAGACCCTTAGGACTGCCCAGTGCCTACATTTTGTCGCCTGTTCTTTTCTTGGTGGTGTACACTTCGGTGCCAGTTGATAGTCAGTGGTGGACACTTCGGTGCCTGAGTTCATTGTGGGGGTTTCAGAGGAGTGATTCTTGGACCACTTCTCTTTCTTCCCCACTCCTTTCTTTCTTTCTTTCTTCCCCTTCTCTCTCCCTCCCTTATACACATCTACGCCCATAGATCTTCAAAGCCCTCAGTAGTACCCTTCTTTTTTCTTGTTTTATTTCTTCTCCTAGACCCTTAGGACTGCCCAGTGCCTACATTTTGTCGCCTGTTCTTTTCTTGGTGGTGTACACTTCGGTGCCAGTTGATAGTCAGTGGTGGACACTTCGGTGCCTGAGTTCATTGTGGGGGTTTCAGAGGAGTGATTCTTGGACCACTTCTCTTTCTTCCCCACTCCTTTCTTTCTTTCTTCCCCCTTCTCTCTCCCCTCCCTTATACACATCTACGCCCATAGATCTTCAAAGCCCTCAGTAGTACCCTTCTTTTTTCTTGTTTTATTTCTTCTCCTAGACCCTTAGGACTGCCCAGTGCCTACATTTTGTCGCCTGTTCTTTTCTTGGTGGTGTACACTTCGGTGCCAGTTGATAGTCAGTGGTGGACACTTCGGTGCCTGAGTTCATTGTGGGGGTTTCAGAGGAGTGATTCTTGGACCACTTCTCTTTCTTCCCCACTCCTTTCTTTCTTTCTTCCCCCTTCTCTCTCCCCTCCCTTATACACATCTACGCCCATAGATCTTCAAAGCCCTCAGTAGTACCCTTCTTTTTTCTTGTTTTATTTCTTCTCCTAGACCCTTAGGACTGCCCAGTGCCTACATTTTGTCGCCTGTTCTTTTCTTGGTGGTGTACACTTCGGTGCCAGTTGATAGTCAGTGGTGGACACTTCGGTGCCTGAGTTCATTGTGGGGGTTTCAGAGGAGTGATTCTTGGACCACTTCTCTTTCTTCCCCACTCCTTTCTTTCTTTCTTCCCCCTTCTCTCTCCCCTCCCTTATACACATCTACGCCCATAGATCTTCAAAGCCCTCAGTAGTACCCTTCTTTTTTTCTTGTTTTATTTCTTCTCCTAGACCCTTAGGACTGCCCAGTGCCTACATTTTGTCGCCTGTTCTTTTCTTGGTGGTGTACACTTCGGTGCCAGTTGATAGTCAGTGGTGGACACTTCGGTGCCTGAGTTCATTGTGGGGGTTTCAGAGGAGTGATTCTTGGACCACTTCTCTTTCTTCCCCACTCCTTTCTTTCTTTCTTCCCCCTTCTCTCTCCCCTCCCTTATACACATCTACGCCCATAGATCTTCAAAGCCCTCAGTAGTACCCTTCTTTTTTCTTGTTTTATTTCTTCTCCTAGACCCTTAGGACTGCCCAGTGCCTACATTTTGTCGCCTGTTCTTTTCTTGGTGGTGTACACTTCGGTGCCAGTTGATAGTCAGTGGTGGACACTTCGGTGCCTGAGTTCATTGTGGGGGTTTCAGAGGAGTGATTCTTGGACCACTTCTCTTTCTTCCCCACTCCTTTCTTTCTTTCTTCCCCCTTCTCTCTCCCCTCCCTTATACACATCTACGCCCATAGATCTTCAAAGCCCTCAGTAGTACCCTTCTTTTTTCTTGTTTTATTTCTTCTCCTAGACCCTTAGGACTGCCCAGTGCCTACATTTTGTCGCCTGTTCTTTTCTTGGTGGTGTACACTTCGGTGCCAGTTGATAGTCAGTGGTGGACACTTCGGTGCCTGAGTTCATTGTGGGGGTTTCAGAGGAGTGATTCTTGGACCACTTCTCTTTCTTCCCCACTCCTTTCTTTCTTTCTTCCCCCTTCTCTCTCCCCTCCCTTATACACATCTACGCCCATAGATCTTCAAAGCCCTCAGTAGTACCCTTCTTTTTTCTTGTTTTATTTTTACTTCTTTTTTTCTTATACCATTTTAGACTCTTATCCTTCTCCTTTTTTGAAATTAACCTCACCTTCTTACTTATATAAAGGATGATCATCATCCTTTTTTCTCATTTATACACTTTGTTTGTGATGATGGTACTTTTATTCTCACACATCGCGTTTTTACCATTACACTTCCTACTTTAGCCCTTTTCTTCGACCTTACAACCATTACCTAATACCATCACCACAAACTCCCACGCAATCAAATAACGAAAAAAATGAAATGTGAATAATGAATGACACTTACAGTTGCCATAATCCTTTTGCTTCTTCTTCTACATCTTCCCACTGACATATCCATGCACTTGCTGAGCCCACTGCTTCGTTCGTTTCATCAGCAATGCACACCATAGAACATCCCTGTTTTGTAGTTTGAACTCATTGCATACCACTCGCTGTCATCAGCAGACATCAGCTTCCCATCCACAAAGTCATATGCCAACTACAAACATATAAATAAAACTATTTTACTAAGTAAACCTTCTTGAACACTCCGCATTCACCATACTTCCTTGATTCTTCGAAATCATAATCACGTTCCCAATAGAGTCCTTCTCACGTTTGGGAAATACATTCCCTTAAAATAACGAAAAACATATTAAACCATAATAATATTTATTATATCAAACTTTGAATAGTGTGTGTTCAAGAATTCCTTCAACTCCTCCCAATGCTTGTATCATATCAGTTCTCCAGTTGTTTAACTTCAAGAGCTTTCCATCATACCGTTGAAGCGTCCACTATGATTGTTTTGCTTCTAAATCTGGTTAGCTTTAGATTCTGTTCTCACTCTCCATCCCTTATCATAGGCAAGTGTATTTCTGTCCTTCTGGAAGAGTGTATTGATTCGAGGAATTCCTCTGTCCCAACTGTCGTCCAAGTCCTCTAAAGTTAAGCGACGATTCTGAGCGTTAGCTTCTTGTCGTTTGAGAGCATATTCTGCCCAAACACGTTGAGAGTCGACAAATTCTGCTTCCCATGGCTAAAAATATTTTTGTAAAAATAACCTCAACTTGTAACCTGGATACAACGGTACTAGTTTGAAATAATTTGGTCTTCATCATGAGTCATTCCACTTCTAAAATGAGTAACACATCCAGCATCAGTTTGACGCATCAAACGTAAATCAGATTGAGGTATTAACACGTGCCCCATAGAAAGCATTCCAAGACCTCCCATCTCTTTTGGAGTGTAAAATACGACAGGTGGGAAACGGGCAGGCATTTTAGAGTTGAGACCAATTTTAATTCTAAAAAAATGGACTTTAAATCAGGTTTTTAAATTTTACCGAGTCTGAATCTTGTTTTCACATTTTACAAGGAGATCCAACAATTCTTGTGTATTTACAACTTCCTCACGGTAATAAGTCATTAATCCAATAAGTGCAGTATTCGATTTGTTAACAATTTCTGTGAATGTAGTTGAACCAGAGGACATAAGAATTTGACGAACGCGGTTGTGGAATTTTTCCATAGACTCAGCATCCACCTTTAAAGAGGCTGGGCAGTTCTTTCCTTGGTTATCTATAAAAAAGTAAATAATTCTAACGATTAAAAAGAAAAAAGAACCTCATTTTGAAGATTCCAAATCCCATCACGATTTGCTGTTACATCATCAGATGCTGTCCGACATTTTGAAAGAATTTGGGCCTCAAATCCTGACATATCAAAGAGCAAGTTAGGATTGTCCTTGAAGTAGACAGATATAAAAGAATTTTCCCATTCAATTGTGTAAGAGAACGAGGCAGACGATTCTTAAAAGAAAAATTTACAATAATAAAAGGTAAATAAAAACCTTAATATCCCAAAAAACAGCACGTCCCAAGTTGACATCATGCTTCATCAAACGCATACGAGCGTCTCTAGGCCAGCATTTTTTATTGTTGTACCCAACAATATTTTCGTTGTTTGGGTCAGGATGTTCTGAAAGATAGCGTTGAATTAAGTCCTTTGTTTCATCATAATTGAAACGGAAGAAAATCCAAGCTTTGTCGATGTAACGGCAGTACAGACGAATTGGATGGCAAGACTGAACTACAACATCTTCAAATGACAAGAACTCATTTGGGCACTGAAAATAAAAAGGTAAAAATTTTGGTATTAAATAAGAATACTTGTGGTGGCCCAGCAATTTCACTAGCACGTCGAAGTCCCAGAACGAGAAGATCTAATACAAGTCCATAATATTGGACAATAAATGATGCAAATTGGAGACCTCGGATGATACCTAAAATAAAAAAAATTTCTAAAAAGAATAAATTAATTACCAAAAGAGTTTGTATGGGTCATGTCCTTGTAGTTGACTGTTACGTTGTTTTTAGCCGTCATATAGTCCGCAATATTGTGATCAACAATCAAACGAAGCAATCGGTTGAGAAGAGTCAAGTCCATCTTTTCATACATTTTTTCGAGTCTGGCCTCTAATAAAACGTTGCATTCTCCTTCATCAGTGTCCCAAACATCTTGGAGATTGTTAATACCTTGCCACCATTTGTAGACTAATAAGGGAGCAGGTTCAGTATCGGCCGGTTTAACCCAAGAAGGGAACAATCTTCTTTTATCTGATTCATACCAAACATATTGGTCTAAATAAGCATCCGTAACCTTTTCAAGAGGTTCAATGTCATAGACTGGTATCAAATGGCTATACAAATCCATAAATTCAATTCCGACTTCTTTAAACGAACGCATTGTTAACATATGTCGTTTAATTCGTGAAAGAGCTTCATGAGGATTGTCATAAGCTTGCTCAATAAGTGCCAATTCTTCTCTTTGACTTTGATTCAGACGATTTTTAACTGAATATGCTTCTTTTAGACGTTCGAGTGCCAAAATCAACAGTTTTGTATCGTGTTTATATGAAAGTGGTGGGAATGGAATCGGTGAAAAACGACGTGATTCAAGCCAGTGAACTGTTGTCGTGTAGATAGCAACGGCCTCTTCAGCACTGACGTATGGAACATCCTTCAAATAGTTGTGCTGACGTTCTTGTTCAGCCTAGGAGAATATTTAAGAATTAAAAGAAAAAAATTAACCTTTAGATAAAGACGCGTTAAACGACTCAAATTCTTTTTGCAAACAGTTTTATCAACGGTTGCACCACGACGAACTCTTTCACGATTGTAATGAGCAGAATTTGTCCATCAGTCTGTCTTTGCTTTGACATAACGCAAGATCATATTTTCAACTGGAGTTGGCAATCCTGGAACCTTCCAAGGAATATTTGCTTTCCAACAACGCCAAGCCTCGCTTAAATGTTGTAAGATGACTCTTGCCTTGTTCTGTTTAATTCCTTCAGGCATCATGTCCAAAATGTCGTGCATAACAGCAGCTCTATGAATACATAAAATTATTCCAAAGTTAAATCGAAAAACCTCAATTCAAGGTCGAAGTGTGACTCAACACGTTGCTTTGTCACAGTCTTAGCCACTCCCTTTGAATGTCTTCCTTCGAATTGACGCGAAAGTAAGTTGCCAAGCCAACGTTCTAACAATGGAGTGATTCCTCTTAAGAAGAAGAGCCAAACTCTCCATCCTGGAGCCCAAAATCCACAGCCAGGTCCTTTGCCTGAATGTTTAAATTTTTAAAGAAAAACATAATCTCTTACCAACAGGTCCAGTATTAAATCGATAATAAATCAAATGCTTCAAATCCTTGCACATTCATACTTGCCTCATCAAATTATATTTGTAACGGTACATTCCAGTTAGTTGTCCAACATGAGCAAAAATATATTGAAGTCCATCAGAGAGCTGATACGCATCAACGTTATTCAACCTGTACTGAACGTGAGCGTCTACTACGAGTTTTGCAAGACGTAAGATTTCACGACACAAATGAAAAGCATTTCCGAAGCGAGATTTTTTTCGTTCTTTTGTTGTCAAAGTTTTTACTGGCTAGAAAAAAGTTGAAAACTAAAAGGGCGTAAAAGAATAAGTAACCTTTAAATTAAAGTTGTAATCCAAGTGAAGATAATTTAAATTTTTTCGGTGGATCAAGAGATTAAGCATATTATATCCTTGACGAAGGACTTGTAGCCCAACTTCAACTCAGTCCAAAGACATGTTATTAATAGGAAACTTATTAAAATTATGACTGAAAAGAAAATAGTGAATACAAAAATCAATAAACAACTATACAGAAAAAAGGAAAAACCAAACAAGCACGCAACCTAACTCACAATTAACTCTAGTTTTCATTTAACCATCACACTCTCAAAAAACAAACCAAAGTAGACCCCCACCCACAAAAATCAATACACTTTACATCAATAGACTTTTCGCCAGAAACAAAAATGGGAATTTACATTTTGTCAGATGGAAAAAGGATTGTAACCAAAAACCACCCGAAAATTATAAAAAATGCATTAGAAAATAAAAACTATACCATTAAAAACGCCATACTTCGCCCCATGACCTTTTGTGTGAAGATGCCAACATGCTCTTCGGCCTAATATAAGACTCATCCAACTAGCAAACATATTTTTATTCGTCAATTGCAGTCGAATTAGTTCCAATAAGAATATCAAACTAAAATGCATTGGCCAATAGAAAAATCTCACGAAATCACCTGAAAGCGTTCAACCTCAATTCGGCACATTACTTCCTCATTTTGATTTTTTAGAGTTATAGAAAAAAATTCTCACAAAGTTTTGATCAATCGATTCTCCAGGTCTCAGTTTTGATGGGTCAAGTTCGCAGCATTTTCGTTCGGCAAATATCTATTGCAAGGAATAAAATGTGGAAAAAATTAATTTACCAAGTCAATGAGAATTTAACCATTAAATATTCAACAGGAGATTGTTCACCATTTAATGATTCATTTGAATGTTGATCAAACCATCCTATTCTGAGTTGTCGATGCTTAACTAATTCACCGTTATTCTGAAAAGTTTAACAATTTTAAAAATTAAATAATTAAAAAAAAACCGGGGCCAATTTTCCACTCAATAATTTTAATAAAGTTAATTTTCCAACTCCATTAGGTCCAACAATTACAATTCTTGAATCCATGTCAACACTAAAATCTACATTTTTAAACAAAAATTTATCTTTGCCATAGCCAAAGGAGACATCTAAAAAATAACAAAAAAATTAGTTTAAAAGATATAAAAATAACCATGTAATCCCAAACCAGATGGAGCCAACTTTGCTGGTTCAGGAAAGGTGAACTTTACAGAATATCCTTTAATTTTTTTGAAGAAGTTCTGGTGGTGGAGCATCCTCTTTAAAAATAATTCTTTAAAAAATCAAAATTTTCAAAATTAAAAACCTTCATCTCCAATAGTTGTTGAACCTCTTTCACCCTTCTTTCCAATAGCTTTTTGTTGTTTCATGTTCATTCTTCCTTTAATTTCTTCCTCTGCTTGTTTTCCACTTTTACCTCCTTTCTTTAATGCATACAATTGTTTTTGTTGGTTTTCATAAAGACTTTAAATGTTCACATAATTTTTGTTCATACATTTTTTTGAATGAAGCTGAAATAATTAAATCAGAAATCGAAATAAACTTAAACATAAAAATCAGAATTTAAAATAAATTAAAACACTGAAAATTAAATAAATTTAAAACACAGAAAATTAAATAACTTAAAAACCAGAATTTTAAATAAACTTAAAACCCATCAAGTTTATTTTTAAATAATGCTTAATAAAAAACACATTACTATAGTTTCCTTTGTAATAAAGTTTCTGATTATCCAAGTGAATAATGTCTGTACATATATTATCAAGAAAAAACTGCTCGTGAGAAACAATTAATAAAATTTTCTTCCAAATTTGAAGATAACTTAAATTAAAAAAAATTTCTTCATGTCAATTTTTTGTAAAAATGTCCAATAAATTACTATATTTATTTTAAACCCGTAAACCAAGGAAAACTTTTATACGACTAAATTTACTCTTTTTCTCATTTTTTAACATTTTATTAATTTGCCTTTATAAATAAAATAAAGAAATATACTTGTCAAGCCAAATAACAGCAAATAAGTCCAAATGATTAGTAGGTTCGTCCAATAACAAAAGTGTAGGTTCCAAAAATAAAGCTCTAGCAAGAGATATACGCATTCTCCACCCACCAGAAAAATCCTTTACACCCTTTTCCTGCATTTCTTTAGAAAACCTAATCCTGCCAAAATTCTTCTAGCTCTAGACTCTGCAGAACTTGCACCAATATTTTTAATTCAATAGAAACCTGTTGTAATTGTTCCCCAGCAGCTATATCACCCATCTCTAATTTGGTTATTAATTCAGCTTCTTTGTTTATTAGCTCCATTCTAACTTTATCCGAACGCAAAACTGTTTCAATTGCGGAAGTTTCGTCTGCTTCAATTTCTAAAAAACAAAAAATAAAGAAAACTCCCCATTTTTCTTATGAAATAAAAACCCTGTTCACAATATAGAATATCTATATTAGGTGGTATTGCAAGCTTCCTAGCTGCTATATGCTTTAAAAGTGCGGTCTTGCCCATTCCATTAGGTCCAACTAATCCATATCGTCTTCCCATTGCAACGGTTAAAGAAGCTTTATTTGGGGAAAGAAAAAGGGGAGAATACATAACTACTTCATTTTTGCTTGGCGAAGTTTCAGAAGAAGTTAGTCTTTTCATAATGTTTGATAGAAAATAAACTTAAAAAGTAAACCTAAAGCTTTCAAAAGAAATTTGGCATCTTCTTCACTTAAATCTGCATCTTCTAATATATTCGATGAGAATTCTTGAACAGCACTTGTAGTAGGCCGCATAAATGAGAAAGTACTATTTAACCTTTGCAAGCAGAATTCCAAGTAAAATTGAAAATCTAAAATTCAAACTGAACTTTAATAAGAGGGAAGCATAAAAATTAAACAACAACGTTGCCTGAAAGGCTAAACTAAAATAAATCTACAATAAAAAATAGAAAAAATGGGACTCAAAACGAAAAGCTTTTTTATAAAAGTAGAACTTTATCTTTTTTTCTCTAACCTATGAACAGAATATGGTGACAAAACGAAGTAAATAAACATTATGCCAAAACAAATTTTAAAAAAGAGTGGCGTCACTTTTTTAGAACAACCTTAACGTCCAATTATTTCTCAACGGCCATACCCCTAAAATCTCTCCTGGCTTATATTCAACCCCTCTTCTCGTTTATACAAAAAACCTGTTGATCCTGATGTTGTTGAACCTCCATCTTTGTTGCTTTCTTTCTGTTGTCCCACTCATGTTGATCATTTCTAAATAGCTGTAAAAAAAGTTAAAGGCAAAAAATGAAAACAAGAAAAATGCGAAATAAGCGAAATGAACGAAAGAAGGGAAGGGGTCGCGGGAAGCATATTTTTGGCGCAATTTTTTTAATTTATTATTTTTTTGAAAGTTACAAGAGCCAGATGAAGACGAGCAATCCATGAAGAGCAATTCCACCATCCAACCAAGAAGCTGTAGACGCACCTGGAACGCTAAAAAAATCCTAAACTAGAAAATTAATTTAAAATTATATATTTAAATTAAAAAAATTAAAAAAACGTGAAGAACATCGTCCTTGCGTTGATGCATTGTCCATGCTGAACATCGTCCTTGAACTAAAAATAAAAAATAAGAAAAGTTGAGAAAAATAAAAAAACCATTGAGTGCTGAAGAGCCAGCAAACAGCCGCAGCGGTTGACGAGCCTGTCGATGAACCTAAAAAACCCTAGCCTAAGAAAAAAATTTTAAAATTAAAAATAATTAAATATTTTAAATTAAAAAAATAAATAAAAATAAAAAGGGCAACCACACCACAACCATCGTCCTTCTGCAGAGCTGCTGCACAAGCATTTTCTTCCATTGTCCAGACGAGCACATCAGCCAGTTGTCGAGCACACCCTGTAAGTTCAAAAAATTAAATTCAATTATAGAAATAAAAATTAAATTAAATAAAAAATCTTAATGTAGACACGTACAGCAAGTAGTAGGCCACTGCCGTGCTGTAAATGAAAGGTTAAAAAAGAAAATTAATTTTTAAAATTTAAGTTTTTTTTTAATTTTTTAAGCGCGCGCGGGTCGGGAGCGATTATACAATTAAAAACACAATAATATAAAGTAAACACAATAAGAAAAACAATAAAAACACGTAAAAATCACGTAAAAACACGAGAAAAATGAAAAAAAGGTGCGCACCTCAAACTGAAAATCTGAAAAACTTCATTCGAATGAGTAAAATTACATACACGCGTCATTTCTTTATTTGGCATTATGTTTATTTCGTGGGAAAATTTCAAATTTACAAATCAATAAGGTCACTTTGAGTCTGGGATGTAAACAAGATCTAGATATTGATCAATTTTACGTCAATTTTTTCTTTCTTTGATCGTTTTTTAGATTTACATATTATTAAAACGACTTTATCTTTTAGAAGTTTTAAAGTTAATTATTGAATGTTCTCCACTTTTGATTTTATTAAACGCCATAAACGCAAAATTGCTGCGGGAACAGTCGCTGCAATTGGAACATATTATGGTGCCAATCGTTTATTAGAATCTACTGAATTTTGCAATCTTGTTGTTAGTCAACCTTTCTCTTTTTGGAATAATGCGGGTGAACAGAGAGAGGAATGCTTGGATGAGGTTTACTTTGCTAAATTAGGTTTAGGATGAACTAGATGTTTCGGTGCCCATAACCTTGTCTGGTATTAAGGGCGGTTTCTTTTCATTTTTATGGAGAAAATTGTTTAACACGCTAACAAGTTTAACAATTTTCAATTCGTTCAAATAGGTTCACCCCGACCCATCGTGGGAGGAAATGTCTGGGATCGTCGGTGAGTAATGTCGGAGTTTGGGTAGGGGAAAACACCTAAAAATGTCGGTAATCTTGGTTTCGGAGGACGGGGCTGCACCCTAATTCAACATTTTCGTTAATAAATTTAACTTAAGGAACGTCTCAAATTGATGATTGAATTGAATCAACAGGCATGTGATAAGCTTTTATGTAAACTGGGTGATCAATTAAGAGCCAAGTTGGATCAATCTTTTGACACAGATTCTCTGTTAACCAAACTTAAAGCAACTGAACTTGATTCTAAAAGCAAAATAGAGATCTGTGAGAAGTTAAAGGTTTATTTTAGTACCTTTTTTTCTTATATTTATTTTTTAAAGGTTCTCTCTGTTTCAAAAGTATTTTCTGCTATAATTATTTTTCCTTTGATTACAACTGTTGTAAAGGCGCAGAGAACAATTTTATGTCAAATTGCTTGTTCCGAATTAATTAAAAACACAAAGTCTTTAAAAAACGATTCTTCTTCAATTTACGCTACTGGAACGTAAACATGAAGATTATGGCGATTCGAGGTACTTTTGAAGAACGGGGTGTTTTCCTGCGGACTTTTTTTTGCGGACAACTTATTATTTATGTTATTTATGTTTGACTTTTTCCTAAGGCAAATAAGGGTGTATAAGGATTAATAAATAGGTGTAAATGTTTCTGACCTAGCAATTTAAATTTTTATTAATCAATTATTCAATAAAATGATTCAAACTCTTAAAAATGGAAGCTATATTCATGAATTTGTTTGGAGACAGCGTTTTAAAGGACCAGACTGTTTTTTCTATTTAATTTCACAATTGTCAATCATGATCTTATTTGTGTGAATAAAAGTCAATGTATACCACCTCTTATTGCCTTAGGAATAAGAATAAATAATAAGTTGTCCGCAAAAAAATTCCGCAGGAAAACACCCTGTTCTTCAAAAGTGCCCGATTCGATTATTGAGAAATTGAATTGTTTTTCGGTAGCCATCAGAAAGTTTTTTTTAATTTTTTGTTACATAGCTACCTGGTTTGAATTAATTTTAGGCCTGTTGTTTTATAATCTTTCAAATTTCCCTTTTAAATTTTCTTTTTCCAGTTTTTTCCAACTTGGTTACATCCTGTAAATGTTAAAGAGACATTTAATCCAAAATATGGAGATTATCAATTTGATTCCTGTTTTCAAATTGCTCGTCATTTGGTTGCTGAAAATAAAGGGAAAACATCCCCAAATGAAGCGACTGAACTAGTTAAAAATTTGGAATTAATTCCTTTAGATGAAAAGGTTAAGAAATTTAAAGTAATTACATTAAACTAAAACACAAATTTCTAGTATGACAATGTAAATGGATATATTAATATTTTTTGAATACAAAACATTTGGGGAAGAAAATAACAGAAGCTTATGCAAAGGTTGTTTTTATGATGTTAAATTTTTAATTCAAAATTGACTCGATTTAGTGTGTTTCAATCCCAAAAATCTTAAAAAGACATGTTGTAGTTGACTATTCTTCGCCAAACATTGCAAAACAGATGCATGTTGGACATCTTCGATCAACCATAATTGGCGATTCGATAGCTCGTTTGCTTGATTTTATTGGATTTTCGGTTTATTTTCGTTCTTTTTTGTCATTTTTTAAGTTTTAGGTTTTGCGTATTAATCATATTGGTGATTGGGGGACTCAATTTGGGATGTTAATTGCTTATTTGCGTGACCGTTTTCCAAATTATTTGGTTGAAAAGCCTAAGATTGAGAATCTGCAGACGTTTTACAAGGTTTACTTAGTTCATATTTTGATTGGGAAAAGCCTTTTTTATGTAAGGGAGGGTCCAATTCCTTTCTTTTAATATCCAATTGTTTGCTTTTTTATAGGAATCAAAGCTTAAGTTTGATGAGGACGCTGACTTCAAGGCGCGTGCGTACCAATTTGTTGTTAAACTGCAGAATAGAGACAAGGAATTTATTGATGCTTGGAAAGTTATTTGCGATATAAGTAGACAAGGTTTTTAAAGCTTTTTAAAAGGATAAATAGTTTTTTTTAGAACTTGCAAGAATCTATCAACGTTTAGACATTGAAAATTTGGTAGAAAGAGGAGAATCTTTTTATCATTCAAGAATGGTTTCTCTAGTAGAAGAATTTGCAAAAGATGGAGGAGTTTTGAAGGAAGAGGAAGGACGTAAATTAATGTTTATTGAAGGGCGTAATGTTCCTTTAACTGTTGTAAAAAGTGATGGAGGATTTACTTATGACACCAGTGATTTGGCTACAATTAAGCAAAGACTGTTTGAAGAAAAGGCTGATTGGATTTTGTATGTTGTTGATAGAGGACAGTCTGAACATTTGGAGGTTTTTTTAGATTTATTTTTATATTCTTATTGTTAGAAAGTAAGGGAATGTTTTCAGAGAGTAAATAGGAGTCGGCGATTGTTTTTGGTTCCTATTTTTTATTCCCGACTTGGTCTGATCATTTTGTGTATTACTCGAAAGCTTTATATAACTGTTTTTTCTGTTTATTGTTCCAGTTAGAGCATATCAAAAAAGTTGCAACACGATAACGGTGAGGAACCACAGCGATTGTTTTCCGCGTTTAACATCTTTTGGTTTGATTTATCTTTTCGGTCCAATTATCGAAAAGGATCCTAGAGTCGAGCTCTTTCCTAAGACATAAAAATTGTAATAAATTCTTTAACGTGAAAAAAGTATGCGTGTTGTTCTGAACCGATTCTTTACTTTATTTTTTAATTTTTTAATTTTTGGACTTATATTCTCTTCAAAACTAAATTAAAATCTTTTTCTTAGACAATCTATGCCGCTGCTCAAAAGTTAGGGTGGTATTCAGCGGATGAAAAAAGAGTTGAACACGTACAGTTTGGATTAGTTTTGGGTGAAACAAGTTTGTTTTGTTCACTTTAATTCTTATTTTGATTTTAATTAAAAGGAAGAAGTTCAAAACCCGTTCGGGAGATACCATCAAACTTTTGGACCTGTTAGATGAAGGAGTTCGTAGAGCAGAAGAAAAATTACGTGCACGAGAAACGGTTTCTTTATAATTTTATAGAAATGTTGGGTATCCTTTCTCACTGGCTACGCAAAAAATGGGGCAGTTTTATAGTTTATAGAAGTTTAAATGGTATAAATGTTAATAGCGTGTTGTATATCTGGTTAGCGCGGGTCTTTTTTGCATCGTTTTTGGGTTCGATTCTAATTATTTTTATTTTTAGAACTTTGAATCGAATGAACAACTGATTAAAGCAGCTGAATCACTCGCTTATGGATGTATTAAATATGCTGATTTGTCACAATCCCGAATTGCTGATTACGTCTTTTCCTTCGAAAGGGTTTTGTCTTAATTTTTAAAAATTTTCTGAGGTTTTTTCTATAAATTAAAATGTTTGTTCTCTTTTAGTTTTTCGTTTGTGTCCTTAATTTGTTTATTTTTAATCTTTTAGATGCTGGATGATCGTGGAAACACTGCTGTTTATCTTCTTTATGCTTACACGCGTATAAGGTTTAAATAGTTTTATAATCAAAAAATAGTCTATAGTTGGTTAAATCCTTGAATTTGTCAAAAAATAGGGAATTTTCTTGAGGTTAATTCAGTTAAAACTTCTCATCATTTCCCTGTTTATTAAGGTTTTAATTTATTAAGATCGATAGCCCGAAATGCCAATGTTGACAGGAATGAAATCAACAATTACATTGCCAAACTTACCGAAGGAATTATTCCATTGGAGCATCCCAGAGAAGTCCGTTTGGCCAAACAAATACTCAAGTTCTCTGATTGCGTACTTAACACGGTTGTAACTCTTCACATCAGCAAAATATGCGATTATGTGTATGAACTTGCAACACTTTTTCATGATTTCTATAAGGAATGCTATGTTATTAGTAAAACTACTGGTACTAAAGACGGTTTATTTTGTATATTTATTTATTAAGTATCGAAAACTCTTTAAAATCCAAACAAGAACTTATTTCCGGGGTTGAGAGTATTTGGAAATCTTTGAGTTATGGGAAGTACTTTGAAATTTGTATATTCTTGGTTTTATATCTGATTTATAAGTAGATATAAGTATGTTCGGCTGTGGTATGGTGGTAGTTTGTTTGATTACTAACCGCCAGCTCGTGGTTCGACTCCTTTTGGGTTCTATTCTTTATTTTTCACTTGTAAAACTTTTAAAATGTCTTTTTTAATTAGAAATTAGTTTAATTAAATCTTTTTTGGATTTTAGAGACTTTTACCAAGCATTTTACATATTTTTAAAATAATTAGATGGTGCAGATCGAGTAAACATCAACTACAATAGACTTGTACTTTGTGAAGTAGTGGCGGATGTAATGGAACAATGTTTCTCTATACTTGGAGTAAGACCAATTGATCGGATGTAAACTAAATATTCAATAGTTTGTTATTTTATATATTATTTAGTAAATAAAGTATTTTTATTTAAAAATCTGGGTTTTGTACACTAACGGGGTCGTATTACAGTAAAAATCGTTACTTTATTGGTGATGAAATGGCTTTTAATAGATGGAACCGGTTAACTCATCGATTACACCGCAGAGATGACCAGAAGTTTCGAGATTTTTTCTTAAGGTTGGCATGTTTTGTCTTGTACAAATTTCCCATCTTTGATCAGATCGATATTGAAGTTTGTCAGGTTTTTTTATTAAGTTTTGACCAACTAATTGGCATTCTGTTTTTTCTAGAACTTTCTACGCCAACTATTCGCAAGACATAACTAGCGAAATAGTTTGTGACAGAGAATTAGAGATGAAAACAATGTCTTCTACTGTTGTTTGTACCCTGCATTTCTGGTCTTGCTTCCACGTGTTTCTGTGTTCCCGGTCAATTTTAAAGGCTTATCAGGTTTGATTTTGTTCCTAAGAAAAATATTTAAACTTTAATTTAGAAACGTGATCAGTTTGTAGAAATGGACCTACTTGGGCTGTCCAAAGAATTGGAGAAGTTGCTGGCTGATAATGAATGGTGATTTCGATGGTCAACTTTGTGTTTTCTATCTCTACTGATAGAATTAAAGGTTTCTTTTTACATTCTTTTACATTTTATTGTTTATTAAATTTAATGCCGAGTTCACTTTTGCCCGATTTGTTTGAACCCTCCGAATGTTGCATTTGTAGAACACCTCCAGGTGGAGTACAGAGTTCTGTAGAACCTCCTGAATGAGAACCAGTTCTATTAACCTTCTGGTGGAGTACGAGTTCTGTAGAACCTCCTGAATGAGAACCAGTTCTATAACCTTCTGGTGGAGTACGAGTTCTGTAGAACCTCCCGATGGAGTATCGAGTTCGGTATAGAACCAACATCTGTAGTGTTCACTGAATCAGGCTCTGTCGGTTGATAATTGAGTTACACTAAATCAGGCTCTGCCAGTTTCTAATAGGGTTCACTGGAACCAGGCTTTTTCAGTTGCTAATTGAGTTACACTAAATCAGGCTCTGCCAGTTTCTAATAGGGTTCAATGGAACCAGGCTTTTTCAGTTGCTAATTGAGTTACACTAAACCAGGCTCTGCCAGTTTCTAATTGGGTTCACAAATGGTGGGTGTCGGAGCAGTGTGCATTAAATCGTGTTCAATGAATCCAGTTCTGGCGGGCCTTTTCTCTGGAACCATGCTGTGTAGCGCCGTGTTCAAGGAAAAAGGTGGTGTCAGCGTTGTGTTCGTTGAATATTAGGCTTGGCTTTTCTTTGAATCCATTTCTGGCAGGCCTTTGTTCTTGAACCATGCTGTTTAGCGCAGTGTTCACGGACAAAAGGTGGTGTCAGCGTTGTGTTCATTGAATTTTTGCCAGGGAACGCTCGGTTCTGAGTCAAACTACATACCCACGTAGTTTTGCTCAGAGCTTGAGTAGTTTCCGGTTGTTGCTTGGAGAACATTTTCTGCACGATGTACAACAAAATTGTCATAAAGAAGACATTGAGGTTTGCTTAAAAGTTTTTAAAAGAACTTTTAACTTGTCTTTTCATGTGTTTCTTTAAGTTCTGGACAAACTTGGCTCTATAATTTAAAATATGCATTCAATTGGCCTGATTCATGCAGATTCGATCACTTCGAATGTTTTGGTCATTGCGAAGGAAGAAACATAGGTTAAAATTTCTTATATTTACAAGAAAAATTTCATAAGGCATGAAATAGGATATCGATGATATTTATAATTATTTATAAGGAAGAAAATAAGTAATCTTGTCAGGATAGCATGGTATACGGGTAAGGTCTTATGTTACGTTACCATTGAGTGGTAATGGTTCGAATCGAATTCGGAACTTGTTTTTTTATTTTGATGGGAAAAATCAAAAATACGTTTTTATTGGTTAAATCGTTAGAATAAATAAGTTTTAATTTATTTTAGGTTAATTAGACCTTTTTAGATGTAACTTTTTAATTTAGGGAGATAACGATCTGGATTTGATTGACATCGATTTTGGACTTTGCCAATTTTCTCAAAAACCTGAATACAAAGCTGTAGACTTGTACATCTTGGAAAGGGCAATAAAGAGGTTTAATTTTATCCGAAAAGATTTTTTTATTAAAATAGACACAATGGTATGAAATTCTTGATGACTTTGGAAGCTTACAAACACGGAGAAAAGAAGCTGAAAATGTTCTTTCAAGTGATGAACAATGTTTCTCTACACATGGAGAAGAACAATTGATCGGACGTAAAACAAACATTTATAGTTAGTTGTTTTATATATTATTTTAGTGAATAAAGTGTTTTTATTTTAAAATCGTGTCTTTTCATACTAAATTTTCGATTACAGTAAGAAAATCATTTAACAATTTTTGTGATGAAATGGCTTTTAAGTAAAATAAAAAGTTTGTTTATGCCATTTCAGTGTGAAAAAAACATGTCCTTTCTTACTATATTAATCTCTATTTAAATTTGTCAAAAAATAAATACGTATTGATTTTTGGACTTAGAAATATTTTTGTTCTGGACTTAGAAAAAATTTAGAAAGTTTTTGGACTTAGAAAAAATTTCATTAATTTTACAAACACTGTCTTTTTTAGTAAAATTATTCCAACTCAAAAAATTGAGATATAGTTTTCGTTGAGGAGTAAACCTCTTGAGATTCCTTTTTTTTCTCTAACATAGAATATCATCTTTTTTAATAAAATTATTCCAAGTCCAAAAATTGAGATATTTTTTTTGATGAGGTGTAAACCTCTTGAAATTCCTTTTTCTTCAAACCTACAGTATCACCTTTTTTAGTAAAATTATTCGAACTCAAAAAATTGAGATTTTATTTTTATACCTCTTGAGATTCCTTTTTTCTCTAACATAGAATATCATCTTTTTAAAATATTAAATTCTAAAAAATCAATATATCGATTTTATTGATTCTCCATGACTTGAAAAAATTATTTTAAAAAGTTAGAAATTTAAAAAATCAATATATCGATTTTATTGATTTGTAAAAATCTTAAAATAATTATTTCCACTCCAAAAAATTGAGATTTTATTTTCGATGAGGAGTAGACCTCTTGCGATTCCTTTTTTTTCTCTAACCTTCACTATAGCTTTTTGGTAAAATATAAATTCTAAAAAATCAATATATTGATTTTATTGATTATCCAAAACTTAAAAATTATTTTAAAGTTAGAAATTCTAAAAAATCGAATAATGATTTTTTTATAATTTCTAAGATTTTAAAATAATTTCTAAGTCCATAAAAATCGATAAAATCAATATATTGATTGCCAAATTTACCAATTATCAACTAATACAGTAGGAAATGACACTTTTCCTTTTGACGTTGAAACGACTTTTTTTCAACGCTAAATACAGCACCAATGGCTCCACCACATTTCGGTAATGGCGACATTTCGGTAACCGACATTTCGGTAATGTTATTTTGGTAAATAGTTAAAAATTGTACATTTCGGTACAAATATGCTTAATAAACTACAAAGTTGTTCAACAATTTAATTTAAAAACTAAAACCTTGGAACAAGGACCAGCTTTTCCTTAAAATTTTCCTAATTGCTTCATAAGTACTTTTAGAATTGATGGAGGATGATTAAGCCCTTCAATTCCGAGTGTAGCCATGTACAACATTCATCATATTGCTAATGATGGACGATCTCGGTTGGCAACGTTACACCAGTCATCTGAAATGTGTATCAATGTCCTAAATAAAATTTAAATAAAATTAAAAATTAAATTAAAAATTAAATAAAAAATTAAACCTTTGTGCCAAATGGCGTCTTTCCTTCCATTACTCCTGATCCTGCATTAATTACCACCTAAATTTAGGTAAAATACAAAATTAAAGGTTATTAATCGTATGGGAAGGGATCGGAAGTATGGACGACAGAATCTGCTTGGATTAGATGTCATTTACCGAAAATTTGAATGTAAGTTAATTACCGAAATGTCGCCATTACCGAAATGTCGGGTCACGGCACCAATTACCACCGTACTTTCCACTTCTATTTATTAAGTTTCGAAACATCTAATTTCACTTAATCAAAAACAAAACGTTTACAATATTTTATTCTAAAACAGATGTTATTACAAAATAGATAAAAATAATTGAAATAAACCGTTGTTTAATTCACAACCTCCTTTTTGAATCTTCCCAAACCTTCTAAAGCTCCCTCTGATGTTCCAGGATATGTAGAGAACTCTGAAATGACCTAAAAATAAATTTAAATGATTTGTTAGGGCTTAAAGTTTAAAGAAACAAGTTGTGCGGGTGCTAAAAAAATATTTTTACAATCTTAAACACTTTCTAAACATCCCAAAAATTTTTTTTCATCGAAAAAATACTAAAATCATGAAAGAAACAAAAAGGATCCGAACCCAAACTATTTATAATCAAAATCAAGCACACTACAAATTAGCCAGACTCACAACAAAAAGTAAACAAATTTTCTATCACAAATACGATCTAATAAATAAAGCATCCGACACAAACAAACGACACTCACACACTAAGATAATTTAAATCGCAATATCTAAAAACCTTGTTCTACACAGCTGCATTATAATCCTCTGAAGCTGTGGTGTGTGTGAAGCAATGCCATCAAACATAACAGCCTTTGGCTCGTGGCAGAAAGTGAAATCCAAAGTTTAGAGCCTTCGCCAACAGTGTACATATTCTTCAAACGAACAGCACGTGGAGCGGCAGGCAGATCACTTGAATACATTTAGAAAACATAATTAAAAATGGTGAAATAATAAGATAACGACAAAAGAGATCACCATAAATCAATAAATGAAAATAATATTATTCTTAGCTCAACTAAGAGAAGCACAGAATTAAGCGGTTTAAGCTCAAACGTGCAGATCCACATTACTTCTCTTTAATGATGCTCTACTGAGGATTTACGCTCTGCTGTTGTAGTTGTATTTTGTAGAGGAACGACTCCCAACCAGCAAAGTCAGCGAAGACATCACCGCAGGATGTTTGTCCCTCACCCATGGAGATATCACCCTTGATTCTTATCCATGAACTAGAGCGTGAAGCAATAGACGTCACCAATATGAGATACCTACCAGTAGGATCTATTTTCCACCACGGGGCGTGCCTCCAACCAACCGGTAGTGAAGTTTGGGAGTTAATGTTCAACAAAACACAACCAAAACATCAAAAGCGTAGATTCTCAGCAAGGCAGCAGTAAAGAAGCAGTTGTGAATCAGCAAATTTGAGACCTAAACCTCAATAATTATTGGTTCTCTTGGGAGCATAAAATACAACTATCTCTTTTAATTTTCTTCTCTTCCAGCCAACATAACTGTCCACACCTGTGGCTTCTATTTCTGTCCAGGAAAACTAAAATTTTAAAAATCTGATTCCAAACCCAAAAATTTGAAAAAACCTGTCATATTGTGCAGTGTCCTCCATTTAAATTTAATTTTGTTAATAATAAAATAAACCTGGGAATACAAATTAAACGCTTCCTTATTCAATTCAAAGAAATTCCTTCCCCATTTGATCGGTTCCAGTAAGTTGTACGCTGCTTCTATCTGTCCAATTATGTAAAGCCTTGCAGCTAACGCTTCTGAAAAATTTAATTTACAAGGAGCTCCATAATTGACTGGATTTGCTGCTAGTAAAAAAAAAGTAAGGAGACGTTGCTCGGTTGCCTTGAAAAATTTAAATTTAATTTACAAAGACTTAGAGCTATGGTAGAAAAAAACTACTACTACAGGTTCTTAAAATGACAAAAAAAATATTAAAAGGGACTTATTGTCCAACAAACTTTTAAAACAAAATAAAGTAAAAAAACTTGGTACTGTCTAAACGTGTTTATTCCATTTGATTCCAATAACAATCAGATAGAGCACACATTCAGACATTACAGGTTAAGCATCCGCTTATATAATGTTGAAGTAGCTGCTGGTATTACAGAATCTAGGAGAACTGACCAATTAGTTGCTTATGAACAAATCAAGCCAGGCAAAGCAGTATTTCATGAAATTTAAAACAGGCTTACAGATAGAATAAAAATATGAGGATTATTGGCAATTGAAAAAATATATACAACCTTAAGTAAACTGTACCTAAAGCTATACTCATACAACCTTAAGTAAACTGTACCTAAAGCTATACTCATACAACCTTAAGTAACTGTACCTAAAGCTATACTCATACAACCTTAAGTAAACTGTACCTAAAGCTATACTCATACAACCTTAAGTACTTGTACCTAAAGCTATACTCATACAACCTTAAGTAAACTGTACCTAAAGCTATACTCATACAACCTTAAGTAAACTGTACCTAAAGCTATACTCATACAACCTTAAGTAGCTGTACCTAAAGCCATACTCATACAACCTTAAGTAGCTGTACCTAAAGCCATACTCATACAACCTTAAGTAAACTGTACCTAAAGCTATACTCATACAACCTTAAGTAACTGTACCTAAAGCTATACTCATACAACCTTAAGTAACTGTACCTAAAGCTATACTCATACAACCTTAAGTAACTGTACCTAAAGCTATACTCATACAACCTTAAGTAAACTGTACCTAAAGCTATACTCATACAACCTTAAGTAAACTGTACCTAAAGCTATACTCATACAACCTTAAGTAACTGTACCTAAAGCTATACTCATACAACCTTAAGTAACTGTACCTAAAGCTATACTCATACAACCTTAAGTAAACTGTACCTAAAGCTATACTCATACAACCTTAAGTAAACTGTACCTAAAGCTATACTCATACAACCTTAAGTAACTGTACCTAAAGCTATACTCATACAACCTTAAGTAACTGTACCTAAAGCTATACTCATACAACCTTAAGTAAACTGTACCTAAAGCTATACTCATACAACCTTAAGTAGCTGTACCTAAAGCCATACTCATACAACCTTAAGTAACTGTACCTAAAGCTATACTCATACAACCTTAAGTAAACTGTACCTAAAGCTATACTCATACAACCTTAAGTAACTGTACCTAAAGCTATACTCATACAACCTTAAGTAAACTGTACCTAAAGCTATAGCTTGACAAAACCAATGTCAAATTGCCAAAACCACCCCTACTGAAATATCGACCTGATCACGTGTAGGTTGTTCAGTCCCATTCTTGCATTGTCGGCCAAATTTATTCATTTCCGTTGATGATATAGCATATCAAACTTATTGTGTACCAACTGCCATTGTGATAATTGAAAGGAGAAAAAATTTCAACTCAATTAAATAAAAATAGTTCTCATTCAAAAGCATCAGTCAACCATTTTCTGAGTTTAGACTTCTGTCTCCAGAAAGCAGCTCCAAAAATTGATTTGTCAATCGAATTGCAGCCGTCAACTTTTGAAGCCGAATCGCGTTGTCATCATTCCATTCAGGAATTCCCAGGAATATTTGTAGATTTTATTTTACTGAATGAAGTGCCTCAAAAGCCATAAGTTTGACAGGAAACTCATTTTCACAAATCTAATAAGACAAATTTAAAATCCGGTTTTTTTTAATTTTACAGAACAATAAACCTTTTTGAAATCACTAACAGGCTGTAAGCTTTCCGCTTCTGTTAATGCCGATAATAAGGTAATTTGTGAAAGGCGCCTTCGTCCACGTGGAATTGATAAGCCTACTTGGCTCAGTTCTTCAACAAGCATCTGGCTTTTCTCTGGCATTTTTGCTCTTCTCAACAAGGCCCCTAATAAACTTTAAAACAAGGGATTTAAATTAAACTATTAAAATTACCTAAAATTAAAGGATTCAGGCCCCATCAATTGCCTAAAATTAAATGATAATATATTTCACCCCACCTCACAAAAAGCCAAACACACTACATCACAGACTCTTCGCCATTAAACAAAAAGGGCAATTTATACTTAGTTAAACCGAAATGCCTTGCTTTAAATAAAAAACGGTTAAACCCCTTTAGAAAATTAACAAAACATATAATAGAAGAAAGAAAAAATACCATAAGCACGATATGATTCAAGCTTGTGCCCTTTTGTTATGTTGATACCAACATCCTCTTCAGCACTGCCTGATGCACCATCCTTCAAATAGTTGTGCAGACGTTCTTGCTCAGTCCAGTGGAATAGCTAAAATGAAAAATTAACCTTTAGATAGACACATTAAACGACCAAATCCCTCTTGCAACCAATTTTAGCAAACCACGTTGAAACCTTTTCTCGGTCGTAATGAGCAGACCATGTCCACCAATCTGCCAAGCCTGTCACTAACGATCCTTCGTCTTCTTCAGTGAAATACTTTTGAATAGGTTCAAAAGGTTCAAGATCTTATCTTCACAGCCAATACGTGATTCATCATCATCATTTGCGGAAAACTCGCTCAATCAAAACAAAAACCTTTTTTTATTTAAACAACATGAAGATAAAACATTAACCTCGTTTCTCTCTAATAGCATTATTAACATAATTCACAAGTGTCAAAGCGTGAGGCTTGTATCCTAATGCATCAAAGCCAGCACTAATGTCATCGAGAAGATATACGCGCTCGCTCACCATTTTTCATACTTGTTCTAAACACTTAATGTTATGTTAAACTTATAGAATACAAAACCTGACCCTATTTCCTCAATTACAAATCCTCACTAGCCCTTTCAGCGAAACGTTCAGCTTGCAATTGCTTCATTTCATTTGTCAGCTTTTGGTCTCTTCTTGCTGCGATAAAATTTTAGCTTTTGCATCATATACCCATGAAGAATTCCATACCATCCAATAAGCAACAGAAACCGTCGTTGACATTATTTTTATTATATACTGCCATATTTTTACTTGCACAAAATTTTCTGATGCATAGATTATAACAGTAAAAGAAAAAAAACTTTCTAGAAAGTTTCTCTATTTCTTTACTACAAATCTTTTCTTGAAAAAAAACAGAATGCCAAAATTAAATTTACAAAACTAGCCCCGCGGCTCTACAAGACCAACACATCACTGCCTACTTTTCTTGGTCTTGTTAGGCTTGTTGGTCAATAGACAGAATCAAGCCTCAGTTTTTTACATTATATTACGAAGATGTAGAAAATAAGCCTTGTCTAAATTATTTTTGTAAATAACCTTGAAATTAATTTAATTTGGAAATAAACTTGAATCAGAATTATAAAAATCGCACTTATATAATTGGTTTATTTATTATATCTACCACATTTGTAAACGGGTGCTTTCCTCAATTGCCATACATCTACATCTCACTAATACCAAAAAACTATTTTTCATTTAAAAAAAGAAACCTTGATTCAATGTAACCATTCGTAAAAATTCGTACCATAAAATCAGCTTCTTGACCAGGCTTAATTTTTACATCAGCTTTTAACTAATATTTTTTAACCTCATAAGCAGACGGAATTATCACATACTCGCCTGGAGGCATACGAAAACGACCAGTAATCTAAATAACTTTTAAAATAAATTTATGTTACTAATGTGCCTCTCTGAGGTTAATGAAAGCCGGACTGCGTGCACATGACTTTGTGTTCGCAAAAAAATTAGTATCCAATTTCCTTGACACATCACTTGTCTGATTATTGAATATTAGTTTTTACATTTAAAAGTTCTTGATTATATTAAATTAATAAAATACAGCAAAAAGAATACAATTTTCACTTTAAGTTAAACAAACTTAACTAACCTCATATACTGCAAAGCCTATAGCTAAATTTTCGACACCTGTATGCTTCAGTTCTCGACGATATTTCTGCATTACTGCAATTATGACCGTACAAAGGTTGTCATTGTCATTTGGATCAGAATCAGAAAGGCTCATTCGATACTGCGGATTCAAAGCAAAGGTTCCTTGAACAATGCAAATTAAGTTTATAAATAAACAATACTACTTTTTACTCATATACATAAAAATGTCTGTTTCTCCGAAAGAAAGAACTAAAGTTTATTTTAAATGGTACTCAGATAGTTTCTGCACCCGCCTGCTGTTTGGCCGACACGCCATGAGCCATCGTGAGAGTTTGTTGCCCACGTATTTTGTGATGTAGGCTTCACACCAGTCATTTCTACAATTGAAATTTCCATTATAATTACATATATTCGAACTAACCATAAACCTCTTCCATCACATCTGGCCCAAGATTACAAATCTCCAACTTCTCAAAATTTCTTATGAAATCATCAAAAGACATCCTGATATTCCTATATACCAATGTTAGAGAATTACTTACCAAAACTCCCCATCATGAGCAAAATTCAAACCCATATCTCTCTTCACTTCACTGGATAACTGATTCCATTCTTTTGAATTCTCAAGAATACAAAATAAATTTAAATAAAAAACCACAACTAACATCCGACCACGGCCCGTTCCACTCTTGTTCATTTCCCCATGGATTTCTAATACGTAATAAAGTCATTTGACCATAAGTAGTCGAAACAATCCGCATTCCTGTTATTGAATAAGCATGACCCTATAAATTAGTTGCTCTATTTACTTGGATTTTATTACATAAACTAAATTTATAAAAAGTACTTTTACTAATCCGTTTGGCAATTTTGCCTCCCATATATTTGGATCTGCTTCAATGGAACAGCCGAAAAGTGATCCCATCTCAAACCCACGAACCATCAACTGCATCAAATTTTCTGTTCGCTCTTGCAAATCATAAAATTCAGTGAGTCCACCAGTCATATCTTCAAGTGCTTCGCTAGTAGTACCACCCTTTAATGCCTCATACGAACCGTGTAATCTGACAAAATTTTGTATTATTAATACAGATTTTTAATATCATACATTCATCACATATTTCATTTTATTGAAACAGATAAACCAACTTTGCGTATGCTTTTTCTAACAAGGCACTCCAAAATTCATTCAGTTCGCGTGAATGCATATACAATAATTCACCATTCATCGAACAAGGCAATCGATCATCTATTACAACATCTATCCATCGTCTGTACTGCCAAAATTGGAAATGAAAGATACCTAAATTGGTGATATTCTAGGTTATATATTATACTACCTATACTTCCTTCAAAAAAAATATAACCTGCATAATTTTCAGTAAAACTTTGATCCGGAGGCACTACACGATAGAATAACTCATCTCTAAGTGTTAAATTTGCAGCGGCAGCCATGAGCCAGCAATCGCCCAATTTTCCTTGAATTACATCAAAACGGCTATGACCTTCACAAATTAGTTGAGGATCTTTTACAACTGAAATATTTAGAGTAAACGTTTCTTTAATCTTTAAAGAGCAAACGCTAACAAATTTTTAAGGATCTAATTTTTCTTCCCTCAAGTGAAGATTTTTATTCTTCTACTTTTTATCTTGAAAAAGTTTCATAGATGAGGTATGACTGATTTTTATCTCTGACCTATAATTTTTAATTTTCATTACTTTCTCCTGGACGCAGCCATTGTACTTTTTCCGGTGAAGCACGACTGAAAAATAACGATTGCGCACTTGGGGGGAAATCAGGATCCTCATAAAGTCGCTTTTCCTAAATATTTTACTTTAAATAATTAAGTTAAATCGAAACCTGTAAACAACGATCACGCTCATCATAAAAATTAACTGGTTCTTTGCGACGAATTGGTGGTCCAGGTGTTGGAACAGGCTCAGGTGTTACGAAAGGATCGACCTTCAAAAATAACAAAATAAAACTTTAATACATTTATTACATCTCTGTGAAATTTCCCTGAAATAATATTGTCTAATATTATTTTTCCAATTGTTCCAAGCTTGTTGTCCTTTCCTCCCAGATTGAATAAAACGTTTCCAGCAATGGCTCCTATAATCTTACCAGTATGCGGATTCACACCTAAATTGATAGGTACGTACGTATAAAATAGTGTAAATATTTGTTATTACTTCATAACTGTTCTAAAAGCTAGATCACATACCAAGAAAACGATGTGCAGCTTCTCCAATAAGATTTCCAATTAAATCACATACCCCTCCAGTAAGAAATTTGTTGTTAACATTCGCTCCTAAAATATTCATATAAACTATAAAAATTTAAATTGACTAAACCTCCACCAGTGTATTTTCCACGATCTCCACCTCCACCAATGAGACCACCTATAATATCATTAATTGTTCCCGTTTTACCATCACAACTATCTCGGCCTTTGCCACCTAAATAACGAAATGATTATGAATCAGATACCGCAATAATTGCGTTTAATAATTCGTACATTAGTATACCAATACTTGCCTCCTGAAATTCCGCCTATTAAACCGCCAATCATGTTTCCAAAATCGCTGCTTCCGCCTAATTTATATGTAGAATTGACAAATAATATATTATAATAAAAGTATAATAGTAAAAGTTAAATATCCCTAATATTTCCATTTATTAAAAAATACCGTCTTGCTTCATGCCGTGACCAGATTTTCCACCACCGCCAAACAATCCACCAATTATGTCTCCGGCACGGTCTTTTATTACTTTACTAGCAATGCTCCCAATAAGTCCATTAAATTCATCCGGCTTTATTTCGACCTATCAAAGATCATTATAAATCTCTAATGTGATGCTACCTTCTGAAATTCGTTTTCCATGACAGAACTAATCAATCCTAAAATCAATAATTAAAAATAAAAAAATATCCAAAGATTATAACATGCTATTGATCTACACATAAGACAGTTATTCCACTTTTATTTTAAATAACAAGAAAAATATCAGTTTACTTCCTTTTCTTTTTAAGAAACTTTTGTCGTTCAGAAGCCATCCTGTCATTTAAATTTTGTTGCCGTCTCTGTATAACCTTCTCCCTTTTTTCATGCATAGCCTGTTTGCGACACATCCACTTCTTTTTCCTCTTTTCTTTATCCGTTTCCTTTTTCTTAAGACTCTTCATTAAAAGTTTGGCATTGTCCTGAAGAGTATGTAAAATAGCAAACTTTTTCGGGGTTAAAGCCCTAAATTTAAATTATAGTAAACCTTCATTTTTACTCCTGTAGCCATCTGTAAGGCCCTGTCCCACGCAATGTTTGTTACAATATTTTCGGCTTTATTTGGATTCTTCTTTTGCATACGAATCAACCTTTGTTCTCTACCTTCTACTTTTTCAATAAGCCTCCGATAATCACGACCCTTGAATACATTCCTTTTGGAGGACGATCTTTCCTAAAAAATGAAAAACTTAAAATCTTACTAGCTATATTAGTGCATAAGCTACATCCATTTCTAAACTATATTCTAAATAAAAAATACCTCACGACCAACAGCAAGCTTCGTTTTTGAAAAAGTAAATTCTGCAAAATTAACATCGTTCTCCATCAGTAAATTCTTAAATAATCTTATGTTTAATAAAACGTCCTACAATTTTTTAATATAGTGTTTTTGCATAATACAATTACGGTTCTTAATAGCTTGATCATTTCTAATTTATGCAAATATATAAAAACAGAAAAACAATCCTAGGAGAAATTCTTTCGATCAAGCCGGCAACAATTCATTAAGCAGTTTAACTTTCAAAAGTTCCATCCTATCGAACAATATTTTTTTAATATCTTCTGCCAAATCCTCAACTGTTGTAAAGCGAACCTTTTTTGGATTAAATAATTCAAGTATTAAACCAAAAATCTGTTCCTAAATTATCATATTTTTAGAATTTGAAATGCAAACCTTTAAGTAGACACAAAGCTCCTGATATTCTCTATCACTACCCCCAAACATACCCATTGCCAACGTACAAGTCAATATTTGAGAAATATCATAGAAATGTGATATGAATCCATCCTTGACCTGAAAATGAAAAGGACTAACCATACTCTAAAAATACCCACTTGTAGTCTTTGCCTTTTAACTTTTATCATCGACCATATTAAATTGTTTAACGTTGATTCTTTCATTGACTTCGATATAAATGAATTCCTAACCTAAAAACAAAGAAAATGAATTTAGCTTATCAGTTTAGAACGTCACAAACAGTAGATAAAACTGGTTAAAGAATATTCTAAATGTAAGACATCTATAAAACAATTAGCTTACCAATGCCGCAATAGCTGAAGGAGGTCGTTGCAGGTCTGTAAGTAATAATTATAAACTCAGAGCATTTCGAAATGGAAAATTTTAATTTACTAAAAATTTGTAACAATACTCAACAACCTTCGAATGCATCCAAAATAATCAAATCAAAAAGAGTATCCCACAAATTCGTGCTCTCAACCTTTCTTGACCGTAGTTCTTCAAGAATTATGTCTAGATTATTTTCATCACTAATGAAAGCAATCATTCGATCATAGGCCTATAAGAAAAATGAGTCAACTATATTTTGCTTTAGATTACTGCGTAAAAATCAGTGGGATCCCGCTTATCATGTCTCAGAAGATCAGCCATAATAATCCGACCATATTGAACTAGTCGTTGCATCGTCTGCGGATCACCCATTAGAAGTCGAAAAGCTAACCTTATACCAAACAATTTGGCAGCAAAATCCTGTTAAATATATGAATTCTAACCGCAAAACGAAACCTGTTCTGAATCGCATCCACATAATTCTGATCTAAACATAAAATTAAAAGATATTCATTTTTCGCGCTTGTTAATATTCACTATCCAACCTTTATATTCGGTGACTACATATTTGTCTTGCTATTTTAAATTAAAAATATACCTAGATTTCCTATATTTTACATCTCCATTTTTAACAGCTTTTAGTCCTAATTTGTAGAGAGCCAACGAATTGAAATCAATTGAAATTGACTCCTTGTCTTCACTCGAGGGAATCTAATTAATATGTTTTTATTTTTCAAAATATAGATTACCTCACATAGATTGACAAATTCGTCACACGCCGTAATGAAAGAATCATCAGAAAGCAAAGAAAGGGTATCGACTTTTTTAACTGACAAGGTCCTTATGTTGCTACACACTGATCGCAAATGCAAAATTGGCAGTCGAACATTATCATAAAATAGATATTCAATTTTGACACGTCTAATGCTATCTTCATTCACATTTTGGGTAAATAAAAAAACAGGAAATGAGATATTTTGTGAATACAAAAACATCTTAAAGTAATCGATAAAAAACACAGCAACAAATTACAAAAAAATAAAATAAAATTTGGCTAACATTAAGCAAGTATGCCATTTGAAAATATTCTTATTTGATTAAATGAAATACCTCAAATGTAAAAACTAATGCGTACATCTTTACTCTCTTTCTTTCCCTACTCTCTTAATTTTTACACTATATCCATACTTATTAAGTTCTCGAATTTAGAATCAAATAGAAACCACTTACATATACGTTTTAAAAGTTTAATTAAGAAACTTCAGGATCGGGTCTAAAAATCTATAGAGAATCTCCAATTGTTATAAGTCTATTTTTCTAGGTAAACATCTGTCTTTTTAAACTTTTTAATACGCATTTGCGTTTTATTATTGCCTCACTGGGGATATACATACTAAAAATAATTTAAAAATTAGAAAAGAATAACCTCTCTTTTCCTCTGAATATTACTTTATTCTATATGGTTTTTAGATCATTGGAGAGTCGTCTCAGCTTTTCAAACTAGCTTCATTTACCGCTTCAATAATCTTCTCTCTTTCGTGAATTTCCTGCCCCTCAACTGCTGTAAGAATGTTAACTAGATCACCATTATTTGTTTGAAGCAACGCCGCATAAGTTGCACTCCAATCTAATTCATTGGTAGTGTGTGAGTGTGAGTTTAACAAAGTTTTTGGCGATATCTGATGATCTTCTATTATGTCATGGTCCTCATTCATGTTTATACTACTCGCTACACCAACATTTACACTTCTAAAGTTTTGTGGTTTCTAGACTTGAGAGACTAACCTGTTTGGCCTTCCCTCACGTAATGTCCAATTACGAACTTTCGCATTATTCTTTAAGTGACTGAGTATCATCTTGGCGTTCACCTAGTGATTTTAAAATATCTGATATAAAAGAATTATGAACGATTGTGTTAATTTAAACATTGCCTGTTCGTAAATTGTACAACATTTAAATAACTAAAAAAATCATACCAGAAGTGTATCATCCGGTAATTCAGTCCAATTGAAATAATCCATTGTTTGTTCAACAACTATTCGAACCTATAATTTCCAGACATTAAATCTAAGCCCAGGAGTGGATACACTTTAATTTTCCAGGAAATACATTATTATCTAAAACTATTCAGACTTTTGCTTATCTAGCTTTGGTTTTAATTTCTTATTAATTTTTTCAATTATAATTTACCTTAGAATCTTGTCTACCCAATAGATTCGCAGCCGTTTCACCATGAAACGTACGCAAAGATATGTTAATATTTTTTAATTCATCATCGTTTATTGATTCACGAAGAATCTGCCATGCAAAAACCTTAACAAAATTATTAAAAAATACATGGTAGAAAATACGAAGATAACCCATTAACCAACATTTAAATATTCGTTTTTTAATTTTAAAACTTACTTTAGGTTGTGTACTTTGGAAACTACTTCGTGCCGCTTTTTCCGCGGCTCTTTGCACAGCGCCATCCGGAAATTTCGACGTAGTCGATGATCCCATTGAAGAAAATGCAATTGAAGAAAATAAATCACCTTTATTTATGCGATTAACATTGGTTTTCAATTTTGAATTTAATTTTGGAGACTTGCGACGTCTTTGTATACCTTTTTGAGTGAATTTAATTATCATTCATAGGCTTACCTTTGCAATTTTCTTGAAGGAAATGTTTGTTGCCGATTCGTTGAGAATAGTTGTTTAATTTTGAGGCTGTTTTTCCAAAGCTAAAAATACTGCAATCGTTCGATGAAGTATCCTGTTATGATTAAAAATTTGTTAGATGATCTAACTATTATTCTTATCTCTTATTAATCAGATTACTTGCTTAAAAAGAATTTGCTTTAGCCAAGAAGTTTTCAAATTATTTAGAAAATGACATCCAAATTTTTTAAGAAAGTAATAGGTAGTTAAAAACTAAATACATTATAAAAATAAAATCGAACCTTATTGATTATTGAAGTAATTGAATGTGTAGGAGAACAGATATTTGAATGACTTTCGCAGTTTGTAACCGAACATGGCATACCATCGGTTCGATGAGGATCGTTTTGATCAGGTCGTTTTTCAACCGATGTTGAACGCAGCTCTCTATTAACTCTTAATTGGAAGAAATTTTCAAGATATTAAGACATTCTAGATGCTAAAAGTAACCTTTCATCTTTCTTCTTCACATTTAAAATAGGGGTATTACGCTGTAAAGGAATATTGATATGATTGTTCAAGTGAGGTAATGTCTGATCAATCACATCATTCATAACAGAACTTAAGTAATTAGTAGTTGGAGTTTCTGTTTGCGATACTGACACAGTTGACGAAGATGCCAATGGTAAAGACATCCGCTTCTCTAAGAATTGCTGTTGATTCTGAAAAAGTCGAAAAATAAAGAAATTTTGTGAGACTGTCAGAAAATTTAATCATTTTTATAGTTTGTCACAATTAAAACTTACAGGGTTTATACTTTGCAGCATTCCAGCAAAATGTGCCGCTGTTAACATCGAGACAAGTTGATGATCACCAGAAAAAAGTGTATTGTTCTCAAATCCTTGGTTATGAATATTTGACGAGGAGCCTCTCAATGACGCTACTTCATTATGTTGTGTGACGAAGCCCTTGTTCCGAAAATCACTGAACATCTCCATGACTGCAGAAAGCTTCTAAAACGAGTTAATACATATAATATTTTATCTTTAAAATAAACATTTTTTAAACAAATGATTAAGCGTGACCTACCATATCAATTTCATTTAAACGACCAATTATTCTATCGAGAATATCATTTGTATCCATAAAATAATATTGGAGAAAATTAACAACTGTTATACAGTATCACTATAATATATGGGGTATTTTATAGTTGAAGTTTTCAATAATAAAACGAAACTAAATCATATACATATGTATATATTCACATATGTACTTTTGCACCTCACTTTACTCAAAAGGGAACTACCTTTTTTGCGCGCAACTAAATGAAAAAATGAAGCTAATTTGCCAAACTAACTAACATGAGTTCGGCTAAATTTACTCGTATACATTAAATACCCAAAAAATCATATTCCTGCTAAATAATACAAATCAAAATAGGAAAGTAATATATAGATTTAAACATGGACATTATATGTTTAGCTACTTAAGCATGAAATATATCATTCACTAAAAAAGTATCGTGAAGATGCTCCAATACGAGTTTTGGCAACTTAAATATCTTACGATGAAATACATTTAATTCTAAAAATAATGAATATCTCTAATTAGGCGTCAATTCATATATGCATTCGACTTACATTTAAAAAAATGGCATAAAAATAACGTGTCGCTCTACGCACTTCGCGGTTAAATGAAGGCTTTTCTAAGACTAATTGGTCTATTTAAACCGACAATTTACTGATGGGATTTCTTAACCAGTCTTTAACTTGCTGGAGACAACCAGTCGACCGAATGAAACGTATATACATAATGTAATAAAATGTGCCATACGTATGAAATAATTTTACTATGCATAAAATACACATATATGTTAGATCATATTATTTTTAACACAATATTAGTTTCGGAAATGATATGTACTTATTATGTATTGATAACCAAACAGAGCCGATTTATTCAGTGCGCAGACTCTACCTGAATTATAAATGGATGGCACGATAGCGCTGTAAATGCAGTCATCAAATTCCCCTTGGGGCAACAAATGATATAGTAAAATATGAATTGTTAGAAAAAGCGCTGGCAAAGCGGTTTGTAAAGTTATGTGACTTCTCGAAAGAAAAGCTATGTAATATCAGAAAATGGAATGAAAAATGGCCCCAATTAAAAAATGTATACTGAATATTCAACAAAAACAACATTTAAAACGGAAAATATGTGCAAGTACATAAACATTCGCGAAACCACTGTTGCGCAAATGCTTATTGGAACACAACAACTCTTAAATAGAAAAAGTATAGATATTACATACCAAGATGTTTTAATTTTTTGCTTATAGTTTGTCTATTTTTAGAAGAATTATTAAAATATAATACGGCTGCGCAAATAATTTTAGACCAACGAACTACTATTCTTTATTCTACGCTGATACATAAAAATACTTGATTAAAACTAAAAAGAATGAATTAAATCTTACCCATGGCTAAAATTAAATCTGTTTTCCTGTTAAGTGGGCGGGAATTTTCGGCTGTGTAGTAAGATCAACTCTCGAACCGCTCAGCACTTATTCAAAGTCGCTTAGCACTTAAAAAGCGCCGCAATGAGCCTAAGCCATAGACAGACCGCCCATTCTCTAACTAAATACGACAAACCAATTTGGACCACTCTGTTATTAGGATATTGAAAGGCCCATCACTCAGTTCGATTGGAGGTGGTATATGCGTAGTACCAGTGAATGGAAACAACCGAAGTTTGATGTCGAGTAAAATAAACAGGTAAGCGAAGAGGTAATGTGGAATGTTCAATGAAGATTGCGGATTGGATTTGACTAGTTGATGCTTGGCTCGTGTAAACAAACATAGGCGGTCTCTCTGCCCATTCTTTACTTACCTAACTTTAGCCAATGAGAACCTTTCCATTTTTGCATCCCTCACTAAACATTATGTACATCTTGATCTGCGCACTTTGCTACAAAGTCGCGCACTCAAGAAAATCAATTTTCGGAAAAGAGCAAACCATAAGCTCCTTGATATATGATTGAGCTTCGAGTAAATTACTGCCGAATTATTAAAATAACATATACATAAATTATGGACCTCAATATTGGATACTTTTTGAAATTACACACTCCGCTGATTGTATTTCTAAAGACAATTATATCATAATATATAGAACAAAAAGGTTTTCAGGCCGCTTATTTTAACTCTATTCTTTCCACAATACACAATACTTTTACACTTCATATGTTTCAGAACATTTTTCTACTATTTAGTTAAATTTTTTTAGCGTTTTGTTGTTTACGTATAACAAATTTTCAATTTAAGGTAGAAAATGTGAAAATAACAAAAAATATTAAACTTAAAAAAATTTACATGTTCTAATACATATGAGGAAATAAGTTTGCATATACATATGTAATGTATAAATCAAATTACTAAAATTATCACATCAAGCAAAAAATTTGTGTTTATGCGCCGCAATTGGACTAAAAATTATTGTACATATGCGTATTATCTTATGATATTTCCAGTACAACAAAAATATATCTAGAACCAAACCCAGCAAAAATAGTGTCAATTATGGTAGCTCAAAATATTTCTTCTTTCTCGATAACCTCAAATTTTCTACCTGCTGAAATCCATAATTTTACTTCCAATCTCTGAGTCAATTACTGAATGAGTGCTCGCTAATGGACTTTTTTTTATTGAATCGGACAAGATGAAGAATGCGGATGTTTTAGACCTAAGTTTTAATCGGCCTTGGTCCTCTAGTCGTTCTTATTCACCTTATATATACGTAGCTACTTAGTAGTATTCAAGTTAAAGCCAAGCATTTTAAATTTTTTCTTAGAATGATAATAGTTTTCCAAGTTATTTAAGATCTTAAATCCAGTCGCCCAACAAAACAATTACTTATATTTACTTATAATATTTGTCATATTTTTGACTACTTAATTTTTACAAGATTTCACATCGTGTCTGCCCAAAACTATCCGCAATTATAAATGAGTGCCGCGCGACAACAAAATAACGGCCGTAATAGACAGGCGTTAAGTGGAAAGAGGACAAACAAATATGTATACAAATAATGCTGTTGAGTTTCGCTGCTGAACCGTCAACTATTTGCAATTCTCTCGAACCTAACACACGATATTCTCCTCCGATAATAAAAAATAATAACTCACTTTGGGTAACCAATGACGGTGACGGCATTGACCAACATTTCCACTTGCGAAAATACTCGTACCGGTCCATAGGCAGGATAAATTTTTATAAACCCGATGTTTGAGCAACGAAGCGGAACCACCCGAAACGTTGAATATACGAAAAGAAATGAAGTCCCTATCTAATAGGTAAAATAAAAAAAAAGTAACAAAAACATACTTTGTGAATTAATAATATGATTCTCGATAACAATAGTGCTGTCATTTTTGTTGATTTACACACTGAAAGTTCCTTGAAATCATTAAAACCTGTAATTGCTTGTAATTATTGTAAAAACAAATCTTAAAATATGTTATATAATTCAATTCAAGTAATAATTGAAAACAATCATATGTTCCACAATCATATGTGTGTATATTTATATGTTAAAAAATAAGTTTACAATTTATAGTAATTTTAATATGAAAATTAAACCGAAGACTTAGTAGTGGCAAGACATTAATATAAGAATATGTAAAAAACAATAACGGCAAGAAATAAACGAATTTATAAAAGTCTGAATGTATTTTTAGTAGTTTACATGAAGAGTCGAAAATATTATAGAATCAGCAAAAATAAGTAATGCTTGTAACTGTATAAAACATTAAAAACATTTTATAACAGATTACTACAATCAGAAAGATTAGCTTCTGAGGATTACAAGAATTAAATATATAATGTATGTAGAATATAAGGACGGCAAGAGTAGAAAATAAAGTAAAACAAACTAAAATCCTTAATGCGATCTGAAACCACTCATCCTAAGTGTAGATACTATCACGCATTTCTGTTATATTTAGAAGTTGGACATAACATTAATGAAATCTTGGCGGTAAATGTCCGGAGACTGAATTATTAAAAATAGTTTATGGTCAATACGATGCTGGATATTTAAACGTTTCGCGAGTTATTTTTTGGAATAAGTCCAAAATACAATAACCCGGCTGCTTATCCCAAGAAAACAAGTGTTGTACCCATAAAAATACTTAAAACATAACATACACGGAACAGCTGGTAAAAATGGAGCGGCTGGAATGAGATATGGATTAAATTGTGGAGTAGCATAAATTGGCATCCCAATAGCGACAGTCGTAGTAGGTACACAATTTAAAACATTGCTGGAATTAGAAGAAACAGCACCATTCTCCATTTTTTGTCGTTTTGTTGTAACTCCTGATGTTGTGACTGATATATACGGGCTAGTGTTGTTAGCCTTATGAAAAAGGTTAAATCATAATCTTTAATAAATTTGAAAACTTTAGCCATTTCTTGACAAATAAGATTTTTTTATTAGTTCTAAAATGTGAAACGAAAATGTTTATGTAAGTTCGAAAAGCTAACTTTGAAACTTAGACCCCAAAATCAAAAGATGAAGTATATTATTAATAGTATTTAAAAATATTATTGTCTTACTATGTATTTTGTGAAAAAAATTTAACAATTAGAGAAACGGCGTTAGCAGAAACTAGCGGTTTAGGCCATGTAAAATAAAAAATAAATATATAAAACACCCAACACAGCCAATAAAAATGCGAGCATAAGAACATCAATAAATACCGATGCATTCAGGTGTTGACGTTGTCCGGAAATAGAAATGCTACTACCCGTACAGTCAGCAGAATGGTGTTGTAAAGTTGCACCATTTGAATTCTGTTGTTGATCTAAACCTGCCATCCGGGCGCATCTTTTTCTGCCAGTTCCTGCCATCTGTTGTTCAATATTATCATTACTTGATGATCTATTTGAGTGTGTAGCTACAGCGACGTGTAATGCAGCATTCAATTGCTGTTGTTGCAGTAAAGCGAGATACTGTTGCTGCTGATGTTGCATTAACATGGCAGCGGGCGTCGGTTGTTGTTGCTGAAGAAGCGCAAGCTGGGCAGCAAGAGTTGTTGCATGGTGAAAAGGAAAAGGCGCTGCTGTGGAAGGAAGATGCACACCAACAGGAACAGCTTGCTATAAGAAAAAGCAAAAGCGCTACAAATAACAAAACACATATAACAAAATGCTAGGTGTAAATTAACTAAACATATTGTTTTATGGTTTAATTGTGTGCAATTATTAAGGAATCAAATAGAAATCGATCGGCTTCATAAAGCACATAAAAATCAGGCAAATTGTTTAGAGAAAGCTTTGTGTAAATAAAAGCATATTTTAATTTTACCAAATTCTATTATAATATTAGTCAGTAATGAATGCCCAAAAACTATTGCATGAAAATTATCTTACGTTATGAATAATTACAAAATGTTACCTAAACGTACTTGAATATTCTCTAAACTAAATAAAAAATGATCCGAGAAACCCCAAAATTCTAAATGATTAATCAAAAAAATTGGAGCTATTTAGACGAGGGCTAAGATCATCCAAATTTTACTCAATTAAATATTTAAAATTAATAGAATATCAATACTTACTGTGCTTTGAAATACTGCAGAGAATGGATCAGGTGCCGATGACAATAAACTTGATTGACCAGGACACAGGCTCGGAATGAAATATGGCAAGGAAAGAGCTGATTGTAAAGCCAAGGGATTAGTGAACTGCTGCTGCTTAAAGTTTGGGAAATTAATTATTATAGTATGCAGTTATAAATGATATCAACAAATAGACATTTAAAGCATTATAATAAGAAAACAAACTGCGACAAGGCCTGGCACTGCCGGCATCTGAGTTGAATATTGTTGTGAGATTAAGTTTTTCATTACAAGATTTTGTTTTCCGTTTGCTAATAACTGATCTTTAAGATGTTGAGGCGGATGCTGAACAACAATATAAAGAATGAAAAAATATATCCATATCTGTTTGATACCATGTATATCAAAAAATAAGTACTTACGAGATATTTGCATTTAGGATTTTCACGTGAACAACGTCCCTAACAATTAAAAGAAGAAATTACAATTATACCAGTAAATAATGATATGAAAATAGTGATATAACATAATAATAAAGGATGAGAGCCTGTCATAAAAATGAAATATTCCTAAATTTGCAGGAATATCTACTACACACGCAGAAAGTATTGCTTGACCACAAGCAAGCAACCTTATTGATTACATAAAAATCAACAGGCCCGAAACCTTAAAAACTTAAATCAAAAAACTTGCTTAAAGTAATATACATATAAGATTAGACACCTCATCAACTTATAACTAATATTTTAATATAAATAAATACCTTGATAGAATCGAAACAAGCTGTCACACGGCCATTCTGTATTTCTACATTCGAAGGCGGATGAGCATACTTGCATTCCTATAACCAAGTTTTTGATTTTTTACATTTTTTGAATTTTTTACTAATTCCGAACGAATGCACTGTCCCCGCTGATATTCTCGGCAAATTTCCAACTGTAACCAACGCGAGTCTTTGCCCGTTAGAAGTTGTGTTAATTGTTGTTGTTGCTGACTTTGATTTAATTGTATAGTTAATGGAGGAAACGCTGTTGAAAGAGTGCCTGTAGACAAATTTGCTCCAACCGTGACCCCAACACTCGTCGTTGAGTTTAACATAGCAAGTGTGAGTGCAGCAGCTGTAGCGCTAGCAGATGGATTAATAACATTGCCGGCAGATTGTTCATTGAACATATTTGCAGCGCAAAAATATAAATTAAAAAGCAGAAATATTAATCTTCACAAAAGCAGAAGCAAAATCTATCCACCTAGAGCAAGCATCAAAGAAATTCTGAAAATTATTGTAATATTTCATGCTAGATAAAAGAGAATTAGGTATTTATTGTGAGAACACCTCTAGTATTTTCCCCCATATATTAAACATTTAAAAATTCCATAAATAACCCAAGATTTGTCCATTACTTAAAATATTTTATTTAAGGAAGTGGCCTAAAATTTATTTATAAAGATGAAGCTCATGAGTAATGAGATAGTAATGAGTCCTTTTAAAGGCTGAAAGCATACTAACCGAAAAGAGGTAGAACAGAAAAGAAAAAACGAATGAGATGTGGTGAGGGACAATGAATGGGCCAAGTCAAGGCAAGAATAAAAACATGGATTGTTAAAGGACTAATGAAAACTTACTGTAGATTTTTCCAATTTCCAAGTAGAGCAAGACCAAGATGAACCACTTAAAATTAATTAGAAATTATTCTAAAAAGATTAAATTAACTTTAGACGTCAGCTCTAAATAAGTAGTAAAAGGCCAAAGTTGAACATCGAGAAAATGAAGGCTTACTTTTTAAGTAAAAATCTTAATTAAAAAATAAAATTAGTAATCCCTTAAACACATGTATCTATGTATAAAATGGGGTCCCTGTACATTAAATTCCTATACATCACTTTTCCATTTGGTCAATTGGCCTAATGGGTAAGTAAAACAATATACATAGATCCAAGTTTGTTCGGAGATCAAGCATTAAAAATAATTTGAACCTTGACCAATTGATTAAGTTGATGTATAGGGAATGGTGGGTCTCGTATAAGACAATAATCGAATTCTAAATTTATTCTGAAACTTTTAGGCCTGTTGCTTAAGGACTTTTAGTTTTATGTACATATGTATGTACTCAGATCGATAATATCAATTGCATCATTTTTTATATAACGAAAAATGTTTAGGAAATGGAATAGATTTAAATAAATCAGAAATCACGATAATGATTCAGCATCACCTAATTCGTCGCAACTGTCCCCTAGGAAAGGAAATATATTATGCGTGGAAGTCAAGGTCGCAATCGATTGATTTCCGCCCCAAACGGACTGGTTCTTCCATTAAAAATTGGAGAAAAAGAATATACTCCAGTATAAATAAGCACATATGTATGTATAACATAACTTTCTCTTTTTAAATCTTTTCAAATCACAAATTGTTAATCCTTTAATTAGTTTTTGTTAATTCTTAATCTTGATCAATCACTCAATTTAACCCACAAGCAAAAACATTGTCATGTTAAATCACTCAATGAAATTCATTTTCAAACAAAGCTCATTATATTTTGAACCATATACATACATATATACTTATTTTGGACAGAGATGTTTATAGGGATAATACTCGCAAATTTACTTTTTGGCTGAAATTCGACGGCTGGTTTGTTGGTTACTAAAAATTGACAAAGAAATTTAAACCAAATGGTGGTAGAAAAAAAGACCCACCAATCTTTGCCGCTCAACATGAAAATGATGCCACTACTTCCCTCCCCAACCTCATCACTTTCATCTTTTTTTCTCTCTCTCAGGGGTATCATCACTGAAACCAACGGCCCTAAACAGAACCAAATTTAAGAGCTCCCATTCTCAAGAAACAATGGCCTTATAGGTCTAAATTGGCCAAATAAACCCAACATTAAAACAAACTAATTAAAAATAAATACCCAAATTCAGAACGATTAATTAAGAATAATAAAACTTTTCAACTTATAAACCTATTTTCTACAACATAAATAATTATAAAAAACAAATACCTTCTTAAATTTTTACATATAAATTGCATGAAAGCATTCGGCTGGTGGGCTATGATATATAAAGAACAATTGCAAACAACGGCATTTCTCAATTCATTTTAAACCAGATGGATGGCATGCGCTTTTTGGCAAAGAAATTGTCCATGGGGACTAACGTTGGACTCTTTTTATGATGGACAAACGACCAACAAAAGCATTAAGGAAAATAAAAAATGGAAGGACCGTGCGGCCAAATCCGGTGCCCAGTATTTATACTAACCTCCTAAAACTGCAAAAATTTAACCCACATATGGTTTAATTGGACGCCATTATTGTGCGTTAATCCATTATAATCTAATTCAATTCCATCGACTTAGGGATATAATTATTTTGTAATCTAATATGAATCTCCTTAGGGAATTTTATTCACGCGTCTGCATATCCCACACAATTTTCTTCAATCCATATTATCTTAATACTGACATAAATAGGTATATATGAGAAACATAATAACTTAGTTTTCACGGGAGATCACGACTCCAATTCGTATATTATTTTGAATAGTATTCTAATAGTAAATTGGAAGATTGTAGAACACCCTAGCCTTATTGTTAGATTCATTTAAAATTAAATTTTGACGGAAAACGGCAAAAGATTTTGTTACTAGAGAACATGTTTAATAAATTAAAGTTTAAATTACCTAATTACATTTTTCTTCGGCGCTGGGATTCTGTTGAATTGTATTACTCCCACTAGACATTTTTTTGCGTCCTCTCGATGATAATCTTGGCTTGAACTCTGTTATTGTAAAGTTTCTTCCATCAACAGTCACAACAGTCTTCTTAGCTGAGCTGCGCACCACAAGAGAATCTTGAAAAGTCATCCGTTTCCGTAATAATAAATTGTGATTTTTTTCAGTATGTGAACAGCCGGACTTGAATGATTCATCATTTACAAAGGTAGAGCCGGCATTTGAATAAGGGCTGGCTACTGGATCTGGCGAACCTTGTGTCTCAGAACTTTTCTGCTTTCTTAAAAATAATAGAATATATTAAAGTTATCATTTAGAAATGAAATATGGTCATACATATTAGGGATAGAAAGATCAAACATTGAAGGAAAACATCAGAAAATCCCAAGATTATTTTATAAAAATAGACTATCTATAAAAACAAACTTCTGTCTTTCGACCTCAACAGCCAATTTTTGAACGAGTGTTTGTTGCTGTACAACAGACGGATTTAATTTGGGTTTCCTGGTCGAAGTTCCCTTCCTTGTATCGCAGATTAAACATTTGAACGCCTCCTAATAATTTTTGGATTAAAACTTTAGAAAATTTTAGATTATTGTCACCCTTTGGCTAAAACCACACCTGTTTGTTCTGGAACGTGCATACTAAGAAAAAGAATTCAAATAAAAAAACACAAAAAACCTGTACATTCCCAGTTTGATAATTGCTCCTTAGTTTTTCTATCACTATCCTCACGGTCCAACATATTTCTACTGGTGCTTCTGTTACTTCTCCCATCTTCATTATCGCTGTCATGTGTAGAATTACTTAAAGCTTTACGACATTTCTTTAAAGTATTCGCCATCAGTTAAACAAAAAAGGAAATTATGGTAATATAAAAATTATATGAATGGAACTAGAAATAAGAAAATATCATTCATAAAATAAGAATTAGAAATGAACAAATTAAAAATCAGGATTAAACTTATTTAAGATATTTACCCCGTTTAATATATACGTATTATGATAAATAAATTTTTATCTGTTGAAACATCTTTACTCTTAATTTATATTACCAAAGAGATTGACCAACCAAAAAAAATTTTATACAACCTTTTCCCACATTATGCCTCAACATCAACAAGTTCTGGTGGCAATGGACTCTTAATTCAAAATATAAAATTTATATATTTAGGATACCTTTGGATGCTTCGATTCAAAATGTTGTTTATACGTTTTTGGATCTGGCATTGTTGCCTAAAGGCAAAAAAATAAAATTACATGCTTTCGCTTAAGATAAAAACTCAGAGACGTAAACTCATAAAAAAGTATGTACCTAGATAAAACAAAAAATATTGTAAAAAAGAAACCATGCAGACAGTGCATTTATAAGTAAGCGCCTTTGCTGCAGCGGCCTTCTGACTGGTTCCTGTACTTTTCTTCATTTGTTGCTGTTTAGATTGATTCCGTTGTTGAGATAAAGCCTTTTGATGACCACGCGCCATAATATCTCAAAGATAAATAGACTGTTAAAGAAAGAACAGTATTTTAAAAAAACGTTGCAAAGTATAATTAATGAAACTATACAATTGTTACTCATGAAATATTAAAAAGCCTTTAATAAGGACAATTAAAATAACAACAAACTCGAGCTAAATTCAACGAGATAGGTCCTCATTTTGGTACTTGTTAAGTTTGTATCCTACTTTTTTTATTTTTTTTGAAATGGTAATAATAAAAATGGTCAATATACATAAACGAATTTAATCTTTAAAATTCTATAATATATATTTATTATTCTTACTATTTTTTAATTAATATTTTCTTGATTCTAAGATGGAAAGTCTAAAAAATTTCAAAGATGAAGATTTATTTAGAGTTTATCATTGTCCGAAGAAGAATTTGAAGAATGGTTTAAATTAATGAAATTAATATTTAAAACACGCCTATGTGAATGTGGCACTGAAATGGGATACCATTTTTGTGTTTACCACTTTGAATAAAAAAAAATTAAAAAAGTAGGATACAAACTTAACAAGTACCCTAATTTTTATTCAACTCGAAATTATACATCTCAACTGGAGATGAGTGTGGTAGATTTATGGAAGAACAAGAAAAGTGAAGCCTTTCTAACGTTTCTCTACAACTGGTTGTGATGAAAACTAAAAAAATAAAATGAAGAATCGCTGTAATTTACATCAAATTTTAATTAAAATCTTGATCATTATACTTTTTTAGTATTTTCAAAAAAGCAAGATTAATTAAAACCTAAAAGATTTCACAAATAGCCCCTGCTTTTTCCAGCTGGATTTTTAATTCCTCTGCTTCTTTCATGCCCAAGTCTGCTTTAATCTCGACTGGTGCTGATTCAACAAGTTTTTTTGCCTGAACCAAATTCAACCCTTGAACACAGGCTCGAACCTCTTTGATCAGGGCAACTTTCTTTGAGTCATCATATTTGCTTAATTTCACCTAAAGTTTTTCAATAAAATAGTTTTATGAAAAGACACCCCATTTATATAACTAAATAAGACCGCAAAAGAAGTCTTTGTTGTCTCCGCCTCTTCATCCTGCTGTTGAACACCTAAATCACATAGAATAATGTCTGTGAATAGTTAGAAAATAAGATCAACCTAGGGTTTGCGATGCAACAGCCATCGCTGCCACTGGAAACATCTGTTGATCATTGATATTGAGTCGTTTTTTGAGTAGATAGTTGAGGTCGCTTACATCCAATAAAGACAATGAAGCTGACAAATGTTAAATAATACTACCCGCCCTTCTTTGCGATACTTTTGGTAAACCATATTATATAAATTAATACCAATCTCATCCACGAGCTTCTCGACATGTGGAAGAATGCGCCGCTCATCGCCCTGTATTGAGATTGAAGGAGAATCACTAATTTCTGGAGCAGAAACGGAGAAAGTTCGATAACCATAAAGCTTTGCAAACCTAAGTCCAAAATAAGCGTATTTAACCAGCATTTTTACTGAAATATAATATAGTTTGATAAAACACAAATACCATTCAAAAAACATTAATTATCTATGTACAAATATATACAGAAATATAATTCAAGAATTCAAATATATTTCAATCATAACAAACATTTATCAGTAAATAATAACAGCAATTGGAAAATATTTCAATTCCATAAACATATCAAGAACCCTCATTTAAGAAACTAGAGCCGAAGCGGTAGACGACTCATACTTCCATGTCGGAGGCAACATACGCTTCGTCTTGCAGTAACGAGCCAAACGATGAATTCTAGACTCAACCAAGATCAGACGGTACCTGTATCAAAGCATAAAAATTACATTGTTGAGTTAGTTCTGGATTAAGATATGTCGAACTTGGTTAAATTTTAAGCTAACAATTGGTGATGGGACACTTTTGTAAACGAAAAGTAACGGAATTATAATTTATCCTAAACAAACAAACTTTGAGTCGATATCCTTGCGAAAACGCTCTAAGTGCTTTCGAATACTAACAGCCTTTTTTATCAGATGATAAAGATCTTCAGGAATTTCAGGCGCCATCCCCTAAAATAAATAAAATATTGATAACGTAATATTATAAGTTACCTTCGATCGAAGAATACGAACAATTTTGTTTCCAGTGATACGTCTCACTTGTGCAACACCATGAGAATCGCGTAGAATAACACCGATTTGTGATGGACGAAGGCCCTTACGAGCTAGTTTAACAATTTGCTCCTCCACATCTTGACTAGTCAACTTCTGCCAAGTTGGGACCGAACGTCGATATGGAAGTGCAGATCGAGATATCCCTTTCCCTGGATTGTGCATACGACCCATCTTTGTTTAAAAAGTAAAGTCGGTTCTGTTTGTTTTTAACTTAAAATCGCTGTAAAAAGTCTTAGTATTAAATATGCTTATTAATCTACAAAATCCTAAAGTGTGCTAAACTTCAAACTAAAAATTTTTGAATAGAAATAAGTAGAATTCTAAAATTAAATGTAGTAATTAGAGACCGGAATTTTGAAAAAATCGGGTCCGGGTTCCGGGTTTTAGAAATCTGAGATGACCGGCCGGGACCCGAACCGGGTAAACCCGGAATTACGGGTCACGTTTTCAACCCGGTCAAAAAATGACCGGGTCCCGGGTAATTTTTAAATTTATTAAAAATATGTGTTAAAAATTGAAAATAGCGTGTAACTATTGTTAATAGTGGTATTTAGGGACACGTCCATCCGTCGCAAGCAAACTCGTCGCAAAACCATCTCTCGCAAAAACTTCTAGTTAAAAATTACAAATTTTTATAAAAAAATAAAAATTATGAAAATTTAAGTATAGGGACGATGAAAAAATTCGTTTCTTTATTAGAAGTTTTCGCGACGAGATGGTCTTGCGACGAGGTGGTCTGCGACTAGATTACCGCGACGAGTTTGCTTGCGACGAGATGGACTGTACCCTGGTATTTAATTAAATAAATTTATTATTCATATCAAATTTAATATTTCTCCGTCTTCTCGCTCAACACTCCAAATTGGATGTTTGTCAGACATAATACTAGATAATAAAATTAATTCTGGGAAATGCATGATGTTTAGTAATGCTTGATTATATTATTTAAAAAATTTTAAGAAAATGCCGAACAAAATAAAAATACAACAGCAAATTAAAGATAAAACATAAATAATGCCAATCTAAATTATTCAAAATTTAATAAAAATATTTTACCCGGTTTCCCGGTATAAAAAATGGCGGTTCCGGGTTTTAGAAATCTGATATGACCGGCTGGGTCCCGGACCGGGTAAACCCGGAATTCCGGGTCACGTTTTCAACCCGGTGGATCCAGAAAAACCGGGTAAAGGGGCCCGGAAACCGGGTAAAGGGGCCCGGAAACCGGGTAACGGGGCGGGGCCCGGACCCGTTCCGGTCTCTAGTAGTAATCCAGAACGTAACGGAAAAGTATCGCCAAAGGAGTATCGCCAAAAGAGTAACGGCCAAAAGAGTATTGGCCAAAAAAGTATCGCCATAATTTAGTGAAGACTCTTCTGGCCGTTACTCTTTCGGCGATACTTTTCTGCGTCTTCTGCGTATCTTTTTGCGTGATAAATGTCGCAAGTCACAATTCAGAGTCGTCATTTCAAAGCCACCAGGCGCCATTTCATTGTCTAAAATAAGCACTTTTTACGCTATTAATACATATCATATGTACATACATAATTTATTTTTAAAATTAAAATTTTTTCAGAATTATCGACACTTATTAAGAACGGGTGGTAGTTCCTGCAGACTTCTTTTGCGGACAAAGTTTATTAATATTTGATCTTTTCCTTAAGGCAAATAAAGGTATATAAGAATTAATAAATATGGTTTATGTTTATGACCTAGTTATTTAATTGGCAAAAACTGAAACGACGACAGAGCTGAATTTGGAACTGCGGAAACAACACTGGAAAGCTACATTCATGAATTTGTTTGGAGACAGCGTTTTAAAGGGCCCGATTGTTTTTTCATTTAATTTTACTAATTGTTAATCATGATGCATATTTGTGTGAATAAAGTCAATTCATACCTTTTCTTATTGCCTTAGGTAAAAATCAATCATAAAATATATATAACTTATTAATAAACTTTGTCCGCAAAAAAAGTCTGCAGGAACTACCACCCGTTCTTAACAAGTGCCGAATTATCTAATTTACAGCGAATTCTGATAATATGAGTATTGCGCTACAACGATTTTCACGTTCTGAAGTTGCGGATCATATAGATGAAAAATCTATTTGGATTATTTTGGACAATAAAGTCTATGATGTCACGAAGGTATTTCTTATTATTATCTTATCTATGGGCAATATTATAGGCAGTTTTTGTATGATTCTAGTCACCAACTTATCTAAACGAAAATTAAGATTCAAATTAATTATTTATATTTAGTTTTTGCTCGATCATCCCGGAGGAGAGGTTTAATTTTTTATTAAAGCAATTATTTTATTTACCAACAAAATTATCTGAAAAAGAACAATTATGTAAAGAATGCAGAAAATAGAATAATTAGGATATAAAAAAGCAAAAAAACTTAGTTTCCATCCTCTACTATGTTTTCTGCGGATTTAATCAAATTTATGTTTTGAGGATGTACTCGTTCAATGGGCCGGCCAGGATGCCACTGAAAGGTTAGACTAATATATATTTTATAATCGGAAAAATCAAGTGTGTATATTTTTATAGTTTTAACGAAGTTGGCCATTCAGCTGACGCCCGAGCAATGACAAATGATTACTTAATTGGAGAATTACATGATGAAGGTCCTTGCGCTTTATCATTAACAGGAGGCACGCCAGAAACCGAGTCATGGGAACAAGTCATAACTAGCCAGGTTTATATTACTTTATTGGGTGAAATTAGAAACGTTAGAACAAAGAATTTGAAAACTCGGAACGATCTTTCATAATGGAATTCCCCTACATATATCATAGCTACTCTAGTAAAAAAATTCATAAAAGCAATTTTAGACATGGACAAATCTACTTATTCCTATCGCTTTATCATTTGGCGTTTTCGTGATGTATAAACTAACCAACACGGTTTACAAAAGAATGTTTCCATGAGTATTACATATCTTTTGACTTTAAAGATACATATATTGAAAAAATAAATATTAAAATAACTATCATTCACTATAAGATACACCCCAGGTTAATAAATTACATTTTAAGTTTAATACACAAAAAATATAGTTTACCAGATAGTGATCATCTCTTAGCTTCAACCATTATAATATGGTAGCCAAAGTTTGTTTTGATTGGAGGATCTGTATATATAGGATTGGTGATAGAGCTTATCGGGAGAGCAAAAGCAGCATCTTGAAATGGCCCAACCATAGAACCCCTTGTCATCCAGCCAAGATCACCCTAAAACATTCAATATAAAGGTGTTAAAAAATTGATCAACCCCAGAACGAGCTTTATCTTCGCTGAAATTGATAGCAACTTGATTAAATCCTTCACCAGCCTCAAGCCTTTTCATAGCTTCCATGGCTTTGGAATGCTTTTCACATAAAATATGACGTACTTTGATAGCCGTGCATCCCGAACCACCATCTTTTTTATTTCCCTTTTTACCAAAAATTGATTTGTTATTATCTGGTCCACCACTCTTTTTTTTCGCCGACATATGTATAATATTAAGCTGTAAAATCTGTTAATTATAAAATGCGTCGTCATAATTTTTTAATATACAAGATAAATTCTAGATAAAGATCCTCACAGTTAAGGACTTTTAAAGAATAATAAGAAATTAGTCCAGCATTTTATATATAAATTATATCTAGTGCACATGCATATCATTTGTTCTGCCAAAATTTCTTCAGATCACGTCTATTCTTCACCGCCTCCCCTTCTTCTTCAATAATCTCTTCCAAAGCAGATTTCCTTCTATGCCCAACTAAAATTTATTACAAAAATTAACTTTATCTTCAAAATACCTTTATTAATAGGATCTAGTTTATTTCCCTGATTAGGGGAGGAAGTAGATGCTTTCGTCATCATATTATTGGAGAAAGTAGAATTAGCATTAGCCACTTTTCCAAACGCAGAAAATGTTGCCTTAGACTCACAAAATGGTTTCTTACCACCAAATGAGAAAGCGATTTTCGTCTCATCATTACGTACCAGACATTGAGGTTTTTTATTAATCAGTTCATCGTCACCTTTTAGTTGACGTGCTCTAAAATTAGTCAAAACAAATTTTCAGTTAACATTAAAAAACCTTTCAATTTGACGTTGCAAATGTTCATTCATTCTTTCCTCGTCATCCTTCTCTTGTTTAGCTCTCAGCTTTAGTTTCTGTTTACGCAGTTCATCTTCTTGATCAACATAAGTTATGAACCATCCTAAATTTGTACACAAAAGAAAAAACATTATGAAAACCTTTTTCAGTTTCATCAATTTTACACTTTCCTGACTTCCCTAAATAAAGTACAAAACCGGTAAGTGTATGCCAAACAGTTGAGTTCATATGTACATGCCCCTTGTCCTTTATCTATAAATAAAAAAGAAACTTCATCCTTAAGGGTATCTTACATATTCTTGATAAACATCATTGGCCTTCACTCTTTTACAGCCAAAAGAATTACGTAAAATCTAGGTTTATATTAATAATAATAATATATGTACTAACGTGAAGGAAATTTGCTTCAAATTCATGACTAAATTGTCGTAGGTAAGAATTTTGATCCTCTGCAAAAAGGAGCATCTGTCGTTGATGAGCTTCAGACATAAGATGACATTTAAATCCGTTCTGATCTCGACACTGTTTCTGACACATCTGACAGAACCACTTGAGTTTTTGAAGCCCTTTAGACTTGTGGCGATTAGAGATTTCTTTTGGAGTTCCTTTCTCGTGTTTCGGCATTATTCCTATATTATAAAATCCGTAAATTTCTCCCAGTTATGTTTATTTATAAAAGAATGTTGCCGGTGGCAGCGTACATTTTGTTCCTGTACAAAATGGTAAAACGATAAAATATTAGATATCTTGTTCGGGTTTGTTGAGCAGGGCAGCCATTTAAATAGATGACAGATGATAGTGAGTAAATATGTATATGATAAATCTATTTAATTTTAACAGAAAAATGGATTCGAACTGAATTGAGATTTTCACATCGGTATGTTCACCGAGCTGTTATAGACGTTCTTCTATTCTAACAATATGTTCTTTAGTTGAACGTCTTATCCTGTTGTAAAGGTCTGCTGGTTGATATATAAACTTTCGTTGTCGTGGAATATAGTGATGAGAACGTCCACTTATCAAGGAGGAAGACGAAATATCCAAAGTAGGGAAAGTCGGTGGAATGGGTGAAGTGAGTACAAGTGCAACACCCGCAACTCAATTATTACTTTAAATAATTACAGAATAATTACCTCTCTGTCTGGCATGCCTAAGTATTATGGTTCTTTGACAAATTCCAGATTTTTGATGGTGTTCATATCCTGGGCCGCACTGCAAGTTATCAATACATATTTCTCTAATATATTTTTTTACCTCACAACGACCTAAGTCACATATTTGCCCATCTAACGAACGACATTCAACATCTGATCTACATTCTAAATATACTTTATTTAAATAATTTTGCTTTTACGTAAAATACTTATTGATTTCCATAAACAATCACAACTTTGACAGCCATTTGAATCAACCACAACGCCACAGTTTCGTCCACAGATTGGAGGGGAATCACAATCAATAAAGTTAAGAAGTATAGGTATTAAACATAAATTATTTAAATTTTGGGGTTTTCTCACAATCAGTTAAATGCGCTAACATAAGAAAAATTTTAAATGGATATTTTATACTCTTTAACGTTGTTCGTTGAATTGCCTTTGTCTGCTTTTTCACCGCCTGTGGCGACCAAATTTTATTATTGGGAACTTTTTGTGTTGTTCGAAAAAGACCCTTAAAAAAAAAAGTCTTCTGTGATTGCACCTTTGTCGTTGCTACTGATGTTGTCTTTGCCGTTTTAGTCGATACTATTCCCGCGTTCAGTCTAAAATATCCGAATAAAATTTAATTCTTAAATAAAAAAACAAAACGTTGTATTCCTCCGTTGTCCAGCATAATCGTTTTCGTTACAATCTGCGTTGTTACATTCTTCTTTTTCATCATCAATATTCTCAAAATTATCTACAATAACTGTGTGATAAATTTGACAATTCCTTACCAATGCTTTCCAAAGAATTTTGAGGGTAAAGTTCAGATACTATTTTAGCTTTAATTGTACCTGGATTATTTTATTTCAAGAATCTTCAGAATTAAACCTTGAGCAATTGTTGAATTGTTCGGTATAGGAGTAAAGCCTGAATAATTTCAGAACAAATTAATTACTATCATATAGGTCCTACCAGGTGGTTGAGGATTGAAGGCGGGAGGTGAAATGACAGTTTGATGCATGTTATTATCCTCACTCACCAACTCTCTACTCATTGTTAATGTAAGTGCCATATCATCAATACCAGTTGAAACTTTTCTCGATCCTACCTACGAAAAATAAGAATATTAAAGTAGATGATTTTCGTGAAAACCTTTTCATCTAAGGCTGATGGAGCAGTTACAAATTTTTGAAGACCTTCATTGTTTTCTGGATCGAAATGTTGTTTTAATTCTTCCTCCAATTCTGATTCGCTGATTGTCAATTGTGAAAATTCCCTCTTTTCAGGAGTTGGAAGTTGTGTACGAGATAGTAGATTTTCAGTTGCAAAAGGATTTCCCTTTAAAACACTAATAATTAACCTTTAAATAATCACGAACATCTATATAAAATGGCTCTTCATCAGATCTGACAATTGGTCGATGATACCTGAATAAATTTAAATATTTAATTTACTTCTTTTTAATGTTTGGTCAAAACATCAAAGAACCTACAGTTTTTTGTTTTGAACAAAATTATTAACTCCATTATCTATTGCATTGTCACCTACAAGCGCACATAACTTGCATTGACGTTTACAGATTAAATTACAAATTTTTGGATGTTCGCATGTTCCACAATCTGCATCACTCTGACCTAAGATATTAATTATATAAAAACACCAAACCAAACTATTTAAGAATAAGATTATATACAATATCACACAAAAACATAGAATTTCCCCAGTTATAAAAATTGAATTTTAGAATTTATTCAAACCTGTGCGATGGAAGAGAAAGATAATTAGTATAAAAATTAGCATAATAAATAGCATAAGTTTCAATACAATAAGAAAAAAGGATTTTGGTGATGTTGTGAAAAATTGGAGAACAAAAAAGATCATAAAATCTGTACAATCCTAAGACAAGGATGGGAGCTTTTTTCAATACTAAACATGGAGTAAACGTCAACGTTAAATTTTGATACGGATTAATAATCTAACAATAAGATATCATAATCAACCCTATGCTAATAATAAATATAATTTTACATTAATGACAAACCTTAAAGAAATCGAAAAAATGGTAATGCATTGCAACCATTCGTCCATTATTTATAAAATACTTCACGAGTAATTAACAAACTTTCAATGGGAAAATTGGTGGTTGGCGAAAAATTAATGCATGCAGGTTCATGATTGAATGAAAAATCCTCAAAATTAGAGTAAAATTCAATAGAAAAAATATTCGGCTTTTGAATGTTTAGATATTTATAAAAACTCACTTTCTCAGCGATCTTATATAATTATGTACTGTCAAGGCAGTATATGTATGATAATAAATTATAATGTGATCCAAAAAAGTATTTATCAATTTAATTCAGTTACTCGACTAGAATTGAAAGAAAATAGATATACTATAATATATTCATATCCGTGAGATATTTTAGCTGAATGATAAAATAAAACTGCCCATTTTTGGGATGTAGATACATGGCTATTCCCTCTGTAAAAATATTTAAAAGAAACCTGTAGGATTTGGATATTCCTAAAATTTACTGATTTTCGACTCAATATGCCACAGATCTTATTAGATATATTTCAATCGATAGCCTTGCAGAGAGTTTGGAAAATAGAAGCTAAAGCGTTTAATGAAAGAAAATTTGAATTAAATCTTAATTAGTAGATATATCTAGTTTTTGGTATTAAAATGTACATCCACGACATTTCATTTACTTTACTTTCTTCTTTGTATTATCGACTGAATGTGGTGCTTTACCTATAAAGCACTTTTAGAAGCATTAAAACGTTTTCTTACCCCAAAGCATCACATTCATGCCGTCACCGATCAAATACAAAAACCAAAAAAGTAAACCGGCCACTGCGAGAAGAAAACTAATTTGCTGTATATCCAGATGCTCGAGGATAGGATAAATCCAATAACCATTGAAAAGTCGTGTTGAAAAAATTCTTAAACGAGAAAATAATTTATCAGAAATATCACGCTTCTAACATTGTGAGGTAAAAAACATATAGCAACAAAATAACCAGTGATCCGATCCTACGATCAGGAGCATGATGACATGTCAAAAGGGTATCAATCAAAATAAAAGCAATCGGTGCTGTGTGGGTAACTGAAAAAAACGTAAAAAATTGAGCAATCTTACATTTATTTAAAAATCCGGGTTAAAACTACATATAAACATAAACCATGATTGAGCCAATTTGGAATCATTTTTTCCACCCAAGCAGGAATCACTAGTCCCGGGTTCACAGCATATAACGACCTATAAAATTCTTTTTTTTTCTTGAAGTAAATAATTGGATAAAAACAACCAGAACATTAAACAAGTTGCCTTAAAAATTTTTAATATTTCTATATAAATGCAATAATAATTACCATTCCAACGGGGAACACAGAAGTTGAATACATAAAGTCGCAAATTTTATGCAATTTTGTACGTCGCCAATAGCTTGGAACATGTACTTGCTTCTTATACTGAATATTGTGCTCAAGTTCTGCATTCCAATCAAAACAGGCGCAAAAGAAACAGATAACAGAATAAAAGGATTGTAGTAGCTAAATAATAAAGAAGAAAAGAAAGGAAGAATAAGATAAGGAGACAATGCATACCAAATTTAGGATACTTAACATAACAAGTTTCGATATCCATCGCGCACCACTGAGAGGAACGAAGCGAATATCATAAAACAGTGCACCAGCATATACACCAAGCATAATCCCATAGATTAGAACACGAAATAAGCCCATCTTATTTATATCAAAAAGCTAAATGATATCTGTTAAAAACATAATGTACGAAAAGATAAATTGAATCTTGAAAATATGCAACAAAACAAAAAATTTGATAGAAATTTATGTTTAAACTCTACAAATGTCATAAAAATATGTAATTATATTAGCTAATAAATCATGTTCTATACACAATAGTATTAATCATTTTTTCTAGTCCTCTTCAACGTTATATGCTGTGCTGACAGGATAAAATGAACTAACCCATTGTAAGCATCAGTAAGTAAAAATGCAGCAAATGTGATAAAAATGCAGAGTATAATAAACAATATTCGTCTAGGTAACGATAAAATACCCAGAATTGGATATGCCCAAAAGTTATAAACAAAATAAAAATAGTGAATGCTGAAAAATTATAATTAAAAATTGTTAGAAAACGTTAAAATTTACTTTATCAGATAAACTATCATAAAAATCGAAATTGCAATAAACGCACTTTTCCATGCAGGTCTACTATGACGCCAAACCAGAAAATCTATTGACATTGCCAATGATGGGAGCGTGTGCTAAAATGATTAAGTTAATTCGAAAACAGCTCTTCTACTTTCTTTAATGGTATAAAAATTTTATCAACAGAAATTTCTTACAATGCAATGATTAAACCATGGAATATAGATAAGAACCTCTGCATCATCATTTAAAAGAAAACTTGGATCCAAATAATATAACGACCAGAAAAGAACAGAAACTGTCTAAAGTTGTCTAGTTTAATCGAACAATGGATTATGATAACTTACCAAACCAATAGGAAAAACTATTGATGTTGCAAAAAAATGGAATATAAAAAGTATAGTTTGGTTGCTTATACCTAACAAAGCAACTAATGATGCAGAAAAATTATAGATCAAATGCAAGTTCTAAAACTTTACGTTATTTGTTATGAACAATATCTGATAAAATTACAAGATTAACAAAAGTAAGCCAGACAAATTTGCTCAAATAGAAATCTTGTACTGAATTTGATGAAAAAATATAGCATAAATTTCAAACCTGGACATAATTTGTAAAGTGCTTCAAAATTATAATCGAAATAAATTGAATAAGCATAGATTGCAGTAAAAAGTATATTTGTAGTTTTGGCTATGTTGTGCATCATTATTTATTTTATGTGAAGCTAAAAATAATTTGTTTTCAGTTTTAAAAAATAAGGATACAGCCCGACTTGTGGTGACCGACTTGTGGCGGCCGATTTGTGGTGAGGCCGATTTGTGGTGTCTGCTAGTGACCGGCGCCGGACCGGATTTTTCCAGAGTCCGGGTCCGGAATCCGGGTTTTTTCAAAATTTCCGGATTAATTCCGGACTGGATTAATTCCGGAACGGATTAATCCCGAAAAATCCCGCCGGATCCGGTCCGGCCACTAGCAGCCACCACAAATCGGCCTTACCACAAATCGGCCTCACCACAAGTCGGCCCGCCACAAGTCGGTCACCACAAGTCGGCCGTGTCCAAAAAATAAGTAGAGAGTTGAGTCAGCTGCCAACTTGGGCAGCCCAACTTAAAAATTAGCTAGATTCTATAATAAGAATCTGAGTCCCACACCGTTGGCAATTCGCTGTTGGCCAATTTACCCTGTAGGCCAACCAAAGATAGAATAAAAGAGGTGTGGCCAACAGGATAAATTGGCCAACAGGGTGTTGGCCAACAGGATAATTGGCCAACAGGGTGTCGGCCAACAGGATAACCAACAGGGTGTCGGCCAATAGGGTGTTGGCCTACAGGGAATTGGCCAACTGGGTTGACCCCAAAAATCTGTCTACATCATATTCTCGTTCTTTCCAAACAACTTTTATCATTTTTTTCTATTAAATTTTCTATTTGGTGATTTTTAACCTTTTTAACATGCGGAGCTCCGAAAAAAGGTAACATTTGAATTAATTCAGTTTTTAGAATATATTGAATACTGATCAACATGGGTAATTGCCTTATTCGACGAGGTTTCTCGACTTCGCGTATAAACTATGATTTCATGAAAAAAGAACGCGCACAATTCTCATATTGCCAGGATAACTTCGAAAAACTAAAGTAACATTTTTTACTTATTTTAAGGCATCTTTATTATATGTAGCTTCAATGTTTATCCTTACTATATTGAACGTGCATGGTGGAAAGAAGGAGCACGTATGACGTTTTGGGCTACTTGGCGACAGGCTGCAAATGTGCGTCGACGTCGAGCATTTGCAACATACGGTTTAGACTTAAGAATTATAAAAGTTATCGTTTACCCAAGAGTGGTTTTTGAAATCTTAGAAATTAAAGCTTTAAAAATTTTCAATCATAGATAAAATTAATAGGGCCTGATAGAGTGCGCTACAAGGCATTGGCGACCAATAATGTTTTACCCAGGGCGATATTAGAAGAATTCATGGTTTTATTGAGTTATATCGGATTAATCTTTTTTGTTAGGAGAAATTAAGAGCTTTACCAAAAGATGCACATCCTAAGTTGGTAAGAGTATCTTCTTATTTAAAACAAAAATATCAGGTCGTTAAAATGTGCATGTTTACAGGACGTTCTCGAGGAAAATTCAATAAATTTCGTTTGAATAGACATATTTTTCGGTTGTTAGCAGATAAGGGTCATCTAAGCGGCTTTAAAAGAGCAATTTGGGGAAGACAGTGAACCTCCTTTTCTGTAATAAAGCGTCATAGTCTTATCAATAAAATGTTTTTGTATTAATTTAATATTCTGTTGACTTTTTTAAAGTGTCAAAAACTATAATTGAATATTTTATATAAAAATTACTGATTTTAGTCTTGAAGAATTTTGTGTTTAAGATGCTGCTGGATCTTTTTTTTGCTTCATTTTTTCTTATTGGTAAGTCTTTGGCTGTAAAATAACCATAAATTTTATTATAAATTTGAGGAGTGATCCAGGCTCAAGAGAAGGAAAAAGATTTCAGGCAAATATTAAACGTCAACAAGGTTGTTTGATCATTAATTCTTATTAACATTTCCAACTTAAGTTCTCAAGTCCCGAGTATCCAGCAATGTTTGGCATTATTGCAGGAGTGTCTGTTGTTCTAGTGGTATATAAATTAAAATTATATAAGATCGTTTGAATTTAGGTTGCTGTTACGTTTATTGTAGTTGGATTGCTCAATATGGAGCCAGCCAAAGACTCAGTATACTTAAGAGTTTCCATGCTTGTTAAAATTCTTTTTTAGATCATTTATCGGATGACTAACACTCGAATGAAAAAGGATTGATGTAAATTCCTGTAAAGAATTATAGATTTCGATTTATCGCATATACTTTCCAAAGTCACTTTTAGGTTTAATATTACAACCATTTTCTTATTGTCAGTTTTTTTTAATTTTATTTGAAAGATAAGAAAATGAAAGCTATGAGGAATTTTCATGTCTGGCAGTAAAATCGGGAGATAAGATTTTGAAAAATCACTGGTAAACAATCAAAATTACAACATTAAGTAATCTTCTTTGTAGTTCTAGCTTGAGGTCCGATACAGCGACTGACAATAATCATTTTATAGGGAAATAGAAAATTAACCATAGAGTTTAACCTTTGTAACTGGTGGTGTTGAGATCTGCAACGAGAAATCACTAAAGTCATATGTCCTAATAAATTTCCAAATGTTTCCAAGACGTTTTGTGCTCGCAAATGGATAACGATTTCGTAGCTCAAGCAGGCTATTGAATTCAATTAAAGGTAACAATTTCACCTGCCCGCCTGAGTTATGACAAATTTTGTTGTCTTCTGCTGCAAGAACTATAATTATTCTTAAAATATTGTAAATAAATGTAACTTTTTGTTTCTTTATTCAGGGATTCTACTAGATCATCTTTTGATTCAAGGTGTCCAATTCCATCGTCGTTATTTCCACCCCGATGACTACGTCTCTCCTTCTCCAATAGCATTAGTTCCCTAGTTACGTAATGTTTATTATCATCGCATGATGAATAATTTGGATCAAGTCGCATTAAAAGATCATAACGTTCTTGCTCATCAATTGCATTCAGATTTAGTAATGTAGAAAGCAATAATAGAAAGTGTGTTCTCAATTTTAATTTCTCAATCTGACGCCAGTGGTAATTTACAAAGAGGCGCTGTAAATCAAAAATATGATATTATGGAGAAAATTCATTTAAGAGATAAAAGTAAAACATAATTTAATGGAAAAATTAACATACAGCTGCTTTGTATGCCATTTTTCGAGCAAGCATTGTAATGTGAACACCAGGTAGAAAAGCATTCCACATTTGCATCATTATCCGTTCAGCTGGGTGTAAATCTGTAATATCCTCCAATTTCTTAATATAGAACTTTTTCTAGAAAATTTATGTTAAAACCCTTGATCCACTTTGAATTAGCCATTGTTGATCTAATTTTGTTGGGACGTCAAATTCGAAGCAACTCACGAACTGAGATCCAAATCTGTTAAAATGGATTTGCGTAATCGCAGTAAAACGTTCTATCGGAAAATCAATATTGGCACGCACCTTCCTGGCCAAATCTCTAAAATTAATTATTAGGAACAACATGAGAAAATTTGTACATAAGAAAATCTAGATTTTAAAAATATCCAATAAACCTAGTAACAAGCCAAACAGGTTGAACATATCCATTAGAAAATAATTGATGTGTTGAATCATTCAGAGATGAGTACGTTTTGAGTGCATGTACGCGAGAAATGTTGCCTTTGAGAGGAATTAGTTCAAAAGACGCATCAAATTGCATATTCAATGTTACAAAAAAACCAGGTAATATGAGATTTCTAGTTACATGAATGCTCGGCTTAAAATGTATGAACTAAACAGCTTAAAAAATTAAAAATAACCTGAAAAGTAAATGTGAAACGAGGATGCATGAATTTAAAGTGCTTATATAAAGTCCACAAATTATATAAACGAAGTTTAGCATTACAGAAAAAACAATGCGAGTATACTGAAAAAATTCGCAAAGAATAAGATATGGTTAAGTTCTTCGCTTGAACTTTTGCATCAATGTTGCACTCGTCAATTCGTGGGAGCTGTCCTAAATTTTTAAAAATATTTGAAAAATGAGGTTTAAAACCTATTGAGTTCTCATCCGAACTACTTCCAGTCCCATGTTGATCTTCGGTTATTGATGCATCAGAAAAATGAATTTTAGGTACATTCCAGTGTGATTTAACACGATTTCCTGTATTTTCAAGTTCTTTAAAATTTCGAGTAGTGGACAAAAAAGAATTGGTCGAATTGAACAAAAATTTGAGACTGAATAAAGTTATTGGACAACATCAAAATTAAAGCATACACAATTTTTTCAGGGAGTTCCATTAAACTTTTTTGAATTTGTTGACGATTTTTTGCAATGGTTTTACCTCCTTCTTCATTCGCAGAATCAGTGGAAGTGGTAGATTCCGCCACATCCATCTCCATTTTTAAGAGTCCACTTAACATCCTATCTAAAGAACGTCGATCATATGAACAGCCCAAACTTGGTGTTGATGAATCTCGAATATTATATTTTTGCCTTTCAGATTCTGCCTTCTCAACCTCAGCCTCCTCCTCCTCCTCATTCAAAACAATTATACGAATAAATGGGATAGACCCCCTTCCACTATATTTACGAGATGAATGTATTAGCTTAGTCACATGACCAACAGATGATTTTGTATTCAAATCAACAAAACCTAATTCTTTGACCGTACTAAAGTTAACATTTATAGGTTTTAAGATGTAAAACGAGAACAAACTTTAACAATATACTAGTTTCACCAGTTAAAACTCGAAGCCCTTGCTGGGGTGAATACGAAAAGATACGCACTGATCCAAACATTATAACTTCGCTAGCATCATTAGGACCATTCTTACGCTGATTTGTAAATGGTTCATCTGATTGTCGAGAAGCCATCTTTCTAAGATGACGCCCTTTATAAAGAAAACAAAACTGATCAGAATAAAAGATAAAGTGTAAAAAAATTTAATAATAAACCTCCAATTTCAGCACCTTCTAATCGAAAAAGCACGCGCACAACAAAATGCTCAGCTCTTATAAATAAAAGTTAGAATATAGGAGAATGAATTTGCTGATACTTCAATAATACATGTACCTTGTGTTTCTGTCTTCAAGCGCACCAAGCTGACACTCTTCTAACATGTCTATATCGATGTAAGAGCTAATTCTCTCATTAACGGCTTTTTCAAAATTGGCAGATGGAATACGCTTTAACTGACTGAATTTTCCATTTAATTCTGTTACATGGTAACACTGGACAATGGCAGTTTTGTTTCCTGAAAATAAATACAAATAAAAAACCGGTGCAAGATAGAACCGAAACAATTATAATTACGAATCAACGTGAATTTCACAGTTGTTGGAATCTTATCGGAAGAACGCGAACCTGTCCTTATCTGTTGTTGTTGCTAAAATAGGTATAATTTAAATCAAATACAAAATTGAACCTGTTCATAGATATTATCGGTGTTAATGAGGGGCTCACAAAGCCTTTGCCTACGCATGTAAAATAAATTCCGAATAAGAAATGGTCGATAAACTGGTCTAGAACAAAATCCAAACTTGTCAGGTTGATTTAAAAAACGGTACAGATCAACCAAATCTAAATAGAATAAACAAAATTGAAGTAATAACCAGACTTATAACTTGTATTAATAGTTAAATATAACCTCGAACTCGTCGTCTGTAATTGTTTATATATAAATATTGGTTATTATCATCAACATTTTCTTCAAACTGGTTGGAAAAGTCGTCTAAATTATGTGAAAAGCCAATTCTTTGATCCTTTACAGAAAAAGGTAAATTTTGCTATGAAAATCAGTTATTTTTAGTTCATAAGCTCAATTATAAAATTTACCTTTTTATCCGATTCATTTAACAGTTTGAAGCTAAAGTCTTCCAACCTTTTTTTCTTTATAGGTTCTAATTCTGGAGCCCCTGACGAGTTAAGTTTATGCTTGTATGAACGGATTTTTGCAAAAATCTCGTTTTCACTTTTCTTTTTCACTTTATGTGGGCTCGTGGTGTTGTCTTTATCCTTCTTTAGATTGCAAGGTGATTTCAATTTTTGACAGTTTTGTGCAACCTTTGCAGTTAATAAATCTTGCTTTTGTTTTGTTGGTGAATTTTGAAGTTTTCTTGGGCTAGTTCGTAAGCCCTTTTTCATTAACTGACGACATTTCTGAGGTGAAGAACGCAATATTATACGACGCCGAATCGTTTTAACTGTTAAACCTGCAGGAGGTCGAAATTCTGCTTCACTACCTTCATCAATTTCACTTGAATCAGATGATGCTTAATGAATATCAATAATTTCGCTATAAATTTAACTTACAATTTATAAAACCCATTAATAAATGAATTGAAGAGCTGAAAAAATGACAGGTAAAAATAGTAGTAAATCTAAAATGAAGGTAAATTAAATTAAATTGCTAAGTAATACATATAGGTATGTAAAGCTTTGGAAAGCTCGAATATGTAAATTGTCATCAACGGAAAACTATTTATATAGAAAATTCCAATTTTATAATATGTACCAATTAACTTTATTGATTTTTTTTTAAAATAGGAAAAGTTCCAGAAGTTTTAAGTTTATAAAAAAATTGATTAATTCGATTTAGACATTTAAAAAAATTTAGTAAAAGTTCATAATTGTCTCATTGTGGCTTCGCATCTAGCATGTTTATGCGATAACTATGACATTTGAGCCAATCTAATTTTGAACGAGTCACAGGAAGTTGACGCCGTAAAGTTTTGAAGGTACTTTCCATTGACGACTGGCTTTCTTGAATTGCAATTTGATATGCTGATTCTGCCGCACAGATGGCTTGAATTATGTCTCGTGCGCTCGACTCTTTATCAGTCTGAAAATTATCAAAATACTACAAGTAAAGTTGACAACTTTTGTTCCGTCATTTCAATGTTTCATTTCACTAAATAAGTCGGAAAATTTGAGCTAGACTTGGAAAATAACAAAATGCCCTTTCCAATTAATATTTAAAGAATATGCTTACATTCATTTTGAGATCCAAATTAAGATCCTTTTCAGAAATTAGTTGAACGTTTCCATCCTCATAATAATGCACTTGGAGACGAAGTTTACCTGAAATAAACATTTAAATTAGATTTATTGGAAATGCAACTATGACCCGTGCACTTATGAGTTGATGCCTTTCCGTCAAAAAATGGTAAGTGCCATTCAGATCGCCATCTACCATTCCTGAAATCTTCCAATTAAGTAAAATAAAACACAAAAAACCAATAATTTTTTGGTTGAAACTGATGAGATTCAATACACAAAACCATTGTCTTTTCCTTATGTAAAGGTGTAAATACGACAGCAACTCCAGCTCTGTAGAAGTGCTCATGAACATACTCATCTAATTCCTGCAAGATTTAAGCGATTAGTTTGAAAATGTAAGACCTTCTGTAAAATTTTGCGCCATTGTTCGTATTTATCGTCAATTTCTTTCGAAATAGGATGAATCTCAATTGCCTCTTTTCGTAAATGATCATATTTGAAAATTTTTTGAGATTTTGGATCAACAAAGCGTCCATCCGACAACTCATTATGTTCCGTCACTAATGTCTGAACATTTTCGAAAAAATTTAGATAAAAGCTTATAATAATATTAGCAAGATCAAAATTAACTCAGCTTTACTATTCTATATGTAATGAAACAGCAAACCGCTTGTTCAATGCCGTCCAACTTGACCGAAACAAACTGAGATCTATTGTATTGTTTTATAGCCTCTAAACAGCCCTTCTCCAAAAGAATATCATCAGTGAGGAGCGTACGCACATCGTTAAAAACTTCATTGAATTCACCAGGAGGAGACTGAAGCAAGAAATCCGAGGCAATTCTAACCTTTTCAGCCTCAGTAAGCTCTGCACCAATCATTTATTTATCGTAAGAATGATCAATTTACTCCAATTTGTCTAGAAGAAAAATATTTAAAAGAATTCAAAAATAATTGTCAATTTAAGTAAAGAAAGTAAAATCATTAAAAAATAAAAATCAAAGATTGAATTAACACATCCATTGTTTGATTGAAATTAAATTCAGGATTGAAAATTTAAAAGATTAACATCAATTTAATTAACACATCTCCTTCTTGATTGAACGAGAACGCGAACGGCTGATCGAAGGTGAATGACGGCGACGTCGACGAACAGAGCGAGAGCGTCGGCGACGACTACGACCATAGTCATCATCGAAGTGACGGCGAGGACGAATAGGTGGCGGCGGTGGTCGAGAACGGTTACTAAATATAAGATTAAAAAAATAAAATACAACACGTAAAACCCATGCCATGAAAAGAATGTTAAACCAAAAAGCTTTAAAAAAATATACTTTGCTCGACCAGCAGATCCCCCATAACGTGGAAGTGCAACAGTTGTACGGACTCTACAATCTTTAATATAACCAGTACTCATGTCACGCAGTGCTTTCTGTGCATCCTCCATTCGATCAAAAACAACGAAACCATAAAATGGTGGATAACTAAAAGAGAATGCTTAAAATATTCAAAATATTAAATACCTAGCCATCCAACAATCCACAATACGACCATATTTACCAAAAACGTCCTCAATGTCACAACGGCGTATAGAATCATCCAAATTACCTAATCAACAAAAGAAGCAATTAAAATAGGTATATTTGATTAAAAACATTTACCAATATGTAAGCGCTTGGCCCCAGGTGAAGGAGTACGTGAAAACGTCGAGCGTGAACCAGAACGGGAGCGTTTACGACCTCTTTTCTCATCACGACGTCGAGATTTTGATAAACTCCGTGAACGCGAACGGTTGGAAGAGTTGCGTGAGAGTGTCGACCGCGAGCGAGAGCGTTTAAGACCTCTCTTCTCAACTTTAACTTTTGATAGGCTTCCTGAACGCGAACGATTGACTGAAGAGCTACGAGAGCGAGAATCTCTGACCATTTTCTTCAATTGATCAAATTATATCTTAATTTTAATATAAATTTTATGGAAAAAGCTTTAAAATGCACGAATTGGAAACATCTTCTGAAAATAACAACACACCCTTACCATCCACTTTGGTTGACCCCATAAAGATCACCCATAAAACATTGAAGAACATATAAAATTCCACCCATAAATATTCAGATATACACACAATGTTCACCAAAGTTGGATCATCCTATATGTAACAAAAATAACCATTGAAAAATAATAAATGAATTAAAAATAGTGGCCATACAATCTCAATGCCACCACATTGTGGAAGCACACTTGGTGGGGGAAAAGGATGACATACATACATACATATTCATAATCATTGCTAAAATTATTTAATAGCGAAATAAATACCGAAAGAGTTGATTTTGCATGCATTATACATATATTTCCTTATTGTTAGAACCAAATATTAATCAAATTAAATAGTTACCTAGTTAAACATAAAACCCTTATCGCCCAAAAAACTGTTACTGACATGTATACTGAATTTACCCGTGATGACCCTTTTTAAAATCGAATCAAGACAAAACAAATACTGACCAAAATACCTCCTACATATCAGAGTACCAATAATTTTTATATCTGAAGTAGATTGTTGTACAAACTAAGCTCAAAAGTCACTTTAGGTGTACCACGGGACCGCTATTCGACATTTTTGAGTGGTTAATTGCCATTTAAATTTACTCTAATAGTATGTAAGAGGTATTTTTGTCAGTAGGTTTTTTTGCCCAGACCCATTACTGGTCGGAAAACGAAAATTTCATGAATTATAACAGAGAAAAACCTGTCTCCATAACTATAAAAATAGAATCAATACAAGGTATATATATATGTGCCAAAAACCAATGATTGTTCGTATTCAAAAGGCAATTGACAATCAATTCTACGCAACGCGTCGCCAACAAACATTATCAGAATTCTTGTGTATGTAGAAAGTAACCATGACTATTCACAGTTTTACCTAATCAATGAGATTCGTCCGGTAGTCTCCTTGTTTCCTCTAAATAAGCATGAAATGGACCAGGTGAGTGCCGCCAACTGAGTGCTGCAATGTGAGAGCCGCCAATTGAGTGCGAGCCAACTGAGAGCAAGCCAACTGAGTGGCAATGCTATATCCGTTACTAAAAGCTAAAAAAAACATTTTTTCGATGGGCAGTTTATTAAATTAAAAAATTTCGAATTTTAACAAAATTAGATAATCAGACAACTTTAAAAACATTTTTCAAAATTTATCAAAGCAAGAAAATCGGCGTAAAAAATTTGACAATGGCAAGAGATTGTAATGGGGGCACTCAGTTGGCAGCTCTGTTGGGCTCACTCTCAATTGGCTCGCACTCAGTTGGCGGCTTTCACCTAGCAGCACTCAGTTGGCGGCACTGAGTTGACCCCAACCAAAATAAGCAACCTCGGTACACGACAATTACCCGTAGCCGAATAGCCGTAGCCGATTAGCCGTGAAGACAATTAGCCGTGAGACAATTAGCCGTCAAAGGCAAAATATTCGGATTCTAATAAAAGCATTCGGATTATTTTTGAATTACATATTTTTTTTAATTCTTATTTTTATTCTTTCCAGATGTTTATAAATATAGGTTTGCAAACTTATTTTGTAAAAATTTATTATTAAACATGTTAAATAACAAAGGTGAAATTAAAACTGAGAGGGGAAGTTATTTCATTTAATATTTGCTTCATTCTATTCAGTTTAAAGTTTTTGTTTTGTGATAAAAAATTGAAATTTTAAAGTTATTTTTATCAAAAATTTTAGGAAAAATTCGTGTGAGAATATTTCGCCTTTGACGGCTAATTGTCCCACGGCTAATTGTCTTCACGGCTAATCGTCTACGGCTAATCGGCTACGGCTAATTGGCTACGGCTAATTGTCCTGCTCCGGCTCCGAAGCAACCTTGTTAGTTCATCGCCACGTTCGCAAGACAATTCATTACCGCGGATTCATAGGAGATAATTGGCCACGACCGAATTGGCTCCTTCCAGTTTAAATCTTCGAGTCCAAAGTTCAAGATGGCATATTTACTGTCAACAAAAAACAATCTAAATATAGAATTGTGTAATCACATGTGTTTACTTTAGTTTATAACAGGTTTAAAATTTATATTTTTTAGTTAAATTTAATTATGAGCAATCGTTTTAAAATTCTACATTATCTACCAAGTAAGACGTTCAGTGTGCAGGCCATTTCTGCAGGTTCTCGTTTATAAATAGTAGAACTTTACCATCCTTATAAAACCTAGGCACACTTGCTGCGATAGGAAATGTATTATGTCAAAAATATGTTGAGAAACGCGAGTATCTAGACGCAAGAAGGGCATCACAATTTGCACTGACGACAATGGTTATTGTGGTCTGTTCTGTTCAGATAATCTCCTAAAAATGAAATTTTATTGTAGTTATATTTTCATGTTAACATTTTCACATTGATTTAACTTTCTGCCTTTAGGTACCTGTGCAGTTTCATTGGTTTCGATTTCTTGATCGTCAAATTACCGGTGGAGGACGAATTCAGACAGCGGTGAAGCGAGTAATTGTGGACCAGAGTTTCTTAGGTAAATAAAAATTCGAACAACAAAAATTAATTAAAATTTTAAGCACCTCTTCTAACAGGGGCTTTTTTATTCTCTGTAAACTTTATGGATTCCCATTCTACAAATAATGCTATACAGAGGACAAAGCGGATCTACTTTGACGTAATGACAAACAATTACAAGGTAATCGTTTAATTAAATTCCCAATAATTTGTTTCGTACAAAGTTCTGGCCCTTTCTGCAAGCAGTTAACATGACAGTGGTCCCTCTACATTTTCGTGTAATATTTCTTCAATTTTTTGCCATCTTCTGGAATATTTATGTATCATTCAAATCAAACGCTGTTTGATGTATTGAATTATGGATAATCATTAGAGCTAATAATGTCTTCATTAAAACTCGTTTTTACTACTATGTATATGTGTTTATCTTATTTATTTTAACACAAACGACTGTTATTGCGTCACTGTCTTTATTTGTTAAAACAATAAAATTAAAAAATATAATCAAAAATCGACTTACATACATATGAAGAGTATATAAATAATGTTAATTTACCAGTGTCTTATGGCATAAAAAATCTGCCATTACTTCTTGTACCATACATTTCTGGAGCTCGAGATTAGCCTTACAATAGGTTATAATAAAGTTGTGGTAAAATATTAGTAAGAAAAGTATAAAAAACGAACTCGTTCTGATCGAGAGAGGCGCCGAAATGTATGCAAATTAAATAGGATAAACCTAATTTGATGATCTGTGAAGAATCGTGCACATTCTTCAACTTGTTGAACAAAAAATCGAGAAAAAGCTGCATTTTCTGATTTACCAAGAAAGTTAAGACAAAGCAAATAGACCTGAACTTAATAAAGATATGATTTTTAAAAATAGGTAAAAATAATTTCTAGATTCTTCGTGCAAACCTCTGAGTTTCCTGGCTTACTGCTCGGTGGCTTTAGACATTCCACCTGTGAAAATGCACAACAAAGCTTATTCAGTAAAGTAATTGTCTCGCTTTCAAAAAAAGTAAAAACTTTTATTATAAAATTTCCTCCAATACAAAGACATTCGAAAGCTACTTCTATTTGCTTTTCTATAAGTGGGCGCATTTTTTCCTCTTGAATAATAGGTTCATCCTGTTGTAAATTTAAAAACAAAATTAGAACAAATTAAACAAAACTGTACAATCAATCCCCGCATCTGCAGTAATTATATGGAATCTTCCATACACAGAAACTAACTTTTCTAAAAATTCTTTTGTAAAGTTCAGAATGTCGCCTGACCCATCAGGGCCACATACAATACGATCAGTGTCATTTAACAAAAAATGATTATCAAACTCAATGCGAGTTTTACTTCCATGCGGTGAGGACGAATCATTTTGTTGAGGGTATAAACTTCAAAGATTAAAGATTTTCAAAATAAATAATACCTATTCATTTTCCAATCCAAATGTATGTCCATATATGCAAGACAATGCTATATTTATTAAAAAAAAAGATTAATGCTTGTAAACGAATTTTTAGGTACTTTTAATGCAAGTACAAATGCACCAGGGGCCTCACAAAGGTGAAATGATCTGAAAGTGAAGATATAAGACCAAAAAATCAATCAAATAATTCAATTTTCCCAGATAAAAAATTTCTTAATATTTATAGTATACCTAGATTAAAATTAGTAACCTTAACGTCTTAGAGCCGTTGCAATGTTCTTCATCTATTATGGAATTTGTCCTAGGCTCAAGTAATTTTGGACAAGCAGTAGCAATTTGTAAAAATTTGCTGAAAATTCTCTTTACAATTAGCATATCTTATAAAAATTAACCAATAAGCTTGTGTGCAAAGCAATGGTTTCTTACACTCTTCGAATCTTAGAAGCAACTGACGTGGCAAATGACGCCTAAATTGGGTGTTTTAATTCCACAATGTATAAAAAAATATACATAGGATGTGTGAAGCTAGTAAAAGAACGCCATCTATCTATTGCATTCTCCTTAGATACTAATAAATGAACTTGAGACTGAAATAAACAAAGTCGAGAAAAGTATTATGTGATAGTAAAAATATTTTATTTTAATCAAATCAAAATACCTTCGCAGAATTAAGCATATCCTTTATAATACTCATGCGGCAGTAAAAGTTACTCAGATCAGAACTATCCAATTCTTTTTTATTAAACAATAATTCGCGATTCTCTGATGAAGCTAATGTGAACGATTTACGCCAAAGATCATCCAAAAGAAACGTGTAAGACATCGGAACATTGTTAAATTTAATTTCACTCATTTAGTATAATAAATTTGATATTTCTAAAAATGATTAATTTAACAAAAAAATACAATCATTATCAATAAAAAAATAAAATTTTAGGAATTTTTAAAACATTAATAACAGAAAAAATGTTGCTCAATTTTCATAAGTTTTTCTTAACAAATATAACTAACAATAAACAATAACAACATCTCTCTATTCAACAATATATATAAAAAGTTGGGTCATTAATTATGAAGCTCAATAGAACCATTGTTTTTTCCAAAATCGTCATTTATCATTTCTGAACAATGATTTGCTGAATCTTTTGCTGTAGATGAAAACTTTTCCTTTGCCAGTGCAATTTTTCTTATTAACTCGGCATTTGATTCCGCTTCTTCATCATAGTAAGAGTACTAAATTTATAACAACAGAAATAATAATTAAAAGAAACCTGTTCAGCTTGGGGATATTCAGCCACACAAATACTATTTGCCATGTCATTTTGTCGTTTTGGTAATCTTTGCCACAATTCTTCAGTAATAAATGGCATTACTGGTGAAGCCAATCGAAGAAAAGTATCAACACAATGATGTAAAATGTGACGTACTATTGTTACTTGTTTAGGCCTATTCTCCACGGTTTGACTTGCTAAAACGCCATGTTAAAGCTTTAAAGTATCTCAATTTTACCTATAAAGACAGGTTTGGATGATTCCAAATAGACATCACAAAACTCATAATACCAAAATTGATAAAGTGCGGTGGTCAATAGTCGAAAATTATATTTTTTAAAGCCCATATTACAATCAGCAACACATTTTCCTAAGCGTGAAAGTATCCACCTATCAGTCATCGACTCAACGCCTGGATAACGCTGAAAATTATATTGTAAGCATCATAAAATTAATGATAAACCATGAATTTCACATCAGGCTTGTAATCTCTTTGTTCATTTTCAATCAAATTATTATTGTTAAGTTGAAAAAAAACAAAGCGAACACCTTGCCAAATCTTATTACAAAAGAAGCGATAACCACGAACGCGAAGAACATCTAAATTTATAGCTCGGTCCTGCGTAGTATATGCCATTAACGCAAATCGGAGAGCATCTGTTCCGCACTCGGGAATACCCTGTGGATAATCGCGACATTGACCAGCTTTGGCTGTAGCCAATTCTCTATACATTTGAAAAATTAAAAATCACAACGATAATTTACTTTGGATCCAAATTTCCGTCCCCAAGCCTTTTATGTAAATTTTCCAGTGAAATTCCATGTATTACATCCAAAGGATCAATCACATTTCCTAAAGATTTACTCATCTTTCGACCATGTGCATCGCGTACCATGGCATGTAAAAATATCTAAATATAAGTATCTAAATTTTGAAAAAAAAACTTCTTTGAAAGGCAGTTGTCCATCGCATAATTCTTGAGACATAAAAACCATCCTAACAACCCAAAAAAATAAGATATCGTGCCCAGTCTCCAATAAATCACCAGGAAAGAAAGTTCTCATGTCCGCAGTTTTTTCTGGCCAGCCCATTACAGAGAACGGCCATAAACCGGCAGAAAACCATGTATCAAGGACATCATCATCTGATTATGCAAAAAATTAAAAAGAAAAATTCAAAAAAAACCTCTTTTCAGGGTTATGCTGTCAATGGAAACACCAAAACGAATTGAAGCTTTTAATTTAGCTTCTTGCTCATTTCGTGCCGATACCCAGTACATATCATCAGGAGAATCACTTATTAAATTGCTTGGCTCTTTAATAGTCACAAAGTAAGCTGGTATTTGGTGCCCCCACCATATCTGTCGCGAAATACACCAATCCCTAATACCTAATAATATTAAAATTATAAAAAAAAGTACCTAATCTCGCTGAGCCAATTATTCCAAGTTTTTACATGAGATTCAGGAACTATTCTCAATTTTCCACTGCTTACAGCGTCAAGTGCGCGTTCGGCCATATCTTTGCAGCGTACATACCATTGAGATTTTAAAATAGGCTCAATAACATCATTAGATCGGCTAAAAACATTTTTATGTTTTTAAGTTCCCATTAAACAAACCTACAAAAAGGCACAATCATTTGATGACTTTTATCACCCTTGTAAAGTCCAATACCTTTCAATTCTTCAATAATTTTTTTTCGAGCATCAAAAATAATTAAAAATTTTATAAAATAAACAAAAACATCCTGCAATAAACAATAACATTAAAAAACCAACCAAAACGTCTCATTCCAGCAAATTTTTCACCACAATTTGGTAAAATAATTCCGTCGTCGCTAAGTATATTGATAAAAGGAAGCGAATGGCGAACACCAACATCATAATCATTTTGATCGTGCGCTGGAGTTATTTTTACAGCACCAGTACCAAAATTTGGGTCAACAAAGGTGTCTGCAATAATTGGTAAAGTTCGTTGAACAAAAGGGTGTATACAATGCTAAATAGATTAAAAACTAACAAATGAATAAAGAAAATATATTGACAATTGGGAAAAAAATACTTAAAATCAACCATTCCAATAAGATGTTTATAACGTAAATCATCTGGATGTACAGCTACAGCAACATCACCAAGCATTGTTTCAATCCGAGTGGTAGCAACGATAAGTTCTTCACCAGAACCTTCAATAGAATAGGCAAATTCTGCAAGAACACCCAATTCAACCTTTTCTTTGTACGTAGGGACAGAGACTAATGTTCGACCAGCTATCTCCTTTTTATCGACCTAATAAAACAAATTTAAAATAATTTTTAAAAGTATCAAATTATGATAATAAACAATAACCTCTATGTCGGAAATTGCCGAACGTAGTGCACATGACCAATTTACCAGCCGTTTATTACGATAGATTACTCCCTTCTCATGCATAAGTACAAAAGCCTCCGTTACGGCACGAATAACTTTCTAAAGTGATAGGTACAAAAACGGAATTTTATAAAATCTTTACATATTCGTCACTACCTATGCATACTACTAACCAGTCCAGTATTAATTAGTAACGCAGAAAAATTTTAAAAATAACCGGATCCAACATAAAAACGGCTCGATCCCAATCCATTCCAGCACCCAATTTGCGTATTTGATCATATATTATGTGTCCTTTGCTTAAAAGAAATAAAAATTAGCAAAAACATTAATGTTTAAACGTTTTTTTCCAGTTCCATACTTCATTAATGAATTTTTCACGCCCAAGTTGATGACGATTAAGTCCTTTCTCACGTTCCAGCTTTTTTTCAACAACCACTTGGGTGGCGATTCCAGCATGATCGCAGCCAGGTACAAACAGTACAGTTTTTCCAGACATACGATGCCTTAAAAAGCATGCTAACAAAATAGTTTACAATCATATTAATTATTTTATAAAAATAACCATCGGGCAATTGAGTCCTCGACGGTTGTAGAAAGAGAATGACCAAGATGTAGTACACCTGTTACGTTTGGTGGCGGGATGACGATTGTAAAATGACCTTTCGTGTTAGGCATACTAAAAATAAAATATTAAAGAATAAATACCTTAATTAGAAATTGAAATCAAAGTTAATAAGTACGTCAAATCCTTTCCACCATATTCAGGCCGAAAAAATCCCTGATTTTCCCACCATTGGTACCATGCAGCTTCTACATAAACAGGCGAATATGTCGATGGCATTTCTCCAGAAACATCTAAACTTTAACTCTTTAGCTCGTATGAATTTTCGCTAAGAATTAATAATAACCCCAAAACACAAACCTTTTTTACCATCCGAATCTACAGACCACTGAAACTCATTAACATTTACATTTACAGCGGACTTCTTTCCTATTTTTTTTGAATTCTGCGATTTACTTAAAGCTTCGTCTTCTAGTTTCTTCTTTTTAGCAACAAATTTTGCTAATTTATCAGACCGTGCCTTCTCACGTGCAATTTCTTTTTCTGTTTTCTTCTTAAGTTGCTGGTTTTCAAGCATTCTAAACTAATACTAAATATTAATTATCAATAATTAAAAAATAGACAAAAAATATGAAATTTAACAATGAACAAAATATGTATGTATGTGTAATTAAAAAAATGTTTTATTGCAAGTCGAAATGAGTCTTAATATAGTACTATAGGAAAAATTTTTAAATATATACATATCGATTTATAAATTTTTTTACAAACCAAAACTTCTGGAACTTTTCCTATTTTTAAGAAAAATCGATAAAATCAATGTAGAGAACAGAGTATCCAAACTTTTTATCAGGAGGTATATATGTATTTTAAAAATCTGTTTCCAAAAGGCATTTATTTGAAATATCTGGACATTGTACTTTCAATACCACTTCAGTTATCCTCTCCCGTTCATTCTCTTGTTTTGTAATCGGTTGTGTAAAGCGTCGTTCATCTGTCCTTTTTGTTCGAGTAGTTTCATGTGGTTGAGTTATTTGCTGATGTTCTTGTTGGTCTTCAAGTGTTCGGTCACCACTTTTTGATCGTTTACGCAACATATATTCAAGAACATTTGAATCTGGTGTCGTTGGAGAGATAGAGTGATCTTGAGAAGAATATGAATCTTGTGATGGTAGTCGACGCCGATGAACCTAGCAATAAAAATCTTGATAAACTTTGATAATAAGAGAACATTTATAAAAAACTAGCAATTCACTCACCAATTCAATTTGCTTATTTACATGTCTTCCTTTATGTTCACATTTTGGTAAACGGTCATCAACAACATTTTTACTTGCTTCCCCTTTATAGCAAACTCCATTTTTACTGTCAATCTCTCTTACGGTTAAAGTATATGGCACATTTCCAACGTTATCATCGTCTTCCTTGTTGAATAAATGAACTGTACGTAGATTAGGACGTTCTTCGCTTTCAATTGATATTGCTGTTGGTAGATTTCGTTTTGTTTTTTGTTGACCACCCTGACTAGTATTGTAGTTTAGTGCCTCGTTTAAAGAAAGAACATCTTTTAAAATACTATCCAATGGATCTAATAAACTATTATTTGTTGATGGTAATTCATCTGTTTCTTGTTGCTTAAAATTATTATGTGCAAAATATTTTCCTAAATTATATTAAATAACTTGATTAGTGAGTGAGTTAAGCAAGGGTTTAGGAGCGACTTCTGGACGTGTTGTTCCTTCTATTTTTGATTTTATTGTAGTAGTTTTAACATCAATTCCATCTGGAGTTATAACTAAATCGTCTTTAAAGATAACCCGACCAGGAAAAGGACCACGACACGGCACATCCATTGCTTCAATCTTTGTATCAACTTTTTTATCTTCTGTCTTGATGGAACTATCCATTTTTGGAGATGATACTGAAAAAAATACAATAACTGTATAAAAGCTTGTTTCAAACCTTTTTCTCCAAAATTTGGTGTTCTAATCACTAAAGGTTTCCTATTTCCTGATTGGCTAAAATTAGTAGGTGTAGATAAACTACTTGATTGATTCAATCCATTTAAAGCACTTGCACGAGAAGAAGTAAGCAAAACTGGACGAATGATTGAAGCATTACTATTACCAATTGGAGGAGGATAATCTATGGCAACTGGGATCTCATTTCTGAGTTAAAATATTTTAAAAAATTAGGTAAGGAATTTAAAAGTGTAAATAGTAAACCTAATGCGAGATTTAAAATCAGAAGAACCACAACTAGCTGAGGGAGCATAACGTATTCTCCGGCCATCGGTACTGCGAGTGGAAGCTGGAGCTGATGAAGAAGCTATAGAATAATCAGAGCAACAAGCAGAAGAAGCTGTAAATTCACATCCGATTATACCTAAATTTTAGTACAAATAAAAGTACAGAAAATTTTTAACAAAACCGAATGTCTTTGTCGACGTCATCAAAGCAGGAGTTGATGAAATTGATTTCGTCTGTGTTGTTTCCATAATCGGACTTGGAGAATGAACTGTTAAAGCTTTTGTATGTTGAAGATGTTGACGACGCATCGCCGCTGATGTAGCAGCCGTTGTTGTTACCAAACCAACATCAGAAGAACATTGTAACGGCTCTTAAATTTAAAAATGATTTTAAATAACGTTTAAAAACCTGAAATACTTTCTGGCAAAGTCACTTTTTTGACAATAACATTTCCAACTCTTTTAGTTGTGAAAGTTGTTTGATAAACTCGAGGATCAACCGATGATGAACCAGCGACAGTTGAAGATGAAGAAGAATAAATATCAGAGCGAGAAGTTTGCTGGTCAGTGTTATCGGCTATTTCATTAAAACGTTTACTTAGACGATATGAACCTAAAAATCAATCTGAAAAGAATACATATTTAAAAGTAATAACCTTCAGAATTATTATCAGTATCATTCAAATTTTGTGAAAATTTATGAAAATTTTCACCACTAAGTGATTTAATTGGTGTGTAAAATGCGTAATGGTCATCAGTTTGTAAAGCTGACGGTACCAAAACATTTGGCAAAGAACTAGACATCTTAAAATTAAAAAAATTTCAAAACTTTTTTCAATTAAAAACTAATGAAAAATTATTTTTACAAACACTAACAGGGTCAACCTGTTGATGAAATGAATTTTCTAGAGAATTTGACAATTCCTTTTCAGAAGAAAGTCCATCTCCATTAATACTTCCGTCTTCTTTTCCTTTATCGGACAAAATATCTCCATAACATGAACGATACATTGGCATTTGGAAGTGATTGTTATTAGTTGGTTCGCGTTTCTGATGGCGATGATGGTGATTGTGTTTTCGATGATGAAGGTGATTATTATTAGATTTTCCATCACATACAAAATTACTCTAAAATAATAAAAAACAAAATTAAAGAATAAAAATTAACCTTATGTCCTGTCTTCATTTCACCATTTTTTCTTGTTATTATTTCTTCAATGCCTGGACGTTTGTTGTTAAGAAAATTGCTTGCTGAAGTTATAAAGTTTCCATTTTGTCTACTCTTTTGGCAAAAATGTTCGTGTTTCTGATTAGCTAATGTAGTAATATTCATTATCAACTGTTGAGTATTTTCTACAGCTTGTTTATTTTTATTATTTTCTGATAATGGATCAGGCATGAAATAATGTTGTTGCTGAAGTTGATTGCCATATATTGGAGGAAATATTGTTGCTTTTGTGTTTAAAGTGTGAATAAAGCTTCGGTGCAAGGACCTAAATCAATGTCAATTTTATTGTATTTACCAATTTCAATTAATAAACTACCGTTGAAAGGGTTCACGACGCTTTCGATGTTCACGCACATAATCGATCAATTGTTTTTGAGTTCTTCCTTGATAGTGAAAATTCGAACCACGATGGAATAACCTTCGCGATTCTCGAGATTCAACCACCTCAGGACATCGGAAAAAACCTTAATTTGAAAATTTAGTCATAAAATGTTAAACTGACTGTGATGCTCTACACACTTTTTCCAAAAATTTTTACAATCGTCTCGATTATCAAAAACAAATTCAACAGTCTCTTTGTATTGTTGCTATATTCATAAAAAATTAAAAAAAAAAAGTATAAAGTAACTGCAGTGTCCGGATGGATTTTAATCATCAACCTTTTTCGCTTAAAACACAATTTGCGAATTTTCGCCCAGGAGAAAGTCATCATGCAATTTAGTTGATGAAACATCTTAAATCTAATTATTTACTTATAGTTCTTTACTCAACCTTTATTCCCATATGCGCAACGGAAAGGGCCACCTAAATGCCGAATGAAGTTGGATTCAAAGAACATAAACGTTAAACAAACCTCAATACCCTCAAAGTCCTTTGCGCTGTGCAGACGAATACCATAAAAATCACAACGTCTTGCTGTTTCTAATAAATTAAAATCTGCTTCAGCAGGATTCATACCAACAAGCTTAAAATTCATAAAAATAATTTTAGGTTCAAAAACCTTTTTATGTTGTTCCATCACTTCCTTTTGGAATGCAGGACTTTGATTAGGAACGAATTGAACACCACCAGAAGAAACATAACTGTAATCGGGATAATCCAATGAAGAATAATCCCCACATTCTGATTGGATCTAAAAATGTTTGATGTATAAAATTAGCTATAAAACAAACAATATAAGAAACTAGCAATGCTGCAGTTCTCTCATTGCATAATAGTTCGCCTCGAGCCAAATCACGACGTAATTGTAGCGCAAACAAATAACTTGAAATATAAAAAACTTTTCCTTGTAGTATATATAAAAATAAAAATTTACAAGATTCATACCGAGTATATTCCTCTTCAAGTTCAGCTGGATTTGGAGTATAAAATTTAACAGTGAAAAAAAATCGAGCATCGGATTGAGCAGCTATAATTTGACGTAAAATACTCTTGTCTTTGTCCAACCAACACTTAAAATAAATTAATTTTTAAAATTAATCTAAAAACCGAACGCGATTTCCAAACGCAATAAATTCAAGTCCAAAATAATCACATTCTAATAAATTTAAATGTCTGCATACTTCATCAAAAAGAGCTTGGCCGAGTGCTTTATGCTAATAAAATCAATTAAAAAAAGTAAGAGATCTTTACTCCAAGATGGAAAACTCCGACACTGTCGTCAAGCATTCGAACCCAAAATAAAGAATAATAAAATTTTTATTTAAAAACCTTAATGCACATAAGCCTTCCTTTTCCTTTACGTGGATCCATTCCGGGGGGAGGTGGACAACCCTAAAAATAAATGAATAAAATTGATAGAATACTAAATTGAAAAACTACGCCACGAGGAATCTGAGACGACACCGGTTTTTGCATAATCTTTGACAGGATATCATTCAAAAGTCCTCATCCGATTAGAGGGAAGAATTATAAAGTACATTAATATTATCTGAAAAATTTATTTTAAAATAAAAAATGAAAAAAAGAACAGGGTTTGGTAGAGAGTACGGTGACGGTTGACCAACACATAAAACGTATAAATCCTAACTCTTAATGAAAAGATTAAATTGATCGAGTTTGATCACAATGTGGCTTTTGCTCTAGTACCGGCCAAAATATAGTTAAGAAGTAAAAAATAACAACAGCTGCCTAAGATAATTCCTAAATCTGTTAGGGTGGAATATTATAAATTATTATACATATAATTAAAATTTATGGAAAGAAAAATATACTAAAAAAATAAATTTAAAGTAAATATGTATATTATCTTGTACCCTTTCATATCAATAAAATAAAAACCTCATATCAAACATGTCAAATAAGTAAAAAATATTAACATTTTATGTTCCTAAAAAAGATTTTTTACAAACTTCCTAACAATCGAAGTCATTTCTCTAATCCTTTGGGAATGTAAAAGTTCGTGTTTATTTGTGCCATCAAAAAGTGGATTTCCATAAAAAAGATCTCCAAGATTTGAACAAAAAAAATAATACTTTTACAAATAGTCATATTACGAAAATTCTTAAAATAAAAGTTTTAAATATTTGTAAAATTATAAGGCACAACATAAAAGTGTTCTAAATTTAGTAACGTTAGAACCATTAAAACTTTATATTTGAGTGGGTATTTTGGCACTCTTTTCCCATTTTCGAATAAAAAAAATAAAATTATTCCCAATAAAATATTTTTTGTTAATATTTCGAGAAAAATATTCTTGTAAATATGTAGCAGAAATATTATTTAATATTTATTGGATGGGAAAATAAGAGGCCAATAATTTTATTCCTTGGAGAAATTGAGAAAAGGTATGACCAAAATTAAATAATAATTTTAGAGTATAATATAAGTACATAAATACAAGGAATAAAATTAAATAAATTGGGAAGAAAATAAAATTTGTAAATTATTCCAACTTAAATTAAAACAAAACTAACACTATTGATAAATCGTCAGAATAATAACGGGGATAAAAATAATTTAATTTATTTTCTACTAAAAAAAAGCAAATTAGCCTGAAAGAACGGTATTTCTTAAATTGTTCATGCATTGAATTATAAATACTATTTTTGAAGAAAGAGAAAGATGTTAAGTCGAATTTTATAGGGTCCAAAGACGAAGACAGTAAAGGCAAATGTGGATGGGAAAAGCATCGACTTACTACTTGGTAAATTTCTTCTATCGTGAGATGATAGAGTGCCGAGAAGGACAGAAAAGGCATACAAGACTTTATGCTTCATATAGGATGGGTATTTTGCAAGGCCATTGGTCTCCAAAATCCATATATTTAGGCCCTCCCTTGCCAAATGTGCCCTAATTTGTTTTAGCCTTCTTCCTCGTTTCATTCCCAAAATAGTAATAAGAAAGTAGCTTCAGAATATTAAGTTAGAGACTAAAATATTAACTCAATCAGTGGGGAGTTTCAAAACTTATTTCTTTACAAAGAGGCTAGTAATTCTGGACTGGCTTTTGCTTAATATTCTCGTTTAAAATTTTTTTCTGGCCTATCTCAACTATAAATGGGCTATAATCTTATATGTTTGAGATATAATAAACATGAGAGAATATAATTAAGGAGAATAACCCTTTGCTATTCAAAAATACTCTTTATTTTTATAAATAAATAAAATTTAAAAATCCATTACAATTCTTTTCTAAAAACTAAGGCATTCTTTGACCATTTTTCTTAGATTTTGATTATTATCATTAACACCAGTTTAGCTTTTCTAACAGGAAGCGGTTTAGTTTTAGGGCATTCAAAACTTTATTATAAAACAAATCATTTTGTACTTTTTTATTTTCGTTTTCACGTTATATCAACTCAAAATATAAAAATACCGGTCGCGGTTCTCGCATTCCTTTCTTTTTTTATCTAGACATAACCCAACAAACTCCTGATTTTGATTTATGACAATTTTTTTTAATCTTAGCCAGGAATTGCTTCTGATGAAATCACAACGACAGACGAAAATTACTTTTCCAATCTTTTTTAATTCCTTAGATATAAAACATTAACCAATGACCGATGATCATTGTGCATTATATATGTATCCCTCAATCTAAATACATATAAGGAAGGATGAAAACAACAAAAAAAGCTCACTTTTTAAAATCTTATCGCATTTTCGATCATGCGCTTAAACGCTTTTAAGGATCATCATTCAACGATGTAAAAAGGATAAGGAGAAAACGTAAGGGGAGTGTAAAAATATATAAATATTGAGAGAGTTCGAATACATATCCGGCAATAATGATGTCCGCCCTTTTTCACAATCGAATAACCCTTTTACTATTTTCGCTTAAAAAATTATATGTATGTCTATTGAATACTTCTCATATATAAAAAGTTATTGTAAAATTTCTAAGAAATTTTCTCATATTTTAAAATAAAATGCTTAAATGCGCAAGCAATGAAGCGTATGCAATCGCTATCCGGTAATTCATTGTAGTTAAACCCTCAACCCCTTTAACTCCATTCCTTTATCTCGATCACAATCTTGCATTCCTAAACAAAAAGCCTAAAGAGAGAAAACTTGGACAGCATTAGCATTTTACTGAGAATATTATTATCCGCATTCCTCTCATTTATATAGTTTGTTTAGCTATTAAACAAAATTAAAAAATAATTATTAAGCAAATTGTAAAGTGAACTTAGTAAAAATATTAATAAAGTTTGATTAATTATTTTCATAAAATGAACCCATCAAGTGAATAAAAATCCCTAATTTTAGATTAGGAATCTTCAGCTTGATATTAAAAATAATATTTCAATTGTATGCAGCTTCAAAAACACCAAGAACAGCAGAAGAAAAATCAACCCACACCAGCTACAGTGTCAAGACCGGTGTTTATTGCTCTTTATCTACTTGTAACTCTATAATTTAGTTAAAACAAAAAAATATCAAAAAAGATACAAGGGGAATTATGTATATTATAAAATTTTTAACACAGGGCTTAGTAATCTGTATTCCAACTTCGCTGCTAATTTGGTTCGTTAGACGACGTTTATTCAAGGAAACTCAAGTTGCCGGGGTAAATATAAATGTTTAAAGTCATTAAAAAAATAGTTATGCGTGTTGTCATCATCCATCCAGAACAATGGAACGGTGGATCGGACCGTTGCACGGTTTAAGCTTAAAAATTCGCGAATAAACAAAGGTTGTTAAGATCGGGTTTCTTCGACATTTCGTCAAGGCCGGACATCAGGTCATTTGGTTGACAACAATGATTGATGATTACTGGGCAGAGGAAGAATTCAAAGGAGTAGGCAAGTTTTGAAGCAAAATAGCTTTCTTAATGGAAGAAATTTTATAGAAATTCATGAGGTTCGTCTTCCGTTACATCCCGGAGATTGGTTCTCACAAAATATAGGTATTTTTACTTTCATAAATAGTTAAAAAAATTCAGCACTCGCATATCATATAATTTTTCGAACTCATCTGGAGCCTGATTTGATTGTTGTCGACCATAGCGCTTCCTGTGTCCCCTTATTAAAATGGTGGTACCCAAAGGTACACCTAAATGTGATTCCTATTCATATTTTCCATTTTAGGTACATATAATGTTCTACTGTCATTTTCCTCAACAGTTGGTAAGTAAATCTTGCTTAAGTACTTATTTCTACAATTTTAACCAGGTGACACCAAATCGCTTTTTTCTATACCGCTGGTATTCAAAATGCATGGGTCTTATTGAAGCACGCATGTTTGAATCTGCAGGTAAATCAATATAGTAGTAATATTTTAAATAAAATTGAAAATTTTTACAAACGTAAAATATAAATTTAGATATGGTCCTTGTGAACAGTGAATTCACATGTAAGTTTTTGCCATAATAACCCAAAAAATCTAAAATATCTTGTTTAAGTTTATCTTTTATAGCAAAACAATTTCAAGCTGTTATGCCAAGCGTGCCAAAAGAAAAAATGCGGGTGGTCTACCCACCTTGTGATGTCGATTCGCTTAGTGTTGTGTCACGTCCAATTTCACGAAAAAATCGCGTTCGTAATGATCGCTATTTGTTTCTTTCAATGAATCGCTTTTGGCCAGAGAAGCGCCTAGACATAATACTGGACGCTGCAGGTTTTTAATTTAAATACTATCTTAAGAACTTTTACTTTATTAAAATCTAACATTTCCCTTATTAATATTCTAGTACATATAACATAAATTTTAGATTCTATTTTTTAAAGTCTTTTAAATAAAAGTTCCCCGTCATGCAATAGTTATCCCACTCAACTCAAATTCTTTCTGATTCTTATTTTATATTAGACATTCTCTAAGGATTATTATTTACAGTTCAACTAAAACGTTTTGGCCTTTGTCCACATATACAAATGGCTGGTTCTGTTATGCCACACATCCCAGAATCTCGAATATACTACCAACTTTTGAAAGAACAATGCGAAAAATATAAGCTGTACGATATGATTGAGGTGACTTTTTAACAAGGATTTAATGAAAGGAAAATAAACATCATTCGATTTGACCTAAATGAAAGAGGCAAATAATGAACAAGGGGAATGCAATTAACCAAAGTTTTCGAAGGGAAAGTAGGAAGGTAATAAAAATTAGATTTAAGAGAGAGAAAACCCTATCTATGTCTACATAATAAAGATATCGAAATTAGCTAACACAAGGAAAGTAATATTATAACAAATAAAAATGTACCAATTTGGGCCGTAAAGCACGCATTTAGTTAAAAAATAATATTATAGTTTATACCTGACCCAAGCGATGAGCAAAAATTCCAATTGTACAATCAATGTGATTCGGTTATTTACACACCTCCCAATGAACATTTTGGCATTGTTCCAATTGAAGCATTAGAGCAACGTCGTCCTGTTATAGTCATTGACAGTGGCGGGCCTTCTGAAACAGTTATTGAAGGAGTAACAGGAACAAAAGTGAATTGGATTCTTCTAAATTTTTAATTATAAAAATATTTTCTAAAGATTACTGATACCGATGGGGTGTTGTTGGCTGAAGCAATGGTTGAACATATGGAACGTAAAGAATGGATTGAATTGGATTCTGATGTTCATTACATTAAGCAGGTAAGAAAGAAACTTTGAAAATCTAAATTGAAAGGATGATCAAAAATTTGTCAAATGGTCCCCCACCCCTAAAAATGATCAAATTAATACCGTTGTTACAGCGTGCCCGCTTCGAAAAAAATTTTAGTCTTAATGGCTTTGGTCAAAGCATCGACGAAGCAGTTACAAAAATATTTAGAAATGATTTGCTTGTAGATAATGAGCATAAAATAATGGACGAAGTATTTTACTTAAACCTAAAATAAAAAACATAATCAAATTTAAGCATACAAACGGATTTACTTCATATTCAAATCGTGCAAAACGTCAAATAAAAGCGAAGAAAAAAAATTTAAAGGAAAAGGGATGCAATGGACAGGATCGAAAAAACGCATAAGCAACAAAAAACGATTAAATTATTGTATTTTCATAATTCAGAGTTCAGCTCAGTTTTTAAGAAAAGGAATAAAAAATTCATTTTATTAGAATATTTTTACTGACAATGAGCTGAGCTTTACTTATAATTTCTCGCCTTTTCTATTTATATATGATGACAGATTTTTTGTAAATCGAAATTATTAAGCTAGTTGATAAATATTAAGTATATGTATCATATTTTAATTTACATTAAAAAAATCAAAAAAATTAAACCTGTATATGAAGCTGATGTTTACGCCAAAGGAATAAGCATTATGTAGGATTAAAGAACTGGGAAAAATTTCAATTGGCTAATTTTCCCGATCTAACATTAGAAGCAATCATTAGTAATCAAAAAATACATAGCGTCGAATAAAACGACTTTCAAGATGGATAGAAAAACTTTATTCAAAAATTTAAATTTAAAAAATAATTGAAAGTGTTTACTTGGTGAACATGGTTTTTATTCAAAAAATAAAAATTAAAAAAAATGATCGGATACTCGGGTTTGTGTATTGAGACCATACTTATTTAAATATACTTATTTCTTCGTTAATCAGCAAGAAATCAAATGGCGAATGCTATTGAACATTTCCATTAAAAGATCAGCAGAGTAGCGTGAATACTGATGTGAGAAATAAAAATATGAAGAAAAGAATAAAACTTATGTAAGTGACGGGAGGGGACGAATTAATCCCTAGATATAAAACCTGATAATGAAAAACAGTAAATTGATCCAATTGATGCCCAACATCAAAACTTAAAATTATTTTTTTATTTAAACTCGAATGTAATATTAAAAATAAACCCTTCTCGATGGAAGTTTCTTATTCCCATGCAATTTGTAACAATACCCATTTGAACATCATCTAGATGAACATTCTTCCATGGGAAATCGCATATCCGATGAAGGATATCTACTGCGGCATCTCGAGAAATGATAAAACTTGAACCCTGCAAATTGAAGATTTAATTGTTAGTGATACAAAGTGTTTATTTTTTAAACCTGAACAAATGGTGGGTAGCATTTGTGTGAATATTGCTCAGCTGAGACATACCAAGGCAACCATGGAAAAACAAGTCGTGGATATCCACGTGAAACTTTTCCAATCAAATACCGCTTATCATCAGGAGATGTTGTAGTATTTTGCCACTATCATTTTAGAAGATTTAAATTTATATAAAAAAATTACATGTTCAATTTCATAAAACAAAGCTCTCAATGCTGTAGCATTCACAATTGTATCTACAATTAATAAAATAATTATTCATTGAAATAGTTTTACCATCATTAATAACAACAATTTGTTGAATATTGGTGTGAGAAGTAAAATAACTATAGATACCTGAAGAACAAAAAAATGAAATTAAAATATTTTATTCATACCCATCATTTTAGTAGAAAGATTTCTGTATGAGTCTTCAAAATCCATTTGAAGTATATCACCATGCTCTGTACTTTCTGAAACCAATTCAGTTCCATCTCGACCAGTTACAAAAATAACAGGGCCTTTGCTGTGTTGTTCAACAGATGCTTTCCATGATGATCGTATAAACTTCCGGTATTCTGAAGCACGAGGAGCGGTACGAATCTGAAATTGAAAAAAAGAATTAGTTGGGGAAAGAATTTGTTTAAAAAAATACCACGATCACTCTTTTCAATTGCGGGTTGTTCAGTTTAGCATGCCAGGGTTGTAGCATAGTGTTAATCGTTCTGTTCGAGCTACAATATGAAAAACCGTTCTGCTGACCAAAATCAATGGTGCTGTCATCATTACGTCCATTGTTATTCTTGTAATTATTGTGTGCAAAAAAGTAGGCAGCACAATCTTCGGTCGAAGATCTAAGTGCTCGACGAACAACTAAGAGATCAGGATCCGTATAACAATAAATCCTAAGAGGAAGTAAACAACGCTCCAAATAGTTTACAATCTGAAAATGATACATTTCAAAATCCATAAAAAATTAGTCGTAAATAAGAAAACATTAAAGTAATACTAACGAAAATGTATGGTAAAATCCAAATAAATTGAAGCAATAAAATTAACAGAACATCAGAAATTGAAATTTTATTTTTCCATCTTTGAAGATTGCTTTTGACATTATTCACTTGATCATTTGGACTGTTTTTTCTTTTCTTTTGAACATTTACAGATTCCAAAACATTATTTAATTTAGAAGTACATATTTTCTTAGTACAATTATCTAGATTGGCGTTATTATTTTGTGGTATTAAAGTGCAACTTTGTAAGGTTAAAGCAGGTTGTTGAGAATCTGAAGATGAAGGAGACTTTTTTCCTCCAAATTTAGTTGAAAAGTGTGGAAATGAAAAAAGCTCTAAAATGGAAGGAAAGCGTGATTTTGTAGCTGGACAATTATTTTGACGAAACTGTCGTACAGAATTTGAACGTTTTGGTCGTACAAGAGGCCAACATAAAGAAATTGTAGAGGATGATAAATTTGGACTGTCAGATTGTGAATTTAATTTTAAACATGGTAGCAAAGAATCTGACGAAAATTTTGAACATTTTGGTGATGATGAAGAGGAACGAATACGACCAAAAGTAGACTTTATCGATAATCGTTGTTGTTCATTAATTTGTAAAGGATATGAAGATGATGGAATTGATGGTGAAAATGAAGAGCAAGTTGTTGTACTAAATGACACAGTACTGGAACAACGACGTTGTGACATTAATTAGAAAAACTAAAAATGTTTAAACTATACATAAATTCGATTTTAAAAATAGTCTAATCAATATTTGAGATTTAGTGAAAGCATCTGAGTGACCTAAGGATTACATAAAATTGTCAGAATAAGGGATTCTTTTTTGTAATAAAATTTAAAAAAAAATCTCTAACGGCGTATACATCGCTAATAAAGATATTTAATGAAAGGCATCCATCAATAGCTTCCATTTTCTATTTAAGGCAAAACACGTTGAATGAAAAAATCTCATCTTTATTCAAGTAATAATCCGATAAAATCTACTGCTCAAATTGCAAACGGCAGCAATTTAAATAATTGTGTTCGCTTCAATGCTCATTAAATATCTTTTAGTTTGAAAAAGTTTAAATAACCAGTTCAATACAACCAAGATACTATGCCATTATTATGCATGTATGCGAATATTCGCGCGTCTATAATATTTAACTAAGGCCAAAATTTATAGAGATGTTTTAAAGATGGTGATGATTAAGAATGGCGAGACAAAGAAGCTAGTTATCTAATAATCCGGATATTCTAATGTTTAAAGTATCACATTATTCATTTTCCGTAAAAATACATATATGTAAAAGAAACATAAGGGCCAACTACAGATCAAAACAAGTTATGTGAACATGATTATATTAGTTGAGTAAAAACAATATCTAAAAAATATTGGGTTTAAATGTCAAAATTGAATTTGATAAGAGTTGATAAAATCGTCTAATAGACAAAGGGTTTACAAAAAATAGGATTTCCATAATGGATCAACAACGACAATAAAAAAAATTAGCAGTTTGATTTGAGCATTTTATTTTTGCGTTTAAAATATATAATTTTTAGTTTGGCAAAACGCCTTTTTGAAAGAATGAAGAAAAGAAGAGACGTTAGTTGAGAGGACAGTCATGGAGTTTTCTATAAAATTTCCTTACTTCATTTGAGAGTTTTTAGATTATAATGTTGTATATTGATTTTATCTATTTATTTAATGAGCTTAATTGACAAATTTCAGATTTATTAATCGTTAAATCAGCAATCTATTGCTGGACGCTCGTTCATTTTAGTCAGTTTTAAATCTTCTGTTGATCTAGCTTGTATTTTGTAATTAGGTGATATGCGAGCAAAGGTTTTTTAATTTTTCTTTAATTTTTTTATGAAAAATTTTAGTGGCGTAAGAAGAGGATGCGTCGTTTAAAGCGTAAGAGAAGGCAGCAAAAGAAGTGATCTTGGATTAGTTTGCTTGGTGAAACTTAAAAACAAGGAACCGAATATAAGATTTGATTATCACATTTTCAACCTGAAGATGTATTGTGTTAAACGTTATTTTGTTAAAAGCAGTAAACGAAAAATTGTTAACCATGGAATATCTTCTACTTTCTGTATATTTTTTCCTCATTTTTGGTTGGAGGCGTGTTTAAAATAGGAGATAGGTCTGGATTGTCGTGGTCGACTCGAGAAAAACTGAAGCTTTTATTTGATTTCGTAACTTTCTAAACTTCCTTTCTAGTGTGAGAAGTCAAGTAACTTTGACCCAGCCATGGTTTAATTTGTTAATGAAGCAGTTTTTTTCTTCACCAACATTCAACATTAGATGGTTCAGATAAATTTTCGAATTTTTAAAAGTTTACTCTATCAGTTTTCCAAGCATCACTCATTTAAAGAATGTAACAAAGTTCCCCCGTCATTAGTTTCATTTTATTCATTATTTGTCAACATACTGAAGTTTGGTCGTTTCTGGCGCCATTACTATTTTAACCATATAGTGTTTGTTGGTCGACGAAATAACGAAAGTAATGATGAGAGGGGTTGTCCCTGTTTGTGAAAGAAAGTTGAAAATATTAGAGGAAGAAGTAGAGATGATATAGAGTGTTGGCTATATTTGAGTGCGTGCGGCCGACATTTGTGTTTTGTGTATAGGCCACCTTCTTCCATTGTAATGTGTACACATTTTTGAGATTCTCGGTTTGATTTTTTGTTTCGCTTTAGGTTTTTCTTCATTATCGCATTTGCTTTTTCGTATTGACTCCCTCATCTTCCCCCCTACTCGTTCGTCATAATATAATTCTTGCGCTAGGATGGCAAATATAAGAAAAAGAGTGAATGTGTTTCAAAAATTGGAAAAGAGCGCTGGTAATAATGGCGGCGACTTTCCCAAAACACATTGGCGCGCATCCAAAAAGCTTTACAATTTTAGCAACGCTTTTTAAAATTTTCGGGTAATAAAGTTTGCTTGCATTTGGCCAATTTACGCAATAAATACGCGTGCAATGCTTGAAATATTAATGTACGTTCCATTGTTCAACTATCAAAATTGCCTACTTAATATTTATAATACATATATCTAGTCGAATTAGAAGCATCACCTTATTCCTTTTTAGTGAAAAACATTGTAAATAAAATGCTTGAAAATGTATTATCTTCTTCACCTGGAAGTCTTAATGCTAAATTTGTAACTTTTATATCTAAATTTTGTTTGAACTGCTAAATATTTTAGGGTGGAAATTCTATTAGTGAGAAGCCTTCCAAATTAAATACTGTCGACATGAGGTTTATAATTCTATTATTTATTGTACTATTTTAAAGCGAAAACAGCACAGCAAACGGGCCATCTAGAAGTCATCCTTCTACTGCATCGTCATTGGTCTCATCTTCTCAAATTCATTCGCAACCTGTACCTATTCCCAATAATTATTCTGGAATTGGTGCCCTGGATATGTCTGGTGGATGCCCTATAATTGGAACACCGGAATTTAGTCAAGTTTGAATTTAGATAGTATTTAAAATTGATAAAAAGCCATATAAATGATATAGAATAGTAATATTTATCTCAAGAATATTACATATTTTTATTGTAGTATCCATTCATGGTTCCTGGTCAACCTGGCACTCCGATAATTTATGCAACAAGACAGACAACTTCCGTTCTTGGTTCAACCCCAACCAATTATGGCTATGGTTCTTGGGGTGCAGTTTATCCTCCGCCTCCAGCAGCGCCTTCTCATCATCCTCATCATAATGGAGCAATATTACGTCCAGGTATCTCTAGGCTTAAATCGTAAATATTTATTACATTCATTTATATTCAAGATCTCAAAATTTTTCTTATTTTTTTAATTTTCAAATTTTGGTTATTTTGGATTTTCTAAATTATTTTCATAGAACATGCAGTGAGTAATCCAATTATGATACAAGCGCGTGGTCCTCATTGTGGCTCTATGATTGTATCCCCTAAATCAATTGGAGGTGAACAGTCTGGTCTATGTCATCAAATGCTTGAGAATGTATTATCTTCTTCACCCGGAAGTCTTAATGCCAAATTTGTATGTTTTTTCATTTAAGGTCCTATTCTAAAATCTATTATTTAGGGCGGAATTTCTATTAATGATAAGTCCTCCAAGTTGACTACTGTTGACATTAAGTTTTCTTACATAATTAACTATTATATTTGACTTTATTATTTAAAGCGAGAATGGCAAAACGAATGGACTACTTAGGAATCATCCTTCTACTGCATCGACAATGGTTTCTTCGTCTCAACTCGCTCAAATTCATTCGCAACCTGTCCCTATTCCCAATACTTATGCTGCAATTTGTGGCCAGGATATGACTGGTGGATGCCATATGATTGGGACACCGGAATTCAGTCAAGTCTGTGAATTGAACTATTTTTTATATTTATCCTATTAGTACTGACATCTTTTTAATTTTAAAATAATAATTAAGTTTGTCCCAAATTTTTTTTCCTTTGTGGATCTAGTAAGCGTAGTTTTTACTATCTCTGGTGTATAAAATGTTGCTGAATTTATGGGAATAGTCATTTACTCGATTAACACCAAAGGTATTAAAAATGTATGTTTTTTAGTTCCCAGAAAATAATAGTAAAATAAAAAATGTTTACAACTTTATATTAATTATTACTCGTTGTAGTATCCATTCATGGTTCCTGGCCAACCAGGCTCTCCAATAATTTATGCAACAAGACAAAAGGCATCCGTTCTTGGTTCAACTCCACCAACTTATGGCTATGGTTCTTGGGGGGCTGTTTATCCTCCGCCTCCAGCAGCACCTCCTCACCATCATCATCAACATCACAATGGGACAATGTTACATCCAGGTATTCTATTATAACTAAAAATTTTTTTTTATTAAATTTTATTTTTTAATTTTTCAACAGGAGCGCGCGCTCCTCTTTGTGGACCAATTAACACAGTACATACAATTTCTGATCGAGGGTCTTTAGCATTTCGTCCGAATCGAACTTCAGGTTATTATTTTTCATTAACTATGGTTAAAAATCTTTAGTACGTGCTCAACTCTGTGGAGCGGCTGCTGCTCTTAATTCTAATTCTCTTAATTGTGAAGAAATGCATCCGAGGGGTGGTTCTGCTTCTCATCGTTCTCAACTTTTGGATGATTTTCGTAGTAGTCGATTACCTCATTTGCAGCTTATGGATTTAGGTGTACATGTTGTAGAATTTGCTCAAGATCAGCATGGGTCTCGGTATATTTTACAATTAAATTAAGATGTTTTCTGATCAACTTTTAGTTTTATCCAACAAAGGCTAGAACGTTCAACTAGCAAAGAGAAGCAATTTATTTTTGATGAAATATTTCCACACGCTTTACATTTGATGACAGATGTTTTTGGTAATTATGTAATTCAGGTTCTTTGAAACTTAAAATGTTTACAATCAACTTTATAAAATATTTTAGAAATTTTTTGAATATGGATCTGATGATCAAAAACGAAAGTTATTGCAAATAGTTCAAGGTAATGTTATGAATCTTGCGCTACAAATGTATGGCTGCCGAGTAATTCAAAAGGCACTGGAATCAGTTGATCAAGACTGTCAAATGGAGGTTATAAACGAAATTAGCAATCATGTTCTTAAATGTGTGAAGGATCAGAATGGAAACCATGTTGTTCAGAAGGTTAGTTTAAAATTAGTAATTGCTATGTATATAGCTGATTTTTTATTATTTTTATCCCTTATTTTTATATTTTCAGATTATTGAAAAAGTGGAACCTCAACAACTTCAATTTATTATCGATGCGTTTACAAAAGACTCACCAGACACTGTTTGCTTACTTATTTTAATCTGAAATTTTATATCGTTTAGGTTTGTTCACTTTCTTCTCATCCTTATGGATGTCGTGTTATTCAACGTGTTCTTGAGCATTGCACAGAGGAACAAAAAAGGTTTTTTTATAAATATCTCTTATCTGAGTTGTTCTAGAACTCTTATAATAATTTTCTATTTTCAGACCAGTTCTTGAACAATTACATGCAAACATTCTTACACTTGTGACGGATCAATATGGAAATTACGTGATACAACATGTTATTGAACATGGAATTTCCGAAGATCGTGAACGTATTGTTAGATGTTTGCGTGGTGATGTACTTAAATATGCACAACACAAATTTGCTTCTAATGTGATTGAAAAATGTTTAATTTGCGGAACCATTGAACAAAAAAATATATTAATTGATGAAGTTTGTTCTGAGTAAGTTTTTTTAATTATGAAAAATATTCATATTCCTCTTCTAAGTGATGGTTCGCCTAATCCTCAACTTCTTGAAATGATGAAGGATCCATTTGCAAATTATGTCGTCCAAAAGATGCTCGATGTTTCAGACAGTGGACATAGGAAAAAAATTATGTTCGCCATTAAAAGTCATATTCCTGCTTTGAGAAAATTTAATTATGGAAAACACATTATTGGTAAAAAAAAACTCTATAATATTTACTAATTAATGTTTTTAAGCTAAATTGGAAAAGTATTTCCAAAAGACAAATCCTGGTGTTCCATTTAATGTAATTTCGGGAGAGCAAGCACAATCACAACAACAATTTTGCATACCACCGGTTAATACTACTGCAAATAACAATTTTGAGAGTGGACCGCCAATATATTGAAGTGAATAAAGAAGGAATGACTGAATAAAATTTTTGAAGCAACTTCAAAGACAAAATTTGCTAAAGCTTGACACTTTTCAGGACATCCAAAAAATTTCAATTTGTAAAAGTTAGGAAAATGCGCAAATAACTACGCAAATATATATTGCCAATATATAATATTATGTTAAAATTATATGTATTCTCATATATTTTGTTAATTATATTATTTTCTTTCGCTTATGCACATAAAAAAATTGTCAGTTATTCATCAATCCAATCACCTAAAAATAATCTATTTATTTTATAATTTTCCCGTCGTTTTATTTTATGCATACTTTTATTTTAAAAAATATATTTTGTCTTTAATTTTTCCATATATAAATATTTCGATTTTATTGTTAAAAAGTCTTGTTAATGGTTGAATTTTTGAGAAATTTTTTTAAGCACAAAAAAATGTTTTTAACAAGACAAAATGTTTATTTTAATGTTTTTTAATATTTTGATGAGAGATAAAAAAAGATATTTTGTTTATTTTTTTATTTATTAAAGTTATGTACAATTCATTATAATTATTTTTGCCTTTAAAATGCATGTTCACTATAAAAAAGTACACACATACATATTGTTTTTTACTCGCCTAAATTTTATTTTGTTTAGTCTCTTGCGCATTTTATACGTTGAGTCTTTTATACATTTTTCAAATTTCCGTAAATAATTCAATCATGTATTTTTTGTTAAATTTTCATATTTTATTCATTTATTCCTTTACCAAATTTTACAAAATTAAATGTGAAATTTGAATAAAAAGCATGTTAAAAATATTGTTATATATATTTTTAGAATATTATCTAAAATTTTTTGTTTCACGGTGAAGATTTTTTTTTAATATTTTATTTTCGTAAAAATAAATTTAAAATCCTAATTACTTTCCTAAGATTTTTTAATTTCTAGACTTCAGTTTAAATTCACATTGTCAAATGAAAATTTTTACAAATATTCGCTCTTTTGCCTGCGCTAGTCTTCTTTGTGCTCGATATAAAAGTTTTAGTTTTGTTAATTTGCAACAACCGAATGAAGAACAGGCTGTAAAATTGTCACGAAAGGTTTTTCTTTTTAAGTTAACTTTAAATAAAATTTTAGATTGTTTCAAGTGTTGATAAAAGTGGATTTAATCTGCGTTTATATCAGTATCAAACGTGTCCGTATTGTTGTAAGGTTCGAGCCTTTCTCGACTACTTTGGATTTTCTTACGAAGTGGTGGAGGTTAATCCAGTGACTCGTTCCCAGATTGATTTTACTGATTACAAAAAGGTTTGTCTTATATTTTTTGGATCTTAAGTAATTTAGTCTATATGTATTCTATTAGTTAGAAGAGATAATATAATCCCGATCGAAATTATAAGGGTATTAAATTTGATGTTATTGGGGTTTTTTTCCTGCTGTTTTTTATTGTTACGCTGGTTAAGTGGTTTTCTTCCCTAGCATCGCATGATGATTCAAGAAAATCTCGATGTTCTTGAATGAACATATGACACTGAACTTGTCATAGTTACTCTGATGATGCTTGACTTTTTTTATAAAGGTAAAAATTGTTGTAAGTAATAAAAGCAATTTAGGTTCCTATTGTTCGTACAGCTTGTTATCATCAGCCGCTTATCGAGTCGTCACTAATAATTTCAATTTTGGCAACGTTCCTTGTTAGACCAGAGGTTTCTTTTTAAAATTAAAAAAATGTAAAAGTTTTTATAGTTATCATTTTCTGACGTTGTTGAACTTTATCCAAAACATATTAAAAAGGATGAGAAGACAGGAAAGAATGTAACCGAATATTTGAATAAATATTTTGTTATGTGGGGCGATATAAAACTTGATGATGGACAGATGCGAGATGTTAGGTTTTTTTTTTTAATTAAAATAAATCTACGTATATGCTTCTATAGAGACGAGCGTGAATGGAGAGAATGGGTTGATAATCATTTTGTTCATTTAATTTCTCCAAATGTTTATCGTACATGGTCAGACTCTTTGGCTACTTTTCGCTGGTTTGCGCAAGTTGGTGAATGGGAGCGAAATTTCCCTACTTGGGAGCGGATTTTAGCTGTTTATGTTGGCGCTGCAGCAATGTGGGGTATTTCAAAAAGGTTGAAAAAGAGGTTCGTTTAAATGATGATTTTATTTCCAAAGTATTGTTTGTTCATTATCTCTTTAAAGATTTTTAATAAGGAAATTATATTAACCAAAAGCTTCAAAAGATCAATAATTTTCTTAATAAACACAGACATCATATAGTGGATGAACGTGAAGAAATGCGTAATGCTTTTGACAAATTTATGAAGGCAAAAGGTCCTGATAGGAAATTTATGGGCGGTGATCAACCTAGCTTAGGTTTTTAATATAACTTCTTATTCTATTTTAAAATTTAAAGCGGATTTGTCGTTGTTTGGTGCTTGCAATTCTTTCTTTGGCTGTGTGGCTTTCTCCGAAATGTGCCAATATGACAGACGACTTTGTGAATGGTTTGAAGCAATGAGTGTAGCTGTTAATGAAGCAAGAGGCAAAGGTTTGCTTGAAGCAAGATGTAAATTTGTAAAAGCGGAGTAGATCATGGTTGGACTATATTTACAATTAGTCGTATGTTTTTTCATTTTTTAAATTATTTTTGAGTTTATTTGTTAATTTAAATTTTTCATTAGGATTATTAACTTTAATATAAAATTCTCCCGAGATGATAAATTACATAAATCATCATCGTACTTTTTATAACTTTTTACTCAAAATATCAAAATAACTAGCATTAATTAATGTACTATAAAAAATAATGTCACAACTTGTTGATTCGGCCATTGATTCTTTCCACGAGGGAAGACATAATAATGAGCTACATAAAATTTACGAATTTGGGATGTTTTTAGTAAATTAAAAACACCATTTATTTATAAAACGTAAACATACATAGGTATTTTCGATATAATTGATAGAAAATAGAATTTTTGGCTTAAAAAGTTTATGGATTCTGAGGTACTACGGACACTTTTAATATCTATGACGATAAAACGGCGTAATTAACGACCAAATTAATGGACGAAAATGTACATTAAGGTGGAGAGAGAAAACGAATTTTGGCGCCATTTTTATTTTTTAATTTTATGGCGTTGGTTTTCGTGAATCTGGCCGGTTTTTGTTTAACCTCAAATTATCAGCATTTACATTTTTAACTAAAGTTTTGTTTTACGAATTCAAAGTTTAATTAAGTTTAGCTACATCTATTTTTGCGTAGTTTTATGGTGTTTAAGGCTAATAGGTAATTTATTTTGGAATTTTCCGCTTCAAAATGCAGAGTTCTTATGTGTAAATATTACTACATACTAAAAAATAAAAAAGAGCTCTTACCCAGCAGTATTTTCAATTTCCTTTCTTTTTACGTTATCCTTCTACTGTTTATATATTTTGTTTATATTTTCATTGAATGGCACGCAATGACTGCTTTTAATCCTTGCTATAGCATGGCATTTTTCTCCCCCATTGTTTCTAAAAAACTTTGTACTTATAAATCAGAGTGATTCACTTTTTATTTTTTAGGTTAAAAATGGAAGTTAATTTCGACTTTAGTATTTTGTCAATACCTGGTTGTGTTTTGCAATCTCCTGTTTCTAAGCTTGAAAATTGTAAAATTCAATGGGCAAGAAAGGCACGTCAGCAATTGGAATTTCTGCTTTTGGGTCGTGCAATTGACGATTTGGGAAAGATGTCTGCTGAGGTTTTTTTATGAAATTTGTTTTTGATATTACACATCCCTTTTAGGCGCAATCAATGAAACGACCAATTACTACTTTTGAGCGGTTTTTGGATGCACAAGATGAACAAGCACTTTACCTTCTTTGGCAGGATGTAAAGATAAATAAAAATGGAGGCGAAGCAAAAATTATTGATGGAACTTTTAATGATGATGTGAAGAATGGAGACATGAAAGTTGAAACTGTCAAAAATGGTTGTGATGAAAGTATGCTTTCTTCAGCTCAAGACGGTTCTATGAATGTTCTGCTTGGATATTTGAGGGTATAAATAAATAACATTTTAAAATTTATTTTTTGAGATTGTACGTGACCGGCGTCTTTATTTAATAAATGAGAAAGGTCGTCGTTATGTTCACACACCAATATGTATTTTGGATTTCTTCATTCATTCTTCTATTCAGCATCACGGTCATGGTCTCGAATTGTTTAATTCAATGCTAAAGGTTTACAAATTTTTAAAGTTTACCTTAGATAAAATTCTTAAATTATTTTGATTCTTAGTCTGAATCAGTAACACCACAAAAATGTGCGTTCGACAAACCATCGAAGTCATTGCTTCATTTTTTGGCTAAGAATTTTGATCTTCAAAATCCAATTTGGCAACCAACAACTTTTGTTGTTTTTCCAGAAGTTTTTGAGGGATTGAAGCAGGAGGATGGAGAAGAAGATTCTTCTGATAAACATCCCATGTCAGCAATCGAACGCAATAGAAAAAGTATTAATGAACATTATAGCGGATCTCCGCAACACGCTCCGGTAATAATTTTTTTAGTGGAATACTTATTTTTAATTTTTGATAGATTCATGGTCAACGCAATTTAACTTCTCATTATGATGTTCATTCATCTATGAAAGATCAAATTGGAGAAGACACTCCACGAGGACGAAAAAATATGAGAGATTACGGACATCAATCATTGTGGTAGTATTCGGAACTGTTAATTGAAAGAGGGCTTTTAATTTTAGTAAGTTTATTACGCTTTGATTTGAGGATACTATTTTGATTTGAATAAAATTAAAGCACTAAAATGTTATTGTCAGATCTAACAATAAGTAATTTCTGTCTTATTGGCCAGCCCCTCACTAATGGTTTTTCGATCAGTAGGTTGACCCCTGAGCAGAAGGGTTATTGTTTAGAAATCCAAGCTTTAGTATTTGGAGCTTGATCTAGTTTTTTTCACTTCACCAAATTTTTTAAAAATTTAATTTAAAGAAATTTTAACTTATAAAACTATTTAATTTGTTTCCATGGAAACACTTTATTTTTTCTTTACTTTTTAATTTTATTTTTGTGATTCTATTTATTATGAAGCTGAAATATTTAAGTGGCATTGTAAGTCCATCCGTGAGTTATTTTTTAAGTTTTAAAAATGTCAGAAACTTCAGGAGGAAATTTCCTGTGCTGGAGCGCTTTGTTTTTCACCAAATGGGCGTAGATTAGCTGTAGCCACTGTAGACCGGCACGTTCTATTGTTTGATGACAAATTTCGCAGAAGAGATAAATTTGCTACAAAACCGGTTGATTCAAAGGTTAGTTTAGGTATATGTGTTACTTGTGTAAAAATTTTTTATATTTTAAGTATGGAAGGGCAAACTATTTAATTAAAAGTGCAGTATTTTCTCCTGGCTCTAATAAATTGGCGATTGGACAAACTGACGATATTGTATTTGTTTATAAACTAGGCGAAAGATGGTAATTGAAAAATTAATTTGAAAGCTTTCCTATTATTGTTAGGGATGAGAAAAAAGTTATTTGCAATAAATTTTCCCAGTCATCTTCCTGTCTTGCACTTATTTGGCCAAGTGAAAGCAAATTAATTGTTGGACTTTTGGATGGGAAAGTTCGCCAGGCTTCCAGTAGTTCTAATAAATGTTCTACTCTCTACAGAGCTGCTGATGGGGCTTCTGTTTGTGCACTCGCTCAACAGTAAAAATTTTGGCCTTAAATGTTATAAATTTATTTTAGCCCAAGTAAGAGGTCATTTCTCTCTGGGCATGAGGGTGGTTCAATATTCTTATATTCGTTTGATTCTCGATCTCATGTTTGGATTTTTTAAATTTTAAAAAATTTGTTTAAAGACACGTGTTTTGGTTCATACTTGTGCGCCTTATGCTCTAATTTTCTCTCATGTTGGCATTCTTGCTGCAGGAACAGATCGTCGAATTGTCTCCTATATGGAAAATGGTCGTCTTCTTCAACAATTTGATTATAGTAGAGAGACTTATTCAGAGAAAGAATTTTTCGTGGCAACATTGGACACGAGTGGACTAAATGCTGTTTTTGGAACTTTTGATAGGTATAATTTAAAGTTAGTTTCTTTTTTATATTTATAGGGTTTATTTAATGTGTTGGAGTCAAAGAAGAGGTGCCTGGGATGAAGGAGGTGTTTTAACAATTCGGAATTTTTATACAATAAAGGCACTTTCGTGGAAATCGGATGGATCAATTTTAACTTGTTCAAATATGCTCGGGGCTGTTATTTCTATTGACTGCTCTATGAAGGTTTACAAATTATTTTAAAAGCTCTAAAATTACTTTAATAGAAAACATTATTGCGTAATCGTTTCGAGTTAACTTTTGTTTCTCCATCACAAGCAATTTTACGTGATCTTCAGATTTCGAGTGAAAACGATTCAGAAAAGCATGATACAAAATCAGCAGAAAACACTGACCCAAAAACCATAAATCAAAGAAATGAAACAAACGACGCTGGAGTTATTTTGCGTTCGAGAGTTGGAGCAGAATTGGGTGAAGTACGCATAATGGGTAGAGATCAACGCTATGCAATTGTTTACACGCCAAGTACTCTAATTTTAGCCGATCTTTGGACAGGCTTGGTTTGTTAATTTATTTGCGATAAAATATAATTTTAGACATTCATCGACTAATAAAAAAATTTTTCCATTACATTTTTTACAGAGCTCAGAAATTTCTTGGCAATCAGGGGGAAATGAGAAATTTTATTTGGACAACGAGAATGTAGCTTTTATTGTAAATGCTGGAGAGATAAATTTTGTAGAATATGGATGTGATGAATTTGCTGGTTGGATAAGAACTGAACGAGCAAATCCTCATCAAATTAGTGTTCGAATTCGTCGATCAAATAAATCAATAAAGAAAGTTTCTATGACGGATTATCAACATAAAGAGGATATATCTGAAGACATCAGACGTGTCGCCTATTTACTAGATGTTCGAACAATTAGTATTGTTGATATGACAAAGAATAATCAAATTGCACATATCCAACATAATATTGCAATTGATTGGCTTGAGGTTTTTTTTCTTAATTTTTAATTTATCGAGAAATTGGTTATAGTTAAATGAAAAGGCGACAAAGCTTCTTTTCCGCGATTTACGGTCAGCCCTTCATCTCTTCTCTTTGGAATCTAAACAAACTTCTCATCTAATTGGACAATGTTCTTATGTACAATGGGTACCTCAAAGTGATGTTATTGTTGCTCAATCAAATTCTCAACTTTGTGTTTGGTTTTTTAATATTTTTGAGACTTTTTAATAAAAGTTTAAGGTATAATACTGATGAAAATATTGACAAAGTCAATCAATTCCCAATTCTTGGTGATGTAGAAATAGTGGCGAGGGATACATCACGAACTGAGGTTATTGTATTGGTTTGAATTATTTTTAACGCATCGAAGGAAAAGTTTGCTTTTAGGAAAATAATACAAGGGTTGCTTATGAATTGGACAGTGCAATAATAGAATTTGGCTCTGCGCTTGATGAGCTCAATTTAGGCCGTGCTGTTCTTTTTCTAGAAAGATCTGAACAAAAGGGCATAAGTGTACAGTCCTTATGGCGAAAATTGGCTGATGTTGCGCTTGAGGCAAAATAAAAAATCTTTTGTATTTATAGTTTTTTAAGCATTCACACCTTTTGGTAGCTCAACGCTGCTTTGCTAGTCTTAATGATCTTTTACGTGTCCAATCTCTTCAGGAAACACTTTTACGTGCTGATTGCCAATTTGGGATTCCTCTTGATCCAGTAGCATTATTAGAACAATTTGAAGTGCAATCTAGACTTGCAATGATGACAAAACAATTCAAGCGTGCCGAAAGGATTTTGCTCGAGAATAATGCAATTACTGAAGCAATTGATATGTGGAAGAAGCTTGGTGATTGGGAAAGTGCGATTCAATTAGCTAAAGCTATGGTAAATATTCTAAATATTTCAAATCTTATTTTTAAATTTTCAGAATTACTCAGAAATAGATTCACTTCAAAGCCAATATGAACAATATTTGAACGAAACAGGTCAAAAAGATAAGGCTGCAGAGGTTAATTAAGAAAATTTTTACTATTCAATTTTTAGTTAAAATTGCGTGATGGTGACCCTTGCACAGCTCTTGAGCTCTTTTTACGTGCAAATCAACCTGCACAAGCAGTTCAATTACTGCTTAATAATCGACAACTTCTTTCACAATTGGCATCTGCTGAAATTGAAGGGGATGATGATGAGGAAATAGAGAATAATGGAATAATTGGGAAAATTATATCCTCTTTGCAAGAACAGGAAATTTTTGATAAAGTAATTGTTAAACTTTTTTTTTAATTGTTAATTTTTGGTCGGAGATCTTTATGAAGCACTGAAAAAGCCAGAAAAGGCAATAGATGCCTACAATAATGGTCATCATTATGGAAAGGCAGTTCAGGTTTTTTCTAATTTAAACATAAAATATGAAAAAGCTTTTGCAGATTGCCCGTGCTCATTTCCCTGAGGGAGTTATTCATTTGGAGAAGAATTGGGCTGATTGGTTATTTTCTCAAGGAAACTATCATTTGGCAGCAACACATTTTCTTGGCTAGAAAATCTTTCTTTTTTTTATTTAAAAATTTTATAGAATCGGGTAATACACTTCGTGCAGTTGAGGCTTCTATTCATGCAAAAGAATGGGATAAAGCTTTGGAGATGTTACGTGCACTGGAACCAACACCTGAAACAGTGCCATTTTATGAGAAGATTGCAAATAACTTTGAACTTATTGGTGAATTGGAGGTTTATTTTTTATTTAAAAAGAGTGAAAAGTTTATTTTTTGTAGAATGCAGAATCCCTTTATACACTTTCTGGCAAATTTGCTGAGGCAGTTGAAATGTATAACAAAGTAGGAAATTGGGCAAAATCATTTAAATTGGCAACAGACTTTTTTGGAAAAGAAGAAAGTATACAACTTTATGTAGATAAAGCAGCGCAATTGGCTGAACAACGGCGTTTTGTCGATGCAGAAGAGGTTTTTTTAACTTTTATTGCTTTAAACTTTGTTTTCCTAAAAGCTTTATATTGCGCTTGGACTACCTGATCAAGCTATCTCAATGTACAAACAGGCAGAACATAATGACGATATGATGCGTTTGATAGGAATATTTTATTCTGGTGAAGTTACGGTTATTTAATTCTATTGTTCTTACCAGACTATTTTTCTAATAGACTGCACAAAGAAGGTTGGCAGAGGAACTAGAACAAAAAGGAGATTTACATGCAGCAGAGGAACAATATATGCTTGCTGGTGATTGGGCTGCAGCTATAGATATGTATCAACAAGCCGGACAGTGGGCAGATGCTCATCGTTTAGCAAAAGCGAGTGGGGGTGAAAGAGCACATAAACAAGTAATTATAAAAGATTTTTTTATTAAAATATGAATTTTATATAGATTTCCTATCTTTGGGCAAAAAGTCTTGGAGGAGATGCAGCTGTCAAATTGTTGCTTCGTCATGAATTATTAGATGAAGCCATTAGTATTTCTGTGACTAAAGGGTTCATTTTCTTAAAGATTTTATCCATTAAATTAATTTTAGGGATTTTGATTTTGCTTTTGAACTTTCTCGTCTTGGAGCTGGGCATAAATTACAATTTGTACAACAAAAGTATGCAGAACATTTAGAAGATGGAGGGGAGCTTGACAAAGCTGAGGTTTTGTACTAAAATATAATTTAAATAAAGTTTTTTCTAAAGGAACAATATTTGCTTGCAGGAAAGTCACGTGAAGCTGTAGGTATTTGCAATCAGGCTTTACTACCTATTTTTAAGGTTTTTATGTACATACACAATCGAAGAAATTGGGAAGCTGCCGAACGGATTGCACAGGAACATTGTCCAGAGGAATTGCCAGAATTGTTCGTTCAACGAGCACGAGACGCTATAGAGAATGTAAGACAAAAATTTGTTAACATTTATATTTATATTTAGCGAGATTTTTCTGTGGCTGAAAGTTATTTATTGAGAGCAAATCGGCCCGATATTATTTTAGCATTTTATCGCGAGTCAGCTATTTGGCAAGAGGCATTGCGTATTGCAAGGGATTATTTACCTGATGAACTACAAAAATGTCAGGTATTTTGAAACTAACTTTTTCTATATATTAAATTATTTCTTATTGTTAGTCTGATTATGAGGAATACCAACTCCTTTCTGGTGCGAAAGGCGCTCATTCATTAATAGCACAAGCAAAGGAATGGGAACGTCAAAGTGAATATAGAAGGGCTGTTGATTGTTGGATGAAAGTTGATGGGTTAAATAATGATCAACAAATGGCCGAACAGTCTTTAGCAAAGGTTACAATTCTTAAATAGAATATTTTATTACCTATATTCCTTAAAGGCAGCAGAATTGATTGTAAAATTTTTGGTTGATTCAGACGAAGAAGCGTTGGATTTACTTGTGCAAATTGGCCAACGTCAAATGGCATTACGGAAATTTCTTGCTGCTGGTGAAACGTTTCTGCTCGCTGATCGGCCAGTAGATTCTGTCAGGGCTCTGTTGGAAGGACATGAATGGGCAAGAGCAAAAAGGGTATTTTCAACTTCTAACATTAAGAATCATAAAGGGTCATCATGTGTTTTTTGTGCATCCTTTTGAACATATTTTTCTTTATTTAAAGTTTTAATAGGTAGCCGAACAGCTTGCTCCTGACTTAGAACAACATGTAGATGAAACGTACAGGGAATTTCTAAGAACTCATGGCCGTATTGGAGAACTTATCGATGTTGATGTTGTTAGTGCTATTGACATGTTAGTGCAGTCTGGTAATTGGGATAAAGCTTTGACTACTGCCAAACAACAAAAGGTTTTTGCTCTCTTTCCTTGACTTTTCTGTTTTTTTAGCATCGTCCCCTTCTAGACAAATACCTAGCACTGTATGCAACTGAACTACTAGCAAACGAACATTTTGAACAAACCTTGAATGTTTTTCGAAAATTTGGCGTTTCTTTTAATCCTCAATTACATCCAATATACGAAGCATTGGTTGATAAGGTAAATTTTTAAGTCGATTTAAAAATAAATTTATAAGATTTTAAGCTCCTAAATTCTCGTCCATATACATTTAGTTACGAAGTCCTTGCCACTTTGCGTGACATGTTATTAGAAATACTTCAACAAATGACAGAATCAAATGATTCTGCGACGGCCGAAATTACTGCTCAATCAATTCAGGTTTATTTTCATCTTCTGAAGATTTATTAAAATTTTACTTTGCTTAAGCATTTTGAAGGATGTCTCTTTTCCACTCATTTTGCAGCACTCCACATGGCCTTAAATCTTATTATTAATCAACAAGAACAGCGACAACAACCAACTGATGACTCATTTGTTACAATGAAAGAAGAATTAAATTTGTTACAACTTAGGATGAAAGTTTCTGCTTTGAGGTTAACATTATTGGATTTTTGAATAAAAATTTTTGTCATTCAGATATATCGGCCCAATTCGGCCTGATAAAGCATTTTATGATGCTGGAAGCGCTTGCAAGGTCCTTTTTTATTTTATTGTTAATTAATTTATGTTAAGTTTTGGGGTGGTCCCGACTATGAAAATATGGCCTTTTTATTATTAAACCATCTATTGGACATTCTGGATGCAATTGACGAAGATGACCCTAATTTGGTGGATAATGGATTATTTGAAGGAACTGACGTGCCAACTAGTTATGCTCTTCCAATGAATAAATATTTGAGTGTATGTTTTTTTTATGTTTTTATAATTTTTCATTTTTAAAGGAGACAGAGCAAGAAGAGGTTAAAGAGTGGGTATTAGCTATTTCTGTTGGTCGTCAAAATGTGGAAAAAGAACTAAAATTGGACAAAGAACGTGAATGTTACGAGGCAAGTATTATTGATACTCTCGGAAATGACTACACCGTTTGCGCTATTTCAGGTTTTTAAGAGAGATTTTAAAAAAGCTTGTTTTATAGGCTATCCAGTTCTTGCTGACGGCCACGAATTCGGACATGGAATAGTGGCAACACATCAAGCTTGGGCCACATTCACTGTTCTTGCAAAGCAATATCCATCAGATGAGCTTTTTGACGTTCAACAATTCCTGGCAAAATGGGCCGGTGTTTCAAGTTAAAATTTTAAAAGTTATTTTGATATAATTTTTAGGTATCTTCTAGTCATTTTTAATTTTATCTTTTATTAATAAGTAACAAAGACCCGCATTGAAAAATCTTGATAAAATGCAAAAAATGAGCAACTTCAGCCACCATGCAGTGTTGAAATAAATGTAACAGTGTCACCATCCGATAGATCAGCATTCAACTGAAATATTTTTATAAATTTATGCTTCACAAATTTAAACTTTTCAGGAAATTTATTTACTTACTCCACCAACGATCTCCCAATCTGTTTGATTAACAAGCACCAAAACTCCTGGCCTCACTGTATCCTTTTGAATAAGCATTTCCCTGCGATCATTGTCTTTTAGCATATTTATCTGCATCCATTTTAACAGACCTTTCAGTGTCAACTTTGCTTCAGGTAAATCAATTTTGATTTCCTTTTTTCCATCGAAAATTACCTCGAGACCACCGGAAAATTCAAGCAATATTTTCTTGCATGTTTCCATTACTGTTATCTAACTGGAAATAACAAGGAAGTTCAGTTTATTTATTATAAGATTTAACTAGACTCGCTGCTGATGTTCCTTGAGACTTTTGACGAAATGTCTGTAGAAGTTCGTTAAAAGAATGAAAAATCCTTGTTACAGAACAGTTGAGTCACGAATTTCGGTACTATCAATTACAAGATACGTTTTATACTTTTTGCATTTTGGAACCAAATCTTTAATCTTCCCCCACCAATTGGTCTACCAACTCGAGGATATCCATGATAAAGGACATCTACGGATAAAGTTTACCGAAGTCGTGTACCAAAATGTTGTTTTTGATTTTCCATTATGTCTTGTGCGAAAATGTTGGGACACGTCTTATTGGCAAATTGTTGTAGTTATATCGTGTTTTAAGATACTTTGTTTTTCTGTCATAAATACACTATTTCTCTTATTTCGTTTCCAACGTTAAATTTATTGTTAGAAAAATTTTTATTTATTAGCAATCATACTTTTTTCAGCTTTTGAAATGCTTAAAAGTTTTTAAAAAGACGGTTAGAGCCCATGTCATTCATTTATTAAGTAAGGTATTATATTTATATTTTAGTGTCGAGAATATTTTCTATACTTTTTTTACCCTCTAAATAAGGAGTGTTGTCATTGATTTAAGTGAAGGGCAGGCATGAAACAAAACATTTATTTTACTAGATAATATTAAAAGTAAACAAGGTTTCTTTTTACTAATTGCGTTCTCCAATTTATTTCACATTTTATTTTTACCCAAAGTACCAGTTTTTTAGATGAAATTTTCCGTTTGATTAAATTAACATTACTTTCATATAAATAATAATTTACCGGCTCGGTATTGTATGTTAGCATGATTTTATTAATATCCTTTTTATAGATTTTAGAAACGAATTTGACACATCTTCAACTAACATTCGACAAACAATGAGTCATCCAACAACAAATGCACCGCCTCCTTATGGTTATTTACTTTCATTTTTATTTATTTATTGATTCCTTACAGACACTGCACAGAAGTATAACGCTTATCCTGACGTTCACACGCAAGGTTTGACTTTTTTAGGTTATTTTGTTGTACCTTTATCCTCGAAATTGGTTTCGATTTTTCTAAGAAAAGTTAAAAAATAGTTTCGCCGCCTTAAATGTCAAAAATATCTTAAAATTTCTTTTTCTGGGCCATCACTTTAGTCTTTGATTTAATGAATATGGTTGCTTATCGCTTACTCACCTTTTTGTAGAAACCTTACTTTAAGAGGCCTATCCTATTTTTTCACTTTTTATTTATGGGTGGTGTTATCGTTACTTTTAGAATTTTGACATGTTTAAATTTTAAGGATTTTTATATTTAAACTTTTTTCTAGGAGATTCATATCAACCAAATATGCAGAATCCTTATTCACAACAACAAACACCCCAACAGCCTGCTCCTGCGACAACTTATGTTTATGTTAATGATGGACAACGACCACCATTTGGGCCACAGCCACAAAATGTATTTTTTATCTTTGAAAGCTTAGGAATCTTTGGACGCCGTTTGTTTAATTTTAGGCTTATTGTCCAACTTGTCAGCAACAGGTTCTAACTAAAGTTAAGCATTCAGCTGGTCTGTTAACTTGGCTTGTTTTTGGTGGATGTTTAATATTTGGGTTTCTTTTCTATATTTTTTAAATAACTTTAAAAATTTAATAAAGTTGTTGGTTAGGATGTTGTTTGTTACCTTTCTGTATGGATGACTGTCAAGACTGTGAGCACTTTTGTACTAACTGCAATACGTTCTTAGGCCAATATAAACGCATCTAAAGACACAGGAAAAGAAGCGCAACAAATTGATATTTAAATATTTCAGTTTTTAAACTTTTCAGTAGCCTTGGGAGTAAAGTCACGAACTATTAAAAAATTATTTTAACAATACTTTACAAAATTTAAAAATCCATCGATCTCACACTCGTAGACTTGATCATCATGGTAAATAGCAGCTCCAAAATTAATCTTTTTTGGATTTGTATCTTTATAAGCTTCGGTAACCCCAAAATTTTATTTGGTTGATACATCTCGTATATGAAAATCAGTAAAATAAAAAATAAATTAAAAAGTTGGAAAAACTAGACAGCGGATTTCGAATTACTGATAAAACGTGAATGTTTTCTTAGCAACATTTCAATATTCACACTAAAGTCATCTTTGTATCCAGTCCATTTTCAACTTCCTCAACTAAACAACTTTTCCGGTTAAAAGTTATTAAAATTGGTTTACTTGGCATTTTGTTTTTTTTTCTAGAATGTTCTTCAATTGCCATCTATTCGCAACTTTATAAAAAAATAGTGTGAGCAATATAATTAGAGATAAAAAGGAAATTAGAGATACAATGGCAGAGATGTAGCGAGAATATCAAGCTTTATGGGGATTTGTCTGTTGTTTGTGGCTTCAACCTGGCGGATGAGATATGGATATTTGAGCCTTTGAACATTGCCTTTGGCCGAACTTTGGCTGGGAATAAGGTTTTTATTTATATTTTCTGATTTATTAAGACAATTTTAGAGCGAATTTTCGATGTAATTCAACTTGTCTAAAGCCAACGCACAAAGAAGATGATTCAACACAAAGGAAGTTTTCTGAAGTTGAGGATAGAGAATTTTGGGATACATAGATGTGTGTTTACTTTCTCTACTGATAGAATAAAAGGTTTCTTTTTATCATCCTTTACCTTTATTGTTTATTAAATTTAGTGCCGAGTTCACTTTTGCCCGATTTGTTTGAACCCTCCGGATGTCGCATTTTTGAACACCTCCTGGTGGAGTACGAGTTCTGTAGAACCTCCTGAACGAGAACCAGTTCTATTAACCTCCTGGTGGAGTACGAGTGCTGTAGAACCTCCTGAATGAGAACCAGTTCTATTAACCTCCTGGTGGAGTACGAGTGCTGTAGAACCTCCTGAATGAGAACCAGTTCTATTAACCTCCTGGTGGAGTACGAGTGCTGTAGAACCTCCCGATCTCTATCGGTTGCTAATTGTGTTCACTATACCAGGCTCTGCCAGTTTGTTAATGGAACCAGGCTTTTCAGTTGCTAATTGTGTTCACTATACCAGGCTCTGCCAGTTTGTTAATGGAACCAGGCTTTTTCAGTTGCTAATTGAGTTACACTAAACCAGGCTCTGCCAGTTTCTAATTGGGTTCACAAATGGTGGGTGTCGGAGCAGTGTGCATTAAATCGTGTTCAATGAATCCAGTTCTGGCGGGCCTTTGTTCTGGAACCATGCTGTTTAGCGCAGTGTTCACGGACAAAAGGTGTGTGTCAGCGTTGTGTTCGTTGAATAGTAGGCTTGGCTTTTCTTTGAATCCAGTTCTGGCAGGCCTTTGTTCTTGAACCATGCTGTTTAGCGAAGTGTTCACGGACAAAAGGTGTGTGTCAGCGTTGTGTTCATTGAATTTTTGCCAGGGAACGCTCGGTTCTGAGTGGAACTCCATACCCACGGAGTTTGTCTCAGGGCTTAAGTAGTTCCCGTTTGTTGGTCCTGTTGGCGCTGCAATGGTACATCAAAGTGATGTTGTTGTTCAATCAAATTCTATAGGTTTTTTTAACTTTTATCACTTTAAACTTTCTTTTAAAATTTTATATTATGCATGGAGTACCTGTTCAACGATTCAATGACAAACAGGCAGAACACAACGATGATATGATGTATTTGAATAAAAATATTTAATTCTTTGAAGAAGTTAAGGTTAATTTTATTTATTTTTCTTTCCAAATTGTTATTTTAATAACTTATATTCATTAATAAAGCTTTTAAATATGTTCTTCGATGGCCGAGTGGGTAGTGTCCCGGACTTTCCCCCAAGAGGTTAAGGTTCGAATCCGTTGTTCTCCCATTCTCTTTAAGTTACTTTTTTTCTCTTAAAAAATTTAAAATAATGTAAAATCATTTGTAAGCTTCTTCTACTTTTTTTAATTCGTTTATTTGTGAGATTTGAATAAGAAAAAAATTAACATAGAACATTTGAGCATCAACTAATCACCATCGTCGTAAAAAATTAATTAATAAAATAGTTTTAATTCTTATTGAAAGGTACTTATCTCCAATGGTTACTGTACTTACCTGAATATTAAGACCTAGAACTTGTTTATTTGTACAAACCTTTACCTAAATGAATCCCTAAAAATAATACTGTATTCTTATACTGTATTTGACTGTATTTAATATTATTTCTAAATATTCTAATACCCTTTGGATAATTTTACATGTAAATTAAAGATTTTGTTTCTACTTGCCTTCCCTCAGATTACAGTAACTCCATATATTAATATTTTCAATTCCTTAGGTTTTAACATTTAATACAATTGTATTAAAATAACAAACTACCAGCTTCTTATATTACAGTACTAATTCCTTAGATTACAGTATGCTTAAATTGATATTCCTCAATTCCCCACTCTAAAATTCCATTTTTGCAGTCAACTTACCTAACTTTAATTAAACCTTAGTGTTGATGTTGTGTCTATATTTGAGAAAATTTTTACATTTCCCAAATCTTTAGTAATTTTATTAAACATCCGGTTGAAAAAAAACAATTTTTAATCAATATATTTATTTTTATTAAAGTTATAATTCACAAATTATATGTAATACAGTAATTAAAGGCTTGTACAAATATTCGGAGATATGTCGAATAGGTTAAAGTATTATTCTTACGACCTTTTTTAATTTCCATGAAGCCAATATTTGTACAAAGCTTTACTTAATTTAATCCCTAAAAGTTATACTGCATTTTTGCTTTACATTAATCCCTTTGAAATGTCTTAAGCTGATCTAAAACAATCAAGAATCCCAATTCGAATGAAGATTTCGACATAAATAATTTATAAATATTTATATTGATTAAATAAACTTGTTTTCTTTGTTTATTATTGTTTGTTAATTACTTAATACAGTAAGAAAAAGTCGCCTTTTCTTTTGCTTTGAAACGGCTTTTTAGAATTAAAGAAATTAAAACAACGTTTCAACTCAAAGAGTGAAATGAACTTTTCTTACTGTATAGTATATAATTTGTGAATTATAACTTTAATAAAAATAAATATATTGATTAAAAATTGTTTTTTTTCAACCGGATGTTTAATAAAATTACCAAAGATTTGGAAAATGTAAAAATTTTCTCAAATACAGACACAACATCAACACTAAGGTTTAATTTAGTTAGGTAAGTTGTCTGCAAAAATGAAATTTTAGAGTGGAGAATTGAAAAAATCAATTTAAGGATACTGTAATTTAAGGAATTAGTACTGTAATCTAAGGAGTTGGGTGTTTGTTAATTTAATCCAATTGTATTAAATTTAAAACCTAAGAAATTGAAAATATCATATTTGGGGATACTGTAATCTTACGCTGATCTAGATAATTCAAGAATCCCAATTCGAATGAAGATTTCGACATAAATAATTTATAAATATTTATATTGATTAAATAAACTTGTTTTCTTTGTTTATTATTGTTTGTTAATTACTTAATACAGTAAGAAAAAGTCGCCTTTTCTTTTGCTTTGAAACGGCTTTTTAGAATTAAAGAAATTAAAACAACGTTTCAACTCAAAGAGTGAAATGAACTTTTCTTACTGTATAGTATATAATTTGTGAATTATAACTTTAATAAAAATAAATATATTGATTAAAAATTGTTTTTTTTCAACCGGATGTTTAATAAAATTACTAAAGATTTGGGAAATGTAAAAATTTTCTCAAATATAGACACAACATCAACACTAAGGTTTAATTAAAGTTAGGTAAGTTGACTGCAAAAATGGAATTTTAGAGTGGGGAATTGAGGAATATCAATTTAAGCATACTGTAATCTAAGGAATTAGTACTGTAATATAAGAAGCTGGTAGTTTGTTATTTTAATACAATTGTATTAAATGTTAAAACCTAAGGAATTGAAAATATTAATATATGGAGTTACTGTAATCTGAGGGAAGGCAAGTAGAAACAAAATCTTTAATTTACATGTAAAATTATCCAAAGGGTATTAGAATATTTAGAAATAATATTAAATACAGTCAAATACAGTATAAGAATACAGTATTATTTTTAGGGATTCATTTAGGTAAAGGTTTGTACAAATAAACAAGTTCTAGGTCTTAATATTCAGGTAAGTACAGTAACCATTGGAGATAAGTACCTTTCAATAAGAATTAAAACTATTTTATTAATTAATTTTTTACGACGATGGTGATTAGTTGATGCTCAAATGTTCTATGTTAATTTTTTCTTATTCAAATCTCACAAATAAACGAATTAAAAAAGTAGAAGAAGCTTACAAATGATTTTACATTATTTTAAATTTTTTAAGAGAAAAAAGTAACTTAAAGAGAATGGGAGAACAACGGATTCGAACCTTAACCTCTTGGGGGAAAGTCCGGGACACTACCCACTCGGCATCGAAGAGAATATATTTAAAAGCTTTATTAATGAATATAAGTTATTAAAATAACAATTTGGAAAGAAAAATAAATAAAATTAACCTTAACTTCTTCAAAGAATTAAATATTTTTATTCAAATACATCATATCATCGTTGTGTTCTGCCTGTTTGTCATTGAATCGTTGAACAGGTACTCCATGCATAATATAAAATTTTAAAAGAAAGTTTAAAGTGATAAAAGTTAAAAAAACCTATAGAATTTGATTGAACAACAACATCACTTTGATGTACCATTGCAGCGCCAACAGGACCAACAAACGGGAACTACTTAAGCCCTGAGACAAACTCCGTGGGTATGGAGTTCCACTCAGAACCGAGCGTTCCCTGGCAAAAATTCAATGAACACAACGCTGACACACACCTTTTGTCCGTGAACACTTCGCTAAACAGCATGGTTCAAGAACAAAGGCCTGCCAGAACTGGATTCAAAGAAAAGCCAAGCCTACTATTCAACGAACACAACGCTGACACACACCTTTTGTCCGTGAACACTGCGCTAAACAGCATGGTTCCAGAACAAAGGCCCGCCAGAACTGGATTCATTGAACACGATTTAATGCACACTGCTCCGACACCCACCATTTGTGAACCCAATTAGAAACTGGCAGAGCCTGGTTTAGTGTAACTCAATTAGCAACTGAAAAAGCCTGGTTCCATTAACAAACTGGCAGAGCCTGGTATAGTGAACACAATTAGCAACTGAAAAAGCCTGGTTCCATTAACAAACTGGCAGAGCCTGGTATAGTGAACACAATTAGCAACCGATAGAGATCGGGAGGTTCTACAGCACTCGTACTCCACCAGGAGGTTAATAGAACTGGTTCTCATTCAGGAGGTTCTACAGCACTCGTACTCCACCAGGAGGTTAATAGAACTGGTTCTCATTCAGGAGGTTCTACAGCACTCGTACTCCACCAGGAGGTTAATAGAACTGGTTCTCGTTCAGGAGGTTCTACAGAACTCGTACTCCACCAGGAGGTGTTCAAAAATGCGACATCCGGAGGGTTCAAACAAATCGGGCAAAAGTGAACTCGGCACTAAATTTAATAAACAATAAAGGTAAAGGATGATAAAAAGAAACCTTTTATTCTATCAGTAGAGAAAGTAAACACACATCTATGTATCCCAAAATTCTCTATCCTCAACTTCAGAAAACTTCCTTTGTGTTGAATCATCTTCTTTGTGCGTTGGCTTTAGACAAGTTGAATTACATCGAAAATTCGCTCTAAAATTGTCTTAATAAATCAGAAAATATAAATAAAAACCTTATTCCCAGCCAAAGTTCGGCCAAAGGCAATGTTCAAAGGCTCAAATATCCATATCTCATCCGCCAGGTTGAAGCCACAAACAACAGACAAATCCCCATAAAGCTTGATATTCTCGCTACATCTCTGCCATTGTATCTCTAATTTCCTTTTTATCTCTAATTATATTGCTCACACTATTTTTTTATAAAGTTGCGAATAGATGGCAATTGAAGAACATTCTAGAAAAAAAAACAAAATGCCAAGTAAACCAATTTTAATAACTTTTAACCAAAAAAGTTAGAGGAAGTTGAAAGGCGTCCTGAAACACGTTTAGCTGCAAAGCTATTCTTTATATATGCCCCTTGTCCGTGTTTCCTTGTCATTGTCCTTAAACTTAGGAATTTTCCTAAACATTTTAAAAATAAACCTAAAAAAATTATCTTTAACAAACTGTCTCAAGAACTTCAAAAACGTTTTTGAAAATCTATCCAATAATTATATTGATAAAGAAGAGAGCGTATTCGTTCTTTGTTCTTTGGTACAAAACAGCGCTCTACAACAGTGAAATCTTCTATTTGATCAAAAGTCCAAAGACCTACCAGATAAAAAAATTTTTAGTATAATTAGTGACTTTTTTACTTAGGTTTGACCCTTTTTAGCTCACAAGATTTTTTCATAAAAATCAAAATTTATACAAATAACAACATAAAAAGATCTTAAACTTTGAAGAATAGAAAGAAATGTCTAGGTCTTAATTTTACTAATAAAAATTTTTGACCATGACCTATTATTAATACTTTACCGAGGATATTTAGATGATAAAAAATTGAAACCATGTTTAAAACCCGCAAGAAGAGCAGCTCCTTTAGCAGAACAAAATTGTGGCTCAGAAACTCTTTCCAAGGTTAGGTTAATTAATGTAGAAATTTGTTGACAAAACCAATTATTGAGAGAAAAACCACCACAACAACTTTAAAGAAATAATAATAATAAAGGAATTTTTAATAAAAACCAAACCGTATTCTTTTAATTTGTTGAAGATCATTTGTAGATAATTGGCTAGAAAGATTTGTCCAAATTTGATAAATACTAAATACAATTGATTTCAATATTGAACGTGTAATTTGATCTTTCTTTGTAGCAGAACAGATACTTTAAATTTTAACATCATTTACTTTGTGAATAAAAGAAAGTTCCGGACAAAGATTCCGATTTAAAAGTAAAAAATGTTTTTGAGCCGAAAAGGTTCGAATCTAACAAATTTGACAAGCCAAGTAAGGACAGAAACACTACACCACAACGCAACTTAAATGTTTTCCCAATGTAACCAAACATAAATAAGACGAATTATTTTAAATCGTTTAAATTTTTGGGTGACGGAAAAATAATTTTAAAAATAGAGAAATGCTAAAAATTCGAATTGAAAAAATACCCAAAGAGTGCTGAGACATCATCTCTAGGAATAAAACAAAGATTGACCTCATGCTCTTCTACCAATTTCTTATTATTAAACAATTTTTCACAGTGTTTATTCAAATCATCAGGCGTAAGTGAAGGAATTAAATCAAGGGAATAAGCCCATTTAAGTGAAGAAATTATATTATTAAATTTACTCTAAATATTAAGAACTAAAAAAAATTTTTAATTAAAAAAACCTCAAGTAAATAAGTGAAGGAATATTCATCAATTTTCCAACCAATTAAAGGATATACACCACCTACAATAAAAAATATAATTTTGAAAATAAACAAGAATAATACCACACATGCTACCGTGTACCTCTTCTCCAGTCACAAAGTCTAATAAGGCACCCGTACCCAAAGTTAAATTTACATCTCCTCTGTTAAAGCACCCTGAACCAAATGCAGCTGCCTGTGCATCTCCTAGCTTAAATATTAATTTTAAAAAAAGTTAAAAATATATACACAAGAAGATATTTGAATTTCTTTGCCAAAAAGAGAAGAATCCGTTTTTAATGATAAAAGTGAAGTTGATGAAATTGAAGGCAAAATTATAGAAGAGAGTGGAAAGCCTATTAGTTTGAGTATTTGTTCTCCCCAAGTACCCTTTAAAATAATAAAAAAAAATTTTAAAATGTTTATGAAAATAAACTGTAAAAGGATCAAATAATCCAGTAGAAGAGACAGAGGAAGGCTCTGTTAATATTTGTGAATTATTTGTTAATTTTAGTAAAATCCAACAGTCTAAAGTAGCTAAAAGTAAATCACCAGCAGTCAACAATACTTGCATTCTTGGATCCTAAAAATAAAAAAGCGCGTAACTAATTGTAAACATTATGTAGCAGAAAGAATTTAGACTAAATTTAAAAAAAAGATAAAACCTGCTTAAGTGTTACCAAAAACCGAGGAGCTACCATTACATCTAGTAGCTTAAACATTGCAGCGGCTTTGAAACGTTCTGAGCGCGTTAATTTAAAGGCAATAAATCCAAATAGATTTAAAAACTAAAATTACTAAAAATGAATACAAATTTCTAATAAAAAATAAACCTTTCTTTTATACGAATTATTCCATTCTTCACAAAACCATTGTGCACGTCTGTCTTTCCAAGTAATTATATGATGACAAGGCTTTAATGTTTGTCTGAAGAAAGAAAGTTTTTCAAGGAATATAACCACCTAACTACCCCACTCTTTCCTCCTTTACCTACAAAATGGTCAAGGGACATAACAGTCGTGTATTTTTCTAAAATAAACGTTATTTTCTCTTTTCTTTTAATCTGGTATTTTGACCATTATTTCATTTAACCATCTGTAGGTGATGAAAGAAAACAGACAAATATTGTAAAATATACTTGTGTAAAGTCACAAAAGAATTACGTTGACAACTAATTCCAATTCCCACTAAATTTAAGCTCAGTTTCTCTGCTTCGGTTACTGAAAATTAAAAAATTTAATTTAATAGAAGAAAATTTATCTATAAACAATTTCGTAAACCCCATCCACAAAGACATTTACCAAAATTAAAAAGAATTATACCTGAATTTCTAATCATCATAAAAATTTGTGTCCATAATTTATTTGGGTCAATTTCAACAATATAGTCATCCTTTGAAGTAATTAGTGAAATCTAAATTTTAATTTTTAAACTCTTTTACTTTAAAGATGTAAAAAAATAAAGGAAGATAAAGTAAAATATACAAAAAAATTCAAACAAAATATTACCAACAAATTAACAAACCCAAAATTAATTTTAAAAAATAATAAAAAAACCTCTTCAGTCTGGTTATATAACAAAGCACAATTATCTTCACTAAAAATGCAAACTTTTAAATTTGTTGTACCAACATCAATGGCTAAAATGGCCTTCTTTGTTAAAGATGACATGTCGAAGCTTCAAAAACAAGTAAACTGAGTCAGTCAGACATCAATTAGATTTAAAAAATTAAATTAGTAAAAATGCTAAAATTAAGGAAAAGTTTAATTTAAAAATTAATAAATATAAAAACGTCAAATTTAACGTTTAATCGAAAAATTAAATTAGAATGAGATCTTCTTTTCCCTTAAAATTGTTAAATTGTGTAGCAGGTAAATAATTTGAAAAGAAAAGATAAAGAGAAGTGTGAGCGAAAAACGAAGAAAAATAATTAATCAAACAAACAAAGTATTTAAAAAGAAAGGTTGAGCAATGAAACCTTGGTTGAACATCAATCTAATCTAATAAAACCAGGGGAAAGACCAAAAAATTGTTAACATTTAATTTGGTGTTCAACAGGCTCTCATTTATATTTAAAACAATACAAATATAACGCTAATTTTGAAGACAACATTTTAATAAAATAAATAAAATAGCGTTATAAAAAGCAAATTGTCAATAAATTACAACAAAAAAAGGATTAAATTTTTTAAATAAAAAAGGTTTACTTTTAAAAGTCCAAAATAATTAAGTTTTTCTTCCATGCTGGATCAGGAAAGAATGATAAATCAATAAACTTTACCAAAATAAATTTTATTTTCTATTTTTAGAATTTAAATGCTCATCATTTTGTGGAATTTCTAATCTTAATTTAGAAAAAATTTTTTAAAAAATTTTTAAAAAAACATACTTATATCCATAAAGTTCACACCAACCAAGTGGAAACAAATCACGAGAACTAAAACAAAATTAATAAATAAAATATATTAAAAACAAAAACCGATAATCAAATAATTGGTCGTAATCATTCCCCCAACCATCAAAATGAATTTGTAAAAGACGACCACGAACAGCACCAATTGTTGCTGGACAGATTAAATTGGATTCACATTGGTCTGTAGCTTCTAGCTTGGCACCGATCTGACAAAAAGTTTCTTTATTTAAAGTAAAAATTAAGACCTTAAATCCTTCCATTTCAGCAGGAGAAGGAACCTTATCCTATAAAGTAACAATTTGTTTGAAAATAGTTAATTTAAAAAAAATACAAATAGATCTTCTGGAGCTGCCATTGTTTGACATTGTTTAATATACTTTTCCCAAGAAAAATCTTGCATGTTTTCTAAAATTTTAAATTTAAAGAGTTTATTAAAACAAATAACAAAAACCAAAAGGGCCAGTTAATTTAATTCCGTAATTATTTGCATAGTGGATTGGAAACAAATATGGTGAAGAGCTGTGAAAAGGAATTGCCTAAAAATAAATTAAAATTGGTCCAAATTTTAAATAAATTAAAACCTCAGCTTCCATATCAGAACCATCAAATCCAACTTTTAAATAACCATTCTTCAAAATCTCAATACAAGTAGCAACTTTCAATTCTAAGAATGACTCATTTAGAGGATCCAAGCACTCGAACTTCATACCAACTAGTAAATTAAACAATTAATAAGTGGGAATATTATTATTAAAAGAAACCTTTCCATTGTGCCTTTCTTTTCATTTTTGTATCAGTCAATTCATCATCCTTAAAGGTTTCCGTTGTTGCATCAAATGGCATATACTCAGGTCTACGACCCTGAGTTAGGGAATTAGCAATTTGTTCGACATGTTGGAGATAAGGAGAATTTGCTACCTAGAGAGTGGAAAATTAAATATAAAAAATGTTTAGCAATATACCACTTTCCATCCATTACATTTCCCCCAACCAACTGGAAAAATCAATTCCCAGCTTTCGTCACACCATATTCCCGTCTTTATCTAAAATAGTTTTTCAGTATTTTCAGTTATTACAGAAGAAAAGAAACCTGAGCAGAATCATCACCCAAATTCTCATCAACATCAGAAGAACTAACCTTAACACAAATTCTTCTTCCTAGTTGTTGAAGCACACGTGCTGGACGCACACGATCAGATACTTGTCTGTCAAGTAATTCTAGACGAGTTCCAACCTTAATATAAAAAAACATTTATTTACAAAAAATAAAGCAAAACTCCATAACAAATGTAAGACAAAACCTTAAACCTTCCTTCAACTAATGCAATTTGCCTTTCTTGATCCCAGGTTGCCAGAAGAGTTTTGCATTTAAATAGACGATCAGTGATGTAGGCCGTCCAATCATCATATCTTTCTCTAATAGCATTTGGAGGTAGCAAGTCACACGTTTCAGAGTTTAGTTTACTTAAAGGAAAAAATGTTCATTCATTAGAGAAGAGTTAAACGTTCAAATTAATACTCTCCCAACTAAAAAAACAAATATAGTTAAATCACCAATATCCAACATGTTGTAATTCATCAGAACCAAGACTTATCCAAAAATCATAACGATCATCTCCAGTTCTATCCATCCCTTCGTACCGCAATAGTAAACGATAACATGTAACCTAAAAAATAACATTAGAAAATAAAAATTATATTTTTAAACCTTTATAACAGAAGCAATCCAGTAAATTTTCTTTTCTGGAAACAACGATTGATAGTCATAATGGCGAACTTCAAGCTTAAATAAGCAATTTAAAAATAAGAAAGAATTTTAAAATTTCAAAAAGCTAACAATTTTTTTAAAGAAAGCTTTTTTACGTTCAGGAATAAACTAAAGCAAAAATTTAGAAAACCTTGATTCCAGGCTGAATTGCTAAAAGAAAAACACCCATAGGTGGATTTCCAAACAAATATCCTGGCAATTCTTCAATTCCATTATTTGCATGTTTTCGAACTTTTTCAAGAAAAACGTCCCACTTAAATGAGTTTTGATAGTTTAATTGAGTAGAAGCTTGAATTAAAGTTAAAACGCCTGGAACGTAAACTATCTTTCGATATCTTTGCTTAGCATTTGGTACTTGAAGAGTTCCAACACTACCATCAGCATCTTGTTCACAGCTTCCCTGTCTCTTCCTTTTAGTGCTACTCATCAGATAAAAATTTGAAAATGATTTTTAATATTATAAATAATAAAATAAAGTATTAGTGAATAGAATTGCAACATCTAATTCAACAAAAATAAAAACTAGAATTAAAGACAAAATAATTTCCATTTCAGTTAACATTTGAATGAAAAAATTGGCATCTTTGTAAATTTATGTATTTACCAAGTTTTATTCTTTCTAATTAAGCTATATTAACATTTGTATGTTTTGCAAGGAGAGAACAAAGTAAAGCAACACCATAGCCTGTTGCTCGTCCATCCCACCTACATATAATAAATATTAACAAAAATCTTAATAAACTTAAATTATTTAAATGTTTTTATTATTTGTTTGAACATATTTACACAAAATTATACAAACATTTTAATCCTTTAAAAATATCTGTAAATTTGTTTATTTCAATTTTTAATTTAATCCGTATTTTACAACAAAATACTTAAATTTGAGTATTCTGTCAAGATTAACGGACAGAATCTTTTTATTATTCTAATTTCGCTAATTTTATAAATTAATATACTTTTCAAGCGCTGTCAGTCCAGCCATGTCAATATGAAGCCAATCAGCATTTTCAACACATTTTTTACTCGCATCATTTTTTTCATCACCATTTTCAGGATTATTTACTTTTCCATAATTAATTTGTGTTCCAATAAATAGACCAGCTAAAGCTGTAGGAGGGCCTGAAAAAGCACCCAAACAAGCATTCTTCATATCAGCAACTTTTGAGGATAAATCAGAATAATGCAATTCAGGTGAAAATGGAAGTGGATGAACTTTAAGGACAATTGTTGAATACATTAAGAAAAAAAAACCTAATTCTCCACTCTTTTTTCCAGCAAAAATACACTCTGTTTCAAGTTTTTCACAACTAGAAACTATGGAAGCATGATAACGACCTGTAGTCATAGATTGGGTTCCTGTTAATGTAGCAATATCAATTATTGTCTTTGACTAAAAAAGGGAATTAAAAATATAAAAAATTAGAAAAAAAAACTTTGAGTGTTTCCCTTGCATAAAAAACACCATCAGCTAATACTAAACGTCCCTCAGCATCTGTATTATTAACTTCTACAGTTTTTCCACTCAATAACTTGATTATGTCATCTGGTCGACTATACATAAAATTTTTAAACTTTATAAATATTTTAAATACAGTGCGGTTGGGGATATGTGATTCTCAGCGATACAAAGGAGACAGTGAAGACTTTGTTTAAATCCAGATTTGACTAAAGTACAAAAAGCACCAAGGACAGCAGCTGCCCCTGCCATATCAATTTTCATTGCTATAAAAAATATTCATTAAAGAATCCGACAAAAATAAATAAACTTGGCATAAACGTTCTTCCCTTCAAAGAAAGACCACCAGTGTCATACACAATTCCCTTCCCAACAAGCGCATAACTTGTTTTATTTTCTTCTTTATCATTGTCCTCCGGTATGTATGAAAAACAGGCAAATATTGGAGGATGTTCTGCAGCTTTTCCTACCTCATAAATTCCACCAAAACCTTTTTCCTTCAACTCTTTACCCTAAAGAACAAAATTTAAAGAGAATTTACAATACAAAAAGTTAACCTTAATTATTGTTTTTGTGATAGGCTTTCCTACTTGATCAACAAGAGAAATAGCTTCATCCAAAAAGGCCTGAAAAATAGAAAATAAAATGCCATCTTAAGATGTTAAAATAAACTTCAGAATGTAAGACATCTGGAGGAGTATCAACAAGCCTGCAACATTCCCTAATGTTTGCACAAAGAGTTCGCAAAAAAGCCATGTCATCATCAGTAGGCTTCTAATGATAAGAGGAAAAGCGCGCTCAATATTTGAAATAAATAAAACCTCATTATCGGGCACAACTAACTCAATTTCAACTGATTCAAATCCACTGTTTGTTGTTTTACGAGAAAAGAGAGGAAAGGCTCGAGCAACAGCAGCACAGGACGCCATAGCAGTTGAAAAGTCCGAATAAAGTAGAATGCTCAGATTCTATAAAGGTTCATAAAAAGTTACCGATTCCAATAATGAAAAGAACCCGCCACCTTAGAGTATAGTTAAGGTGAAATACAAACCTTAATCCCTTTTACTGGTTTAATTGCATTCACTTCTCTAGTTATTGCATATGCATTAGATGGGGAGTTGTGGCGAGAAACTTCGTCAGAAACAGAGGCGATCTGTAAACTGTGAGATTACATCTTGAAAAATTGAAAACAAACCTTGGCAAGATCAAGATACAAAGGAATAGAACCACCATTCTGTTCAATTTGACTAATTGCTCTTTTAAATAATTCATTATTAACAAAAGGTTCCACTTTTTTAGACAGATTGTTATTGTCAAATTCTAATCCTTTCAAAAGTTTTTTGCGTCCAAGTATTACAAGTTGAGTATCAGGCAATTTTCTTTCCAAATTTAAGCCCAAATTAATTTTTAAACTTGCCATTTTTCGAGAAAATATTCTCAAAACTGATAATACACCCAATGAATGTATAAACATAAAAATTATTAATAAACAATTCTAAAGCGAAAATAACGCAAAAACAAGTAAAATCAAAAAAAAAAAGTCAAATGTTTAATTAAAAATTCTGAAAATAAAAAAACTGGGAAAATATGTAATATGAAAAAAGGTAACTTAACATTTTGAAAAGCGTTTCAACAAAGATTTAGAGATAAAAAGAAAGTTAGAGACCTGAAGCACAGAAATTTTGCTTGTACTCTCTTATTTCCTCTTCATCCCTAATTCTCCTTATTTAAAATACTATTTCGCAAAAAGACTCATAAATAGGCCATACTCTTTAAGGAGAGATCATAGAATAGAATGAAGTGAAAAAACTATAAAATATAATAAAAATGAGAAAAAGGCAGTCGAGAAGTTTTGAGTATTTTCAACTTCTTGAGTCTGAATTGAAAATTTCAGCACAACAAACATAAATAAACCAGTTTTTAGGCGGATGGTTTTTTCTTTGTCAATTCTGAAAAGTAATTAAAATTTGTACTTTTGTTAACGGGTTTCCTTTTTTTCTATAATAAAGATAACATCTAACTACACTTTCCTTAATGAATTTGAGACGCAAAAATAAGAAAATACAAAGTATTATACCTTCCCAACGTTTTTCTTCAAATGAGTCCGGCGAATCACTATCAAAATCATTAGAATTTGTTTCTTCTCCTTCATCATTACTAGATGATGATGGTTCAACACCCGATGTTTCAGAAGATGTTGAAATAATTTCTTCATCTTCCTCACCCATTTTGTTTTTTTGTTGATTAATTGACGTCTCTACATGTCCTAAAAATATAAAATAATGACCAAATTTAAAAAATACCTTCACATAAAGAAATATTATTATTTCCACTACAAGGCAAAATTATTGGTTGTTGATGACAATAATTATTTAATAAATTATTTTGAAAACAACCAAAGCAAAAATTTTGTAATTGCTGTTGTTGTTGTGATGAAGGTAATAAAATTAATTTACATAGACATTGATGTTGTTGACTTGATGTTGTACAAGAATTTTGTAATGGATTTGAGAGGGTATTATTTTTATTATTAAAAACAAGATTTGATATTGTTTGTTGTTGACCATTTGGAGACTTTTAAAAAAATAATGTTTTGACTTTAATGTCTTCCCCTCACCCAAGACATTTAACACAACAAAAAATTAAAGTTTTTACCAAAAATTGTTGTCGCCGTCCGTATCTATCTTTTCTTAAACCTTCCAATTCTTCAAAAATTGTACTTTCTCCAGCTGATGATGAACATTTTTGTTTAATTTTATTATTATTTCTTTCATTTCTTCTTATCCATTCTTTTTGTAATTCTTTTGGAGCTCCACGAATGTGTAGTAAACGATGACGACGATTTTTATTATTTCTTTCAGTTGATGGATTTTGTTGATGATTTTTTACTCCTAAAAATAGAAAAAAGTTTATAATTGTCCATTATGTTCCTTTCGCTCTACCAAGGTAGGCGGGAAGGAATATTGTAAATTTTATTGAATTTGAAATAAACTCAATAACTTTTAGTTAAAAATTCTGTTCCTGGCAGCTTAAATTTGACTTCAAAATTCCAAAAATTTTAAACGGAAAATTCGTTAATTTCAAAAAATAATTAAAAAAACCTGGATCACTTCCTGCTCCTTTTCTTTTAACAAAAACTTTTCCATATTGAGATGATGTAGTGTTTTGCATCCAATGTTGTACTGAAACATTACGAGAAGTTCCTGAAATATTTTGAGAATTCTGTTGTTGGTTAACTTAAATTTTCTTTTTAAATATTTTAAAAAAAGTAAGAAACCTCCAAAAATTTCTTGATGATTTTTACATTCATTTTCACCACCACAAGACAGATGTTGTTGAGAAGCCAAAAATTGTGGGGGTAATGAATATTGTGAACAATAATAATTATAATAAAGTGCGGTTAATGTAGCTGCATCTGATAAATTAATTGGATAATTTAAAAGGGAATTATTAATTTGTGGAATTTGTTGAGGTAATTGAGGAGGAGAATTGAATTGCTGAAGTTGAGGATTAGCAGTTGATGGTAAAGATGTATTAGCAGAAGTTGATGCTTTAAAATTTAAATAAAAATGTTTAATAAATGTTCCAAGTTTTTCATAATAATTTTAAAACATTAAAAAACTTACATATTCTATCATAATGATGTTCATTTTCTATTTGTTGATGTTCATTTATATTTTCATCTATTCTACTATTGTGTCCATCTAATCGCCGTTTTCTGTTACTTTCATCCAAGTCAATGAAGGAGTTGATATTTTTGTGATTATTAAGTTGAAGTAATTCGACGTTTATCCTTTCATCTAAAACTAACCAATTAAAAAAAAAAATTTATTTACCTTCAAAATTCTCATCAAGAAATTTTATTTCCCTTTCATATTTATAAATAATTTCACAATTTTGAGAGATAGCCAATAATGCAATAATCATGATCAAATGGGAAATAAATAGTAATAAAGAGAATAACCAATACCAACTAAGTTTTTGAACTTCAATTTGACAATAAGGAGCAGAAGTTTTACTTTATGAAAAATAAATTTTAAAAATATTAGAGTATAATACCTATGTTTCTCTTATTTCCCCTTATTCTTTTCCATCTACAAAATGGTCAAGGACAAAAAGGTCAGACGGACAATTTTCTACAAATTTAATAAACGTCCATTTTCCGCTGGGTAACCTCAATAGAAGTTAATATTAATGAAGATCTGACCATTATGTCCTTGACAATTTTGTAGAAGAAAACCCCAAGTAAACAACTTACTCTCCAAGCAGTTTTTTGCGTAATTCCGGATTCGTTTCTGACCCGTCAATTGATTTATAATTTGAGTTCAACCAATTGAGTGAAGCATTCTCGTTTAATGAACGATTAATTGAACAACTAAAATTAAAATAAAATAAATAAATTAAAAAAAACCTGATACTCTTCAGAATTAGTTCTCTTTCCTTTTCTTGATTAATCAACATCTGACCAGCAAAAAGTCGAAAAAACAGCAAAAAAATCCAAAGAACACAAATTTTGTTCAAATAAAAATTAAAAATAGTTTGTAAAGTATTGGCAAAATAAGGCATTTTTGGAGATAAAGTTTCTTTAAATGTTTGTTCCAAGGAAAATTTTTCTTCATTTTTTTCCTCAATTTTTGGAGATTTATTATTAAAAGGCTGAAATTTTTTTAATTTTTAGAAATTAATTAATTCGATACTTTATTGTTTTACACCCTCTTCCTTTTTTTACCTATAAACGGTCACTGGACATAATGGTCAAAAGTAATAAAAGCAAAAGAAGAAGTAAGGGTAAAACAAAAAATATAAAAATAATTCAACCTTTTCACATCTGTTTAACATATTATGTTGCTGTTCCAATTCACAATTGTTTTTAATATTTACCCGAGATTTTTCTTCTAAAATATATGTAAATTTTAAAAAAGCAAAAAAAAAGAAACAAACTTTTTTGAGAATATTTAATCCAATTAATATAACAAATTAACCCTGATAAACAAAAAATAATCATTAAATAAGCAAAGATATGTTGAGAAAATAATTTATTAAACAAAAAGAAATTGCAAATTCCATTCACTGGGTCAATAGAAATCTTTAAAAAAAATTAAATAATTCCCCAATCTTATTCCATAACTTCACCCACTCCACAGACAGTGCTATTTATTTAAAGAAAAAAAACCTGGTTATAATACAAATCAAATAGCCCACAAATTAAAGAATACAAAAATGTTGAAATTGGTAAAATGATTGAATTCCATTTTGGAAAGAATAAAAAAGTAAAATTCAATTTTTTTAATGGCAATAAAAGTTTGAAAATAAATAATAAAAAGCTTAAAAATAATTTTAAAAAATTTTAATTTTTAGAAACCTCGAATTTACAAATATTGAAGAAAAATTTAAAATAAATGCTTGTAAGACACAGATCCATCCATTTCCACTAAAAAAATCTTTAGAAATTCTAAAAATTAAAAAAAAATTTTACCCTTCAAACGAATCTCTTCTAATTAAAATACCATTTATATTTAAACAAATAGATAATTCCCCAATTATTCCGTGTCTTTTTTCTTCTGGTAGTGACGAGATTGCCATAATTAAGGAATTAATTGCAATAAAGAAAAGAATTGAAAAAATTGAAAAATGAAGTGAATTTGGTAAAAAATGTTTCATTTCAAGTTGTTTACGATGACAAAAGTTGGTTTGAGAATTCTAAAAAAATTTTTGAGTATAAAAAATTATTAAAATGTTACAAATGATATGTGAAAAATAATGGTCAGAAAAATTAGATAAAATGTTTTTCGATGAATAAGTCTCAAGAAATATTTAGGAAAATATTATCTGACCATTACGTACATTTTACCATTTTGTAAATGAAAGGGGAAGAGTGAAGACGGGTGATAAGAAAAAAATTAACTAAAAAAACCTTTGCAACAATTAAACAAATTGCCAGTAATACCATCATGGCAATAAAAAAATGAAATATTGAAATTAACACATTGTAGACGTGTAATTTCTCAAAGTCGAAAAGGGGTGACCTTAGAAAATAAAATTAAATAATGCAAAAAAAATAAACCTGCAAGGCAAATAACATCCATCAATTAATGGTTTAACATGAAGGTGCGTTAAGGAAGAATTATTAATTCCATCAGAAAGTAATGACAGCTTTCCTGGATTTATTAGAGGCCAAAGGCATTGATAAGAATCAACTGCTAGAGAAGCAAGTTCTGGATGTATCTTTGTGTAGTTAATCTTTAAAAGAAATATTTTAAAAAACATCTATTAAAAGCCCTGCCTTTCCATCTTAATTTACAAAATGGTCATGGACGAAATGGTCAGACAGTTTTTTCTAACTGTCATGACCATTTTGTAAATACACGAAAAGAACAGCAAAGTACCAAAAATTTAATATAAAAAACCTTGCAATCCTTTTTGTAAATTACATTATTTGAATTATTTCCAATTAAATGTCCATCAAAAAAAGAGTCACAATTTAAATACCCCGGAAAGTTTTGAAAAAAGTATTCAACTGCAAAGCTACAATGTTCCAACATATTTGTACATGCCTTCATTGAAAATTGTTCTAGAAGCACATAGAGTTGATCGGCAACCTGTAAAGAAATTAGAAGGAAAATTAACAAAAGTTTCAAAAACATAACAGTTCTAACAATAAGAAGAAAACAAACAAACATTTTTTATAGAAATTGTACAGGGTCGAAAATGTCCCAAACAAATTAATGGGGCAAGTCTTAACCAACATCTTTAACAAAATTATCATAAAAAAAATAAAAAAATAAAAACCTTGGAAAATGTCTAAGGAATTCAAGCTGTAAAGGAAAACTTCCAAATTTATCAATTTGCTCAACAAAATTATAATCAAGAGGAGTGGAGAAACAACTTTGTTTTTCATTATTACATTGGTCAGTTGAATAAATAGACGAAGCAATTCTGCATTTGTGAGCGACGCTCCATTCAGATTCTATGTGTCTAAACTCGTTAACTCGTGCAATCTTAAACAAAATTAGTTTTTATTAGAAAACTATCCCCCATAACTTTCGTAATAAATATTGATGGAAGAAAAGATGCTAACTAGAATCCCCCAAAATGAAAATAAACTAACATTTTTATTATATTCCGATTCATCTTTGTTGTTAAACTCTTCTCGTCTATACAAATTCCCTTTATTTATATCTTCGTCATGTTCAAAGCTATTAGTTAAAGAAACAGATGGACTTTTTGTCAAAAGTAATAAAATGTTGACAAAAAGCAATTTCATTCTAAAAATTAATTTTAACCAAGCAATAAATTAAATAGATAGACAAAATTAAAAAATATAAAAAAGATAATTTCAATATATTTAAAAAACAAGGTTTTATAAAATATCATCACTTAATAAATTAATATTAAAAAATAATTATTATAATAAATACAATGAAAATTAATGAGTTAAATTTCTTCATCATCTTCTTCACCATTTAACGCTTTTGGTTGCCGATTTTTTACATGTTCCTGATTTTTATACATTTCAGCTACTTGTTCAGAAGAAGAAGCATCTTCAGGCTTTTTGTCATCTTTTAAATTATTTTTTTAAATAAAAATGAAAAAACCTCTTTCTCGAATAAAACGAGGAAAACGAAGCGAAATGCCTGCAAAATAAAAAAGAAGATAAAATTTAAAAAACCTTTTTCGTTGTCAACAAGTCCTCTTGCAGCCATGTGTCTGGGAGAAATAGACATATCTGCAGCTTTAACCTCCCAAACAATTGCTGGATCAAACCAGTGGTCAGGTGCCAGTGAAGGGTCAAATGAATAATAAGAACGAGGCTTAAAATAATCATTGAAATGAAAACACAAAACAAAAACCTTATCAATAATGTGTTCCTTAAATTGTTTGTATTGATTTTGTAAATCTTCGTCTTTAAATCCAGTACCAATCTAAAAAATAAATGAATATATTTTCAATCAAAAACCTTAGCAATCGATTCATATTGTTCACTTTCTTCATTATAACAAGCTAATAAGTATCCTCCATACACACCAGCACGTTTACCAGAACCATGATAACCACCAATGACAACCAAATCAAGTGTATCACCAACTCCTTCCAAATAATCCTTTTTAAGTTTAAGCCAATTTCTAGAACGCTTAGCAATCTCATAAGTAGAGTCATCATCAAGACATTTTATCATAAGCCCTAAAAAAAGTATTACCTCCTTACATATTAATTCCTCTCTTTCATTTCTTTTCACTCACAAACTTGTTGAGGGATATAACGGTTAGACATCGCCTTTTTAAAAAGTTAGTAAACACCCTGCCCCATGTGTAGCTTAAATTCGAATAAAACCTAATTGGACTATTTGCCCATTATGTCTCTTGAACATTTTGTAAGTAAAGAAGGTAAAAAGCGAAGGAAAAATTGAAAAATAAAAATAAACCTTCACAATTTCCTTTAATTGATTCTTCAAAAAATTTGTTTATATCATCCGAATCAATAGAATCTATAGAATTGGCAAAATGAACACTTCCAGTTTCTTCTACAAAATTTTCTCTCAATTTATTCCGTCTTACACGGAGTGTTTCATTAGTAAGCGATTCCCCATTAAAATAAAGAAGGTCGAAAAGGTAAACACAAACTTTGACTGGAATTTCTTCGCTAATCCCTACATTCTATTAAATAATATTTGAGAAAATAAAGAAATTAATACTTTTCGTTTCCTAGTTGATAAAACTTGAAATGAAAGAATTCGTTTATTCTCGGGATCCCAAGCAACCACCTTAAATAAAATCACCTAAATTAATTAAAAATAAAATTAAACCTCCCCATCAGCAATAAATGTTATATTATCATCAGTTTTATCTCTAATGCATTTTGGTACTCGTTCAACAATATCAGGATATTTATTCGTTGAATCTTCTTGATTTCGACTGAATATTTTTACACTTCCATCTGATAAACGGTGAATCTAAAAAATATTTTAAATAAAAATAGGTTAAACCCTTACAAAACCCCCTATTTAAATTCAACAACCTGACATCGTTCTCCATCATATTTCCATTCACATGCAAGCATTTCATCTCCAAAACGATCAAAAATTTCATCAATACCCTTGGTCGGGTGGGCCAACATTGGTTTTATTGGAATTCCCGGTGTGATTTTGCACTCATCCGGTAATTTTGAAATTCCGGATTTTAAAGCCAATTCAATAACTCTTTCATAATTAGGACATTCACTTAAAAAACATTTATTTTTAAACATATTTAAAGTAAACCAAAATGCAGTCTTCATGATAAGCGCATCCTCTGCCATTTTTTCTTTTAGTTTATCAGCAGATATTTTTTTCTCTAAAATGTTTAAAAGGAAACTAATTAAAACAAACTTTTATCTCCCAATTCAACAAGTGTGAACGCATTAGCTAAAGCAACAATTAAAGACTGTTCAGCCAATCCAATTCGAAGTTTTCCACTTAAACAACGCACTAAATATTTAGCTTCACAATCAACGCAATGCAAAATTAGACTTTGAATTTTGTTAACCTTCTTTCCCATTGACTTAAAAATTTTCTTTAATTCAAAATTAATTTTAAAAACCAAACATCAGTTCCACTCATTAGAGCAATTTCACGTAATTTATTAAATACAAATGGAACAGTAAGAGGCTTCGGTTTGAAAAGCATACTCTGAGCATGTCTACTTTTTTGTGCAACAACACCCAAATCCAAGCCTTTTTTCATATCATCTTTGATTTTATTGGCCTAATAAAACAAAAAAGTCAATTAAAACTGATACGTTCCTGGTTATTCTATTCCCTCGTTCTTCCTCTTTTAATACAAAATGCTAATGGACACTAAGGCCAGACAGTTATAATTATCTAATAAATGGTTAACAATAAGCATAAAAATACGAGGGCTTTAGATTTATGTAAAAACTCGACTTTGTGACCATTATGTCCATTGATCACTTTGTAAATGAAGAAAAAAGAAGGGGGAACAAAATACTAGACAAAGACACTCCTGGCCTGTCCTATTTTTTTACCGTTCTCCCAGTAGCACCAGCAATTGCTTTAATTAAATAAGCATCTGCAATACCCAATTCTAAACCTTCATAAGTTGGTCCAAGTTGATTAACACATAAATGCACTGCTGGACTCAAATCATTTGGAGAAAGATTGATTGCCTTAATAAAGAAATCAGCAAGAATTTTAATTATTTCAAGACGTGAAGAAGTGCTCTCAATCTGTTCCAATGTTTTAGCGAAGATTAGATAGGGAATTCTTAATTAAAAAATTAGTTTAAAAATTAATTAGGAAAAAATATACTTGTCACCAGTTTTCCATTCCATCTGCAATGTTGATAATGAGTCTTCTTTCATTTTTGCATGTATAAAAAGTTTTCTGTTAATAGTAAAATTAGCAGGTGCACGCCAAAATGGACGTCTAAAAAATCTTGAAAAATGAGTAAAAATGTCGAAGATCTTTAAAAAAGCTGAAAAACAATTTTAAAAAATAAAGAAAACATCCTTAAAAAATATATTTAGATAAATAACTAATAAAGAAGAAAAAATAATATTTTTGCACTCGAAAGAATTTCTTAAAATTATGCTTAAAGCATTTATACAATGTTATTTAAAAAAGACCGAGAGTAAGGGGAAATACAAAGAATTTTTTAATTTTTCTTCTGACCTAACAATTAGATGTAAATAAGAAAAACCTTTTTATAAGAAAAGAGAAATTGTTTAATTTTTTTAAGAAATCAAATAATTTTTTTTGACATTTTTCTTAAGACTTTTTCCAAAAATAAAAATATGTTTGCCATAAAAAAAATTAATCCCTTTAATTATACAAATATATGTATATATTTTAATAAACCATTCTATTCAAGTCTCCTATGCAGTTTCTACAATTAGATCGACAGTTCAAATTTAACATCAACCGCTGCTTCTTTTGCCAATGTAACAATTGAACTCAACTTTAATGAAAAAATTAAAATAAATAAATTGAAATAAACCTTAACAGCCATTCTAGCTGCTTCCTGCAATGAATCACAAGCAAGAATTCGCATTTTTGAATGTGCAATTAATGCTTTTGCATCTATAAATAAAGAAAATAATTAATCATCAAAAAACGTTCAAATTTTCTAAATTAAATTAAAAAATAAACCATCAACTCGCGTTCCTTGAAGCCTAACAACAATAGGAATTTTCAGATCAAGTTCACTCTTAAATAATAAATTTCTAAAAAAAATTTTTTTATTAATAAACCGCAGCTTTAATAATTCCTTGAGCAATAACATCACATCTCATTATTCCTCCAAAAATATTTACCAAAATTGCATTAACTTTTCCTCTATCAGAAGTTATAATTTTAAATGCTTCATAGACTTGATCGACTGTTGCACCACCTCCAACATCGAGAAAATTGGCCGGTTCACCTCCATGAAGTTTAATTATATCCATTGTTGCCATTGCTAATCCGGCACCGTTTACTTTAAAAAATTTAATTTTCTTAAAAAATCTTCTCAATTTCAACTTAAAATAATAAAAAACAAACCCAAGCAGCCAATATTTCCATCCAATCGAATATAATTTAAATTGGCATTTTGAGCCCTAACCTCCAATTCATCCTCTTGACTAAAATCTTTTTGGGCGAATAAAGCTTTTTGCCGAAATTCAGCATTTGGGTCAATAACCAATTTACAGTCCATACAATAAACTAAAAATATTTTAAAAAATTGAAAGCAAAAAACCTTGCCCATCAACATTTTCAGCCATTGGATTAATTTCCAACAAACTACCATCAACTTTGATAAATAAATTGTAAAGATTTACAATTAATTCTGTTGCTTCTTTCAAGCATTCGTTTGTAAAACCCATTTTTTCTGCCATTTTTTCAGCGTCTTTAAGTGTTACTCCTTCGTCTATATTAATAGGAATAGTTATGATAGCATCAGGATCAGTTGCAGCAACTTCTTCAATGTTAACTCCTCCTTTTGAGGAACCAATAAGAATGGGACCCTAAAAATAAAATTATAAACATTTGTTAATAGTTAGTAAAAAATACATTCGTAGTTCGATCCAAAGTTATGCTAAAATAATATTCACGACGAGTAAAAAGCCTCTTACAGACCAAAACTGCTTTACAGGGCCTTCCTTCAGCACCAGTTTGTTTAGTAATTAATTTATGTCCAATCATTTGTTTTGCCTTTTCCCGAGCTTCTTCAGGTCTATTTTAAATTGTGATAATTAAAAATAATAGAGAATACGTGAAAACAATTTGAACCCCTCCTTCCAAGCCAGAATCAAATTTTCCTTTCCCTCTTCCACCAGCCAAAACTTGTGCTTTGACAACATAATCTTTGCCACCTAGAAAAACAGAAATTTAAACGACAAAAAGGGAGGAAACTGTCGCAATACTCATCTATAAATAGAATAGCTTAAATAGAAATGTACAGACCAATTTTCATTGCCTGTTTAAAGGCTTCTTCTGCACTAGTTGCAATTCCAAAAGGAGGTACTCGAACATTATTTTCAGATAAAACAGTCATTCCATTGTATTCTTGAAGCATTAATGTCCTCGCAGATTGGTTTGAAACAATCTTAAAAATAAATAGTTAAGAATAAAAAGCGGAATTAAACCTTTGTAACATCAAAAAGCAATTTTCTATGAAACATTTCAAGTATTATTCCGACCTAGAAGCCAAAATTTTTAAATGAAAATTCAAGTTTTATAATTTTTTTCTTTTTATCTCGTTACATGATCTTTTTTGGAGGATAAAAAAGGACAGTTGAGTCTAAAACAAAACATTTTACATGGTTCTACTCAAAAACAAGAACACAGTTTTTGATGAAATGACTTTAATTATTTGAGTTGGTTAAGTGAAAAATTATAAGGAAAATAAATCTCTAACAATTCTTCGTTCACTTTTATTAAAATTTAGATAAATCTAAAAATAAAAAAATGCCCGTTCCACAAGGCTATCAACAACAAGTTGCACATCAACGACAAGGTCTCTCATGTTTTGACAAATTAAAGATGGGATTTTTAATGGGATGTATGATTGGAGGTTCAACTGGTGTTATTATTGGTACTTTTACAACTCTAAGGTTTTTTAAAATTTAAAATATTTTAAAAAATATCATCAAGGGCTGGGTTACGCGGCAAGGAAGCTCTACGACAAATAGGAAAAATGGCAACACAAATGGGTGGTTCCTTTGGTGTTTTCATGACTGTTGCACAAGGTATAAGATGTTGAGAAGAATTCGAGTAAATATTTTTAATTTTTTGATAGTTTGTTGACACTCTTGATCAATCACCTTCAAATTTAAATTAAATAAAAATATTTATTTTTTCATTTTCTTGAAATAAATTAGAAAAAGTTTTTATTTCGTACTCAGTCGATTTATTTTTGTTGAGACTCAAACTATAAAAATAAATAAAATTTCTTTAATTTTTAAAAGCAAAATTTGCGTCCAAAGTAAAATTAAAAATTTTTTTTTTGTATTTAGCTGTATATTCGAAGCTTTTTGGCAATTTTATATATTTTTTGTGCTTTTACTCTTCTAGTACTTTTTTAGTTCGCAGATGTTTTTCTTCCATGGAAAAAATGGTTTTTTTTTCAAGAAAGAAAATTGCTAAATAAATGTTGTTTGGCCAAGTTTAGAATAATATACTACATTTTAGGTTTGTTTCTTTAGGAAGCTTAAGTTTGATGCAAGTTTTAATTTTGGATTAATCTCGCCAATTCCGGAAGCCCGATCCCGAAAATTTTTAAAATAACGGGATGGACTCCCGAAAAATCCCGTCGGGATCCCTCTCGCGACGCACACTATTTATAATTAAATAAAGCTCTTGATTAAAAAATAAAAAAGGAAAGTAAGACTCTATTGCACCTATTTTATTAGCTTAAAAATTAAGAGACAAACAGAAAGCTTATTTCTCTTTTTCTCTAAACCTCCAAGCTTTTAATACTTCCTTGTGTTTGCTTGCACTACAAGGGCACTCTTTTCTTTTAAGCCTATGCTTTTCCTCCTAAACTTCTGAATTTTCCTTTCTATATAACCGCTTTAGTAAATAAAAATCGACATTTTTTTCGATGAGTATATCTGTGGCTACATTTTCTTGAGAGGAAAAAGCTTCTTTATTTGCGGGAAAGTGACTTTTTTCTTCTTTAAAATGTTAATAAACTTTTTTTTAATCAAAATCGCATTTTCTACTTGTTTTTTCTTTTATATTTTTTAGTTTTTAGATACTAAAAAGCTAATTTTAAAACAAACCAATCAAAAATATGCCAAAACAAAATTTGGATTTACTTGACTACCTTGGCCCTTTGGCAGCTTCAATAGTCTTTCTCTCTATTATTTTCATCATTTCGGTCACTTGCATTCTTTGGTTTTGTGTTTCGGAGAAGGATGATCAAACTGTTTTCGACAAGGTTTTTAGTTTTATGGGAAGGGAAGATTTAAATTAATTTAAAAAATATTTGGAAAACCCCATCTTATGTTTCCTAAAGTAAATGAACATAACTAACGGAAATTCTCAACTAAATCCGGCAATTTCCGGAATTATCGAAAATAAGGATATCAGCCTTTTTCAGAGACATCAACCTTGAAAACTTTTTAGGTGATCTTCCTTAGTCAATATTTGTAATTATCTTACCTAAAAAATATAAAAATTCCTTAAAAAATAATTTTTATAGTGGGGAATGTGCAACACTCGTCGCAATCGCCGTTTAACTCAATTGTCGCGACAACAGGGGGAATTCACAGGCTTAGGGGCAGGTTGCTCATCTGGAACAGCAAAGGCTTAAAAACAAATAAATTAATGGAGAAATGAAGCTTTATTATTTTTACTTTATTGTTTTTATATTCTAGTTTTTCGGAATTGTGATTTTCTTGAGAAAGCTTTTTTTTCTAAAGGTTTTAGGAATTTATTCACAATCTCCCCAAATTTTTTTTTTTTTTTTTCTCACTTAAAAATTGGCCGTGCAAAATTAGACTTTTTTAAATTTGTCAAACTGGGAGCTTCCTCGGAATGCAAAATTAAAAAACTTTTTTTTTAATTATTTAAATCAAAACCTGAACAAAAACGCATAAGCCCACAGTATTTGACATCTTTATCCTTCTCCTTTAAATCTTTTTCTGGAAAATTGTTCTCATTATAAATGTAGCATAATCTTCTTTAGCTTAGTTGTAGTAAGCAAAATTCTAAAATAATTTCTTATCAACTTTTTTTCTTTAAATAAATATGAAAAGTCATGAGTACATACATGTTTTTACAAAAATAGAATAATCCAATATTTGAAAATTCCAATCAATTAATTTTCAAATTCAGCAGACAATTAGTGAGTGAAAATGAGGCTAAAAAATAAAAAAAATATAAAATATATTTATTGTTGTTGAGCATGAGAATATTGCTTGTTTTTTGCACTATAATTCCTGCCTATTTTCTGAAAAAGATTCTGTATAATTCATCTATATATAATAATATAGAAAAAATAATTGAAATAATTCTTTATTTATTTATATAGAATAATTCCATACTTTAAAACCGATCCTTGATGAACAATAATGGTTCCAAGAAAATTGTTATCATTAAATTATAGTATTAAATTGTTAGAAAATTTAAATAAAAAACAATCTTATAATTATTTAAATAAATGAAGTTTGTACTAAGAGGCGCTCACGAAATAGTATAGGAAAAATAATAAAAATGGTAACTATAAAGAAAGTAATAAATGAAAAGGTAAAAAGTAGAAAACGGTCAATTATTGATGCAAGTATTCTCCACTGCCAAGTGATTCGCCTTCGTTCATCAAGCACCTTTAATATGATTTAATAGGCTTGATTAGTCCGAAAATTTCTTTTGTTGCTTGAAGGTTGCAAAAAGTAAAGGGGTGAAAAGTATGGGATGGATTGCCACCACAGAGGATATGGGTCTCTTATTTTGTCGAAATTTCTCAACAAAAAGGGTATGTACATAGACACACTCCTTTTTCTCCAAACAACCTTTCCACAAAAGATTTTACAAAGAATAAAACTTCCAAACCTCATCGCGTATTTCAAACTGTTGCAATGAGCGATAAACACGCTTAAGAATCTTTCTGAACCGATCTTCAAATTCTATAGACATTACTGGATGTACAGCATTTAACCGAGTCGTTAGCTTAATTTAAAGCTAAAAAAGTTTATTTTAAGTTAGAAACCTGTTCTGCTAATATCCTTTCAAGCGTTTCAGCTTCTCCTCCCACACTTTCTTGTGTTAATCGCCGACAATCGTTACCATTTCCGTCAATTATTCGTCTACCAATCCTCGGGATGCAACCATCCTCTGAGGGTCCTCTTCTCCTCTAAAATTTTTTTCCCTTCTCATCTCCCCCAATATAAAAAATGAAACCAAATTTGAAGCAGACGGTAATTTTTCTTCGTCACTGTCCTTCATACACTCACAGTTTGAACCTTCATCAGCACGAGTCTCTTTACAATTTTCCATATTTTTGATATGCTTAAGATCTCTCAATAGACTTAATCGACGAATTGTAGAACGTCTAGTCTTTAGGAAGAGGAAAAATTAAACAAAGTAAAAATACCCTTGTAGCTTTAATTAAAGTCACAGAATCTGGCTCGTGCACTTTTATACACAAAATCGTTGCCAAATAGCCAAGAATGTATCTAAAATTTAATTTAAAGAAACTTGAAAAGAGAATACTTTCGCATCCACCAAGGAACTCTTCTTTGATTTGTTATTCCACGCCTATAAACATTTAGAGTGTAAACATTCATTGCTGTTGCTAGACAGACCTTTTTAATTAATTGAATAATAAATATAACTGTAAAAGAACTTTTGATCAAATTAAACAAAAAACAAACAATCGCCAAAGAAGCAACATAGTAAATTCCAATGAGCGGGACTGTTTCTGAAGTAGGAGGGATTGACTCAATAATTGACTGAAGATAAACACCCATTGAGAGAATTACCTTAAAAGAAAATATGTTTCCCCATTGCATAGGGACAAGAGGAAATAAAGAGGAACAAAACCGTATTTAACATGTTTATTTTTTCCCCAGTCTCTGGTGGCATACAAAAGCCAAGAAGAGCCATTGAAGAAATTAATACACAAGGAAGAATCTAAGTTTAAATTTCGAATATTTTTTTAAATAAAAAGCAGAATAAAAATCAGAACTAACATGATTAAAAACATAAAAAAGAGGTCTTCGACGCATTCTAATTGTTGCTATTATCATTGGCCAAGTAGCTAATTTATCAGTTGAAAACCGAATTAACTTTAAAAAAAATAATAAATTTTAAAAATATTAAAAACCGTCCGTTCAGCACGAAAAGAAAGTAAGTCAAACTCCGTAGAATTTAAATAATTAGATAAATCGCCCTGATCAGTGGTAAGCCCAATATCAATCTCTCGAGAATCATGAGAACCCCAACTGGCGAATTTAAGTGTACCTTAAAATAAATATTCTGGTAAAAAACAGAATTTATAAAATAAAACAGAAAGTTCTGATTTTTTAAAAACCAGAAGTTGTGTTTTATATTTTCAGAATTCTGATTTTGAGTTCAGAAACTCTGATCTCTAAAAATCAGAATTTTGAAAATATACAACCAGAATTTCTGATTTACATAATTTCTTCTGATCTAAAAAAAATTCTGATATAAAATTGTTTACATTCTTGGTCATCAAAAGGATAATATTTAACATTAATAGCACAATTTGATTTAAACAAAGCAGACAAAAGCCAAGTAACGTTTCCAACATTTGTTATAATTACATCTGTTGAAAGCAAAGAACCTCTATAATCATGGGCTGCATTATTTATTAAAATTATATCTGGAAGCCAAATACGTTGATGGGGAGCATAAATTTGTTCAATTCCCTTTCAAATATTTCTGATTTTATTTTAAATTAAATTCTGGTAAAATCCAGAAATTATGAATTTTAAACACAAAAATTGTTAAATAAAAATCAGAATTTCTGATTTTCCTGTTTTTAAATAGAAATAAACCTCCCATTGGCTAACATTCCAGGATAACCTATAATCAATCCAATTAACATTTATCCAACATCTAGTAGTTAAAATTTGATTCTTTTCATCCATTTCAACAATTTGATTAAGTAAAACACCAAATGTAACATTTGTTGGTAAAGAATGATGAATTGTTGGCCTAATATTTTTTTCATAATTTTGTGGATCCAAAAGCTTTCGGTAAAGGTTTTCTTCTGTTCTAGAGGCTTTTTGTCCTTTTAAAATGTAAAAAAAATTTTTAAGAAGTTAAACCAGACTTGTTATAATTGCCTTTTGCAAATTTGCATCAATTAATTCTAATCCTTTTTCTTCTTCTTTTAGTAATGGCAAAGAAAGGTGATTATTTGCTTTTATATTATTTCTAAAAGTTAAGACTTTTTTACTCCAAAAATTAAATTTAAAAAACCTGTAGATCTGGGCATTTTGGTTTTTGAAATTATTTGAAGTTAAGGAATTATTTGATAAATTAATTGAAATATCAGAATCTAACGATATTGATTCTGACTGAAAAAAAAGAATTAAGGCACTTTTCTGTTGCAACAAAAAAACGTTTTTCTTTTCTCTTTCACATAAATGATGATCAAAGGACATTATGGTCAAGCAGTCATAATAAATTGAAATGGAAGGGTCGAAAAAAAGGAATTTTGAGCAAGTTGCCTTACAACCTCTTCGTAGGTGAAAGAGAAAAGTTGAAAGGATGAGGGAAAGAACAAAAATTAGAAAAATAAACCTGTAAATTCTTCAAACTAAGCAGAGATTCCAAAAACTGTAAGGAAGGTATTCGTCTTTTAGTTGAAGGACGCGAGTCATTTAAAGATACCGACAAAGAACAAATGAAGAAAAAATTGAACAAAATATAAAAAAGAAGAAAAAATTTTGGAATTTGCATTTGCTGAAATGAAAAAAATAAAAAAAATTCTTTAACTTCAAAAATTATAAAATTAGAAAATACACACAAATTTCTTTTAAATAATTTTGAGTAAAATCTTTAAGAGGTAGTCTATATTTATGCATCAAATATTCTATTATGCAAGAATGCTAAAGTAAATTGTATTTGCATAAATAAAGGCAATTTATTTTAACAAAAATAGGATTTTTAAAAATTGAAAAAAATAAAAAGGAGGAAAAGAATTTAAAGCTTTAAAGTAACATTGGAGTTTGGATTTTTAAAACTAAAAATACAGATATTTTTGGCTGATATGGATTGTTTCAAAGAAAAACTCCCAAGTGACCACAAAAAAAATAAAATAAAAAAGTTCAAAATATGTGTATGATTTTGAATTTTTGGGTAAAAGACGAAAATATAAAGAATATAAAGGGAAAGAATTCAAAAAATAAATGATTGATAGTTTTAAGGTAATTGTAAAAGATCTTTTAGAATTTAAAACCTCATAAATGATTCCAAAAAATACTCAAGGGGTAAAAATAAACACACCTTTTTAAAGGTGTAGAAGTAATGTAATAGAATAACTTATTTATTTCAAAAAATTACAATAAATTAATTAGAAATTCTAAAAAAGTAAAAAAATATGGATCTAGAACAACATAAAAAAGAAATACCAATTGAATTGCTCGTTGATATTATTGCAACTATTAGTACTTGTTCAGATGGAAAAACAAAAATTTTGGGAAAAAATAGGATTGAAAAACTTTGTAAATACGCAAAAAATCTGTTGACTTCCTCAACATTTATCTATTTGTTTGCTGAAAAATCGTTTAGAAAGAAGAAAAAAAGGTAGGAGAAAATTTTGTAAAATAAAATTTTGCCAAAATATATCAACAATAGGCTAAAATAAAATTTCTAAAAACATTTGAGAAAAGTGTTTGTCCTCTGTCTATCATTACTTTGTCATTGTAGTACTATTAAATTATTCAATCAAACCATTTTTATAAAAGTTAAATTTTTTTGACGATCGTTGTTCCTCAGATGGCTTCCTCTAAAAATTTTTTTAATAGTATATCTAAATTCGAATAAGTTTCAGTCGGCTTAAAGGAATGATTAGTGTGAAGTTCATAAAAAAATCTCTTTTTAAGAAATAGTCTCATAATTAGAGCTCGGAACGGGAACGGGTTCCCGGCCCGTTTCACGGTTTCCGGGTTTTTTTTACTAAACCGGGATAGAAACAGGAAAACCGGTTTTCCTGGTTCCGGGTCCCGCCCGGTCATTTTTCAAATCCTGTTCCCGGACCCGGTTTTTTCAAAATTCCGGTCTATAGTTTTAAAGCGAAATACTCTTCTTCAAAAAAAATTTTTTAAAACTTTTTCGAACGATTTTTTAAAAAAACATTTTTGAACAAAGCTATTCCGAAACTTAATTACATTTATTAAATTGAATAAATCTATAAAAAATTAGACTAAAAATAATTGTTGCAACAAAATTATCATTTTTTTACGTGTCTTCACAAATTTTAGAAAATTCCCGTTTCCCGGCCGGGACCCGGCCATTTTGAAACCGGGAAGAAACGGGAACGGGAATACCCGGTTTTCCCGGTTCCGGGTCCCTCCCGGTCATCCAGTTTTAAATTTCCCGGTTCCCGGACCCGGTTTTTTCAAAATTCCGGGCTCCACTCATGATGGCAAGGATTAGAGAAAAAGAGAAGGCTAAACTCTATTGCGACAAATTGTCCAGCACAAAATGTTTGTTCTCAAACTGTCCACTTTTGCACTTATATTAAGTTCAAAGCTAAACTTGTCGTCTTTTCTTGTTTTTAGAATTTTATTGATTTATACTATCAGTAATTCAAGACTCGAAACCTGTTTAAAATTTTTGAAATTCATTTTATTCAATTTTTTTATTTCATTTTCTTTTAAATATTGTTTAGTTTTGATGAATATGGCGGACCCTAATGCTATTATTGAACGACATGATGCTATTATTAAACAACAAGAACGACAGTGTGTAATTGAATTAATCACAGAGGGACATCACGCTGATGCATTACATTTTCTTGAAAATCGAATTTCTACTAAAGATGTGGAATTGATTCCAATCTATTCTGAATTGGTTGAAAAAGTTAATTTTTAAAATTGATTAGGAAATAAAATTTTGTGCTTATTTTAAGCTTATAAATGCTCGTCCAGAAACTATTAGTTACAACATTCTTGCGACCTTGCGTAATTTGTTGTTGGATGTCTTATTGTGGATGAAGGAACAGAACACTCTTGAGGCAGACGAAGTTTCTGTGCAGAATATAAAGGTTTATTTTATCATCAAGAAAAGATTGCTAAACTTTTTTTCTATAGCGTTTCGAAAGATGTATGTTTGCAATTCATTTTGCAGCACTTCAAAAGGCTTTTGAACTTGTCATTAATAAAAACGAGCAGCAACAACAGTCAAGTAACTATTCATTTGGTACAATGGCAGAGGAATTAAATGCACTGCAGCTTAAGATTAAACTCTCATCACTGAGGTTAACTTTTATGCGTTTTAGCTAAATTTTTGTCGTTCAGATACATTTGGCCAATTAAACCAGACAAAGCGTTTTTTGATGCCGCCACTGTATGCCAGGTTCTTTTCTATCGTATAACTATTCAATTTAAATTAAGCTTTTCGGTGGTCCCGATTATCAAGACATGGCCTTCCTCTTATTCAACGTTCTTTTGAATATAATGGATGAATTTGGAGATCAGCAAGAGCATACTTTTGAAGGTGATGAACTTTTTGCTGGAACTGACGTGCCCAGTAATTTTCTTCTTCCGCCTACTAAATATTTGAGTGTATGTTTTTTAAAATGCTCAGCATACGTTTTTTAAGTTGGCAGAAATAGTGGAGGTTGGTATACAGTATAATGCGATTTCGGTTGGACGTGACTTTTCGCAAGTAAACTTGAAAGTTGACGAGCGTAACTGTTATGAGGCAAGTACTATTGATAATCATGGGAATGTTTCTCCTGTTTGCATTATTTCAGGTTTATTAAAAGAGGATTTAAATAAAAATTTAATTTAGGATATCCAGTCATCAACGGGCACGAATTGGGACATGGAATATTGGCAAACCATCATGCTTGGGCAACGTTTAATGCACTTACAACACGATATCCATCTGAGGAGTTGTATGATGTTCAACAATTCCTTTCAAAATGGGCTGGTGATTAAGTTGGGGTTTTTGAGAAACAGATGTAACTATGTCGTTGCATTTATCTTTGTTACTTTTAATTTTTTTTTGCTTATTTAAAATTTGTTGGTAAATTAAAATACTTATTTTTTGAAAATTATGAATACTTAATTATTCTAATTATAGTACTTTCCGCCTTTTTATTTTCTTCGTTCATTGTTTTCTTAACTTTAATAGCGGACAAATCAAAGGACAACTTATGATGTAGGCATCTGTGCAAAGAGTAACGTAATATATTCTAATAGATGAGAAATATAAAACTGAATGGAAGGATTAGCTCGTTTTTTACCCATCTGTCAGCTGCTTTAACTCTTCGCAATCATTGCAAAAAATCCTTAAATCAATAGGTTTGTATTTTCTTCTTTTTTAAATAATTTTTGATTAAATCAAAAAGTGAATGCAGCGTTATGTATCTTGTTTTTTCAGTTTTTAAATGAGTAAAAAAGTTCCCTAACTCAAAACAAAAAAGTACTTTATTTTGACTTATTTATTTTACCCTTTTTTCATTTTAATGATTGAATTAGGGGGTTGAATGACTGCTTTTAAAGAAGTCTTTTCCTAAATAAATTCCAATATTTTATGTAAATTGGGCCAATTTTCTATAAATTAAAACTTTATTTTTTATTCTTCGGCTACTTTGTCGGCCAGTGACTAGTCCAGCGTGTCCCCTTTTTAACCCATTTTTTAAAATTTCTTTTAAGTAGACTTTTTTTATCTCCTCTAATTTATTTTTTGAAGCAATTGACGTTAAAAAAAGAAGAGGATTTCCTTTTTTAGCTTCTAAGGCTTTTCACAACTTTCAACGACTTTTCTCTCTTTTTTAGTCTTTTAATTTTATTTCTGCATAGAAAAGAGATTTTTTCTTCTGTTTACATTTGCGCCAACAAAGCCCTCACTCACAAAAATCTTTTCTTCCTCGTTTTCTTTTAATTTTATTGTTTTTTATAAGATTCTCTAAATTTGTTTTTTAGAGAATTTAATTGTTTTACTTTAATTTTCTTTTAATAGGCAAAAAATTTGCAATTTTATTTCCTTATTTTTTCAGATTAAAATCTTAAGATGGCAACTATATCTATTTGTTTATATTCTAATTTCTAAGATTTATTGATGCCGTTCGTTCATTTTTTTCTTTTGTTGTTGTTTATTATTGCTGGAACTGAAGGAATTACTACGTTTGTTTTAACCCTTTTCAGTAAATAAAATTAAAAAATGACTTTCATTTCATTCAGGAATTTCTTTTCAAGTGGTGGGCAACACAATTCCTACAATGGAAATATATATTCAACTAATACTCCTTTTGGAATAGTTAAGGGCATTAAAGTGTTGCCTATAGGAATGTCAAAATCAGATGTTTCTTTGGCTCCAGTTGTTCAATATTTGGGCATTCCTTATGGTTCTGCACCCGTTGGAAATGTATTTTTTTAGTTTTTATACTGAAAATCAATTTTAATTATTTTCTAAAGCAACGATTTAAAATGGCAATATCAGCACCTAAATGGATTCATCAGCCAAAAGATGCATTTCGACCACCTCCAACTTGTATTCAATCTGGGCTCCCGTCACTTTCTGAATCAGAGTTTGCTTTTTAATTAAAATATGTTTATTTTTAAAGAGCTTTAAAAGTGACAACGGCACAACGGTTTGATCGCCTTCACAGAAGTTTTAATTTATTAAAACCTCAGTCAGAAGATTGCCTTTTTATGAATTTATTTGTGCCAGAAAGGCAAGAATTTCGAGGTTTATTTTATTGAACGTTGTTTTTGAGTAAAAAATGATTAACAGATGCTCAACCATTGCCTGTTCTTGTTCTAATTCATGGAGATACAGATTACGGTTGGGGTGGTGCAAATGCATTTAATGGGACGCTACTCGCCTCTTTTGGGCAAATTGTGGTTGTTACACTTAATTATCGGTTGTTTCTTTTATTCTTAAAATTTCAAAACTTTTTAGTTTGGGAATCTTCGGATTTCTGGGCCGTTGTGATCTAAATAGTTGTGCTGGGAATGCTGGCCTTTCTGATTTGGTAGCTGCTTTAAAAATGGTTATTCACTTAAATTTAATTATTTAAAAATTTTTATTGTATTTTTAGCTTTCACTTATTTTACCTTCATTTGGGGCTGATCCAAATTCTGTTACTTTACTTGGTAATATATTTAAGGAGACTTTATTTTTAAATAATATTTTCAAAGGTTGGGAATCTGGTGCTGCATTAGTTTCTCTTTTAATGGCTTCTCCAATTACTCAACCAAAAGGTTTTTTAATTTTAATATACAAGCTCTCTCAAAGTTTTAGGCCGACTTTTTCGAAGAGCAATATTATTAGATGGAACTGCGGTATTTTTTTTTTATATTTTAATTTATATATTTAAAATAACAAGCAAACTTATTGTTAGCCTTTCTAATTTTAAGCTGTCTCCTTGGGCTATGGCCAACAATCCTCAAGATTATTTCATGCAATTGGCTAGAACTTTGCAGGTTTTTCAATTAATCTGTTACTTTTCGTTTAATGGTTATTCCTTACTCTTTACAGTGCTCAACACCTTTCACTTCTGATGGTGGGGAAGATACTTTTTTTACAAATTCCCTTAATCAAAAAGAAGTGATTTCGCGTATTTTAACTTGTATTCAAGAACAAAGTTTACAAAATTTAACTAATGCTGCAAAGAAAGTATCAAATTCGTCTCCAACATTTTTAAGTGCCTTTGCTCCTTTAATTGATGGACAGGTTTTTTTTCTCTTTTTAATTTATTTAAAAATAAAGGTTGTCCCGAATCATCCATCTTTATCATTTTCACCCAAATATGGTTCATTATTCAGAGAAATTGATTTGCTTATAGGAACAGTTCAACATCCAGCACATCATTTAATTACTGATCATGATATGCAGCATGGTTTAAACTTGGATAGGCGTGACAAGATATTGAGGTTTTATTTGAATTTTCCCTTAAAAATTCTTTTTTCAGAACTCTTGTCAGAAATATTTTCGACTTTCATCGCTCAGAAATTCTTCAGGCAATTCTGAATGAATATACAGACTGGGAAAATCCAAAGGTTTTTTTAATTCTATTCTTTCTTTTAAACATTCTTACAGAATCACTCTAAATCTATGAGAAACAATCTAATGGAAGTGTTAGGGGATTTACTGTTTACAGGTTCATTTTATTTATTGTCAACACGTTCTTTGGTGTAGTGGATTAATCTTTAAGTTAGTAATAGGTTCAATTTTAGTTAGATGTTTTTCACAAAACTATTTCATAATTTTTAATCATTTAAACTATAGCCCCACTTATTGAAACGGCTAGAGCTCATTCTCTGGATGAAGGACCGATGAAGGCTGCAAATACATTTTTGTATGTTTTTTTTGTTTTGTATCAATTAATTTTTTCAGTTTTGTTTTTGCTCATGAGACGAACGCTTGGATTCGTGAACAGCCAAATAGTGGCCTTCAAGGTTCTTTTACGGGTGATTATTTGCCTTATATTCTTGGACATCCATTTACTTTTGGCGAATTTTCTGCACAAAATGAAAACTTATTAACGAACAAATTGATACAATTTTCTTCAGAAGATAAACAAATTTCTCGCGTTATGATGACATTTATGGCTAATTTTGTTAAATCTGGGTATTTTTTTAAATTTTTTTTTTATTTTGTTTAAAGTGATCCAACTCGTCCCCTTCCTATGTTTTCACAATCAAGCATTGAGGATCGATTTCAGGGCCTTCCATGGCCTCAATTTTCTTCACAAACTCGTGAAGCCTTTTTGGAAATTTCAACTCGTCCACGTGTAAAGAATTATTATAGAAATTCTTTTGTACAATTTTGGAATGGATTTATTCCAATATTGAATAGAAGAGGAGAAAAAGACGTTTTAGAGGTTTTTTTTAATTTTTTAAAATAAAGTAAATTTTAAAGGAACACCACTTTTTACCCAATCATTTTGAACGTTCTTCTTTTTTTGGACAGCCACGACCATTTTCTACTTACCATAACCTTCCGTTTCCTCCACCTCCCATGCCTCCAACACCTTTTCCGAAGGAATTGCGCAACAAATTAATTGCTAGTTTGTTTTTTTATTTAATATTTTTTGTATTTTTTTGCTACTTTTTCCCGTTTTTGTTCTTTCAATATTTATTAGAAACTGGTTAAGGGACATAATGGTCATACATTAATAGATATAAAATTGGAAATGGTGGTTATATGTATTGGGTAAAGGATTAAGGGACCTTTGTGACAAACTGAATGTCTGACCATTATATCCCTGAGAACGAAAAAGGACAAAGAAAACCCGGGTAATTAAACAGAAAGTATTTTTTCTTATTTTTTAGCTTATACAATAACTACAACAAATCATCCATTAATAAAAGAATTGCCTAAACAACCAGATGAAACAAATTTACTATTAGAAAGTACTGGTAAAGCAGGAGGAGGAGGGGGATTATTTTTTTTATATAATCCAACATGGGGTTGGCTTATTATTTTTGGTGTAATTTTAACTGCAATTAATTTGTGCATTTTGGTTATATTTTCTAAAAAGGTTTTTTTTTAATTGTTTGTATTTTTTTAATTTTTAAAGTGTTTTCGACACCATTCAAATTCAAAGAAAAAATTTCATTATCAAGGCTATTCAACTACTCCAACTAATAATAATTTGCAACAACCACTTGCTGGGTTAGACATGAATTTCACTGCAATGGTACGATTTTTTAATTAAAAATTTTTTTTTGCTTTTTTCTTTACTGCTTTGCTTTATTTTGTTCTTTTCCTAATAGCCACAACAAAGAAAAATTGTTAATAATTATTCTTATTTATCGTCTACTACTGCTTTAACTTCTTTAAAATCTAATAATAAAAATAATCGCCACTCAACCTCCCTAATTGAAGAAATTTTGGAAACAGATTTTTCTAAAAATAAAACTTTAAATAATTCGGAAGGAAGAAAACCTTTTGGACAAAATGTCCAATCAACTAATAAAAAAGAGGATCAAAAAAATCAAAACTATTTAAACAATTATTCTTCTTCTGAGCAAAAAAGTAGAGCAGCAACATTACATCTATTATCAACTTATGAAAAACAAGTAAACATTGAGGAGAATAAAAAATTTTTACAAAAGGTTTTGTATGCTTTTTAACTAAAAATAACCGCTTTTTAATGCTTTAACTAACAAAAAATTTTTTTTTATAAGAAAATTATTTTTTTTAATTTAAGGAACCCTTTCTTTCTGCTACTAGTAATACTACAAAAGATGGCGGAGGAGGGAGTTCTTCAAATCCTTCAATGATTATTCAACATCAACCTTCTGGTTTAATAAATCTTGGATCAGGCATTTCTCCTACGTGCCCAAGACATGGACGTGCTGCACAAATGTTGTTAGCAGCGGCTGTGGCTAATCGTTCTGTTGGTGGAATTAGTGGAGGAGGTTGTTAATTTTTATTTTTTATAAATTATTTTCTTTTATTTAAAGATGTTATCACCAGTATTCCTTCAATAACTACACCACCACCTCTTCAAATGCACCTAAACAGCAGCAATAAACCAATTTCTTTACCTTCATTTGGAGCACCAACTAATAATAATGGAAATGGTTCATCAACAAATGGAGGTGTTTGTGAGGGAAATGGTGGAGTACATCATCAACAACAACAACAGAAGAAGATAATGGAAGAAGTTCAGGTTTAAATTATAAAATGGAAAGTATTGTACGACGACGAAAACGGGTAATTTTTTTATTTAATTTTTTTTGTAAAAATGCTCATTTTTGGTCATTTATTTTTAAAATCTTTTTGACCAATTTTTATTTTAATTTTTATCAAAAAAATTTTTATAACCCTTTAAAATGTTAAAAAATAATATTTACAATGCATAAAAAATCGTTGGGTGATGACCGGAAAAAAAAGCGTTGTAAAATTAAAAATTAAATATGTATTTGGGAGAGAAAGAGTATCTCAAAACGGAAATTTACATTCTTACAATTTTTTTAAATTTAAAAATTGATATATAATAAACAAAAAAAAACATTAACATTTGAGGCAAGGAAGTGTTTGAAGTAAAATAAAATTTATAGAAAAGAAAAAAGGTAAACTGAGTTAAATTTACAACACCAAAAATAAAGAAAAAACAATTTTTTGAATGAAATGATTGAAAATAATTCTCTTGAGTTATTTATAATTAAAAAAAAGGATTCTATAAATAACTCAAAAGGAGGTGAAAGTACATTCTTTAATGTAAAATTCTATTGGTAAATAATTAAATATATTTACTTATGTTTTTTATATATAAAGAGGTCAAAATAAAGTGGCAAAAAAAGGGAGAAAAAAGAGACAAATGAGTGAAAGAAAAATGTTATAATAATTACAATGTCTTTTTAAGTCTTGGAGAAATATAACAACAACAATAATGTACCTATTACATAAATATTTTTATTTTCAAAAAATAAGAGAGATTGCAATTCCCACTGAAATTGGCACGCTTTTTATTGTAATGACCACTGAGCTTTGCCGTCTTTGTTTAAAAAATTTTTGGGGAGATTTATGGACAGAAAACAAAAAAAAGTTTCAAATCATAACACCCCAAATAAAAAGAACTTTTAGATCCTTCTAAGGGCAGAACAAAGCTGGTTAAACTAAATGGTCTTTACAATAGTGTCAACAAACCTTTTTAAAAATTTATTTCAATTTTAGATTGAGACAGGCCATTAATCGATGTAAACATCTAGGTCGAGAAAAAGGCCAATTCCATTCATTTTTTAAAGGTCCAGTGTCTTGTACTTCACTCTCAAACCAATAACAAAGCCTAAGAATTGAAAATTAATTTAATTTTCAATTTTACATACCAAAACCACCAAATGTTTGATAACGGTGCTTTGGGACGCCGGTGACGTGGACATTCAAACATTTGATGATAAGCCCAAAAAACGTGAGAAGTTAGCCAATAAGCGATTAATACGTCCATCTAATTAATTCAAAAGTTATTCTTTACTTTCAAAATAATTTACAGTGTAATGGCCTCCACTTAAGACCAAAGCTCCAATGCCCAAAAATGTAACTGGAAGGGCTATCCATCTGTTTATATTAAAAATTTAAACTTGAGACAATTCTAAAAATGTCAAAAAAACCTGATCAGAAACAATCCTCTAGGACTGTAACGCAGTTGAGTAAAATACATAATGCTTAAGACAACAGTGTGCCCGCTGAACATTAGATCACCACAAAGTATTTCAGGCTGGCTTGATGTCTAATTAAAATAATTTGATTAAAAAATAATTAAAAAAAAGATCTAACCAGGCCAAGTGTGACAACGTAAGTTACCTAAAATTATTTTTTAAATAATTTTACAGATAAAAAGGAATACAAATCGGCCCATTATTTCGTCTGCATACATTGAGGTTCCGTTCATTTGTGGTCTACAAATTTTATCACGATTTTCAAATGAAGGAGGCAAAAAGGTAACGCCAAGAACAATTGCTCTTAAACCTTAAAATAATTCCAAAAATTGAAAAAAAAAATGGAATAGAAACCGTAAAGAATTGCAGCTATTAAAAAAACTCTCCGAAAAATAACTAATCGATGCCTGTGCAGCATTACAATAGCAAAACCAACAACAGAACTGAATTTAATCAAAAAAGTATTTTTAAAAAAATTAACTTGACAGTAGAAAGGACATCTCCTACAGGCCATGCCCAACTCTGCTGAGGGACAATAAACCATATCAAATCACTAAAAAGAAATTTTTTAATCCTTCAATAATTAAACTTTAGCGGCTGTCTTGGCACAATATCATGAATGATTGTTAGAAGAAAAAAATTAAGAAAAGCAGAAACTGTCAGGCAAAGGAAAGCTACAATGGTCTTTACAAGTTCAGAGCAGAAGGTCTGTTTTTTTTTTATTAGAAAAAAAAACTTCTAGAAAATATTAACCCCTGTACGAGTCGAATAAAACGTTGTTGTCTGTTTTGAAATAATTGTGTTGTTATTTGTCCTGTCTTTATTGTAATTTTTTGTTGGCCCATTAGGAATAGGAGTAGTTTCAATCATTAAGTGTTGTTGTTGTTGATGATGTGAAGCGGTTGTTGTAATATCCCCATTAAGTGTAGTACAATTTCTAATGTTTACAGAGCTGCAAGGAGGGGGAGACTCTACCCTAACCTTCAAAAAAATTAAATGATTTTGGTTGAATAAGTTTTAATAAGAATCAAAGGAGAATTAGCTTAATCAAGCCAAGAATAATAAAAACAAAATCTCAAAGAAATGAATTAAGAAAAATAAACCTGAAGTTCCTGTCCATCAAAAGTAGCCTGAACTTCAGATTGACGAAGTGGCATATGTGAGTCACTTATTTCACGTCTATGTCCCCCCATTCAATTCAAAAGAACAGTTCTAACAAATCTTTTAACAATCTACCAAAGGAAAGCAACAATTTTGAGTAAATTTTCCGTTATCTAATATGTAAAAATTGAGATCAATTGTCTTTAGATGTTTTTAAGGCATAAAATTATGTCTGAAGTGTCCAACATTTACTTCTCTAAAATTATTGAAACTTTAAAAGCTTTTGATTAATGTTATTAACTGAATTTTCAACATTAAGCGTTAAAAAATCGATTAATTTCTCATGGCGTTTAATTGTTTATATCCTTTTGTTGACACGACAACTGAGCTGTGGCTACCGTTTTGTCACATTTTGTTTGACTTACCATTTCTTCGTTTACTAATTTGTAGCTTTACCATTTTGTATCAAAGCTAAATTTAACATTCCGTACAACTTCCACTTTGAAATGTCCTCTTGAATTCTTTCAATTAGTAATTTTATCAAATACCTAACCAAATTTAATCTTACATTTTTAATAAGTTTTTACTACTTTTTTAATCATTTTTCTATCATTATTATAATTTATTTTTAGATCTAAAGGATTCTTTTAGTTAAAATGATCATTCCAGTTCGTTGTTTTACATGTGGAAAAGTTATTGGTAACAAATGGGATGCTTATTTACAACATTTACAGGTTTTTAATGGATAAAAGTTTTTTTTCTAAACAAATTTTAAAGGATGGAAGTACAGAAGGTGATGCTTTGGATCAACTCAATTTGCGTAGATATTGCTGTAGAAGAATGCTCTTGTCTCACGTTGATTTGATCGAAAAGCTGTTAAACTACAATCCATTGGAGAAGTGAAAAAATAGAGGTTTATTTTATTATTTGTTACTGAGACATCCTTTGGAACCTTGTATAAATATTTATTTTAACTTTTTTTATGTTTGTTAGCAAACGGATTTTATCCGATAATATTTCAGTTTATTTCTATGCAAGAATTTAAATGTTCTTTAGTATTTCCCTTATCTTAGCGAAGGAGCGGTCTGAAATTTGAATTTTTCTACTGTAAATATGTAGGAAAAACCTGATAAGGTATAACCAATTTACAAAGTTTTTGGTCATCATAACTCATTCCAATTCCACCAACCGATTCTATTTTCGTTGGTCGAAAAGCCCCAAAATCAGCACCGCTCTTTAAGCAAATATAATCTGTAGAAAATATCTTCGGTACAATACATTCTGATAGTCGAGAAGGTTTTAGTTCACCTATTCCCTAGGGAGTAAAAAATTTTTGGGATTTAGAATAGTAGAAAAATAACCTCAATTTGTTGAATAGTCAAACGCCTACGGTCAATAATATTATTTCCAGCCCGATTCTCTGGGTTAGCTGGTGCAAATTGGCGTCCAATAATTGTGTTTGAGTCAGGGGCGCATTGTAATTCTGTTCGTGTCCCGTCTGGTTGCCAAACTTTAGTTGTCTATATTTTTATTTAAAATATAAAACAAATTTTTAAAGCTACCTGGGACCGTAGATTCCCCCATATTGGGTCCAAATCATGGCTTTGTAACGATCCAAGCATATGACGGGGGATAACTCCTTCTGAGAGGTGCAACTGAAATTTTTAGACAAGTTTATTTATTTCTCATTCCCTTTACTTTATCATCGGTAACATATTCATGGCTATCCACAATTTTTCCAACATTTTTACGATGCGCCCCGAATGAAGTGAGCTCGTTTTGGGCAGCAATAGTTCGTTCAGATTCCTCAAAAAGTGGAAGGACTGTTTCTGGTTTAAGTGCTCCCTGTAAAAAGCAAGCTCAAACGCTAATTTTTTATTGACGTGGTACTTTTGTTTTTCAATAACTAATTAATTTTATTTTAATTCATCTTTTCCAGTGCCATATTTTCTAATATTTGATTTAAAGACTTTTATTTTATTCTTGTTTCTTAATTTTTGTGCTTAAAAAGTATACAAGTTTGTGGTTTTTCCTTGCAATGTTTGAGGTTTTTCATTTATATTTAATAAATTAATTTTTTTTAAAGCCTGGAACTTCTAGAAGTAGTGCAATGTTTGATGACGAAATCACAATTCTTGACGAATCTCTTCCTTCCAACCCATTTCCAATCATTGTTCTGAACGAAAAAGATAATGAACAAGATTGTAAATTTGATGAATCTCTTGGTTCAAATCCATTTCCTCCTCAAGAAATAATTGTTTTAGAAGAAGAGAATCAACAACATGTTTGTAATAACACAAAATTTTCATCAGTAAAGAAAAAGAAGATTGATCAATTTTTTGAAATAAAAATACAAGAAGAAGACGATCCTGTTGACCCAATTGACCGGATTCAAAAACTTCCACTGCAAAAGCGCAAAGAAGAACTTTTGCGACAAGTATTTAAACATAAGAACTTTAGAAGTCAAATTCAACGAGACGCAATAAGTTGTGTCATTAAAAGTAAGTATTCCAAAATCTTTAACTTTCGGATTTTTAGAAACTTGTGACGTTTTTATTTCCCTTCCGACTGGCGCCGGCAAATCTCTGTGCTATCAACTACCTGCATGCTTTCATCCTGGCCTTACAGTTGTTTTTTCACCTCTTCTAGCATTAATTCAAGATCAAATAAATACTCTCAAATCTCTTGGGATTCGTTGTGCCACTTTAAATTCAACGCTAAAGGAAGAAGAAAAGAGAGCAATTCTAAGGGTTTTTTTAATTTTCACTAAAATTTAATATAACTTCTAGGAGCTTCACACTACACCCAGTTTTAGAATTCTCTATATAACACCCGAATCAGCTGCTTTAGACTATATTCGTGAAATTCTTGCAAAATTGTGTTCTCGTTCTCTTTTAAATTATTTTGTAGTGGATGAAGCACATTGTGTTAGTGAATGGGGTCATTCATTCAGACCAGATTATTTGAAGTTGAAAGCTTTAAGGAAGGCAATGGGTAGTGAGGTTTTAGTTTTATTATTAAGGAATGTTTTCAATGATTTTTAAGGTCCACTGGATAGCCTTAACTGCTACAGCGAACGCCAAAACTGAAAAGGATATTCTTGAACAATTACAGCTACAACCTCCACAAATGTTTAAATCCTCTACTTATCGGGCAAATTTATATTATGATGTTATTGTTCGTGAATCATTATTGCCAACTAAACCTGAGGTTTTTTCTATAATTTTTAGCCTTGTAAATTCTAAAAAATCTTAGGCTCATATGGTCGCTTTTATTCGCAAAATTCTTTTTGATGCTCATGAGAAACAAAAAAAGGAAGGTAAAACGCCTCAACCAGCGAGTGGAATTGTTTATTGTCAAACACGTGCAGAATGTGAACACATGGTAGCCGTTTTGTCTTCAGGGAAAATTCCAGCAGAAGCATATCATGCCGGGCTGGGCAATAAGGTTATTTATTTCTTGTTTTAAAAGTGGGTATTTTAAGGCAAGAGATGAAGTACAAAATAAATGGACTAATGATAAATTGCCTGTTGTTGTAGCTACCGTTGCTTTTGGAATGGGGGTGGATAAAGCAACAGTAAGGTTTCTTAATTCATATATAATTAGTATTTACTCTGCTTTTTAGATTTGTAATTCACTGGAATCCTCCTCTAAACATGGCTGCTTATTATCAAGAATCTGGACGTGCAGGTCGCGATGGAAGACGTAGTTATTGCCGTATTTATTATTCGCGCGAATATCAAGGAATGATGAATTTTAGACTTCACAGCTCAATTAATGGAATTAATAGGGTTATTTTTTATCTAGAATTTTATGGGTCTGGTCCCGTTTCTAAAAAGTTCTTTTTCACCAATCACTAAAACGTTTTCTACATAACTAATTTTTTAAGACCAAAAATTTGTCGACTCATGTTATTGAACAACGGAAAAAAGAAATTGAAAATGGTTTTGAAAGAATGATTGATTATCTGGAGAAAGCAAAGTTTGTTCAAAAAGTCATTTCTAAATATTTTTTATTTAATTTTCAGTTGTAGACATGCTTTTATTGGACGTTATTTTGATGAAAATGTTTCTAATTGTGCAAATAATTGCGATTTTTGTAAAAATCCTCAGAAGGTAAAAGATGGATTAAAATGCCTGGAAAAGGTTAAAAATACTCGTACACCTAATGGTGGAATTGATGATGAAACTCAATTTTATGAAGGAGGCAAGAAACGGTTTAAATTAATTCTACTAAATAAAAAACAAATTTAATTTATTGTTAGTCTTGTAAAAGATTCTGATTATGCTAATACATACGATGGAGGATTTGGACCAAACCCCAATGTTCGAGAAAAGGAAGAACGTTTGCGTGTTCGTGATTTAGTTCAAAATGAATTACGAAAAAGAAGATTAAATTCTGTAAATGATATTCCAAAATGGTCAGATAATGTTAAAGAAGGAAAAAAGAAAAAAAATGTTTAAATTTTTTTTTCTTCACACACTTGTTTATTTTTCCAATAAAATATCTTTTATAAAATAAAACCTATATTTTTAGGTTTTCTTCCATATTTTATATTTTTTAAATTTATTTTTGTTTAGTTAAAAGCTTTAAGGTACCTGAATAAGCTCAATATGTCCTTGGTCCACTTTTGTTTTTGGATCGCGCTGTGTTCCGAATGCACACATTCCTGTTTGACTTTGCAATGAAGGGCAATTCTCCCAAGGAAGTACATATGGCATGTCAATGGAGTCACTTTAAAATAAGGTTTTTAATTTTTTAGAGGAACAAATAAATTTATTTCTTTAGAATAACTCACGCTTTTTCTCTTTTTGCGTACATTTTTGATGGTCTATTTCCGTGCCTGATTTCATCTCGTCCAATATCCCACAGATGCTTTTCTTCTGGTGGCATCTCTATTGCTTCTAAATAAGGTTTTCTTGTTTTTCTTTTAATTTATGTATGTACCTGGTGGAGGTCTTGGAGGTGGAACCCATTTTCTTTTTGGTTTTTCTTCCTTAACCTTTTTTTGTTTTTTACTTTTTCTATGCTTTCTTCGCTTCTTTTTCTTTGGCTCTTCCTCCCCTTCTTCATTCTCTTTATTTTCATCTTCTTCGATTTCTTCTTCATCTATTTCTGCACTCATTTCTTCATCTTCCACATTTTCTTCCTCGTTTTCCACATCTTCACGTTTTTCTTCCTTGTCTTTTTCATCCTTTTCTTCTTCCTTGACCTTTTTCTTCTCCTCCTTTCCCTTAACTTTTTCATTTAAATTTTTTCCTTCCTTTTTTAATTCCCTTTTCTCAATATCAGTTTCTTTTTCCTTCTTTTTATTATCCAAAGTTTTCTTGGAATCCTTCTTTTCAATTTCTTTACTTTCTTGTTTCTTTATCCCTTCTTTTTTCGTTTTAATATTCTTTTCTTCTACTTTTTGTTTATTTTCTTTTACTTCTTTTCCTTTTTTATCAACCTTCTTTGCTTCTTTAGGTGTTTTTTCTTCTTTTCTTTTTTCTTCCTCATAGATTTTTTTCTCTTCCGGGAAGAGGATCGGTTCAATAATTAATGGATTTTCTTTGTATTCTGGTGCTATAAAATTTAATTTTAAAGATCGTTTTTAAAACTAATATTATTTTTTACCAGATGATTTGTATGGTTGAGGCTTTGGAGGAGGTTTCCAATATGTCGATTCTGTTGCTTTTGATGTTGTTGGCAATTCCCATTTAAATTGCTTCTTTGGAGGAGGTGACGGAGGTTTTGGAGGGTTTTTGAGAAAACGGGCAAGCAAATTTCCACGAGGTACGTTATCTATGACCTTTTTAGAAAATTAATTAATTTTTTAGTTTAATTTGTCCTTTTACCAATTGAGGAGCCTCAGGGTTAATAAATGCTTTACGTCGTTCATTCACCGATTTGACTGGGGATCCTGAACGGAATGGCGATGAAGATTTCCCTCTGTTATTTTTTGAAGATGTGGGTAATTGACTGACTGAATTACGAGGATCGCCGCTTCCAATCTTCATAGTAAACTTTTTTTAAAATAATTTTTTCTAATTTACCAATGAATGAGACCGTGGAATTTTATTTCGATTAATCCTAGTTTTTTCAATTTCTTCGGGTTCTTTTATTTTAACAACAGAAGAGCCACGTGTATTTGATTCTCTTCTTTTCTTGTCTTCTTTTAATTGTTCTACTGTTGATCTTTTTGCAACATTTTCTTCATTTTGTTGTCTACTTTTGTGCAGAACTTTTTCTTTTATTTTTTGTTTAATTAACATAATTTAATTTACCTTTTTCTGATGAACCTTTTAATACACCTTTCCTTACTGGCGAAACACTTTTTTCATTTTTGTTTTCTTGCTTTTTTGTTTGTTCAGTCTTTGCTGTGTCTAATATAGGTTTAATTTTATTAATTTAATTTTTTTTTTAATTTTATAGACCTGCTGGCTTTGGAGGTGTAGAAACAGCAGACGATGATTTTTTTAGAGTAGATGTTTTTGCTTCTGTTTTTGCTGTTTCTGCTGATTTATTTGTTTTTTCTGGTGAAAGACTTTTCTTCTCTGTTGAGCTACTTGTATTTTTTGCTGCCATTGGTGTTGAAGGTTTATTTAGTGTTTTTGTTTTCTCTGTGGGTTTTGGTGGGGGAATTGGAGCATTCTGCTTTTGGGCAGCACATTTTTCAATTTTTTTGTTTTCATCTTTGTTATCCATTTTTGGTTTTTTGGGTGTTTCTTCGAACTTTTTCTTCTCTTCCTTCTTTTTTGTTTCTTCCAATTTCTTCTCCTCCGACTTCCTTGTTTCTCCTTTCTTCATCTCTTCTTTTTTCTTCACATCCGCTTTCTTCATTTCTTCCTTCTTCTTCTCTTCTTCCTTCTTCTTCTCTTCTTCCTTCTTCTTCTCTTCTTCCTTCTTCTTCTCTTCTTCCTTCTTCTTCTCTTCTTCCTTCTTCTTCTCTTCTTCCTTCTTCTTCTCTTCCGCCTTCTTCTTCTCTTCCGCCTTCTTCTTCTCTTCCGCCTTCTTCTTCTCTTCTTCCTTCTTCTTCTCTTCCGCCTTTTTCTTCTCTTCATCCTTTTTCTTCTCGTCATCCTTTTTCTTCTCTTCCTTCTTCCTTTCTTCCGCCTTCTTCTCTTCCGAAGTTTTCTCTTCTTTCTTTTCTTCCGCATTTGTCTTCTTTCCATCTTTACATTCTTCTTCATCTTCCCATTCTTCCCCACTGTCAGTTACATATTCATATGTCCATTCTTCATCATCATAATCTTCATCATCTTCAGTTTTGAGTACATTTGGCATTGAAAGTCTCTACGCAATATTTAAATTTGTACATTATAAAAAAATACCTGCATTTTAGCGAACTTTAAAGTTATTTTAGTGTTCAAATAATTCTTTTAGACCAAAATAAAAAGTAAAAAAATCAACAAATTTAATAGAAAACTTTAAATGATGTTTGGCAGTGATTTTCGTCTTTTTTACTTAATTTTGTTCTTTTTTGCACTCATTTTTAAATAACAGCCGCTTATTTAAACTTTTTTTTTTATCTAAACATCCATGTTTTCAATGGCCACATCACATGCTTTGATCGATTTCACCATTTTAAATAAAACAATAAAGTGTGTTATAAAATTTATTTACTTTCCGGAAAATTATTAAACTTTTTATATATTTTCCGGAAATGTTTTATTTTGTAAACCAATTAATTAATTCTTCCAGAAAACAATTTTTAAAGCTTATTTAAATTTTAGATACGTATATCTGTTCTACGGCCAGGCGTTAGCACTTTACCCCATTGTGGTCAAACAAATTATGTTTTAGAAGGTAATCTTGGTCTTGTTACACATTCAGATGCAAGAATACGTGTAGGGAATGAAGCTCGGTTAAAACAAATATTATTTTAATTTTAATTATTTATTTTGAAGAGGTTGACGTCAAGGAAAAATGTTAATTTATGACACAAGCTTTGAACATGAAATAAATTTTGAAGGGGTAAAATTAAATTAAAACTTTATTCTCTAATTGTAGGCACCAGCAATTGCGCTAATTCTAGAGCTTTGGCTTTGGCATCCGGAGGTTTCCCATAATTTAAGAGGAAAAATGGAAGATGAATTAGAGACGTTAATATATTAATTAAGGCTTCCTTTCTATTAAGGTTTAATTTATATCCATTAAAAAAATGTACTTAAACATGTTATTTGATGGGCGAGTGGGTAGTGTTCCGGACTTCACTCATAATGGATGAAGGTTCGAATTCTTTAGGCTCCCTTTCTCTTGAAGTTACTTTTTTCTCTTAATAAAATTTAAAATAATGTAAAATCTTTTACAAAGTCCTTCTACTTTTTTTACTTTGTTTATTTTTGAGATTTAGATAAGAAAAAATTAACAAAGAACATTTGAGCATCAACTAATCACCATCGTCGTAAAAAATTAATTATTAAAATAGTTTAAATTCTATTGAAAGGTAAAAGAAAAAAAGATTAAAAATATAACTAGGTTAGAGAAAAAAAGATAAAGAAATATAATTGGAAGGGATGAAAAAGGAAGTGAAATAGTAAACAAGTTTTTCTTAATGGTTTACTCCCTATGCATTATTTGGTAAATATATTTATGTTAAGTAATCGAAATCCTGGGGGGAAGGTTGGGTGGGTGGTTTCTGAGCCCTGAGGGCATAAAATTTTGGAACGGTCGTGACAGACCTTTTACATTGAATTAGAAAGATTAAGAAATTCTTTAAGAAAGAATTTAAACAAAATTTTAAATTAATTAATTTAATATTAATTTCTCTTCTACTCTTTGTCCATTTCTTTTCAAATTATTTTAACTATTTAATTTTGACTTAGCCAAAATAATTTGTTCGAATTTTGTTTATTAAACAAAAAATATTTATGAATTATTGCATAGGGAGTAAATAACTAAAATTTTTATCATTATATTTCTTTTCCTTTTTTTCTCTAACTTTCACATATTTATTGGCTTCATGGAAATTAAAAAATCTAAATAGTGACTTATTTGATTTATCTCCAATGGTTACTGTACTTACTTAGAATATTAAGACCTATAACTTGTTTGTTTAGAAACCATTTAAATGAATCCCTAAAAATAATACTGTATTGTTATACTGTATTTAATATTATTTTAAGGTATTCTAATAACCTTGGATAATTTTATATGTAAATTAAAGATTTTGTTTGTACGTGCCTTCCCTTAGATTACAGTATCCCCACATATTGATATTTTCAATTTCTTAGGTTTTAACATTTAATACAATTGTATTAAAATAACAAACTTCCAGCTTCTTATATTATAGTACTAATTCCTTAAATTACAGTATGCTTAAATTGATATTCCTCAATTCCCCACAATTTACATCTAAAATTTCATTTTTGCAGACAACTTACCTAACTAAATTAAACCTTAGTGTTGATGTTGTGTCTGTATTTGAGAAAATTATTACATTTTCCAAATCTTTAGTAATTTTATTAGACATCCGGTTGAAAAAAACAATTTTTAATCAATATATTTATTTTTATTAAAGTTATAATTCACAAATTATATACTATACAGTAAGAAAAGGTCATTTTACTTTTTGAGTTGAAACGGCGATTTAATTTCTTTAATTCTAAAAAGCCGTTTCAAAGCAAAAGAAAAGGCGACTTTTTCTTACTGTATTAAGTAATTAACCAACAATAATAAACAAAGAAAACAACTTTATTTAATCAATATAAATATTTATAAATTATTTATGTCGAAATCTTCATTCGAATTGGGATTCTTGAATGATCTAGATCAACGTAAGACATTCCAAAGGGATTAATGTAAAGCAATAATACAGTATGATTTTTAGGGATTAATTTAGGTAAAGGTTTGAACAAATAATCGGAGATATCGAATAGGTCAAAGTGTTATTCCTATGAACTTTTTAAATTACCTTAAAAACTAAGTGAAGGTTAGAGAAAAAAAGGAAAAGAAATATAATGATAAAAATTTTAGTTATTTACTCCCTATGCAATAATTCATAAATATTTTTTGTTTAATAAACAAAATTCGAACAAATTATTTTGGCTAAGTCAAAATTAAATAGTTAAAATAATTTGAAAAGAAATGGACAAAGAGTAGAAGAGAAATTAATATTAAATTAATTAATTTAAAATTTTGTTTAAATTCTTTCTTAAAGAATTTCTTAATCTTTCTAATTCAATGTAAAAGGTCTGTCACGACCGTTCCAAAATTTTATGCCCTCAGGGCTCAGAAACCACCCACCCAACCTTCCCCCCAGGATTTCGATTACTTAACATAAATATATTTACCAAATAATGCATAGGGAGTAAACCATTAAGAAAAACTTGTTTACTATTTCACTTCCTTTTTCATCCCTTCCAATTATATTTCTTTATCTTTTTTTCTCTAACCTAGTTATATTTTTAATCTTTTTTTCTTTTACCTTTCAATAGAATTTAAACTATTTTAATAATTAATTTTTTACGACGATGGTGATTAGTTGATGCTCAAATGTTCTTTGTTAATTTTTTTAATCTCAAAAATAAACAAATTAAAAAAAGTAGGAGTTAATGAAAGATTTTACATTATTTTTAATTTTATTAAGAGAAAAAAGTAATTTTAAGAGAGGGAGCCTAAAGGATTCTAACTTAACCTTTTGGTGGAAAGTCCGGGACAATACTCACTCGGCCATCGAAGAACATGTTTAAACACTTTATTAGTGGATATAAGTAATAAAAAACAATTTGGAAAGAAAATAAAAGAAAAATAACCGTAAATTCAACAGAATAAAATATTCTTCTCATACCCATCATATCATCGTTGTGTTCTGCCTGTTTGTCGTTGAGATAGTTGAACAGGTACTCCATGCACAATATAAAGTGTCAAAAGAAAGTTTAAATTTATAAAAGTTAAAAAACCTCTAGAATTTGATTGAGCAACAACATCACTTTGAGGTACCATTGCAGCTCCAACAAGACCAACAAGCAGGAACTACTCAAGCTCCGAGCAAAACTCCGTGGGTATGAAGTTCCACTCAGAACCGAGCGTTCCCTGGCAAAAATTCAATGAACATAACGCTGACACACACCTGTTGTCCTTGAACACTGCGCTAAACAGCATGGTTCCAGAACAAAGGCCCGCCAGAACTGGATTCCCCATGAAGCTTGATATTCTCGCTACATCTCTGCCATTGTATCTCTAATTTCCTTTTTATCTCTAATTATATTCCTCACACTATTTTTTTTATAAGTTGCGAATAGATGGCAACTGAAGAACATTCTAGAAAAAAAAACAAAATGCCAAATAAACTAATTTTAATAAATTTAAACAGAAAAAGTTGTTTGAAACTAGGAAAAAGGCCGAAAAGGGTCCAGAAAACAAAGAAATTTTTAAGTGAATGTTAAAATATGCTGTTAAGTTTTTTATGAAGAATTTTTAAAATTATTTTTTTTATTTTAAGTACCTTGGTTTCAATGTCGAAATGAATCATTTTGGATGTTACTGAAGCTTACAAAAGAGATACAAATCCGAATAAGATAAATTTGTGAGTTGCTCCTTACCGTGATGACCAAGGCAAGCCTTTTGATCAAATGTAGAGTAGCTGAAACACAAATATTTGCTGCTAAATTGGACCTTTGCTGTGTTTAATCAGGTTTATATTTTATAATTGGCTTTCTCATTATTTTAAGAAATCAATATATCGATTTTTAAAATAACTTTATAAATACAAATATGTATTTATTTATTTATTTTCTATCCTTTCTATATAAATTTAAGCAAAATATTTTTGTTAAACTCCATTTCCAATTGTTGCGACCATTTGTTTCTCGTTTGTACAAAGTTCAATTCCATTAAGCATTCTAACTGTTTTTATGTCTTCTGACCCTTCTGCACTTTCTGCTAGAGAATAAGGCTCTTCACAACCAATCATTGCCTTAAAATATTTTTTAAAAAAATAATTAAAAAAAACCTTAAGTCCTTGAATATCTCCTTTAATTACTAGTAATTGTGGTAAACTATGAAAGTCTTGAAGAGCTTCATAATTTCGACATCCATGTACAATTAATTTTTTAAGACGGCGATGATTAGCTAAACATTCAACTGTTGCTCTGTTAATTTTTTCCAAATCAAGCTCTCGCAAATAAACAAACTAAAAAAAGTAAAAGAATTTTATAAAAGGTTTTATATTAATTTAAATTTTATTAAATGAAAAAACAATTTTAGAGGAAAGGGCGCCCACCGAATTCGAACCTTCACCCTCAGGTAGTAGGTCCAAAACCCAAAAATGGTAAAATTACCCCCAAACATTAAGTTAATTATAAAAAGAATTTAAAAAGAAAAACCTCCAATCTCGGCAAATGATTAGCCAAAAAACCAAATAAAGAATCAGGCAAAAAAGAATAGTCTAATGGACTATCTACCAAACAAACACGTTCAACTAGGGAACGATTTTGGTCTAACAATTTTATCAAATGTTGCTTAAAAAATCGTTTAAAAATTAATTAAGAAATGTTTAAAAAGAAACCTCATGTCTATCAAAATGGCATGAACAACAAAAAACATATAAGACTCTTCTAGTCCAAAATATCGGCCCATCAAGACTGAAAAAAATTAAAACCCATAAAAATAATGTTTTTTTTAGATTTTGGAGGTTGAAATAAGTAAAGAAAAACTAATACACTTTAGTGGACCCGAACTCACACCCCCAACAGTGGAAAACCGAGAACACTACCAACTAACCAGAACGCAACTTATCAAGGTCCCCTTAAAAAAGGCTTTTAAATAAACCAGTAAAAAGGGTAAAAATTTTTAAATTCAAGAAAATTCAAGAAATTTTTTCCAAAACAGTAAAACTAACTTATTAAAAATTAAACTATATAAAATTTTAAACCTGTCTTTCACAGAAACTTTGTCATGTCCACTACTTGGATTTTTACGGAAAATAACATAAACCCAAACAGGCAATAAATCAACGTTATTCTTAACATTATTATTTTGTTGTTTATTAATTTGATTGTTTTGTTGATTTAATGATTCTCCAGATTCTAATGGAAATTTAGATGTTGAATTGAAGGTTTTTGACATTTTTAAAATTTTCTAAAAATTTAAAATGTTTTAAAAAATGTTAGAAAATAGTGAAAAGAATTAAACCTTTGGGAATAAAAAATAAATAAAATAAAAAATAACGTGAAAATAAAGAAAAGAAGAAGTAAAATAAGGAGGATAATATTTTATTTGTTTAAAAAACTTTTCTTGTTTAAAAGTCCAAATATTTATTGTTTATTATAAATAAGAGAAAATAAGTCAAAAAATAATTTTTTAAAAATTTTTACTGAAAAAAGGGAAATTTTAAAAATATTAATTTAAATAAAAACCTTTAAAAGTGACTAAAGAATTATTTTTTAAAAATTTATTATCTTTTTCCTTTATTTTTAAAATTTTTCTAAATATGGAAAAAATAATAATAATTATTATTTTTTAAAATAAAGATCCTAAAAATAGTAAAAAAATTAATGAACAAATTTTTTATTTTTGACTAACAATTAAATAAATAAGAAAATAAGTAAAAAGAAGGTCCCAGATGGGAAAAATAAAAGAAATAAAATATTTAAAAATTCTTAGAAATAGAGATAAATATTTAATTATTTGTTTAAGGAACGTAAAAATTATTAAAACAAAATTAAACAATTAATTAAAATTGTTTGTAACTAAAGAGATCGAACCCTTGCCCCTTCCTTACACAATCTAGAATACTACCATTACACCAGAAACAACATGTTAAAACAAAACTTAAAAATAAACTTAATATTAATCAAAACATCGTTAAAGTAAAAATAATAGAAGAAAAAATATATTGTGCCACAAAAAAAAATATTTTGAAAGGAGAAGGGCACACACACAATTTTTGCAAAAGGAAAAAAATAAAAAAAAAACAAAAAAGAAAATTCTGTAAAAAAAAACTAGGCAACAAAAATAAAATAAAAAAAAGATAAATAAATAGTGTGTATATATAATAGAGACACAGACAAATAAATACATATATTTTTTAATTCTCCCAAAAATATATATATATTTATTTTTTTAACTTCTCTATTTTTTAAAGCTAAATAAAAAACATATGTTTGTGTATATTTATATAGTTGAGGCATTCAATTAAATAAATAAATAAAATAAAAAGAAGAAGCAATTTTTAACGTAAAAAATAAATTGAATAAATAAAAATAATTTTTTTAATTAAAAAAAAATAAAATTAAATAAAAGACAAAATTAAAGAAAATAAAAGAAAAATAAAAGAAAAAAGAACAACAAAAAATAAAATAAAATTTAAAATTAATTAAATTAAAAATTTATTTAAATAATTATTTTTAAAGAATTTAATGTCATTTAAGGTAAACTTTAAAAAAAAAATTTATTTAAAACAACGTAAAATAGGAAAAAAGTTTATTTAAAAAAAAAGTTTATTTTTCTCTTGGGATTTTATTTAAAAAAATAAAACTTTAAAAAAGCATTTAAAATTGTCTAAAAGAGAAGAAAAAAGAAAAAATAAAATATAAAATTAAAAAAAAATAATTAAAAATCAATAAATAAAAAAATAATTAAATAAAAAAAATATTTTTAAATTAAAAAAAATCTAAAAATAAAAAATTAATTTAAAAAAAAATTTCCAGTTAACTAAACAAAAATAAAATAAAAAGGTAAAAAAATAAAAAAGAAAAAAATTTTAATTTATTAAAAATAAGAAATGCACAATTTTAAATAATTTTTTTTCTTCTCTTTAAAAATGCCAAAAACGAAAATTCTTCATTAATATTAAATTTTTAAAAATTAAATAAACAAAAATATCAATCAAATTGATTGACAAACATTAAAAAAAATAAAAGAGTTTTTTTCAGCTAATAGAAATAAAATCCAATAAAAAATAAAATTTGTTTAAAAAAAGCCTTTTTTACATCAAAGGGTATTTTTTTAAAGACAATTTTTATTTTTATTTAATTTAAAAAAAGAATAAAATGCGCGTTAAGAATTAAATATGTTTTACTTTTTTATTAAAATAAATTAAAATATTTATTTTAAATTAAAAAAATATTTTTTTTTAGTTTTTTAAAGGAAAAAGAATTAAAAAATTAATTTTAAAAAAATGCTACAAAATTCCCCCAACTACAAAAAATTTAAAAAATTAAAAATTCAAACAGGAAGACCATCAGTTACATTTTCTGATAATTTGGGAGAAGGTAAATTAATTAAATAAAATTAAAAAAATTATTTTTAAAGAAGACAACAAAGAACTACAAAAAAATAAAATTAATTTTGCTTCAGAAAATACTCCACTTTTTGAAGAAAATAAAAATTTAATAAATAAAAAAAAATTATTTTCTTGTTGGAAAATAATAGAAGAAGAAAATAATGAATTAGAAAAAACTCAAAAAATAAAAATTAAATTATTTTGGTGTGTGGATATGTCCATAATTGTAAATTAAAAATTAAATTAAAAATTTTTAAAAATTTCCCCACCTTTATTTTCAAACAAATAGCAATGCAGTCGATACATTGGATGGCTTTATATGTTCCAAATAATTATTGAATTAATTCTTCTTTTTCAAACAACAATTTCTTCTTCTTCTTCATCTTCAATTTTATTAGAATTAATTTTTTTAATTATTCAAATATTTTGTATTTTATTTTTATTTTATGGAATTAAACAAAAACAATCAAAATATTTTAAACCTTTTCTTTATTTTGGGGTAAATTTTTTTTTTAATTAACAATTTAAAAAATTACCAAAATTATTTTTTTTAGATAATTTGGACATTTGTTCTTCTTTTACTTTTTATTTTTTGTTTAATTGAATTAATTGTTGTTGGTGAACATTTTTGTGTTCAAATAGAATCAACATTAAACAATGTTTTTAATTATTATTATAAGGGAAAAACATCTTCTGAACCAACATTTGTTTTTAATGAAGAATACGCAACAGTTGAAACTAAAGTATTAAAAATAATTAAAACAAAACATTTAAAGTATTTTTAAGCACTTAAACAACTTAGCGATTCAATTATATGGGGAAGACCAAACACAGAGTGTTAGTCAGAACAAAGGTAAAACTTTAAACAAACTTGAAGAAACACAAAAACTTGAAACACATTAAACATGTTTGTGTTTCTTTATTTAAAACAAGTTGCAATACAAACTTAAGTTTGAAAACACACAAAACATTTTCTTTGACTTGTTTGTTTAAAATAATTAAAACAAAGTTTATTTAAAACCTTAAAACATTAGAACTTAAGTTTTACAAACTTTAAAATGTAAAACATTTAAAACTTTAAAAACATTTGTAAACTTAAAACATTTAAAACTTTAAAAACATTTGTAAACTTAAAACATTTAAAACAAACAGAATTTACAACACAAAAACTTGATAAATCTCCATCAATCTGGCCAACTTTAATACTTATTACCTCACTTTTATTTTTTATATTAATTAATTGTTGGTTACTTAATATTGTTTTATTGACATATTTGTACTTGAAAAGAACAGAAGAATAAAAACAAGAAAAGTTTTTAAGAAGAAAAACATTTTTTACATTAAAAACAAATGTTTGAAAAATAAAGATTAAAAAGGACAGATTATTTTGTTTTTAATACTTTAATTAATATAATCCTTCGTCAGTAAAAAGTTTATTAGGAGGCAATTCCCTTTTAAATTTTGGAGGAATTAAAGGTGCATTTGGAATCATTGAAAATACAAAATTAATTATATTATTAATTCTTTCAGCTACTAAAAAATTAAAAAAAAAATAATTTTTTTTTAGTTAATTTAAAATTTTACTTTCAAACCCTTCAAGCAACTTTTTGGTTATTTTTTCAGTTCTCTCCTTACCCAATAAATATTTACTATAATTATTAACATTAAGTAAATCACTTGTTAAATTCATTTGAGTATTAATTAATGCTTTTTGTTTTAAATATTCTTCTTTATTAATTTCTAAATTTTTATTAGCCTTACTAGAACCATTTTCTTCTTCCTTAATTTCCCTATTATTTAAATTAACAGAAATTAATAAAGGCCTCAGCTTCCAACAAGCATTATTTAACTCATTAAACCAAACAGTTTTAATTTTTAAAATTATTGGAGTTTCTTTTGCTTTCTAAATATTAATTTATTTAATTTAAAATAACCCCATTACTTTAATAATATGTTCAAAAATATTAATTAAATTTTTTCCAGTCTTTAATCGCTCAGCAAAGGAAAGGGCAAACGCTAACTTTCCTGCCATGCTAATTAAATCATCTTTACTAACAAAATCTTCTTCTTTATTTATTTTAAAAAACACTTCAGAAGCTAATTTAGCTCCTTCAATTTCACTTTGTGTTAAAATTATATTTTTTCCTTTAATTAAATTTAAAGAAGCTTCTTCCCCCTCCTCTTCATTTTTAGTTATTCTTTCATACATATTTTTAATAACAAAATCTTCAAAAATAAAGAGTGGTAACTCATTATTCTCTACTACATTTTCATTAATTTGTATTTTATTTTCTTCTTTTTTCATTACTTTAATTGCTGTTTGGGATGAATTTTCCCCATTTTTAATTAAATTTGTTCTCCCAGTTTTACCCATCGGTCTCATTGGAATAAATGAGGAATGAGTTGAATTAATTAAATCTTTTTTTGAATTTAAAGAAGGGTTTATTTGACCTTTAATTGGGTGGTTAATACTCCCAGTAGAAATTGAATTTTGAACAAGAGCAAAAATTAAATAAATAAATAATATAATCATTTTTAATTAAATAAAAGCTCTAATATTTCGATGAAATGCCTCTTAAAAAGCACTTAAATATATTCATACTTCCCCCAATAGACTAATAAAAGTGCAAATAATAATTAAAAGAGACAGAGACAATAAATAAATTAAGAAATAATTTCTTAAAAATGCACTCTTTTATTAATTTGCACTTTTTTAAATTAAAAAAAATAAAAATAATTAAGAAATTTAAAATAGAGGAGTTTTCTTTGCCCTTTTCTTATTACATAATTCTGACAAATCTTTAAATTAAAAAAAATTTTTTTTTCATAAGAAAAATTTTTATCAAAAAAATTTTAATTTTTATCAAAAAAATTTTAATTTTTATCAAAAAAATTTTAATTTTTATCAAAAAAATTTTAATTTTTACTGCTTAAACATGGGGTATTTTTCTTTAAAAAAAAACTATATTTAAAAAAAAATCTAAAATAAATAATTAAATAAAATAAGGGAATAATTTGAACACATAATTCTTCAATAATTTTTTAATTTAAAAAATCTTTTTTTTTCTTTCCTTTCTTACAAACTTAAAAAAAACCTTTTTTCTTTTCTCTCAATAAATCCCAGCTCCATCATAATATTTTACTGGTTTCAATTTTGGCATACTTACACTACCTTGGGGTAAAAAAATATTTGGAAAAGTTGTTAACATTTGATCCAACAAATTAGAAATTTCTGAAACAACTTGAACAAAGGGGGGAAATTAATTAATTTTCCTTCCTAAAAAACGCTTACTATTAAAGCCTTCTTTTAATTTATTTTTAATTTCCTTCAACTCCTTTTCTATTTCTTCTCTATCTTCTAAACATTCTCCAACCTTTTCCCCAACATTTAACAAAACATTATAAACATCAGTATGTAATAAAGCAAATGTTTTGCGTGTTTTTTGTTTTAAAAGTTTTTGTTCAATTAAACAAACTTGTTTATTATCTAATAAACCAACTTGTTTTACAACTTTTTCTTTCTCTTTCTCTTCAAGTTCTAATAATAAATTAAGGAGAAATAATGCATTTTTGCGTGTTTCGTTTTGGAAAAAAGGGAGATTTGAATAATATTTGATAGTCTAAAAATAAATACTTTTTATTTAATTTCCCTCCTTTTTTTTACCTCTGGATCGTTACCAACATCTAAATCTGACTTTATTTCTTTTATTAAAGTTTTAAATGTTTTTAAACGGTCTGATACTGTTAATGCAAATATTAAATCTTCCCCCAACTTTAAATAAACTTTTTCTTTTTTTGTTTTTATTAACAAAGTTGTAATTAAATTAATGTTTGAGTCTTTAATATCATATTTAGAGGGTTTGAATTTAATTGATAAATCTTTTTTAATTTGTTCAGATAATTCATAAACTTTTAAAACATTCTCCTTACTCTAAAAAATATAAACTTTAAATATTCAATAAAAATAAGTTTTGAATTTTTACAATTAAAAAAAAATTGAAGCTTAAAAAAGTATGCGCCGAAATATCCCCTTCGTCTCTTATAGCAAAAGAAAATTGAACATAAAATTCTCCTCCCTTTTTCTACTACCCATTCAATATTTTTATTTATTTACATTTTATTTTATTATTTTAGAGTCCCTTTGACGCGGTTACCTACCCTGAATTTTTGGAACTGGGAGAAGCCCGGAATCTCCCTACAATTTTTTTAAATAAATTATTTTAAAAACCTGACAATGAGCATATTCAGACTTTTCCCAATCTGTCCAGTTCATTGCCGCAGGAACATTTTTTGGCTTTGAATTAATTAAAGGATGTTGTGCTGCACTCAGAGAAATGTTTGATGTTTTAGGAGTTGAAGCAAAATGAAAGCTATTGTTGTTAGCAAATTTTGGAAACTTTAGAGGTTTGGGTTGAATGGAAGAAACGAAAGACGAGTTTGAAATCAATGCTTAAAATGGAAATTTGAAAATATCCTACAATTTATTTTAAAAAACCTGCAGGAGGAGCAACAACATTTTGCAATATTTCCATCAAAATTAAAGAATTTAAAAAAGAAAGTCGTTTTTGGCATAAATGCCAAAGAGAGACAAACATTTAAATCTTCTAAATAAATTAAAATATGAGAAAAATATAATTTAATTTTAAAGGAAATTAAACACAAGCCCAGCCATTTTCATTGAAATAAAAATTACTCTTCATCGAAAGAGAAAAAAATTTCCCCATTCTCATAAGACATGTCATATTCTGTTAAACTCGAGTTGTCTTTATTAAACAATAAAAAGACATTTGATTTAATAAAGACAATAAAGGCCTTGTGATTGCACTTAAAGATAGCGTGGAATTTGAATTCTAAATTTATTAAAACTACAATTTTTAGACACTTTTGGAGTGTAAATTGTTCGTAGTTTTCTACACAAACACGAAAACAGAAGAGACAAAAATTTGGAATAATCTTAATACAATGGCAAAATATCCCCCATCTTACCTAGCTAGAATATTGAAAGAAAAATAAATAAACCTCACAATCAGATTCGATTAGAAGTTTTAATTCGATACATATCAGCAATTGAAAATGCCTTTCCAATAAGCCTTTTTAACGTCCACACACACACACAAGTGAAGAACCATGTAAAAAAGTTAATTTATTTTGCTGCTATAAATTATTTAAAAATTAAGATTAGAAAAAAAAACAAATAAATAAAAAATATTAAACTGTTTTTTAAAACAGTAATTAAATAAATAAGAAAGAAATATAAAAAACATAATCTTTATTTAACATTCAATAAGTTAACTTTTTAATAACTTTGATTGGCAAGTTCTAATTGTAAGGCACTTTTCTAAAGATAATCGAGTCTTAAACTTCTTAAACTATCCGTAATTTCCTTAATAATTTTTTCCAAGAATCGCCAAATTTGTTTTAATTGAAGGATCTAGTTTGGCGAGCCATTCAGCAACGTTAAACTGAATTTAAAAAAAAGTTAAAAGGTTTTTTTCCTAAAAATGCCAGGGGGCCTTAACCATAAAATATTTCATTTAAAAAACCTTTTCGCCAATGTCATCAAACATCTCCAACAGAGCCTCGATATAAGACTTTTTTGCTTCTTCTTCAGATGTTCCCTCAACACCCTTCCAAGCATCCCTTAAAAATTAATCTTAAGAAGAAAAAGAAACCTCAAATAAACAATTTATTACCATTTCTTCCGCTCCACAAGACTAAAGATTCCTGGTCTTTCAGTGTTTACATTGCCAATAGTTGCTTGTTTGAACAAGGAATAGAATTTAAGCTTTTGGTCGTTAGAAGTCTGTAGGGGGCCTGAGAGTTTAAATAAACGTTTAAATTTATTTGAAAATAACAAAACCTTCTTTTGGTAATTTTTGAACAATGTCAACTGCTGCTTGGAATTTTTCTTCAAGACTTTGAGACATTTAATTAATAGAAAATTAACTTTTTATTTTTAATGTTACCTGAAAGTGATAAAAAAAAAAGTAAGTTTAAAGTAAATTAAAAAAATTAAACGCGCACAAGAAATAAATAAATGGAAAAGAACCAGAATTAAACTAAAAAATCAAACAAAATAACTAACAAAAATAGTTGGAATTTTGTATATTTCTCTAACCTATAGTTAGAGAGAAAAGTTTACAATTAAATAAAACTTTTGCGTAAATTCAAAAATAAAACTTTTCATATCTGTCGTTGTCTCTTACTTTTACGTACTTTCTAAGGCAGTTTCAAAGCGAATAAGGAAAATACTTAACGGATTCCGGAAAATATAAAATTCAGTTTCACAATTTTAATTTATTTATTTCTTAACTTTAATTAAAAAATTATTTTTGTTTTAAAAGAACTTCCGGAAAAATTAATATTTTCTTTTAAAGTGCAAGTGTTAGAGAACAAGAAAAAAAAGAGAAAAATAAATTAAATCCCTCTAATTTACATTAAAGGTTTTCATCATTTTTTTACAGCATTTGACTGATGCAAGAATAATAAAAATTAAAATTAATTTTTGAATCTGATGCAAAACAAAAATATTTTTTAAAAATTGAAAGTTTAAAGAGGAATTAATATTTTCCTAAATTATTTAAAAATTAAAAAAATTTTTAAATATTAATTCTAAAAAAATTAATTAATTCCTAAATAAAATAATTAAAAGGAAAATTAAAATAAATATAAAAACAGAAGAGAAATCAGAGCAGAAAATAAAGAAGTAAATAAAAGTAATTTTTAAATAATTATAAAATAAAAAAAAAAATTTTTTTAAAGGAAAAAATTTTCTTCTTGAGGAGAAGACAAAGGCTACATAGCAGGAAAGAAATTCAAAAATAAAAAAAATAAAAATAAATGGAACGATAATTTTTAAATAATTTTTTTTTTCCATTAATATATTCTATTAAAAGTTGGAATAAAATAATAAAATTAAAAAATACTCAACTTTTTAAAATTCAGTACATTAGAGTCTCTAAAATTTAAAACTTGAATAAGCATGACGATATTAATTTTTCTTTTTTTTAATAGACATTTTAACAAATTAAAAAAAATTGTACTTTTTGTCTCATTTTAATTTTACACGTCTTTACAAAAGTATTTTTAAGGCAAGCAAAACACAGTCAAAAAATAATTAATTAAAGCATTTCATTGATAAATAAATTCTTTTTAAATTAATTAATTAATTTTTTTAAATAAAACAATTAATTAATTAATTTAAAAAAAAAATATAATAATTATTTTTTTTTCTTAAGAAGAAGAAGGAATGGCAACAACAAACAACTTCTCTCCTTCACATATTTTAACTTTAACGTTTCTATTCGCATCAATTTATTTTTTTAACAATTTTAATAAAATTGGGGGAATGCCACAGACTTTAGGGAATCAAATGTTCAACAGTTCTGGACCTTTTGTTAATCCAAAAAATAAAAAAATTGTTCGTACTTCTAATGACCCAAAATCTTCCAACATTTCCTTCAATAACAAAAAATACCCAAAAAATTCTTTAAAAATTAAATCAACATTTGATGGGCATAATAAACCTTCTGCTATTAAATCTACTTCTTTTTCTATTAATTCTGCTATTTTAAATAACAAAAATAAAATTATTCCTAAAAAAGAAGAAGAAAAAGAAGACCAAGTTTTAATTAAACAAAACGATGAAAATGAAGAAAATAATAATGGAGCTATAATAATTAATAATAATAAACATAATAGTGTGGTGACTCAATTAAACGGTAAGAAATAAAAATTAAATAAAAAAGGGATTAATTAAAAAATAAAATTTTAATTAAAAATATTTTAAATTAAAAAATATTACCTATATAATTAAATTAAATGGGTTATTAAAAAATTAATTAATTAATTTAAAAAATTAATTTTTAATTAATTTAAAAAATTAATTAATTAATTTTATTTTTTTTTTAAAGAAAATGAAATTAATATTTCTGACAAGACAAAAGATAAAATAGAAGTACAACCAGCAACAACATTTACGAAATTGGTTGAGGAAATAACTTGGAGTTTGACAAAATTTAAACGTTTGGAATTGAACGAGGAAATGGTAAAATTAATAAATAAAATTAATTTAAAAAAAAATCCCCTCAATTTAAGAATAAATTAATTCAAAAAGTGGCAAATATTTTGGTGCCCTATGTGGAGATTAATAAAGGAGAAGAAGCCTTCCAAATTGCTGAGGTTACTGCTACTAATTTTATTTTTGCATTAATTGAGGCTAAACGAACAAATTATTATAAAAATAGTGTTAAATATATTGAAGAGAAACTGTCTCAATTAAAGGAGGAAAGGGTGGAGATTGTTGGGAAAAATGAAGAAGAAGAAATTAACACAGAAATGGGAGGGGATAGAGTGGACCAAATGGTAAAGAAAAAATAAATTAAAAAAAAATAATTTTTAAAAAAATGGGCCAAAACTGAGTGCGACAAAATGTCTCAAAAATTCAGAATTAAAATTAAATAAATTTAATTATAGGAGAAGTTCAACAAAAAAATTGAAAATTTAATTATGGAAGCTGTTCCTCTGAAGAATGTATTTATGCCTATAATTAAAGATAACAACATGATGTCCATAGAACACAAAGTAGAGAATCAGAACAGTTTGATGACTTCATATAAAAAACAATTTGAAAGAGTGGTAAAGGGAATGGAATATTATATGTCAGAAAATGAGAAAAAAGGGGAGAGAGTGGTAATTGAAAATATGATGGAGGAATTGAATGAAGCGGAACGGGGTAAATTAATTAATTAATTTTAATTAATTAATTAATTAATTTTAATTAATTAATTAATTAATTTTAATTAATTAATTAATTAATTTTAATTAATTAATTAATTTAATTAAATATATTAATTAAATTAAATTAATTAATTAATAAATTAATTAATAAATTAATTAATTAAAATTAATTTAAAAAAATATAATTAATTTTTTTCCTTAGTGGTGATTGCTGTTGGAAACATTTTTAATGAAATTAATCACCTCCGCCATATGTGAAAGAAGAGCTTCAATTTAAATAAAAAAAATTAAAAAAAATACAAGTGTGTAAAATACAACAAGAAAAAAAGAAAGGAAATAAATTAATATTTTAAAAATAAAAAAAAATTTTTTTTTAAATTCCTTTCTTGTAGAAAATTAATTTAAATGTAGTAGTTATTAAAAATAAAATTTAGAATTAATTATTTGTTTTTTTTTATTTTTTTAAAATAATTATTCCATTAAATAGTTCTCCCTTAATTACATTCAAATTAAAATTTTAAAAACTTGAAAAATAAATTTAAAAAGAAAATAAAAATAGAAATTTAGAATAATTAAAAAAAACACAAATTTTTACCCTTTTGAAATTTTATCATTTTACTAAACTAAAGAAAATTATTTTTAAACCAGACAAAAATTAAACTTTGGAGTTATTTTCTTCTGATTTAGAATTAATTATTTTTCTTTTATTAAAACCAGAAGAACAAATAAATCAGAATATTTTAAAAAATAATTTTTTAATTTAATCAAAACTTTGTTTATAAAATAGAAAATATTCATAATTTGCCTAATTTAAAACTTTTTTTTCAACAGCCGGATTTAAAGAAAATAATTAAATTCTCAACTCTCCTAATAAAACAAGCCCTAATGTCCTTTTTAAAAATAAAAAAATACTAAAAATAATCCTTGACAAAAAAATTAATTTTTTTTTTTAAATTTTAATTTAAGACATTTAAAACTTAATAAAAACAAAGAAAATTCACGTGAAAAATAATAAATATTATTTAGAGTAAGAAATTGATGCAAATAAAAATATCAACGATAAATAATATTTTTCAATGAAAATAAAATGGCTACGAAAAAATAAAAGTGCAAAAATATGTAAAATAAAAATTAATTAATAAAAAAAGTTCTTTCATTAAATGAAGTAATTAAAATTAACCCAATAAAAGCAGCCAAAAAATAGCTTCAAAAAACGCGATCTTTTATTTTCTTATTGTAATAAGCTAATTAATAATCTAAATAAAAATACAAACAATATTCTGGTTTTTCCGGATAATGTTTAATAAAAATTCTGATTTAATTTAAATAAATTATTTATTCTTTCCTTTTTCCGGAAAGAAAATTCTGATTTATTTTAAAGCAAAAATATATAATTCTGATTTTTCCGGAAAAGTTTGTGTTTTTCTCTTCTAAATAAAATTCTGATTTTTTTAATCTAAAATACATTTCAGATTAATTTTAAATGTCTATTATTATTAAATTAATTAATAATTTATTCATTAATTATTTAATATTAATTTTTATTTTAATAATAAATACAACAAAAACATCTCCTCCTCCTCCTATTATTTCAATATTAAATTCCCTCCCAACAAATAATTTTTCTTCAAATTTTTTAATAAATAAAAATAAAATAATTAATGGAAAAAATAATAAAATAAAAATTCCAACAAAAATATCAATTAATTATTTAAATAGAAAAAATCTACAAAAGGTAAAATCAACAGCAAAGGAAGAATCAACAAATTTTATAGGTCCAAAAGAGATTATAAAATGTGCAAACAATATAAAAATATTTAATAAAAAACAGGAAGAATTAAATAAAGAAGCTTTAAATGAAGGTTATGATTCGGTAAGGAAATTTAAAAAATTAATAAAATAATTTTAATTTATTTTTTAAAAATAAAAATTAAAAAATAAGGTAAAATAGTGACTCTAAATTTAATTTAAAAAAATTAAAATTAATTAAGGATGAATGGGAGCCTTATAAAAAATACGATTACATGAACGAAACCCATCCAAATCGAACAAAATTTGAAAGTAAATTGGCAAGAATAATTAATCGAAAAACAAGAGAAGAAAAACTAAAAGAAAGAGTTCCATACATATTAAATTTATTTTCTTCTTCTTCTAAAGAAAATAAATCTGAAAAAATTAAAACATCTACATACATAAATAATAACCAGGAATTAGATATTGATGTACAAAATAAAAAAGAAAAAAATTTGATAATGATTGCAAAAATGATTAAAAAAAGATACCCAAATGTTGATGACGAGGAAAGAAAAACACCCTTTAAACAAATGAAGGTAACACAAAGAAAGTTGCAACTTTAATTTAAAGTTTTAAAAAATGTCAAAAGACAAAACGTCACTAACATTAAAAATGTCATTAAAAAAGTTTTATTTTTTTAAAGATAAATCAACGCAGAGAGGCAGTTGATTTAATCCTTTTGTTGAATGAATGTGATCGAATAATTGACTTTTGGCCATCTTTGTGTATTTCAGAAGAACGATTACGAGAAAAACAAGAAGGTGGAGAAGAAGAATGGAAATACCAAAGAAAATTGAATCAAATAAAAAAAATATTAATTTCAATTTTAAATATTAAAAATAAAAATAAAGATAAAATAACGTCTTTATTATTGTTACAAGACCTGGAAAATAAAAAACAAAATTTACATAAAATGGATACATTAATTGATGGATTGTATTTAAGTTCTTTTATGAAAGAAGAAGTAAAAGGAATAAAAGAAAGGGTTAATAAAGCAGAACAATGTAAACAAAATTATTTTAATAATTAATTAATATTTAATAGTATGTAGAGGTTGTGTTTAAATAAAAATATTAATTAATTAATTAAAAAAATTATTTTTTTAAATTTAAGTATTAGAACAAGCAACATATATGCTTATGCATGTAAAAAATAATATTTGGGAAGAAAACTTCAAAGAAGAAAACAAAGGTTTTAATGATGAAAACTTGGAAGAAGAAAGTGAAGGTAAAGAAGTTGAAGTAAAGGAAGCAAAAATGGGTGAATTAAAAGAAGAGAAAAATATTATTAAAGAAGAAGGGTATCTGGGGGATACTGAAGAAAAGGAAGAAGAATAAGAAGAACATAATTAGAAAAATTAAAACTGGGTTGAAAAAAAAATATAGAAAATATGATGCATATAAGATAAAATAAAAAAAATATAAAGTAGTAGATAAAAATATAGATTTTCTGATTAATTAAACAAACATTTTTTAATTAGTTTTTTTTTTTCAACAAATAAATTTAGAATAAAAATAAATAATTTTAATTTAATTCTAGTAGAAGTATGTGTAAAAAATAAATAAGGGTGTAAAATAGTAGTATTTTAAAGAATTTTTAAAATGAAACACAACTCTAAATAAACTTTTTTTTTTTTTAATGACGTAAAATTCAGGCGTAGGAAAAAAAGGTTTTAATTAAAATTAAAAAATAAATAAAATTCTAAAAATTAAAACAAATTAAAATAACGTTATACACAAGTTCAACTTTTACTTCAAAAATAACCATTCTATTTAAAGAAAAAATCTTTAATAAAAATAATGTATTTATTTTCGGAACGGGCCTGTTGAGTACCGCCAGTTGAGTACCAACGAACTTTAGGATACTTTAACTAAAGTACGGTTTGGTATAAGTTTCTTTTTGTACTATTAGATAGAGAATGAAAAGGTCTACAAAATACCAAAAACTCATAATCATACGATAAATATAAAAAAGGTTACGGTCGAAAAACTTAAGAAAATTCTATTTTTCGGAGGTTTTTCGACCGTAACCTTTTTTATATTTATCGTATGATTATGAGTTTTTGGTATTTTGTAGACCTTTTCATTCTCTATCTAATAGTACAAAAAGAAACTTTTTATACCAAACCGTACTTTAGTTAAAATATCCTAAAGTTCGTTGGTACTCAACTGGCGGTACTCAACCGACCCCAACCGATTTATTTTAACTATTTTCGATATATTTAATTGTTAAAAATATTAATAAAATATTTAAAAATAATTTTATAATTTAAATTTTAATTAAAAACACTTTCTTCCCACTATAAATAATTCTTTGTTTTCCCCCCTAACATTAATTAAAATAATAAAAAATTAAAAACATTAAAAAAAAAATTTATTTACGCATTAATTTTTTTTAATTATTTAAATTAATTTTGCGTATTTAAAATTAAAAGACTACAAAAAAAGTGATTGAATTAAAAATTAAATTTTTTTTTATTTTTTTTTCTTTAATAAATTGATTAAAAAAATAAATTTTCTTCCTTTTTTCTTTCATTTTAATTTAATTAAATCACTAAAAAAAATATACTACAAAATAGACTTCTAAAAACTAAATTTTCAAGTAATTTGGCCAGGCAAGCGATTTAATAAATTAAAAAAAAATAAATCGCTAATAAAAAAGCCTGGCAAACTCCTCAACCTTCACCCTCATCAAATCCTTCCTTAACATTTACTTCATTAGTTATCTGCTCAATTTTCTTTTCATACGCATCTGCAGATGTTGATTGACAATTTTTTAATTCATTATTTATTTTATTTATTTTGTCCTCTTCTCCTTTAATTTTTAATTTCCCTCCCAACAACCAATCCTCCCATTCTTTATTTTCTTTTAATTTTTCATAAGGTTGTTTGTCAATAAATACTTCTTCTCCTTTCACATTATTTTTTTTAAAGTTGTATTTATTTAATAAATTAAATTGTTGAAACTGAGAAGGCCGAAAATTGTTAAATTTATGGAGTATTTTTGCTGCACGTTTTAACACTTTAAAAATTAAATAAATAAAAGAGAAGCTTTAAAAATAATTAGAAAAATCCTTACAATCCTCACACATTTTAACCCCAATTTCCAATTCCTTTCTATATTTATTATTTTCGTTTAATAAAGATATAAAATTATTAGACATATTTAAACGTTCAAAAGCTTTAATTAAACGGTCATCTACTTCTTCTCCTGGATTTAAAACATTTAAAATTCCATAAAGAGTTAATTTGAGAAATCTAGGGTTAAGTGGTCCTTTTCCATCTTTCCAGGCTTCTAATGCTTGTTTTTCTTCAATTTTATTCTTCTCTTCTTCTTCCATTTTATTCTTCTCTTCCTCTTCTTTTTCCAATGCTTTTTCTATTTCTATTATAGACGTTTCGTATGCCAAAACACGCTCAATCTCATCAAGCACCAAAACCATATTAACAGCTTGTTTTGCCACTTTTTTAGTCTGCAACAATTCTGGAAGATTTACAAACTGTTGAAAAACAATTTCCTCATTGTGCCCAGGTTCAATCATATAACAGCAAACCGATTTAGTCATTTTAGTTCGACCATTAGAAAAACTGGCATTATAAGCTGTTTTTAAAGCTGCTGAATGTGAAGCCCGTTTTCGTTTAATTTGATTTTTTAAATACGTCAAAAGATTTGCATAACGTTTTTTAGCTTCTTTGTCCTCCTTTTGTTTAGTTTTTTGAACAATTAAAGGAGTTAAAGGCTTTAAAGGCTGTTTTGGCATATCCAACATTTTTTCTTGTTTCTTTATTTCAGTAGAACCAATTTCATTTTCCTTTGTTTGTTGGCGGTTTAATTCAGTGGACACTGACACGCGGAAAGTGTTTTGTTTTTTTAAATGTGGTAATTTAATTTTTCGATTCTTTAAATTAATTTTTGGAATGCCTGGAATATTTAAAAGACAGTTATTTCTTTTTAAAAAAATAAATAAATAATTAATTAAAAAGGTCTTCCTAATTAAACTGTAAATTTTTATTACTAACGTGGCGAAAAACTCGTTGAAGGTAACAGTGAATTTAACCCATAAACATCCAGAAAACAGCATAAAGATGTCAGCAAAAATATTTTAAATATTGCCTGTTCCATTTTCCTTAGCCAAATTATTTTTTAAAAATTAAAAAATAATTTTTTTGTTTTTATTTTTTCTTGATTTTTAGGAGTTTTTTAAATTATTTTTGAATTAAAAATTAAATAAAATAAAATTAAATAAAAATAAGGAAATATTCCCCGTTTATAAAGAGTTGAAAATATAGACATTAATTTAAAAAAAAAAATAAAAATGATGAAAGAATAGAAAAGGTCAAATTATTTCATTAAGAAAACGGCGCGCGATTTTAAAAAAAATTTGTCTAGATATTTCAAAATAAAATTTAAAAATTAAAGTAAAAGAATGAAATAAATGTACGACGCGTTTAAAAGCTTAAAAAGGTTCACTAGAAATTAATTTTAAAAAATATAAATAGTTAAAATTAATTAAATAAATAAAAGAATATATTAGAAATAAATAGAATAATTTCTAATTAATAAATTTAAATAGCAAGCCTATTATAATAATTATTATTTGGAAAAAAAAATAATCCTTATGAAATAAATTTTAAAAATTAAAGAAAAAAAAAGGTAAAAAGGGGAAAAAGAAAAAAAGGAAAAAAAAGGAAAAAAAAGGAAAAATAGGGAAGAAACGGGAAAAAAGGTAAAAAAAAGGAGAAAAAGGAGGAAAAAATTCTTACTTAAAATAATTAAAAATAGAAACCACACCAATGCCATAGTCCTTGAAAAGAAGATAACGCAGCCAACAGACATCAATTGATCCCATCTATCATGAACAAAACACTGTAAAATATAAAATAATTTTTTAAATTAATTAATAATTATAAAAGATATTTTAAAAATTAGTAAAAAAATTTAAAAAAGAAACCAATTAGTCCAGCACATCTTCAGAGTTTTCGCCTCCAAAAAAGTTAAAAAAATCTAAAAGAAAATAAAATAGAATTAAAACATTGAAAATAAAATTATTTAAGGAATTAAAATCCTTCCTTTTAAATTAAATAAAAATTCAAAACAATTTAATACATAAATGAAAAATTAGCAGAAATATCAATTAAATAATCAAAATAAATAAACATTAAAATTAAAAAAAATTTTTTTTAAGCAGTTCCAGCTTGTGCCATTGCGGCAGCTTGTTCCATAACCGCATCAGCCTCTTCTTCATTATAAATATTGTCAGCCATTTGCCAAATCTTTTTAAACAAAAAATATCTTTAATAATATACTAAAAAAAACCTGCATAATGTTATCTTCAGAAACAGAACAAATAACCCATGGCTCATTAGGATTCCAAGAAAAGTCAGATATTTTGGCTGTATGCCCTCCATGAATGAACAAAAGTTCTAAGAAAAAGAAGAGTAATAAAAGGTTTAAAAAAAGTAAATAAAACCAGGCGGTCCATCTTCAGCATCCTCAGGTGTTTGTTCTTCCCCAATTTTGCTCAAATCCCAAATATGTAAACGTCTATCAGTTCCTGAACTTGCCAAAATTGTTTCGTTATGAGGAGACCATTGGACTTGGAAAATTTCGTCCTTGTGTGATTCAAATGAATGAAGTTTTAATTTTAAGTTACGCAAGTCCCACAAAGCAACGGTCTTTAATAAATTTTTTAATTATAAAATGACTTTAAAAAAACCTTGTCAGCAGAACCTGTTGCGAGAATAAATTCTGAATATGGATTAAAGGACAAACAATTGACCTTAAAAAAATAAAGATTTAGTTTATATTTGAGAAAATGTTTAAATAAAGATAAAAAATCTTTTGTCTGGGAGAAGACTATTTTTCTAAAATTATTTATTAAAAAAACCTCAGCAGTATGAGCCTCAACAATATGTGATGGCTTTGTCACACTATTATTACGAATATCCCAAATCATCAATTTATGATCATCACCGACTGAACCAAAAATGGCATCGTGAAGAACATGCCTTTTTAAACAGGAATAAATTCAAACAACTTAAAAATAAATTAAACCATGCAACATCCTCAACCACAGCATTATGAGCAGTAAAAATTGATTTTGCATCCAGAAAGTTTGCATTAGCAGTGGCAGCTTGAATATCCCATAAACAAACCGTTGTGTCATCAGAAGCGCTTAATAAATGACCGGAAAGATTGGAATTCCAACTGAGACCATAGCCTTCCTTTGTATGTCCACGAAGACGAAGTTGAGGTTTACAAACATTTTGCTCAGATTGTGGTGGAATTGAAGGGTGCTAAAAATACTTTATTTTCGAACAAAGTTGTCGGTTAAAAATAGGTTGAAAACCCTATCAAGCAGTAATGACAAGTCAAGCATTTTTGGTAATCTTTACTATTTATTACAAACATTTTAAGCCTATAAACTAGTTAATTTAAAAATGAAACCTTTGTATAATCAAAAATAAACACTTCAGCATTTGGCGATTTAGTCCCAATCAAAACAGGATTTTGAGGCATATAACGAGCACGATTAACTTCCCCTTCATGATTCATTTTGATTTCAACATCAATCTTTCCAGTAATTGAACCAAAACCACCAAATTCTCCCTAGAACATAAAAATGAAAGAAAGAGCTTTTAAAGTTACTCTGTCAGTGTCATAACGTGAAGCATCAAATTGTGCATCCTCTGTAGGCAAAAGAAGCTTTGCAATAACCAAATGGTTTTGCTTTAAAATGAAATAAAAATATTGCTTTAAATACAAAGAAACCTGCTCATCAGATGTATGTGTTCCCAGAATTAACCTATGTGTTGTGTAATCATCACCGTCAACACGTTTAACATCAGGAAGCCACTGGACTGTAAGACTCGGCCATTCGAGTGCATGTGTCATAACCTGGTTTCAGTTAATTTTTTTTAACTAAAAAAATATAAACCATGTCATAGAGAAAAGGACAGTTTTTCTTCCAAATTTTATACTCCTCGTTGATAATACGTTCCTCCATTCCTTCATCAGCAACAACAGCAGGAGTTGCAGTAGAAGAGGTAGCCATATTTAACGTTTAAATTTATCTAATTATTGCTTAAAAAATGTAATTAATTAAAAAATGACGAGAAAATATATGTGTAATTAAACACTTTTTTAAAGCAAAAAATACAAGATAAACTTTTTATTTAAGCTTAAGAATTAAATCTTTAAGAATAAAATACTAGAAGCTTCTTTTATCATTTACGATTGAACAGGTTGTGAATGCTGCTAGAAATAAAACAAAATAATAATAGTTTATTAAAACTCGCATTTTCTCTATATTATTTGATACTCAAATAGTGAAGAATCTAAAGGCCCGTTTATCTTAAAAAAAACCTGAAGACGTTCACGAACACGCAAATAAAAATGCCATTGAAGCAAAAGCTGATCCTCAATATAACGAGCATTATCTGTTGAAGCTATTGCTTCCCTAAATTCAGCATATTGTAAGCATTCGAGTAAAAACAAGCATTGAGGGAATTTAAGTGTTCTATTGATTAAAAAATTCAAAAATTTAGTTCAAAAAAACCTTGAATACGCTGGCCACTTAAAATATAAAAGGTATTTGAGGTAGTTGACAAAGTATTCTTCTTTAAAATAACCTTTTTGAGCCAAATCTAAAATTAAAAAATTTGTTTAGAAACAACTATGTATTCTAAATTAGTTAATAATGATAAGAAATTTTTAAACAAAATAAATTTCAGACGAGGGGTTGAACTTTGTCAAAAGTCACTATAGAATAGACAACTATCCCACTACACCAAAACCAACTTGTAAACCTCACTCAAATAAAATAAATATAATCTTTCCCAATAATTAAATAAAATATACAATTGAGATAATGTGGATTAGCCAAAGCCTGAACAAATTCGCATTCAATTTCAAACCGTCTTCTTGACTCTTCAGCACTCTCCTGTAGTCTCATTGCTGTGCTAGTAGTTGCCGGATTTGACATTTGATTTAAATGTGTCTGTAAATGCGTTGGAAATTGATTGAGATTTGGAGGAGTTCCAGATGTTGTTGCCCCTCCAGTAGACATTGTTAGGGAAGATAAAAGATGTTGTTGTGATTGTTGTTGATGAAGTCCTGAAAAAATAAATAGAGGTAATTTTATCAAAAAAAAACCTCGTTGATAATCCATTTCTTGTCAAGAAAAGTTTAGCCTGTTTTTAAAATCTAAAATTGCTTTAAACTATAAAATAAAAGCATCAAAAAGTAGGTATGCATTCATTTAAAAATTAGATAAAAAATATTTTCCTAAAAATTTATTGATGAATAAAAAGGTTAATAATTCAAGTCTAAACTAGCCAAGCATATAGTGTTGAATTTCCTCGTAGAAGGCGAGCACTAACGCACCACCAGTACTACGGAATGCCTTAAATTCTTAAAAGATTATCGATTCTTAATTAGAGCTTAAGCAGTTTACTTTGGCTAACCTTAGTCGAACCAATGTAAAAAAATAATTCCCTTAAAAAAAAGAAAACAAACATTAGAAAGGGCTCCCTTAAACAAAGACTTCAGACCCTCGTTCTTGATAAGTTTGACGGTACATTCCAGGCTGTCTATATTAAATTAAAAATTAACTGACATAAAATTAAAAACAAACTCCTGTATAGAACATTAGTCCGTGCAGATTGCATCATCATTCGACGACGAATGGTGTCCCAAGGATAAGAAAGAAGTACAGAAGAAACAGTCACAGCCTCAAATTTAAAGGTAAAAAAAGAAAATTATGAGAAATTTTAGCTTAAGGCATTGAGATGAACCGAACCTCCTTCTCCAAGCGACAAAATACCCAAGTTTTTAAGTCAAAAATCAAAACCTGAGCAATTGCCAAGTTCACAAAAAAGTTCAATTTCTGTCCATCTTTAGCAAAATACATCTTTGCAGTGTCAAAACAACCAAAATATGCCGCACGATAGATAATAATTCCTTGGAATGAGACGAAGAATCCACCATAAAAACCATTAAACCCATCGGTTTTATAAACCTTTATGAGGCAATCAGCAAGTCCTTTAAATTTACGAGCTTCGGTTCTAAAATTGAAAATTGAAGGAAAAGTTTTGCAATCTAATTTTCATAAGATTAAACTTTCCAACATCCGCAGCCAAACGAACACGAGCAAAATCAAAAGGATAAATAAATGGCAAAGAAGATGCACCAGCAGCACCACCAGAAGCTAAATTCATCAGAAAGAATTTGCCAAATTGTTTGTTCATATCAACCCTAAAATTAAGGTAAAATGTCTATTTATTAAAGTAATAAAAAGTAGAATACCCATTAACAAAAATTCTTTTGTAAGTATCTTTGAATGCAAAGTTGAGAGCCTGCGTCGGAATGTACCGAAGCATGCTCGAAAGATTATTACGCCAGAAATCAAAAACTCCTTGTCCTTTGGATGCACGCTTTAAAAATGTTTTCCAAGAATTATTTATTAAATCAAGAACAAAAAAAACCTGCTCAATTAAACCAATAAAAGTTTTCGAAAGAAAAGCAGAAGCAGCGCCAGCTGAAAAGTTTTTTACAAAATTGTGAACACTGCCAGGATGCCTATACTTTATATAAAGATAGGCATACTCGACTGGAGTATAAGTTCGATCGGCCATCTAAAAATTTTATCTAAAAAGAAAAAAGTATTTTAAATATAAATTCATGTAAAAATTGTAAAATTAATTAGGTAGTATTTACTTAATTAAAATAAGAATAAAAAAAACGTTTAAATAAAATAAGACGGAATTTAAAAGGATAAAGTGTCATACAATAATTAATTGTTCAAACTTGTAAAATCATTCAACAAATCCTTTTCTAAAGGAATTTCCATTTGCTCATCCTTTTTAACAATTGTAGAATAATCAAAACGAATTCCAGGCATAACAAAACGTTGAAACTCTGGATTGAAAGAAGGCTCATCAGTCATATAAATGATTGGAATTAATTGTCTCTTTTAAAAAAAGAAAAGTTTAATGTAAAAATTAAAAAAATATTATCTTAAAAAGTCGCTCCTTTCTTCGAAGTTCTGCTTTAAATTCATCCGCCTTTTGTTCTAAACGACGACGACGTTGTTCACTCTCTTCTTCATTGCAAGAATTTTTTAAAACATTTGAACCTACATCTTCATTTCCCTCGTTTCTCTCAGTTAATACTTTTGATTTTTTAGTAGCTTCTCCTTCAATATCATCATTTCCATCCAAATCATCATCTCCTTGGGAGCCCTCATCTGAAGACAAATATCCATGAGCAACAAAGAATCCATCGTCTTCATCGTCAGAATCTACTTGCGCTTCTTTCTAAAAAAATTAGAATGAATAATATAAATCTGATAGTTTTTATGCGGCAGAAAAGTCCCAAAATTTTAAAAACCTCATCCTCTTCATCAGATTTACATTCATCTGCATCAGCAAGCTCTTCTTCCCAATCATCATCGGAATCGTAGTCATAATTGAACGTCTAAAATATTAAATTATTTTTTTGTTCAAAGATATGTGAATACACAAGACAACAATAAGAATCTCTATTACCCAAAAATCCCATCTAAAAGCTTTTAAAAACCTTTTCAATCTTGGAAAAAGGCCTTCGTCCAGTAACTGCTTTACTTCTTTTACGCCATGTTCCATAGTAAGGAGGTCGATAATTCTCATGAAAATGGAAATATTTGGCTTTCATTTTGTTGATAGACAGTGCAGGAGTTTTTGAACATTCATCTTTGCAGTGAGATAAAAAGTTTGAGGCCTGAAGTATAAAGGAGTGTTAAAACAAAAAATATAAAAAAACCTCGCATTGAACATTGAGCAAATTTTCACGTTCAAACTCTGACAAAGGCTAAAAACTCTATCTTATTAATTGGAATAACTTAGCCTAAAATCAAGCTAACCCAGGGGAAAACAACCCTTAGGTAACCTAAATCTCAAAGTCAAACCTCTCTAGCAAGTAATGGAGCAATCTTCATTCCTTGTTTTAATTGAAAAAGAGATTTAAACCGAGAAGTGTCAGGCATACATTGAGGCACTGTTGGTGGTGGAGCTGCTTTTCCAAGTGGTTTAAAGAAGTTTGTCAAATTTGGTTGTTTTGCCTTTTTCTGTTCATTTTCCTTCTGTGGATCAACAAAAATTACATCTTTGTTCTGTTCCTTTTGCTTTGATTTTGGAGATTTGTGAGATTTAGATTTTGATGACTTTGGATTTTTTGGAGATTTTGGCATTTTTCTGCTAAAACTGAATTAAAAAATAAAGTAAAATATTTAAAATTAGGAAAAAGGAAACTTGAAAACTTTGTTAAAAATTTAAAAAGTTAACAAAATGACATCAATTTTGCCGATTAATCGCAAACTACCAACTAAACGCGAAATCTTAAAGGCCATTTCATCGAAGCCGTTTAAGTATCTATTTACTGTGCGTAATGGCATGAATTTTAAAAACATTAAAAATTCCCTTTTTTTATTTTGGAATAAAATATTTATTTAAAATATTTTTTAGATTAGGGAATAAAAAAAAAATATTTAATAATAATTAATGCTCTTTTATTTTTTTCTCACCAAAATCCTCTCAATTGTTGGATATTTCTTCTTCTTGGCACATCAATTTGCTTGGTAAATAAAAAAGAAATTGTGTTGTTTCCCGTTTTTTTTTACATTTTTTGCTTTATTCCCTTTACCCATTTTCCCATTCATTCAATTTAGACAGCTATAGCTTTTCTCTGAATTTTGACAAAAAAAAATGCCAAGTGTGGGTAAGCAATTTTGTGAACAAGAACAGAATATATAATATAAAAAAAAGAAGAAGCACTCTTTTTTGTTCTCATATATTTATTCACCACAACCTTTTTAATAATACATGTTTTTCTGAAAAACACTTTATTTTCTTCTACTTATTAAAAATCAGAATTATTTAAATAAAATGTATTTTCAGAATATTTTCTGATTTTATTAAAAATAATTCTGATTTGCTTAAGCAATAATAATTGTGTTTTTTTAAATAATTCTGATTTAATCAAAACGTTGTGTTTTTAAATAATTCTGATTTGTGTTTTCTCATTTAAATAATTACAAACTATCAGAATTTTTCTTTTCCTTTCTAGACCTATTCTGATTTTACAATAAATTAAAAATACAAAAAAATGAATTAAAATAAAGGAATCAACATTATGCAACAATTAATATTTAAACTACTAAATATTTTATTTTCCACAGAACAACAGAAATATCAAACAAATTCCTTTAATTTTTCATTTTTCAACATTTTTATTATTTTTATTTTTTTATTAAAATCAAAAATTATTTCCCCAACACAATTAAATTATTTAAATGAGAATTTTTCTGTAAGGGCAAGGAAAAGTCTTTTACTAACAGAAATGGCCTCAGCCTCTTCTACCTCTAATGCTAATAATAATAACATTTTTTATATTAATTCAAAAATAGGACCATCAATTTTGGATGATGGACCATTTAGTTTATGGCATGAAAAGAGAATGATAAGGTTAAAAATTATTTAAAAAAAAGGCCTAAAATGGACATTAGAGTCTAACAACCATTAAATTAATATTTAAATTTAAAGATGTATTTTCTGCATAAATTATGATGATTATAATAATCTAAGCACTTTTGGATGTGAAATAGGCAAAAGAGTGCAGACGTGTTTGGGCAATTTTTGTTACATGCGTAAATTAAATTAAATTAAAAAAAATTTTTTTAATTTAATGTAAAGGTCAGCATAAGCGTCAAGAATATTTTCTTTATACAAGCGGATGTATAAATTTAACATTAAATGGAATGGCTGCAATTAGAAATAATATTGCCGTTGCTTTAACTAATGAAAATAATGTTGACCAATTAAATAGTAGAAAAAAACGTTTAAGGCTTTTGAATAAAAAGCAAAAATATAAACAGAATTTTGTAACAAATGAAAAGAAAAATAATAAAAAAACAACTCAAGTTTGTGAGGTGAGGTTCTGGAGGATGACCAGTAGATTTCCAAAGGCTATAACTTTTGAACGAATGGACCTTTTTAGACGATTTTGGTACCATTTGATAGAGCAGAAAATTTACTACAAAATACTCTAAAATCAGAATTTTATCACAATTGGGAAAAAAGTTATGGACAAAAAACAAACATTTATTGAGGAAAGTTACAACTTTTTTGAGCATAACATACTTCCCAAAGCTTTTAGAATATTTTTTCTTTTCTAAAATAGTAGAAAATTTTCTCCTCTATCGAATTATAAGTTTTTTTAAAAATCGGTTCAGCAGAACAAAAGTTATTAGTTGACAACCTCCGGCACCAAACCGTCCAATTAATTTTTAAATAAAATTTTAAGGTGGGCCAAAATGTGAATACTTGTATATGTACAAATAGAAATTTATGCAATAATTTAACAGTTGTTGAGCCTTATATTGAATTTTCTGATAATGTTTTTACTGGAATAGAGTTTGATGAATTGGCACATTTTAGGTTTTTTTAAATTAAATTAAATTTATTTATTCAAATAAAATTTTTAAAAAATTCTAGATTTTTATTGCCAAATGACCCAATACTCAAAGAATTCGAAAATCAACGTAAAAATGTTTTGGGAGGAATTAACCGCATTGGGGGAGATTATTTACTCGTAAGGGATGATTTAATAAATAATTGTTTTAAAAAGAAGCAAAAATTATTTTATTTAATTTTATTTTGTTTAAGTATTGTGAGATTATTGAGATTATTTGAATAAATAAATAATTTTAATTTAAAGGAAAAAGGCCATTTTTTTAGTTGTAAAGTCTGCACTGAAACGGCCTAAAATAAAATAAAAAATGAACCCATTTTTTATTTTATTTAAAAAGCACCCATTTTTTATTTTTTTTATTTTTATGTGTTTAATATTTGCAGAAGACTCGTTCCAAATAAATGATAAAAATAGAAAAAAAAAGAAAGGGGGAATGGACGGGTAATTAAATGATTGATATAATTAAATTAATAGAGAAGAGAAGACATTAAATAATATTTTTATTTTATTTAAGAAATACCCTTGATCATTTTCTTTATTTTTATAATAAAGTTGGGGATTTATTCTAATTAATTAAATTAAAAAAATTAATTTAATTGCCCATCTATTATTTTTTTCCTTTAAATTAAAAAAGAGGGAAGCTAACAAACTACTAAATATTTTTATTTATTTATTTTTCCCTTCCCTATGATGGGTGTAAATAATAAAAAAAAACAAAAATGGGTGACATTATTTAAAAAAAAATAAAGGGAAGATCACATTTGTTGTCCCATGACTTTTATTTTATTTATTAAAAACTCATGTAAAATTAACCTGAAGTTATTCTTACTTATTTTTTGATTTTTTAAACATTTATTTTAATAGCTAAATTTATTCCAATAGAAAGGCACTCTCTACTAGGCACCAAAACGGCCTTATGGAAAATGCCTTTCTATTAGAATAAAATTTTTAAAAAATGGGGAATGTAAATACAATATTATTAAATACAATTAACGGTCTAATTAACTTGGATAAGAATAATAATTATTTAATAAATGGGCGATTAAATAAGAATTTTGATTTAATTGTTTTTGGAGCGATTGTACAAGACTTGGTAGGAGAAAATTAATTTTAAAAAAAATTATTTAATGTTAAGGTATCATATGCAGACCGAACCCCAAAGCCTGGTGAGTCAATTCGCGGGAATTTATTTAAAACATTTTGTGGAGGAAAAGGAGCAAACCAGGCTGTAATGGCTTCTAAGCTTGGAACAAAGGTAAAAGCTTATAAATTAAATTAAAATTTGCTCCATTTCCAGAAAAGTTACAAACTTTGGGAGATTTTAAAAATATTCTTAAGAGTCCCCTAATATTGTTGAAAATTTAAATTAAATTTTAGAATATCAGGGAATAAAGGTAGAACAGAAAAAAGTCTTCAATTACATCCCCTTACTTCCTTTAAATTAAAAAAAATTTCAATTTTTAAAAAAAGGTAGCAATGATAGGAAATGTAGGGGACGACATTTTTGCAGAAAATAATATTTTGTCAATATCAAAAAGTGGTGTGGATGTGTCAATGATTAAAAAAATAGAGAATATGGCTACTGGGGTTGCTTCAATAACTGTTACTTCTGACGGTTTTTTTTTAATTAAAAAAATTTAATTTTTTGAAAGGTGAAAATTCAATAATTGTAAATCTCGGAGCTAATGCTTGCTTGGGTGATAAAAGAGCAGAAGAGCTCAAATCTGTTATTTGTAATGCTCGTATGTTTTTATGCCAACAAGAAATTAGTAAAGATGGGAATTATGAAGCACTTAAAATGGCTAGAGAAAATGGGGGTAAATTTTAATTATAATTAAACTTTTTATAAGAGAAGAATTAAATCGCGCGCAACACGTCGAGTATGGTTTAGTGGTTACCGTTGTGGGTTTTCACTCGAAGGGTGTGGGTTCGAGTCCAGTGGAGTGAGATCATTTTCTAACTTAAGCTTACTTATTTTAGCAATTTTTAAAAAATATTAAAACTATTTTTTTAGGGGTTTAATTAATTAAATTATTTTTAGTTGTTACCTTTTTCAATCCTGCACCAGGAAATTCTTCAATGAATCCAGAGTTGATTGGACTTTGTGATGTTGTTTGTGCAAATGAGAATGAGACTGAATTTCTAACAAACCGACAAATGTTAAATGAAGAGGATGTTGAAGAATGTGCTCGTATAATAATTGAAAAAGGGCCAAAAATTGTGGTTATCACACTCGGACCTAAAGGTAAAAATTTTTAATTTAATTAATTTAATTTAAAAATTAACCTTATTTAAAAGTTTTTAGGTGCTCTAGTGGCCCAAAAATATGAAGAAAATGTTGAACCTTATTTGTGTTGGATTAAAGCACCCAAAATTTCGGCAGTTGACACAACTGTAAATAAATAAAAATTAATCTGTTTGGAAATTGGTAAATTTCAATAAATAGGTCATTAGAGTACCAAAAAAAAGAAAAAATTTTCTAGAAGAAAAAAGAAGCGTTTCAGTCAATAAATAATATCCCAGGTTTCAATTTTATATTAATAATTTAAGGGAGCGGGTGATTGCTTTTGTGGTTCGCTTGCACACTTTCTATTGGAAGCTGGATTCGATAAAGACCAAAAAAATATTTACTCAAAAGTTATTGAATCTGTGCAGAAAGCTGTTGAGGTAAAATTGGAATTTTTAGTAAGAAAAAAATTCTAAAATTAATTTCTTGGCATTCAGTCATTTTTAATTAAAAAAATTACTTTTTAAGATTGCAGCCATTTCAGTGCAGAGACAAGGTGCTCAAGCGTCTTACCCTGATTGCGCAGAACTTTATGAAAAAGGAATATTAAATTAATTATTTAAAGTATTTATAGGAGATTAAAATTATTTTCCTTTTTCTTTTTGTGTATAAAATTGTATTCAATAATTAATTAAAAATTAAAATACTTTAAAGAAAAACTTTAATAAAAAAAAAAGTAAGGGAAATAATAATCAAAATAATCTTTTTTTAAGTAGTATCAAATGTTTTCCTTAAATGTTATACTGCTTTTATTATCAAATCCAGTTACCTAAAAATTAATTAATTTTTAATTAAGTACCCTAAAAGGATTTTTAATTTTAGTATCTGACAGTTAAAAAATAAATGTTATATATTCTATAAACTAAAAAGTTCCCAATAATTAATTAAATAAACCTGAATATATTGTGCAGTAGTTAATGGAATTTTTATTGTAGCGCTAACGCTAAAAATCTCGTCTTCAGTTTCGATTCCAATTTTAAAATTATAATAATCTTCAATTTTGATGTCTATTCTAGTCCTTATATTTTGTTCTAGTTTATGGCTACATTCTAAAATTGTTTCATTCCCTTCGTGAAGCCATTTCCCATTCTTAAAAAAGTAAATAAAATTAATTTAATTAAATCTTTTACTGTGTATGAATTAATTCTTGAACAATCCTTTGTAATATTTAATTGTAATACAGTGTGTCCAACTTAACCAGAAAATAATTAATTTAAAAAATTAAAAGAAATAAAAAACATTTTTCATTCCATTCAATAGCCCCATGTAGAAAATTGATTACAATAGGTTGATTAAAAGGAATTGGTGTAGAACATTTAATTACAATTTTACTCCCAGAAGTTAAAGAAGTATTAAGTTGATGAACATTATTTTTTAATTTAAATTTTGCAAGGTTGTTGTAAACAATAAGGTTTTGACACTCGTTTGTGTCAAATTCAACGTTAGAAACTTCTCCGGTAATCTAGAATTATATTTTTCTGTTGAGAAAGAGCAATGTTTTAACACCACTTTACAGTAATAACATCCTTAAATAATTTTAAATAAAAAACTAACCATAATATAATTAACTGCCCAGGCAGGGTATTTGTGCTGATAGTAAATATTATCAGCTGCATTAATACTTATATTGTAGAAATGTTCGGTTGCATAAATTAATACAATTATTGGCAAGCCTTTTCCCAATGGATTAGTGAAATTTTGTGTTTCGCCAATAGGAGTCTTGTTAAAGTAAGTGTCCATTACAAGCTGTGGTTTATTACTTCCTTGTTTATATACAACACGTTTATTGTTATCAAAGAAGTTAAATGTTTCATTTTCAAATCCAAATTTTAAATGCAGAATTCTTTCAGCAACTTAAAAAAAAGTATCTTTATGTAAAAGATTTAATTAACGAAAAAATTGTTAGAAATAAGGGCGATTAATTCAATAGTTGAAAACACGACGGTTGGGCGCCGATATTTAATTTAATTAAAAAAAGTTTTATTTAACTTTCCCTCCATAAAATTAAAATAAAAAATTCCCACTATAATTTTTTTGTTAATTAAAAATTAATTAAATTATACAGTGTTTCCCATGCACAAGAGAATCATGATTCAAAAATATTTCAAAATCAAAATATCCGTGAGCTTCCATTAGTTCCCTGCTTAAAACAATTCCTTGAAAGCAGAGAATAGTTCCATAGCTTTTTAGTTTGTTCATTGCTTTTGTAAATTTATAGTATGGAGGCTCACTTATTACAGAATCATTTCTAGAAAAATCCAAAAGTTGAACGTCTCCAGTAATCTAAATTTAAAAAATAAATTGAATTTTTAATAAATAAAGCTTTAAATTCTCACTTTCTTTCTCTCAAAATAAACTTATTTAAAATTAAATAAATAAAAACCGCAATTCGATCCACCATCCAAAGTGGTAAGCCAACTATCCAATCTTCAACAATATTATTTTCATTGATGTAAGTATTTATGCTAATGAAAGTAGAATTAATGCTTGTAACAGTTACTAAAAGTTGGAATGGTTTTCCTTGTTCAAATAAACGAATATTAGTTTCGTTGATTGTCGATTCTTTCACCGTCTGGAATTTAAATTTTATTAGTTTATAAGTAAATAAAGAACCCCTTCGCTAAAATTTTAATTGCTTCCTTCTTCACAAAAAAAGTCAGTTGGACATAATGGTCATACGAACCCCACACCTTTTTCAAATTACTTGACCGTCTGACCATTATGTCCTCCGACCAATTAAGTAGGTAAGAGTTAAGAAAAGCGTAGGGAATTAATTGAAAATAAATACCTTTTCTAAAGAATAAATTTTGTATTCATTTTTAGTAAAATCTACAGTCAATGCAAAGGCAACATGTCCAACTGTATTGAATTTAAAACTTAATTTTAAAATGTTTTAAAATAAACAAACTATAAGGATTCTCTTCGAATACACCATGCAGTAATTTTATAGAAAATTTTTTTGCCTCTTTGTTGACCATGCAACGAAAATCAAAATCAACCTTTTTACCGTTAGCTCGGATAGTTTTATAAAGAAATGGCATTTTCACAGCGTTTGCTAACAACTAAAAATTTTTGTTTTATAAATTCTGCTTCTGTTTATTTAGAAGAGAATAAAAACAAAAGTTTTCAATTAACCTTACTAACAGCTTCCTCATCCATCGGCAAAGCAACTACAGGACCGACTAAGAGTAGGTCACCCTCGATATACATTTTAATGTCAGTCAGGTTACGTCCTTCCCACCATTTATCTGTCCACAATTTTATAAGTTCAGGAATCATTCTTCCACTACTCTTAACCTCTATCCAAGTGTAATATACGTTTAATAGAATGTTTATTCTTATTATTACTCCATGATTTTTCATTTTTATGATCTCTGCATGCTTAATAATTAAATGTTAAAAATTTTATTTTAATTTTTTACCTCAGGACTACGAAGAGTAGTTTTGTCACCATAAAAATCAAGTTCAAATATAGACAAGTTTTTAGAAGACAATTTAATAGTTCCACTATTTAATGTTTTACTAGTCCACACTGTAAAGTTTATCAGTTTCACAGCCTGAGATAGGGCGCCCAATTCATAGATAGTGTTGTTGGTGTGTCGTTTAGGACAGTCCTTGTCTTTTATTGTGCCAACATCGGCAGGTACTTGAGGCTCTATTGAGTCAGATGTTGTTGGAGTTTTGAACTAAAAATTCTTAATTCTTTCAATTCATTAAAGGATTAAAGAAGGGAGTGATAGCCAATTGTTCAAATAAAGAAAACTGAAAGAGAGTCTTACAGTTAGACAGAAGATACTTTTGAAGGATTCCCTCCTATCCAAAATATACCCTAGAAAGCCAAAAGTTCAATTAGAATGGAAGTAATACCCAAATTAAATATAGATTAATATTCATACCCATACATCCGTTGGACATCCACATCCCAAATAAACAAATAAATGGAGAAATCGTTGAGCTCTAGTTGGCAACAGATCCAATCCAAGTGCCCATAGGTCAGTATATTTATACAGAAATGCACCTTTCCCAATTTTGGACAAATACTCAGAAGAAATGTCATTACTACGGTCTAAACCATGCGTTATGCCTTGCCCTACAAATCAAAAAAATTTAACATCTAGTTAATAAAACCTTTATTCCTTGTACGGATTAATGTAAAGATATCACTCTTATGTCCAAATTCAATGTCAAATGATGGAGTATCAGTAAGAACAATACTGAAATTTAATTGTTAAGTTACATCAGTAGCCTTAAAAAACATACGTTTCGTCTGTTATCGATAAAGAAATCGAAGTAGAAAAGACTGCTTTACTTGAAACATTTGCAAAAGGTTTAGTTGAAAGTTTAATCCCATGCCATGTTGTGGAAGCAGGTTGACCAATGGAACATTTTTTCCTGTTCTTCGGATTTTTACAAAAATCTTCACGCTTCTTTTCGCAATATTTGGTGATATCATTCTTTAAAAACAAATTTTAAAAATAACTCTAAAAAGGTGAGTTCAGTGCTCATATTTTTCCCCGTCCATTTTAGTGCCTACAGAAAAGTAACAGACTCACTTCCTTGCTTTTACTAAGGCGATAAGGCATAACTGTAATTGTACCATTTAACGTATTATTTGCTACCAACTGGCTTGGATAACAAATTAGAAGCCTTAATTATTTTAATAGAATTGTGGGTTTAATAAACTAAATAGACATTCTTCTGTTCAAAAGCCTTTCCCCCTAACTTTTAAAAATTAAATTTACTCGTCACACAGGTATCTGAGTTTTCTTCTAAAAAGTAATCCATAAGATCCAATATTTGATCGTCCAGGTCGTAACATGCATTGATCATTATTTAAATAATCAATTGGATGATGTGTTTTGATTCCATCAGTTAGAAAAACACTAAATTAATTAAATTTTAATTCACATTTAATAGAAAATAATTAAATATTAAATACATTATTTTAGTTTGAAATTTAAAAAATATTTAAATTCATACTATCCAGAGTCTTTATAATTCCCCTCTGCAAAGAAGAAAATAAGGAGTAATAAAATTAAAAAAATAAAGTCTTTTTTAATCATTAAAAAAAAATTTTCTAAATAAAAATAAAATTAATTTTAAAATTAATAATAAAATAAAGCAGTCTGTGTGGCAATAAATAAATAAATATTTAAATGATTAATATAATTTTTTTACATTAAATTGTGTACATAACTTTTGCTTTTAATTTATAATGATTCATTTAAAATATATTAATTTAATTAACACAAAATATAACAGGAATTTAATGAGATAAACTAAAAAATATTTTTAATTAATTACTTTGATAGAGATTGAAATTTTAAAAATTAAAAGTCCAAAATTCCATGTTGAGGCCTCTAATTTTTTTGTTTTTTGGGTATTAGACATCCTATTCTTAGATTATAAGAAGAAATTTCTCAAAAATTAAGAGAAACTCAAAAATAATTCCATGGTCAAGGTCCAGGAATTTTAGAAAAATTAAAAAAAAATTTTTGATACGTGCGGGCTTTAAGTTTATATTTTTTAAGTATTAGAACTTTCAACAAAAAATTTAAAAAAATTTAGAAAATATTTGTCCAGAAGGTTTCCAAATTATTCCATGGTCAAGGTCCAGGAATTTTTTAAAAATTAAAAAAAAATTTCAAAATTTTTGATGCGAACGGGGTTTAAGTTTATATTTTTTAGGTATTAGAACTCAAAAGATAAATTTTAAAAATAATTTAAGGCAATGTTTCCTAACTAACTTCCAAATTATTCCATGGTCAAGGTCCAGGAATTTTTTAAAAATTAAAAAAAAATTTCAAAATTTTTGATGCGAACGGGGTTTAAGTTTATATTTTTTAGGTATTAGAACTCAAAAGATAAATTTTAAAAATAATTTAAGGCAATGTTTCCTAACTAACTTCCAAATTATTCCATGGTCAAGGTCCAGGAATTTTTTAAAAATTAAAAAAAAATTTCAAAATTTTTGATGCGAACGGGGTTTAAGTTTATATTTTTTAGGTATTAGAACTCAAAAGATAAATTTTAAAAATAATTTAAGACAATGTTTCCTAACTAACTTCCAAATTATTCCATGGTCAAGGTCCAGGAATTTTTAAAAAATTTAAAAAAATTTAAAAAAATTTAAAAAAATTTTTGATACGGGTGAGCTTTTATTTTATATTTTTTAGGTATTAGAACTTAAGAGATAAATTTTAAAATAATTTAAAAAGCTTTTGTCCTGAAGGTTTCAAAATTATTCCATGGTCAAGGTCCAGGAATTCATGAAATATTCAAAAAATTAAAAAGCCAATTTTCCATGTTGTGGCCTCTAATTTTTATATTTTTTAGGGATTAGACATACTATTCTTTGATTCTAAGAAGAAATTTCTCAAAAATTAAGAGATTCTCAAAAACTATTCCATGGTCAAGGTCCAGGAATTCATGAAATATTCAAAAAATTAAAAAGTTAATTTTCCATGTTGTGGCCTCTAATTTTTATATTTTTTAGGGATTAGACATCCTATTCTTTGATTCTAAGAAGAAATTTCTCAAAAATTAAGAGATTCTCAAAAACTATTCCATGGTCAAGGTCCAGGAATTCATGAAATATTCAAAAAATTAAAAAGCCAATTTTCCATGTTGTGGCCTCTAATTTTTATATTTTTTAGGGATTAGACATACTATTCTTTGATTCTAAGAAGAAATTTCTCAAAAATTAAGAGATTCTCAAAAACTATTCCATGGTCAAGGTCCAGGAATTCATGAAATATTCAAAAAATTAAAAAGCCAATTTTCCATGTTGTGGCCTCTAATTTTTATATTTTTTAGGGATTAGACATCCTATTCTTTGATTCTAAGAAGAAATTTCTCAAAAATTAAGAGATTCTCAAAAACTATTCAATGGTCAAGGTCCAGGAATTCATGAAATATTCAAAAAATTAAAAAGTTAATTTTCCATGTTGTGGCCTCTAATTTTTATATTTTTTAGGGATTAGACATCCTATTCTTTGATTCTAAGAAGAAATTTCTCAAAAATTAAGAGATTCTCAAAAACTATTCCATGGTCAAGGTCCAGGAATTCATGAAATATTCAAAAAATTAAAAAGCCAATTTTCCATGTTGTGGCCTCTAATTTTTATATTTTTAGGATTAGACATCCTATTCTTTGATTCTAAGAAGAAATTTCTCAAAAATTAAGAGATTCTCAAAAACTATTCCATGGTCAAGGTCCAGGAATTCATGAAATATTCAAAAAATTAAAAAGCCAATTTTCCATGTTGTGGCCTCTAATTTTTATATTTTTTAGGGATTAGACATCCTATTCTTTGATTCTAAGAAGAAATTTCTCAAAAATTAAGAGATTCTCAAAAACTATTCCATGGTCAAGGTCCAGGAATTCATGAAATATTCAAAAAATTAAAAAGTTAATTTTCCATGTTGTGGCCTCTAATTTTTATATTTTTTAGGGATTAGACATCCTATTCTTTGATTCTAAGAAGAAATTTCTCAAAAATTAAGAGATTCTCAAAAACTATTCCATGGTCAAGGTCCAGGAATTCATGAAATATTCAAAAAATTAAAAAGCCAATTTTCCATGTTGTGGCCTCTAATTTTTATATTTTTTAGGATTAGACATCCTATTCTTTGATTCTAAGAAGAAATTTCTCAAAAATTAAGAGATTCTCAAAAACTATTCCATGGTCAAGGTCCAGGAATTCATGAAATATTCAAAAAATTAAAAAGCCAATTTTCCATGTTGTGGCCTCTAATTTTTATATTTTTTAGGATTAGACATCCTATTCTTTGATTCTAAGAAGAAATTTCTCAAAAATTAAGAGATTCTCAAAAACTATTCCATGGTCAAGGTCCAGGAATTCATGAAATATTCAAAAAATTAAAAAGCCAATTTTCCATGTTGTGGCCTCTAATTTTTATATTTTTTAGGGATTAGACATCCTATTCTTTGATTCTAAGAAGAAATTTCTCAAAAATTAAGAGATTCTCAAAAACTATTCCATGGTCAAGGTCCAGGAATTCATGAAATATTCAAAAAATTAAAAAGCCAATTTTCCATGTTGTGGCCTCTAATTTTTATATTTTTAGGATTAGACATCCTATTCTTTGATTCTAAGAAGAAATTTCTCAAAAATTAAGAGATTCTCAAAAACTATTCCATGGTCAAGGTCCAGGAATTCATGAAATATTTAAAAAATTAAAAGTTCAAATTTCCATGTTGTGGATTCTAATTTTTATATTTTTTAGGGATTAGACATCCTATTCTTTGATTCTAAGAAGAAATTTCTCAAAAATTAAGAGATTCTCAAAAACTATTCCATGGTCAAGGTCCAGGAATTCATGAAATATTCAAAAAATTAAAAAGCCAATTTTCCATGTTGTGGCCTCTAATTTTTATATTTTTAGGGATTAGACATCCTATTCTTTGATTCTAAGAAGAAATTTCTCAAAAATTAAGAGATTCTCAAAAACTATTCCATGGTCAAGGTCCAGGAATTCATGAAATATTTAAAAAATTAAAAGTTCAAATTTCCATGTTGTGGATTCTAATTTTTATATTTTTTAGGGATTAGACATCCTATTCTTTGATTCTAAGAAGAAATTTCTCAAAAATTAAGAGATTCTCAAAAACTATTCCATGGTCAAGGTCCAGGAATTCATGAAATATTCAAAAAATTAAAAAGCCAATTTTCCATGTTGTGGCCTCTAATTTTTATATTTTTTAGGGATTAGACATCCTATTCTTTGATTCTAAGAAGAAATTTCTCAAAAATTAAGAGATTCTCAAAAACTATTCCATGGTCAAGGTCCAGGAATTCATGAAATATTCAAAAAATTAAAAAGCCAATTTTCCATGTTGTGGCCTCTAATTTTTATATTTTTTAGGGATTAGACATCCTATTCTTTGATTCTAAGAAGAAATTTCTCAAAAATTAAGAGATTCTCAAAAACTATTCCATGGTCAAGGTCCAGTTATTTTTGAAATATTTAAAAAATTAAAAGTTCAAATTTCCATGTTGTGGATTCTAATTTTTATATTTTTTAGGGATTAGACATCCTATTCTTTGATTCTAAGAAGAAATTTCTCAAAAATTAAGAGATTCTCAAAAACTATTCCATGGTCAAGGTCCAGGAATTCATGAAATATTCAAAAAATTAAAAAGCCAATTTTCCATGTTGTGGCCTCTAATTTTTATATTTTTTAGGGATTAGACATCCTATTCTTTGATTCTAAGAAGAAATTTCTCAAAAATTAAGAGATTCTCAAAAACTATTCCATGGTCAAGGTCCAGGAATTCATGAAATATTCAAAAAATTAAAAAGCCAATTTTCCATGTTGTGGCCTCTAATTTTTATATTTTTTAGGGATTAGACATCCTATTCTTTGATTCTAAGAAGAAATTTCTCAAAAATTAAGAGATTCTCAAAAACTATTCCATGGTCAAGGTCCAGGAATTCATGAAATATTCAAAAAATTAAAAAGCCAATTTTCCATGTTGTGGCCTCTAATTTTTATATTTTTTAGGGATTAGACATACTATTCTTTGATTCTAAGAAGAAATTTCTCAAAAATTAAGAGATTCTCAAAAACTATTCCATGGTCAAGGTCCAGGAATTCATGAAATATTCAAAAAATTAAAAAGCCAATTTTCCATGTTGTGGCCTCTAATTTTTATATTTTTAGGGATTAGACATCCTATTCTTTGATTCTAAGAAGAAATTTCTCAAAAATTAAGAGATTCTCAAAAACTATTCCATGGTCAAGGTCCAGGAATTCATGAAATATTCAAAAAATTAAAAAGCCAATTTTCCATGTTGTGGCCTCTAATTTTTTTATTTTTTAGGGATTAGACATCCTATTCTTTGATTCTAAGAAGAAATTTCTCAAAAATTAAGAGATTCTCAAAAACTATTCCATGGTCAAGGTCCAGGAATTCATGAAATATTCAAAAAATTAAAAAGCCAATTTTCCATGTTGTGGCCTCTAATTTTTTTTTATATTTTTAGGGATTAGACATACTATTCTTTGATTCTAAGAAGAAATTTCTCAAAAATTAAGAGATTCTCAAAAACTATTCCATGGTCAAGGTCCAGGAATTCATGAAATATTCAAAAAATTAAAAAGCCAATTTTCCATGTTGTGGCCTCTAATTTTTATATTTTTAGGGATTAGACATCCTATTCTTTGATTCTAAGAAGAAATTTCTCAAAAATTAAGAGATTCTCAAAAACTATTCCATGGTCAAGGTCCAGGAATTCATGAAATATTCAAAAAATTAAAAAGCCAATTTTCCATGTTGTGGCCTCTAATTTTTATATTTTTAGGGATTAGACATCCTATTCTTTGATTCTAAGAAGAAATTTCTCAAAAATTAAGAGATTCTCAAAAACTATTCCATGGTCAAGGTCCAGGAATTCATGAAATATTCAAAAAATTAAAAAGCCAATTTTCCATGTTGTGGCCTCTAATTTTTATATTTTTTAGGGATTAGACATCCTATTCTTTGATTCTAAGAAGAAATTTCTCAAAAATTAAGAGATTCTCAAAAACTATTCCATGGTCAAGGTCCAGGAATTCATGAAATATTCAAAAAATTAAAAAGCCAATTTTCCATGTTGTGGCCTCTAATTTTTATATTTTTTAGGGATTAGACATCCTATTCTTTGATTCTAAGAAGAAATTTCTCAAAAATTAAGAGATTCTCAAAAACTATTCTATGGTCAAGGTCCAGGAATTCATGAAATATTCAAAAAATTAAAAAGCCAATTTTCCATGTTGTGGCCTCTAATTTTTATATTTTTTAGGGATTAGACATCCTATTCTTTGATTCTAAGAAGAAATTTCTCAAAAATTAAGAGATTCTCAAAAACTATTCCATGGTCAAGGTCCAGGAATTCATGAAATATTCAAAAAATTAAAAAGCCAATTTTCCATGTTGTGGCCTCTAATTTTTATATTTTTTAGGGATTAGACATCCTATTCTTTGATTCTAAGAAGAAATTTCTCAAAAATTAAGAGATTCTCAAAAACTATTCCATGGTCAAGGTCCAGGAATTCATGAAATATTCAAAAAATTAAAAAGCCAATTTTCCATGTTGTGGCCTCTAATTTTTATATTTTTTAGGGATTAGACATCCTATTCTTTGATTCTAAGAAGAAATTTCTCAAAAATTAAGAGATTCTCAAAAACTATTCCATGGTCAAGGTCCAGGAATTCATGAAATATTCAAAAAATTAAAAAGCCAATTTTCCATGTTGTGGCCTCTAATTTTTATATTTTTAGGGATTAGACATCCTATTCTTTGATTCTAAGAAGAAATTTCTCAAAAATTAAGAGATTCTCAAAAACTATTCCATGGTCAAGGTCCAGGAATTCATGAAATATTCAAAAAATTAAAAAGCCAATTTTCCATGTTGTGGCCTCTAATTTTTATATTTTTTAGGGATTAGACATCCTATTCTTTGATTCTAAGAAGAAATTTCTCAAAAATTAAGAGATTCTCAAAAACTATTCCATGGTCAAGGTCCAGGAATTCATGAAATATTCAAAAAATTAAAAAGCCAATTTTCCATGTTGTGGCCTCTAATTTTTATATTTTTTAGGGATTAGACATACTATTCTTTGATTCTAAGAAGAAATTTCTCAAAAATTAAGAGATTCTCAAAAACTATTCCATGGTCAAGGTCCAGGAATTCATGAAATATTCAAAAATTAAAAAGCCAATTTTCCATGTTGTGGCCTCTAATTTTTATATTTTTAGGGATTAGACATCCTATTCTTTGATTCTAAGAAGAAATTTCTCAAAAATTAAGAGATTCTCAAAAACTATTCCATGGTCAAGGTCCAGGAATTCATGAAATATTCAAAAAATTAAAAAGCCAATTTTCCATGTTGTGGCCTCTAATTTTTATATTTTTTAGGGATTAGACATACTATTCTTTGATTCTAAGAAGAAATTTCTCAAAAATTAAGAGATTCTCAAAAACTATTCCATGGTCAAGGTCCAGGAATTCATGAAATATTCAAAAAATTAAAAAGCCAATTTTCCATGTTGTGGCCTCTAATTTTTATATTTTTAGGGATTAGACATCCTATTCTTTGATTCTAAGAAGAAATTTCTCAAAAATTAAGAGATTCTCAAAAACTATTCCATGGTCAAGGTCCAGGAATTCATGAAATATTCAAAAAATTAAAAAGCCAATTTTCCATGTTGTGGCCTCTAATTTTTATATTTTTTAGGGATTAGACATACTATTCTTTGATTCTAAGAAGAAATTTCTCAAAAATTAAGAGATTCTCAAAAACTATTCCATGGTCAAGGTCCAGGAATTCATGAAATATTCAAAAAATTAAAAGTTCAAATTTCCATGTTGTGGCCTCTAATTTTTTTATTTTTTAGGGATTAGACATTCTATTCTTTGATTCTAAGAAGAAATTTCTCAAAAATTAAGAGATTCTCAAAAACTATTCCATGGTCAAGGTCCAGTTATTTTTGAAATATTTAAAAAATTAAAAGTTCAAATTTCCATGTTGTGGATTCTAATTTTTATATTTTTTAGGGATTAGACATCCTATTCTTTGATTCTAAGAAGAAATTTCTCAAAAATTAAGAGAAACTCAAAAACTATTCCATGGTCAAGGTCCAGGAATTCATGAAATATTCAAAAAATTAAAAAGCCAATTTTCCATGTTGTGGCCTCTAATTTTTATATTTTTTAGGGATTAGACATCCTATTCTTTGATTCTAAGAAGAAATTTCTCAAAAATTAAGAGAAACTCAAAAACTATTCCATGGTCAAGGTCCAGGAATTCATGAAATATTCAAAAAATTAAAAAGCCAATTTTCCATGTTGTGGCCTCTAATTTTTATATTTTTTAGGGATTAGACATCCTATTCTTTGATTCTAAGAAGAAATTTCTCAAAAATTAAGAGATTCTCAAAAACTATTCCATGGTCAAGGTCCAGGAATTCATGAAATATTCAAAAAATTAAAAAGCCAATTTTCCATGTTGTGGCCTCTAATTTTTATATTTTTTAGGGATTAGACATCCTATTCTTTGATTCTAAGAAGAAATTTCTCAAAAATTAAGAGATTCTCAAAAACTATTCCATGGTCAAGGTCCAGGAATTCATGAAATATTCAAAAAATTAAAAAGCCAATTTTCCATGTTGTGGCCTCTAATTTTTATATTTTTAGGGATTAGACATCCTATTCTTTGATTCTAAGAAGAAATTTCTCAAAAATTAAGAGATTCTCAAAAACTATTCCATGGTCAAGGTCCAGGAATTCATGAAATATTCAAAAAATTAAAAAGCCAATTTTCCATGTTGTGGCCTCTAATTTTTATATTTTTTAGGGATTAGACATCCTATTCTTTGATTCTAAGAAGAAATTTCTCAAAAATTAAGAGATTCTCAAAAACTATTCCATGGTCAAGGTCCAGGAATTCATGAAATATTCAAAAAATTAAAAAGCCAATTTTCCATGTTGTGGCCTCTAATTTTTATATTTTTTAGGGATTAGACATTCTATTCTTTGATTCTAAGAAGAAATTTCTCAAAAATTAAGAGATTCTCAAAAACTATTCCATGGTCAAGGTCCAGGAATTCATGAAATATTCAAAAAATTAAAAGTTCAAATTTCCATGTTGTGGATTCTAATTTTTATATTTTTTAGGGATTAGACATTCTATTCTTTGATTCTAAGAAGAAATTTCTCAAAAATTAAGAGATTCTCAAAAACTATTCCATGGTCAAGGTCCAGGAATTCATGAAATATTCAAAAAATTAAAAGTTCAAATTTCCATGTTGTGGATTCTAATTTTTATATTTTTAGGGATTAGACATTCTATTCTTTGATTCTAAGAAGAAATTTCTCAAAAATTAAGAGATTCTCAAAAACTATTCCATGGTCAAGGTCCAGGAATTCATGAAATATTCAAAAAATTAAAAGTTCAAATTTCCATGTTGTGGATTCTAATTTTTATATTTTTAGGGATTAGACATTCTATTCTTTGATTCTAAGAAGAAATTTCTCAAAAATTAAGAGATTCTCAAAAACTATTCCATGGTCAAGGTCCAGGAATTCATGAAATATTCAAAAAATTAAAAGTTCAAATTTCCATGTTGTGGATTCTAATTTTTATATTTTTTAGGGATTAGACATTCTATTCTTTGATTCTAAGAAGAAATTTCTCAAAAATTAAGAGATTCTCAAAAACTATTCCATGGTCAAGGTCCAGGAATTCATGAAATATTCAAAAAATTAAAAGTTCAAATTTCCATGTTGTGGATTCTAATTTTTATATTTTTTAGGGATTAGACATTCTATTCTTTGATTCTAAGAAGAAATTTCTCAAAAATTAAGAGATTCTCAAAAACTATTCCATGGTCAAGGTCCAGGAATTCATGAAATATTCAAAAAATTAAAAGTTCAAATTTCCATGTTGTGGATTCTAATTTTTATATTTTTAGGGATTAGACATTCTATTCTTTGATTCTAAGAAGAAATTTCTCAAAAATTAAGAGATTCTCAAAAACTATTCCATGGTCAAGGTCCAGGAATTCATGAAATATTCAAAAAATTAAAAGTTCAAATTTCCATGTTGTGGATTCTAATTTTTATATTTTTTAGGGATTAGACATTCTATTCTTTGATTCTAAGAAGAAATTTCTCAAAAATTAAGAGATTCTCAAAAACTATTCCATGGTCAAGGTCCAGGAATTCATGAAATATTCAAAAAATTAAAAGTTCAAATTTCCATGTTGTGGATTCTAATTTTTATATTTTTTAGGGATTAGACATTCTATTCTTTGATTCTAAGAAGAAATTTCTCAAAAATTAAGAGATTCTCAAAAACTATTCCATGGTCAAGGTCCAGGAATTCATGAAATATTCAAAAAATTAAAAGTTCAAATTTCCATGTTGTGGATTCTAATTTTTATATTTTTAGGGATTAGACATTCTATTCTTTGATTCTAAGAAGAAATTTCTCAAAAATTAAGAGATTCTCAAAAACTATTCCATGGTCAAGGTCCAGGAATTCATGAAATATTCAAAAAATTAAAAGTTCAAATTTCCATGTTGTGGATTCTAATTTTTATATTTTTTAGGGATTAGACATTCTATTCTTTGATTCTAAGAAGAAATTTCTCAAAAATTAAGAGATTCTCAAAAACTATTCCATGGTCAAGGTCCAGGAATTCATGAAATATTCAAAAAATTAAAAGTTCAAATTTCCATGTTGTGGATTCTAATTTTTATATTTTTTAGGGATTAGACATTCTATTCTTTGATTCTAAGAAGAAATTTCTCAAAAATTAAGAGATTCTCAAAAACTATTCCATGGTCAAGGTCCAGGAATTCATGAAATATTCAAAAAATTAAAAGTTCAAATTTCCATGTTGTGGATTCTAATTTTTATATTTTTTAGGGATTAGACATTCTATTCTTTGATTCTAAGAAGAAATTTCTCAAAAATTAAGAGATTCTCAAAAACTATTCCATGGTCAAGGTCCAGGAATTCATGAAATATTCAAAAAATTAAAAGTTCAAATTTCCATGTTGTGGATTCTAATTTTTATATTTTTAGGGATTAGACATTCTATTCTTTGATTCTAAGAAGAAATTTCTCAAAAATTAAGAGATTCTCAAAAACTATTCCATGGTCAAGGTCCAGGAATTCATGAAATATTCAAAAAATTAAAAGTTCAAATTTCCATGTTGTGGATTCTAATTTTTATATTTTTAGGGATTAGACATTCTATTCTTTGATTCTAAGAAGAAATTTCTCAAAAATTAAGAGATTCTCAAAAACTATTCCATGGTCAAGGTCCAGGAATTCATGAAATATTCAAAAAATTAAAAGTTCAAATTTCCATGTTGTGGATTCTAATTTTTATATTTTTTAGGGATTAGACATTCTATTCTTTGATTCTAAGAAGAAATTTCTCAAAAATTAAGAGATTCTCAAAAACTATTCCATGGTCAAGGTCCAGGAATTCATGAAATATTCAAAAAATTAAAAGTTCAAATTTCCATGTTGTGGATTCTAATTTTTATATTTTTTAGGGATTAGACATTCTATTCTTTGATTCTAAGAAGAAATTTCTCAAAAATTAAGAGATTCTCAAAAACTATTCCATGGTCAAGGTCCAGGAATTCATGAAATATTCAAAAAATTAAAAGTTCAAATTTCCATGTTGTGGATTCTAATTTTTATATTTTTAGGGATTAGACATTCTATTCTTTGATTCTAAGAAGAAATTTCTCAAAAATTAAGAGATTCTCAAAAACTATTCCATGGTCAAGGTCCAGGAATTCATGAAATATTCAAAAAATTAAAAGTTCAAATTTCCATGTTGTGGATTCTAATTTTTATATTTTTAGGGATTAGACATTCTATTCTTTGATTCTAAGAAGAAATTTCTCAAAAATTAAGAGATTCTCAAAAACTATTCCATGGTCAAGGTCCAGGAATTCATGAAATATTCAAAAAATTAAAAGTTCAAATTTCCATGTTGTGGATTCTAATTTTTATATTTTTAGGGATTAGACATTCTATTCTTTGATTCTAAGAAGAAATTTCTCAAAAATTAAGAGATTCTCAAAAACTATTCCATGGTCAAGGTCCAGGAATTCATGAAATATTCAAAAAATTAAAAGTTCAAATTTCCATGTTGTGGATTCTAATTTTTATATTTTTTAGGGATTAGACATTCTATTCTTTGATTCTAAGAAGAAATTTCTCAAAAATTAAGAGATTCTCAAAAACTATTCCATGGTCAAGGTCCAGGAATTCATGAAATATTCAAAAAATTAAAAGTTCAAATTTCCATGTTGTGGATTCTAATTTTTATATTTTTTAGGGATTAGACATTCTATTCTTTGATTCTAAGAAGAAATTTCTCAAAAATTAAGAGATTCTCAAAAACTATTCCATGGTCAAGGTCCAGGAATTCATGAAATATTCAAAAAATTAAAAGTTCAAATTTCCATGTTGTGGATTCTAATTTTTATATTTTTAGGGATTAGACATTCTATTCTTTGATTCTAAGAAGAAATTTCTCAAAAATTAAGAGATTCTCAAAAACTATTCCATGGTCAAGGTCCAGGAATTCATGAAATATTCAAAAAATTAAAAGTTCAAATTTCCATGTTGTGGATTCTAATTTTTATATTTTTTAGGGATTAGACATTCTATTCTTTGATTCTAAGAAGAAATTTCTCAAAAATTAAGAGATTCTCAAAAACTATTCCATGGTCAAGGTCCAGGAATTCATGAAATATTCAAAAAATTAAAAGTTCAAATTTCCATGTTGTGGATTCTAATTTTTATATTTTTAGGGATTAGACATTCTATTCTTTGATTCTAAGAAGAAATTTCTCAAAAATTAAGAGATTCTCAAAAACTATTCCATGGTCAAGGTCCAGGAATTCATGAAATATTCAAAAAATTAAAAGTTCAAATTTCCATGTTGTGGATTCTAATTTTTATATTTTTTAGGGATTAGACATTCTATTCTTTGATTCTAAGAAGAAATTTCTCAAAAATTAAGAGATTCTCAAAAACTATTCCATGGTCAAGGTCCAGGAATTCATGAAATATTCAAAAAATTAAAAGTTCAAATTTCCATGTTGTGGATTCTAATTTTTATATTTTTTAGGGATTAGACATTCTATTCTTTGATTCTAAGAAGAAATTTCTCAAAAATTAAGAGATTCTCAAAAACTATTCCATGGTCAAGGTCCAGGAATTCATGAAATATTCAAAAAATTAAAAGTTCAAATTTCCATGTTGTGGATTCTAATTTTTATATTTTTTAGGGATTAGACATTCTATTCTTTGATTCTAAGAAGAAATTTCTCAAAAATTAAGAGATTCTCAAAAACTATTCCATGGTCAAGGTCCAGGAATTCATGAAATATTCAAAAAATTAAAAGTTCAAATTTCCATGTTGTGGATTCTAATTTTTATATTTTTTAGGGATTAGACATTCTATTCTTTGATTCTAAGAAGAAATTTCTCAAAAATTAAGAGATTCTCAAAAACTATTCCATGGTCAAGGTCCAGGAATTCATGAAATATTCAAAAAATTAAAAGTTCAAATTTCCATGTTGTGGATTCTAATTTTTATATTTTTTAGGGATTAGACATTCTATTCTTTGATTCTAAGAAGAAATTTCTCAAAAATTAAGAGATTCTCAAAAACTATTCCATGGTCAAGGTCCAGGAATTCATGAAATATTCAAAAAATTAAAAGTTCAAATTTCCATGTTGTGGATTCTAATTTTTATATTTTTAGGGATTAGACATTCTATTCTTTGATTCTAAGAAGAAATTTCTCAAAAATTAAGAGATTCTCAAAAACTATTCCATGGTCAAGGTCCAGGAATTCATGAAATATTCAAAAAATTAAAAGTTCAAATTTCCATGTTGTGGCCTCTAATTTTTTTATTTTTTAGGGATTAGACATTCTATTCTTTGATTCTAAGAAGAAATTTCTCAAAAATTAAGAGATTCTCAAAAACTATTCCATGGTCAAGGTCCAGGAATTCATGAAATATTCAAAAAATTAAAAGTTCAAATTTCCATGTTGTGGATTCTAATTTTTTTATTTTTTAGGGATTAGACATTCTATTCTTTGATTCTAAGAAGAAATTTCTCACAAATTAAGAGATTCTCAAAAACTATTCCATGGTCAAGGTCCAGGAATTCATGAAATATTCAAAAAATTAAAAGTTCAAATTTCCATGTTGTGGATTCTAATTTTTATATTTTTTAGGGATTAGACATTCTATTCTTTGATTCTAAGAAGAAATTTCTCAAAAATTAAGAGATTCTCAAAAACTATTCCATGGTCAAGGTCCAGGAATTCATAAATATTCAAAAAATTAAAAGTTCAAATTTCCATGTTGTGGATTCTAATTTTTTTATTTTTTAGGGATTAGACATTCTATTCTTTGATTCTAAGAAGAAATTTCTCAAAAATTAAGAGATTCTCAAAAACTATTCCATGGTCAAGGTCCAGGAATTCATGAAATATTCAAAAAATTAAAAAGCCAATTTTCCATGTTGTGGCCTCTAATTTTTATATTTTTTAGGGATTAGACATACTATTCTTTGATTCTAAGAAGAAATTTCTCAAAAATTAAGAGAAACTCAAAAACTATTCCATGGTCAAGGTCCAGGAATTCATGAAATATTCAAAAAATTAAAAAGCCAATTTTCCATGTTGTGGCCTCTAATTTTTATATTTTTTAGGGATTAGACATCCTATTCTTTGATTCTAAGAAGAAATTTCTCAAAAATTAAGAGATTCTCAAAAACTATTCCATGGTCAAGGTCCAGGAATTCATGAAATATTCAAAAAATTAAAAGTTCAAATTTCCATGTTGTGGATTCTAATTTTTATATTTTTTAGGGATTAGACATTCTATTCTTTGATTCTAAGAAGAAATTTCTCAAAAATTAAGAGATTCTCAAAAACTATTCCATGGTCAAGGTCCAGGAATTCATGAAATATTCAAAAAATTAAAAGTTCAAATTTCCATGTTGTGGATTCTAATTTTTATATTTTTTAGGGATTAGACATCCTATTCTTTGATTCTAAGAAGAAATTTCTCACAAATTAAGAGAAACTCAAAAACTATTACATGGTCAAGGTCCAGTTATTTTTGAAATATTTAAAAAATTAAAAGTTCAAATTTCCATGTTGTGGGTTCTAATTTTTATATTTTTTAGGGATTAGACATCCTATTCTTTGATTCTAAGAAGAAATTTCTCAAAAATTAAGAGATTCTCAAAAACTATTCCATGGTCAAGGTCCAGGAATTCATGAAATATTCAAAAAATTAAAAAGCCAATTTTCCATGTTGTGGCCTCTAATTTTTATATTTTTTAGGGATTAGACATCCTATTCTTTGATTCTAAGAAGAAATTTCTCACAAATTAAGAGATTCTCAAAAACTATTCCATGGTCAAGGTCCAGGAATTCATGAAATATTCAAAAAATTAAAAGTTCAAATTTCCATGTTGTGGCCTCTAATTTTTTTATTTTTTAGGGATTAGACATTCTATTCTTTGATTCTAAGAAGAAATTTCTCAAAAATTAAGAGATTCTCAAAAACTATTCCATGGTCAAGGTCCAGGAATTCATGAAATATTCAAAAAATTAAAAAGCCAATTTTCCATGTTGTGGCCTCTAATTTTTATATTTTTTAGGATTAGACATCCTATTCTTTGATTCTAAGAAGAAATTTCTCAAAAATTAAGAGATTCTCAAAAACTATTCCATGGTCAAGGTCCAGGAATTCATGAAATATTCAAAAAATTAAAAAGCCAATTTTCCATGTTGTGGCCTCTAATTTTTATATTTTTTAGGATTAGACATCCTATTCTTTGATTCTAAGAAGAAATTTCTCACAAATTAAGAGATTCTCAAAAACTATTCCATGGTCAAGGTCCAGGAATTCATGAAATATTCAAAAAATTAAAAAGCCAATTTTCCATGTTGTGGCCTCTAATTTTTATATTTTTTAGGGATTAGACATCCTATTCTTTGATTCTAAGAAGAAATTTCTCAAAAATTAAGAGATTCTCAAAAACTATTCCATGGTCAAGGTCCAGGAATTCATGAAATATTCAAAAAATTAAAAAGCCAATTTTCCATGTTGTGGCCTCTAATTTTTTTATTTTTTAGGGATTAGACATCCTATTCTTTGATTCTAAGAAGAAATTTCTCAAAAATTAAGAGATTCTCAAAAACTATTCCATGGTCAAGGTCCAGGAATTCATGAAATATTCAAAAAATTAAAAAGCCAATTTTCCATGTTGTGGCCTCTAATTTTTATATTTTTTAGGGATTAGACATCCTATTCTTTGATTCTAAGAAGAAATTTCTCACAAATTAAGAGAAACTCAAAAACTATTACATGGTCAAGGTCCAGTTATTTTTGAAATATTTAAAAAATTAAAAGTTCAAATTTCCATGTTGTGGGTTCTAATTTTTATATTTTTTAGGGATTAGACATCCTATTCTTTGATTCTAAGAAGAAATTTCTCAAAAATTAAGAGAAACTCAAAAACTATTCCATGGTCAAGGTCCAGAAATTCATGAAATATTCAAAAAATTAAAAAGCCAATTTTCCATGTTGTGGCCTCTAATTTTTTTATTTTTTAGGGATTAGACATACTATTCTTTGATTCTAAGAAGAAATTTCTCAAAAATTAAGAGAAACTCAAAAACTATTCCATGGTCAAGGTCCAGGAATTCATGAAATATTCAAAAAATTAAAAAGCCAATTTTCCATGTTGTGGCCTCTAATTTTTATATTTTTTAGGGATTAGACATACTATTCTTTGATTCTAAGAAGAAATTTCTCAAAAATTAAGAGAAACTCAAAAACTATTCCATGGTCAAGGTCCAGGAATTCATGAAATATTCAAAAAATTAAAAAGCCAATTTTCCATGTTGTGGCCTCTAATTTTTATATTTTTTAGGGATTAGACATCCTATTCTTTGATTCTAAGAAGAAATTTCTCAAAAATTAAGAGATTCTCAAAAACTATTCCATGGTCAAGGTCCAGGAATTCATGAAATATTCAAAAAATTAAAAAGCCAATTTTCCATGTTGTGGCCTCTAATTTTTATATTTTTAGGGATTAGACATCCTATTCTTTGATTCTAAGAAGAAATTTCTCAAAAATTAAGAGATTCAAAAACTATTCCATGGTCAAGGTCCAGGAATTCATGAAATATTCAAAAAATTAAAAAGCCAATTTTCCATGTTGTGGCCTCTAATTTTTATATTTTTTAGGGATTAGACATACTATTCTTTGATTCTAAGAAGAAATTTCTCAAAAATTAAGAGATTCTCAAAAACTATTCCATGGTCAAGGTCCAGGAATTCATGAAATATTCAAAAAATTAAAAAGCCAATTTTCCATGTTGTGGCCTCTAATTTTTATATTTTTTAGGATTAGACATCCTATTCTTTGATTCTAAGAAGAAATTTCTCAAAAATTAAGAGATTCTCAAAAACTATTCCATGGTCAAGGTCCAGGAATTCATGAAATATTCAAAAAATTAAAAAGCCAATTTTCCATGTTGTGGCCTCTAATTTTTATATTTTTAGGGATTAGACATCCTATTCTTTGATTCTAAGAAGAAATTTCTCAAAAATTAAGAGATTCTCAAAAACTATTCCATGGTCAAGGTCCAGGAATTCATGAAATATTCAAAAAATTAAAAAGCCAATTTTCCATGTTGTGGCCTCTAATTTTTATATTTTTTAGGGATTAGACATCCTATTCTTTGATTCTAAGAAGAAATTTCTCACAAATTAAGAGATTCTCAAAAACTATTCCATGGTCAAGGTCCAGGAATTCATGAAATATTCAAAAAATTAAAAGTTCAAATTTCCATGTTGTGGCCTCTAATTTTTTTTTTTTTAGGGATTAGACATTCTATTCTTTGATTCTAAGAAGAAATTTCTCACAAATTAAGAGATTCTCAAAAACTATTCCATGGTCAAGGTCCAGGAATTCATGAAATATTCAAAAAATTAAAAGTTCAAATTTCCATGTTGTGGCCTCTAATTTTTTTATTTTTTAGGGATTAGACATTCTATTCTTTGATTCTAAGAAGAAATTTCTCAAAAATTAAGAGATTCTCAAAAACTATTCCATGGTCAAGGTCCAGGAATTCATGAAATATTCAAAAAATTAAAAAGCCAATTTTCCATGTTGTGGCCTCTAATTTTTATATTTTTTAGGATTAGACATCCTATTCTTTGATTCTAAGAAGAAATTTCTCAAAAATTAAGAGATTCTCAAAAACTATTCCATGGTCAAGGTCCAGGAATTCATGAAATATTCAAAAAATTAAAAAGCCAATTTTCCATGTTGTGGCCTCTAATTTTTATATTTTTAGGGATTAGACATCCTATTCTTTGATTCTAAGAAGAAATTTCTCAAAAATTAAGAGATTCTCAAAAACTATTCCATGGTCAAGGTCCAGGAATTCATGAAATATTCAAAAAATTAAAAAGCCAATTTTCCATGTTGTGGCCTCTAATTTTTTTATTTTTTAGGGATTAGACATCCTATTCTTTGATTCTAAGAAGAAATTTCTCAAAAATTAAGAGATTCTCAAAAACTATTCCATGGTCAAGGTCCAGGAATTCATGAAATATTCAAAAAATTAAAAAGCCAATTTTCCATGTTGTGGCCTCTAATTTTTATATTTTTTAGGGATTAGACATCCTATTCTTTGATTCTAAGAAGAAATTTCTCACAAATTAAGAGAAACTCAAAAACTATTACATGGTCAAGGTCCAGTTATTTTTGAAATATTTAAAAAATTAAAAGTTCAAATTTCCATGTTGTGGGTTCTAATTTTTATATTTTTTAGGGATTAGACATCCTATTCTTTGATTCTAAGAAGAAATTTCTCAAAAATTAAGAGAAACTCAAAAACTATTCCATGGTCAAGGTCCAGAAATTCATGAAATATTCAAAAAATTAAAAAGCCAATTTTCCATGTTGTGGCCTCTAATTTTTTTATTTTTTAGGGATTAGACATTCTATTCTTTGATTCTAAGAAGAAATTTCTCAAAAATTAAGAGAAACTCAAAAACTATTCCATGGTCAAGGTCCAGGAATTCATGAAATATTCAAAAAATTAAAAAGCCAATTTTCCATGTTGTGGCCTCTAATTTTTTTATTTTTTAGGGATTAGACATTCTATTCTTTGATTCTAAGAAGAAATTTCTCAAAAATTAAGAGAAACTCAAAAACTATTACATGGTCAAGGTCCAGTTATTTTTGAAATATTTAAAAAATTAAAAGTTCAAATTTCCATGTTGTGGCCTCTAATTTTTTTATTTTTTAGGGATTAGACATTCTATTCTTTGATTCTAAGAAGAAATTTCTCAAAAATTAAGAGATTCTCAAAAACTATTCCATGGTCAAGGTCCAGGAATTCATGAAATATTCAAAAAATTAAAAAGCCAATTTTCCATGTTGTGGCCTCTAATTTTTTTATTTTTTAGGGATTAGACATCCTATTCTTTGATTCTAAGAAGAAATTTTTCAAAAATTAAGAGAAACTCAAAAACAATTCCATGGTCAAGGTCCAGGAATTTCTGAATAATTAAAAAAAATAAAAAAAAAATTTTTGATACGAGCGGGCTTTAAGTTTATATTTTTTAGGTACTAGAACTTACAACAAAAATTTTAAAATAATTTAAGACAATGTTTCCTAACTAACTTCCAAATTATTCCATGGTCAAGGTCCAGGAATTTTTAAAAAATTTAAAAAAATTTAAAAAAATTAAAAAAAAATTTTGATACGGGTGAGCTTTTATTTTATATTTTTTAGGTATTAGAACTTAAGAGATAAATTTTAAAATAATTTAAAAAGCTTTTGTCCTGAAGGTTTCAAAATTATTCCATGGTCAAGGTCCAGGAATTTTTAAAAAATTTTTGATACGGGCGGGCTTTAATTTTATAATTTTTAGGTATTAGAACTTAAGAGATAAATTTTAAAATAATTTAAAAAGCTTTTGTCCTGAAGGTTTCAAAATTATTCCATGGTCAAGGTCCAGGAATTTTTAAAAAATTTTTGATACGGGCGGGCTTTAATTTTATAATTTTTAGGTATTAGAACTTAAGAGATAAATTTTAAAATAATTTAAAAAGCTTTTGTCCTGAAGGTTTCAAAATTATTCCATGGTCAAGGTCCAGGAATTTTAAAAAAATTTAAAAAAATTTTTGATATGGGCGGGCTTTAATTTTATAATTTTTAGGTATTAGAACTTAAGAGATAAATTTTAAAATAATTTAAAAAGCTTTTGTCCTGAAGGTTTCAAAATTATTCCATGGTCAAGGTCCAGGAATTTTTAAAAAATTTAAAAAAATTTTAAAAAATTTTTGATACGGGCGGGCTTTAATTTTATAATTTTTAGGTATTAGAACTTAAGAGATAAATTTTAAAATAATTTAAAAAGCTTTTGTCCTGAAGGTTTCAAAATTATTCCATGGTCAAGGTCCAGGAATTTTTAAAAAATTTAAAAAAATTTAAAAAAATTTTTGATACGGGCGGGCTTTAATTTTATAATTTTTAGGTATTAGAACTTAAGAGATAAATTTTAAAATAATTTAAAAAGCTTTTGTCCTGAAGGTTTCAAAATTATTCCATGGTCAAGGTCCAAAAATTTTAAAAAAATTTAAAAAAATTTAAAAAAATTTTTGATACGGGCGGGCTTTAATTTTATAATTTTTAGGTATTAGAACTTAAGAGATAAATTTAAAAAAATTTAAAAAAATTTTTGATACGGGCGGGCTTTAATTTTATAATTTTTAGGTATTAGAACTTAAGAGATAAATTTTAAAATAATTTAAAAAGCTTTTGTCCTGAAGGTTTCAAAATTATTCCATGGTCAAGGTCCAGGAATTTTTAAAAAATTTTAAAAAATTTTAAAAAATTTTTGATACGGGCGGGCTTTAATTTTATAATTTTTAGGTATTAGAACTTAAGAGATAAATTTTAAAATAATTTAAAAAGCTTTTGTCCTGAAGGTTTCAAAATTATTCCATGGTCAAGGTCCAGGAATTTTTAAAAAATTTAAAAAAATTTAAAAAAATTTTTGATACGGGCGGGCTTTAATTTTATAATTTTTAGGTATTAGAACTTAAGAGATAAATTTTAAAATAATTTAAAAAGCTTTTGTCCTGAAGGTTTCAAAATTATTCCATGGTCAAGGTCCAAAAATTTTAAAAAAATTTAAAAAAATTTAAAAAAATTTTTGATACGGGCGGGCTTTAATTTTATAATTTTTAGGTATTAGAACTTAAGAGATAAATTTAAAAAAATTTAAAAAAATTTTTGATACGGGCGGGCTTTAATTTTATAATTTTTAGGTATTAGAACTTAAGAGATAAATTTTAAAATAATTTAAAAAGCTTTTGTCCTGAAGGTTTCAAAATTATTCCATGGTCAAGGTCCAGGAATTTTTAAAAAATTTTTGATACGGGCGGGCTTTAATTTTATAATTTTTAGGTATTAGAACTTAAGAGATAAATTTTAAAATAATTTAAAAAGCTTTTGTCCTGAAGGTTTCAAAATTATTCCATGGTCAAGGTCCAGGAATTTTTAAAAAATTTTTGATACGGGCGGGCTTTAATTTTATAATTTTTAGGTATTAGAACTTAAGAGATAAATTTTAAAATAATTTAAAAAGCTTTTGTCCTGAAGGTTTCAAAATTATTCCATGGTCAAGGTCCAGGAATTTTAAAAAAATTTAAAAAAATTTTTGATATGGGCGGCTTTAATTTTATAATTTTTAGGTATTAGAACTTAAAAGATAAATTTTAAAATAATTTAAAAAGCTTTTGTCCTGAAGGTTTCAAAATTATTCCATGGTCAAGGTCAAGGAATTTTTGAAATATTTGAAAAATTAAAAGTTCAAATTTCCATGTTGTGGGTTCTAATTTTTATATTTTTTAGGGATTAGACATCCTATTCTTTGATTCTAAGAAGAAATTTCTCAAAAATTAAGAGAAACTCAAAAACAATTCCATGGTCAAGGTCCAGTTATTTTTGAAATATTTAAAAAAATTTTTGATACGGGCGGGCTTTAATTTTATAATTTTTAGGTATTAGAACTTAAGAGATAAATTTTAAAATAATTTAAAAAGCTTTTGTCCTGAAGGTTTCAGAATTATTCCATGGTCAAGGTCCAGGAATTTTTAAAAATTAAAAAAAATTTTTTTTTAATTAAAAATATTTTTAGACTCTAATTTTATGTTTTTTGTGTATTAGATAATCAAACTTAAATTTTAAAAAAAATTAGAAGTCTTTTTTTCAATAATATTTCAAAGTTATTCCATGGTCAATGTCAAGGAATTTTTAAAAATTAAAAAAAAAATTTTTTGAATTAAAAATATTTTTAGACTCTAATTTTATGTTTTTTGTGTATTAGATAATCAAACTTAAATTTTAAAAAAAACTAGAAGTCTTTTTTTCAATAATATTTCAAAGTTATTCCATGGTCAATGTCAAGGAATTTTTAAAAATTAAAAAAAAAATTTTTTGAATTAAAAATATTTTTAGACTCTAATTTTATGTTTTTTGTGTATTAGATAATCAAACTTAAATTTTAAAAAAAATTAGAAGTCTTTTTTTCAATAATATTTCAAAGTTATTCCATGGTCAATGTCAAGGAATTTTTAAATTAAAAAATTAAAAATTTTTTTTTAATTAAAAATATTTTTAGACTCTAATTTTATGTTTTTTGTGTATTAGATAATCAAACTTAAATTAAAAAAAAATTAGAAGACTTTTTTTCAATAATATTTCAAAGTTATTCCATGGTCAATGTCAAGGAATTTTTAAAAATTAAAAAAAAATTTTTTGAATTAAAAATATTTTTAGACTCTAATTTTATGTTTTTTGTGTATTAGATAATCAAACTTAAATTAAAAAAAAATTAGAAGACTTTTTTTCAATAATATTTCAAAGTTATTCCATGGTCAATGTCAAGGAATTTTTAAAAATTAAAAAAATTTTTTTAATTAAAAATATTTTTAGACTCTAATTTTATGTTTTTGTGTATTAGATAATCAAACTTAAATTTTAAAAAAACTAGAAGTCTTTTTTTCAATAATATTTCAAAGTTATTCCATGGTCAATGTCAAGGAATTTTTAAAAATTAAAAAAAATTTTTTTTTAATTAAAAATATTTTTAGACTCTAATTTTATGTTTTTTGTGTATTAGATAATCAAACTTAAATTAAAAAAAAATTAGAAGACTTTTTTTCAATAATATTTCAAAGTTATTCCATGGTCAATGTCAAGGAATTTTTAAAAATTAAAAAAAATTTTTTGAATTAAAAATATTTTTAGACTCTAATTTTATGTTTTTGTGTATTAGATAATCAAACTTAAATTTTAAAAAAATTAGAAGTCTTTTTTTCAATAATATTTCAAAGTTATTCCATGGTCAATGTCAAGGAATTTATAAAATTAAAAAAAAATTTTTTTTAATTAAAAATATTTTTAGACTCTAATTTTATGTTTTTTGTGTATTAGATAATCAAACTTAAATTTTAAAAAAATTAGAAGACTTTTTTCAATAATATTTCAAAGTTATTCCATGGTCAATGTCAAGGAATTTTTAAAAATTAAAAAAATTTTTTTTTAATTAAAAATATTTTTAGACTCTAATTTTATGTTTTTGTGTATTAGATAATCAAACTTAAATTTTAAAAAAAATTAGAAGTCTTTTTTTCAATAATATTTCAAAGTTATTCCATGGTCAATGTCAAGGAATTTTTAAAAATTAAAAAAAAATTTTTTTGAATTAAAAATATTTTTAGACTCTAATTTTATGTTTTTTGTGTATTAGATAATCAAACTTAAATTTTAAAAAAAATTAGAAGTCTTTTTTTCAATAATATTTCAAAGTTATTCCATGGTCAATGTCAAGGAATTTTTAAAAATTAAAAAAAATTTTTTTTTAATTAAAAATATTTTTAGACTCTAATTTTATGTTTTTTGTGTATTAGATAATCAAACTTAAATTTTAAAAAAAATTAGAAGTCTTTTTTTCAATAATATTTCAAAGTTATTCCATGGTCAATGTCAAGGAATTTATAAAATTAAAAAAAAATTTTTTTGAATTAAAAATATTTTTAGACTCTAATTTTATGTTTTTTGTGTATTAGATAATCAAACTTAAATTTTAAAAAAAATTAGAAGTCTTTTTTTCAATAATATTTCAAAGTTATTCCATGGTCAATGTCAAGGAATTTATAAAATTAAAAAAAAATTTTTTTGAATTAAAAATATTTTTAGACTCTAATTTTATGTTTTTTGTGTATTAGATAATCAAACTTAAATTAAAAAAAAATTAGAAGACTTTTTTTCAATAATATTTCAAAGTTATTCCATGGTCAATGTCAAGGAATTTTTAAAAATTAAAAAAAAATTTTTTGAATTAAAAATATTTTTAGACTCTAATTTTATGTTTTTTGTGTATTAGATAATCAAACTTAAATTAAAAAAAAATTAGAAGACTTTTTTTCAATAATATTTCAAAGTTATTCCATGGTCAATGTCAAGGAATTTTTAAAAATTAAAAAAAATTTTTTTTTAATTAAAAATATTTTTAGACTCTAATTTTATGTTTTTTGTGTATTAGATAATCAAACTTAAATTTTAAAAAAAATTAGAAGTCTTTTTTTCAATAATATTTCAAAGTTATTCCATGGTCAATGTCAAGGAATTTTTAAAAATTAAAAAAAAATTTTTTTGAATTAAAAATATTTTTAGACTCTAATTTTATGTTTTTTGTGTATTAGATAATCAAACTTAAATTTTAAAAAAATTAGAAGTCTTTTTTTTCAATAATATTTCAAAGTTATTCCATGGTCAATGTCAAGGAATTTATAAAATTAAAAAAAAATTTTTTTGAATTAAAAATATTTTTAGACTCTAATTTTATGTTTTTTGTGTATTAGATAATCAAACTTAAATTTTAAAAAAAATTAGAAGTCTTTTTTTCAATAATATTTCAAAGTTATTCCATGGTCAATGTCAAGGAATTTATAAAATTAAAAAAAAATTTTTTTGAATTAAAAATATTTTTAGACTCTAATTTTATGTTTTTTGTGTATTAGATAATCAAACTTAAATTTTAAAAAAAATTAGAAGTCTTTTTTTCAATAATATTTCAAAGTTATTCCATGGTCAATGTCAAGGAATTTTTAAAAATTAAAAAAAAATTTTTTGAATTAAAAATATTTTTAGACTCTAATTTTATGTTTTTTGTGTATTAGATAATCAAACTTAAATTTTAAAAAAAATTAGAAGTCTTTTTTTCAATAATATTTCAAAGTTATTCCATGGTCAATGTCAAGGAATTTTTAAAAATTAAAAAAAATTTTTTTTTAATTAAAAATATTTTTAGACTCTAATTTTATGTTTTTGTGTATTAGATAATCAAACTTAAATTAAAAAAATTAGAAGACTTTTTTCAATAATATTTCAAAGTTATTCCATGGTCAATGTCAAGGAATTTTTAAAAATTAAAAAAAATTTTTTGAATTAAAAATATTTTTAGACTCTAATTTTATGTTTTTTGTGTATTAGATAATCAAACTTAAATTAAAAAAAAATTAGAAGACTTTTTTTCAATAATATTTCAAAGTTATTCCATGGTCAATGTCAAGGAATTTTTAAAAATCAAAAAAAATTTTTTTTTAATTAAAATATTTTTAGACTCTAATTTTATGTTTTTGTGTATTAGATAATCAAACTTAAATTTTAAAAAAACTAGAAGTCTTTTTTTCAATAATATTTCAAAGTTATTCCATGGTCAATGTCAAGGAATTTTTAAAAATTAAAAAAAAATTTTTTGAATTAAAAATATTTTTAGACTCTAATTTTATGTTTTTGTGTATTAGATAATCAAACTTAAATTTTAAAAAAATTAGAAGTCTTTTTTTCAATAATATTTCAAAGTTATTCCATGGTCAATGTCAAGGAATTTTTAAAAATTAAAAAAATTTTTTGAATTAAAAATATTTTTAGACTCTAATTTTATGTTTTTTGTGTATTAGATAATCAAACTTAAATTAAAAAAATTAGAAGACTTTTTTCAATAATATTTCAAAGTTATTCCATGGTCAATGTCAAGGAATTTTTAAAAATTAAAAAAATTTTTTGAATTAAAAATATTTTTAGACTCTAATTTTATGTTTTTTGTGTATTAGATAATCAAACTTAAATTAAAAAAAAATTAGAAGACTTTTTTTCAATAATATTTCAAAGTTATTCCATGGTCAATGTCAAGGAATTTTTAAAAATTAAAAAAAATTTTTTTTTAATTAAAAATATTTTTAGACTCTAATTTTATGTTTTTGTGTATTAGATAATCAAACTTAAATTTTAAAAAAACTAGAAGTCTTTTTTTCAATAATATTTCAAAGTTATTCCATGGTCAATGTCAAGGAATTTTTAAAAATTAAAAAAAATTTTTTTTTAATTAAAAATATTTTTAGACTCTAATTTTATGTTTTTTGTGTATTAGATAATCAAACTTAAATTAAAAAAAAATTAGAAGACTTTTTTTCAATAATATTTCAAAGTTATTCCATGGTCAATGTCAAGGAATTTTTAAAAATTAAAAAAATTTTTTGAATTAAAAATATTTTTAGACTCTAATTTTATGTTTTTTGTGTATTAGATAATCAAACTTAAATTAAAAAAATTAGAAGACTTTTTTCAATAATATTTCAAAGTTATTCCATGGTCAATGTCAAGGAATTTTTAAAAATTAAAAAAAATTTTTTTTTAATTAAAAATATTTTTAGACTCTAATTTTATGTTTTTTGTGTATTAGATAATCAAACTTAAATTTTAAAAAAAATTAGAAGTCTTTTTTTCAATAATATTTCAAAGTTATTCCATGGTCAATGTCAAGGAATTTTTAAAAATTAAAAAAATTTTTTTGAATTAAAAATATTTTTAGACTCTAATTTTATGTTTTTTGTGTATTAGATAATCAAACTTAAATTTTAAAAAAAACTAGAAGTCTTTTTTTCAATAATATTTCAAAGTTATTCCATGGTCAATGTCAAGGAATTTTTAAAAATTAAAAAAATTTTTTTGAATTAAAAATATTTTTAGACTCTAATTTTATGTTTTTTGTGTATTAGATAATCAAACTTAAATTTTAAAAAAAACTAGAAGTCTTTTTTTCAATAATATTTCAAAGTTATTCCATGGTCAATGTCAAGGAATTTTTAAAAATTAAAAAAAAATTTTTTGAATTAAAAATATTTTTAGACTCTAATTTTATGTTTTTTGTGTATTAGATAATCAAACTTAAATTTTAAAAAAAATTAGAAGTCTTTTTTTCAATAATATTTCAAAGTTATTCCATGGTCAATGTCAAGGAATTTTTAAAAATTAAAAAAAATTTTTTTTTAATTAAAAATATTTTTAGACTCTAATTTTATGTTTTTTGTGTATTAGATAATCAAACTTAAATTTTAAAAAAAATTAGAAGTCTTTTTTTCAATAATATTTCAAAGTTATTCCATGGTCAATGTCAAGGAATTTTTAAAAATTAAAAAAAATTTTTTTTTAATTAAAAATATTTTTAGACTCTAATTTTATGTTTTTTGTGTATTAGATAATCAAACTTAAATTAAAAAAAAATTAGAAGACTTTTTTTCAATAATATTTCAAAGTTATTCCATGGTCAATGTCAAGGAATTTTTAAAAAAAAAAAAAAAATTTTTTTAATTAAAAATATTTTTAGACTCTAATTTTATGTTTTTTGTGTATTAGATAATCAAACTTAAATTTTAAAAAAAATTAGAAGTCTTTTTTTCAATAATATTTCAAAGTTATTCCATGGTCAATGTCAAGGAATTTTTAAAAATTAAAAAAAAATTTTTTTGAATTAAAAATATTTTTAGACTCTAATTTTATGTTTTTGTGTATTAGATAATCAAACTTAAATTTTAAAAAAATTAGAAGTCTTTTTTTCAATAATATTTCAAAGTTATTCCATGGTCAATGTCAAGGAATTTATAAAATTAAAAAAAAATTTTTTTGAATTAAAAATATTTTTAGACTCTAATTTTATGTTTTTTGTGTATTAGATAATCAAACTTAAATTTTAAAAAAAATTAGAAGTCTTTTTTTCAATAATATTTCAAAGTTATTCCATGGTCAATGTCAAGGAATTTTTAAAAATTAAAAAAAATTTTTTTTTAATTAAAAATATTTTTAGACTCTAATTTTATGTTTTTTGTGTATTAGATAATCAAACTTAAATTTTAAAAAAAATTAGAAGTCTTTTTTTCAATAATATTTCAAAGTTATTCCATGGTCAATGTCAAGGAATTTATAAAATTAAAAAAAAATTTTTTTTAATTAAAAATATTTTTAGACTCTAATTTTATGTTTTTTGTGTATTAGATAATCAAACTTAAATTTTAAAAAAAACTAGAAGTCTTTTTTTCAATAATATTTCAAAGTTATTCCATGGTCAATGTCAAGGAATTTATAAAATTAAAAAAATTTTTTTGAATTAAAAATATTTTTAGACTCTAATTTTATGTTTTTTGTGTATTAGATAATCAAACTTAAATTTTAAAAAAACTAGAAGTCTTTTTTTCAATAATATTTCAAAGTTATTCCATGGTCAATGTCAAGGAATTTATAAAATTAAAAAAATTTTTTTAATTAAAAATATTTTTAGACTCTAATTTTATGTTTTTTGTGTATTAGATAATCAAACTTAAATTAAAAAAATTAGAAGACTTTTTTCAATAATATTTCAAAGTTATTCCATGGTCAATGTCAAGGAATTTATAAAATTAAAAAAATTTTTTTGAATTAAAAATATTTTTAGACTCTAATTTTATGTTTTTTGTGTATTAGATAATCAAACTTAAATTTTAAAAAAATTAGAAGTCTTTTTTTCAATAATATTTCAAAGTTATTCCATGGTCAATGTCAAGGAATTTATAAAATTAAAAAAATTTTTTTGAATTAAAAATATTTTTAGACTCTAATTTTATGTTTTTTGTGTATTAGATAATCAAACTTAAATTTTAAAAAAATTAGAAGTCTTTTTTTCAATAATATTTCAAAGTTATTCCATGGTCAATGTCAAGGAATTTATAAAATTAAAAAAATTTTTTTAATTAAAAATATTTTTAGACTCTAATTTTATGTTTTTTGTGTATTAGATAATCAAACTTAAATTTTAAAAAAATTAGAAGTCTTTTTTTCAATAATATTTCAAAGTTATTCCATGGTCAATGTCAAGGAATTTATAAAATTAAAAAAAATTTTTTTGAATTAAAAATATTTTTAGACTCTAATTTTATGTTTTTTGTGTATTAGATAATCAAACTTAAATTTTAAAAAAATTAGAAGTCTTTTTTTTTCAATAATATTTCAAAGTTATTCCATGGTCAATGTCAAGGAATTTATAAAATTAAAAAAATTTTTTTAATTAAAAATATTTTTAGACTCTAATTTTATGTTTTTTGTGTATTAGATAATCAAACTTAAATTTTAAAAAAACTAGAAGTCTTTTTTCAATAATATTTCAAAGTTATTCCATGGTCAATGTCAAGGAATTTATAAAATTAAAAAAATTTTTTTAATTAAAAATATTTTTAGACTCTAATTTTATGTTTTTTGTGTATTAGATAATCAAACTTAAATTTTAAAAAAATTAGAAGTCTTTTTTCAATAATATTTCAAAGTTATTCCATGGTCAATGTCAAGGAATTTTTAAAAATTAAAAAAAAATTTTTTGAATTAAAAATATTTTTAGACTCTAATTTTATGTTTTTTGTGTATTAGATAATCAAACTTAAATTTTAAAAAAAATTAGAAGTCTTTTTTTCAATAATATTTCAAAGTTATTCCATGGTCAATGTCAAGGAATTTATAAAATTAAAAAAATTTTTTTAATTAAAAATATTTTTAGACTCTAATTTTATGTTTTTTGTGTATTAGATAATCAAACTTAAATTTTAAAAAAAACTAGAAGTCTTTTTTTCAATAATATTTCAAAGTTATTCCATGGTCAATGTCAAGGAATTTATAAAATTAAAAAAAAATTTTTTTTAATTAAAAATATTTTTAGACTCTAATTTTATGTTTTTTGTGTATTAGATAATCAAACTTAAATTTTAAAAAAATTAGAAGTCTTTTTTCAATAATATTTCAAAGTTATTCCATGGTCAATGTCAAGGAATTTATAAAATTAAAAAAATTTTTTTTTGAATTAAAAATATTTTTAGACTCTAATTTTATGTTTTTTGTGTATTAGATAATCAAACTTAAATTTTAAAAAAACTAGAAGTCTTTTTTTCAATAATATTTCAAAGTTATTCCATGGTCAATGTCAAGGAATTTATAAAATTAAAAAAAAATTTTTTTTAATTAAAAATATTTTTAGACTCTAATTTTATGTTTTTTGTGTATTAGATAATCAAACTTAAATTAAAAAAAAATTAGAAGACTTTTTTTCAATAATATTTCAAAGTTATTCCATGGTCAATGTCAAGGAATTTTTAAAAATTAAAAAAAATTTTTTTTTAATTAAAAATATTTTTAGACTCTAATTTTATGTTTTTGTGTATTAGATAATCAAACTTAAATTTTAAAAAAAACTAGAAGTCTTTTTTTCAATAATATTTCAAAGTTATTCCATGGTCAATGTCAAGGAATTTTTAAAAATTAAAAAAAAAATTTTTTGAATTAAAAATATTTTTAGACTCTAATTTTATGTTTTTTGTGTATTAGATAATCAAACTTAAATTTTAAAAAAAATTAGAAGTCTTTTTTTTCAATAATATTTCAAAGTTATTCCATGGTCAATGTCAAGGAATTTATAAAATTAAAAAAATTTTTTTAATTAAAAATATTTTTAGACTCTAATTTTATGTTTTTTGTGTATTAGATAATCAAACTTAAATTTTAAAAAAACTAGAAGTCTTTTTTTCAATAATATTTCAAAGTTATTCCATGGTCAATGTCAAGGAATTTATAAAATAAAAAAAAATTTTTTTAATTAAAAATATTTTTAGACTCTAATTTTATGTTTTTTGTGTATTAGATAATCAAACTTAAATTTTAAAAAAAACTAGAAGTCTTTTTTTCAATAATATTTCAAAGTTATTCCATGGTCAATGTCAAGGAATTTATAAAATTAAAAAAAAATTTTTTTAATTAAAAATATTTTTAGACTCTAATTTTATGTTTTTTGTGTATTAGATAATCAAACTTAAATTTTAAAAAAAATTAGAAGTCTTTTTTTCAATAATATTTCAAAGTTATTCCATGGTCAATGTCAAGGAATTTATAAAATTAAAAAAAAATTTTTTTTAATTAAAAATATTTTTAGACTCTAATTTTATGTTTTTTGTGTATTAGATAATCAAACTTAAATTTTAAAAAAAATTAGAAGTCTTTTTTTCAATAATATTTCAAAGTTATTCCATGGTCAATGTCAAGGAATTTTTAAAATTAAAAAAAAATTTTTTTGAATTAAAAATATTTTTAGACTCTAATTTTATGTTTTTTGTGTATTAGATAATCAAACTTAAATTTTAAAAAAAATTAGAAGTCTTTTTTCAATAATATTTCAAAGTTATTCCATGGTCAATGTCAAGGAATTTATAAAATTAAAAAAAAATTTTTTTTAATTAAAAATATTTTTAGACTCTAATTTTATGTTTTTTGTGTATTAGATAATCAAACTTAAATTTTAAAAAAACTAGAAGTCTTTTTTCAATAATATTTCAAAGTTATTCCATGGTCAATGTCAAGGAATTTATAAAATTAAAAAAAAATTTTTTTTAATTAAAAATATTTTTAGACTCTAATTTTATGTTTTTTGTGTATTAGATAATCAAACTTAAATTTTAAAAAAAACTAGAAGTCTTTTTTTCAATAATATTTCAAAGTTATTCCATGGTCAATGTCAAGGAATTTATAAAATTAAAAAAAAATTTTTTTTAATTAAAAATATTTTTAGACTCTAATTTTATGTTTTTGTGTATTAGATAATCAAACTTAAATTTTAGAAGTCTTTTTTCAATAAAAAAAATTAGAAGTCTTTTTTTCAATAATATTTCAAAGTTATTCCATGGTCAATGTCAAGGAATTTATAAAATTAAAAAAATTTTTTTAATTAAAAATATTTTTAGACTCTAATTTTATGTTTTTTGTGTATTAGATAATCAAACTTAAATTTTAAAAAAATTAGAAGTCTTTTTTTCAATAATATTTCAAAGTTATTCCATGGTCAATGTCAAGGAATTTATAAAATTAAAAAAATTTTTTTGAATTAAAAATATTTTTAGACTCTAATTTTATGTTTTTTGTGTATTAGATAATCAAACTTAAATTTTAAAAAAACTAGAAGTCTTTTTTTCAATAATATTTCAAAGTTATTCCATGGTCAATGTCAAGGAATTTATAAAATTAAAAAAAAATTTTTTTAATTAAAAATATTTTTAGACTCTAATTTTATGTTTTTGTGTATTAGATAATCAAACTTAAATTTTAAAAAAATTAGAAGTCTTTTTTCAATAATATTTCAAAGTTATTCCATGGTCAATGTCAAGGAATTTATAAAATTAAAAAAATTTTTTTAATTAAAAATATTTTTAGACTCTAATTTTATGTTTTTTGTGTATTAGATAATCAAACTTAAATTTTAAAAAAACTAGAAGTCTTTTTTTCAATAATATTTCAAAGTTATTCCATGGTCAATGTCAAGGAATTTATAAAATTAAAAAAATTTTTTTAATTAAAAATATTTTTAGACTCTAATTTTATGTTTTTTGTGTATTAGATAATCAAACTTAAATTTTAAAAAAACTAGAAGTCTTTTTTTTTCAATAATATTTCAAAGTTATTCCATGGTCAATGTCAAGGAATTTATAAAATTAAAAAAAAATTTTTTTTAATTAAAAATATTTTTAGACTCTAATTTTATGTTTTTTGTGTATTAGATAATCAAACTTAAATTTTAAAAAAAATTAGAAGTCTTTTTTTCAATAATATTTCAAAGTTATTCCATGGTCAATGTCAAGGAATTTATAAAATTAAAAAAATTTTTTTTTTTAATTAAAAATATTTTTAGACTCTAATTTTATGTTTTTTGTGTATTAGATAATCAAACTTAAATTTTAAAAAAAATTAGAAGTCTTTTTTTCAATAATATTTCAAAGTTATTCCATGGTCAATGTCAAGGAATTTATAAAATTTAAAAAAAAATTTTTTTGAATTAAAAATATTTTTAGACTCTAATTTTATGTTTTTTGTGTATTAGATAATCAAACTTAAATTTTAAAAAAAACTAGAAGTCTTTTTTTCAATAATATTTCAAAGTTATTCCATGGTCAATGTCAAGGAATTTATAAAATTAAAAAAAAATTTTTTTTAATTAAAAATATTTTTAGACTCTAATTTTATGTTTTTTGTGTATTAGATAATCAAACTTAAATTTTAAAAAAAATTAGAAGTCTTTTTTTCAATAATATTTCAAAGTTATTCCATGGTCAATGTCAAGGAATTTATAAAATTAAAAAAAAATTTTTTTGAATTAAAAATATTTTTAGACTCTAATTTTATGTTTTTTGTGTATTAGATAATCAAACTTAAATTTTAAAAAAAACTAGAAGTCTTTTTTTCAATAATATTTCAAAGTTATTCCATGGTCAATGTCAAGGAATTTATAAAATTAAAAAAAAATTTTTTTTAATTAAAAATATTTTTAGACTCTAATTTTATGTTTTTTGTGACTCTAATTTTATGTTTTTTGTGTATTAGATAATCAAACTTAAATTTTAAAAAAATTAGAAGTCTTTTTTCAATAATATTTCAAAGTTATTCCATGGTCAATGTCAAGGAATTTATAAAATTAAAAAAATTTTTTTAATTAAAAATATTTTTAGACTCTAATTTTATGTTTTTTGTGTATTAGATAATCAAACTTAAATTTTGAATTAAAAAAAAAAATTAGAAGTCTTTTTTCAATAATATTTCAAAGTTATTCCATGGTCAATGTCAAGGAATTTATAAAATTAAAAAAATTTTTTTGAATTAAAAATATTTTTAGACTCTAATTTTATGTTTTTTGTGTATTAGATAATCAAACTTAAATTTTAAAAAAACTAGAAGTCTTTTTTTCAATAATATTTCAAAGTTATTCCATGGTCAATGAAAGGAATTTATAAAATTTAAAAAAAAAATTTTTTTAATTAAAAATATTTTTAGACTCTAATTTTATGTTTTTTGTGTATTAGATAATCAAACTTAAATTTTAAAAAAATTAGAAGTCTTTTTTTCAATAATATTTCAAAGTTATTCCATGGTCAATGTCAAGGAATTTATAAAATTAAAAAAATTTTTTTAATTAAAAATATTTTTAGACTCTAATTTTATGTTTTTTGTGTATTAGATAATCAAACTTAAATTTTAAAAAAACTAGAAGTCTTTTTTTTCAATAATATTTCAAAGTTATTCCATGGTCAATGTCAAGGAATTTATAAAAATTAAAAAAATTTTTTTAATTAAAAATATTTTTAGACTCTAATTTTATGTTTTTTGTGTATTAGATAATCAAACTTAAATTTTAAAAAAAACTAGAAGTCTTTTTTTCAATAATATTTCAAAGTTATTCCATGGTCAATGTCAAGGAATTTATAAAATTAAAAAAAAATTTTTTTAATTAAAAATATTTTTAGACTCTAATTTTATGTTTTTGTGTATTAGATAATCAAACTTAAATTTTAAAAAAAATTAGAAGTCTTTTTTTCAATAATATTTCAAAGTTATTCCATGGTCAATGTCAAGGAATTTATAAAATTAAAAAAAAATTTTTTTTAATTAAAAATATTTTTAGACTCTAATTTTATGTTTTTTGTGTATTAGATAATCAAACTTAAATTTTAAAAAAAATTAGAAGTCTTTTTTTCAATAATATTTCAAAGTTATTCCATGGTCAATGTCAAGGAATTTATAAAATTAAAAAAATTTTTTTGAATTAAAAATATTTTTAGACTCTAATTTTATGTTTTTTGTGTATTAGATAATCAAACTTAAATTTTAAAAAAACTAGAAGTCTTTTTTTCAATAATATTTCAAAGTTATTCCATGGTCAATGTCAAGGAATTTATAAAATTAAAAAAAAATTTTTTTTAATTAAAAATATTTTTAGACTCTAATTTTATGTTTTTTGTGTATTAGATAATCAAACTTAAATTTTAAAAAAAATTAGAAGTCTTTTTTTCAATAATATTTCAAAGTTATTCCATGGTCAATGTCAAGGAATTTATAAAATTAAAAAAATTTTTTTGAATTAAAAATATTTTTAGACTCTAATTTTATGTTTTTTGTGTATTAGATAATCAAACTTAAATTTTAAAAAAAACTAGAAGTCTTTTTTTCAATAATATTTCAAAGTTATTCCATGGTCAATGTCAAGGAATTTATAAAATTAAAAAAATTTTTTTGAATTAAAAATATTTTTAGACTCTAATTTTATGTTTTTGTGTATTAGATAATCAAACTTAAATTTTAAAAAAAACTAGAAGTCTTTTTTTCAATAATATTTCAAAGTTATTCCATGGTCAATGTCAAGGAATTTATAAAATTAAAAAAAAATTTTTTTTAATTAAAAATATTTTTAGACTCTAATTTTATGTTTTTTGTGTATTAGATAATCAAACTTAAATTTTAAAAAAAATTAGAAGTCTTTTTTTCAATAATATTTCAAAGTTATTCCATGGTCAATGTCAAGGAATTTATAAAATTAAAAAAAAATTTTTTTGAATTAAAAATATTTTTAGACTCTAATTTTATGTTTTTTGTGTATTAGATAATCAAACTTAAATTTAAAAAAAAACTAGAAGTCTTTTTTTCAATAATATTTCAAAGTTATTCCATGGTCAATGTCAAGGAATTTATAAAATTAAAAAAAAATTTTTTTTAATTAAAAATATTTTTAGACTCTAATTTTATGTTTTTTGTGTATTAGATAATCAAACTTAAATTAAAAAAAAATTAGAAGACTTTTTTTCAATAATATTTCAAAGTTATTCCATGGTCAATGTCAAGGAATTTTTAAAAATTAAAAAAAATTTTTTTTTAATTAAAAATATTTTTAGACTCTAATTTTATGTTTTTTGTGTATTAGATAATCAAACTTAAATTTTAAAAAAAACTAGAAGTCTTTTTTTCAATAATATTTCAAAGTTATTCCATGGTCAATGTCAAGGAATTTTTAAAAATAAAAAAAAATTTTTTTGAATTAAAAATATTTTTAGACTCTAATTTTATGTTTTTTGTGTATTAGATAATCAAACTTAAATTTTAAAAAAATTAGAAGTCTTTTTTCAATAATATTTCAAAGTTATTCCATGGTCAATGTCAAGGAATTTATAAAATTAAAAAAAAATTTTTTTTAATTAAAAATATTTTTAGACTCTAATTTTATGTTTTTTGTGTATTAGATAATCAAACTTAAATTTTAAAAAAAACTAGAAGTCTTTTTTTCAATAATATTTCAAAGTTATTCCATGGTCAATGTCAAGGAATTTATAAAATTAAAAAAAAATTTTTTTGAATTAAAAATATTTTTAGACTCTAATTTTATGTTTTTTGTGTATTAGATAATCAAACTTAAATTTTAAAAAAAACTAGAAGTCTTTTTTTCAATAATATTTCAAAGTTATTCCATGGTCAATGTCAAGGAATTTATAAAATTAAAAAAAAATTTTTTTGAATTAAAAATATTTTTAGACTCTAATTTTATGTTTTTTGTGTATTAGATAATCAAACTTAAATTTTAAAAAAAACTAGAAGTCTTTTTTTCAATAATATTTCAAAGTTATTCCATGGTCAATGTCAAGGAATTTATAAAATTAAAAAAAAATTTTTTTTAATTAAAAATATTTTTAGACTCTAATTTTATGTTTTTTGTGTATTAGATAATCAAACTTAAATTTTAAAAAAAATTAGAAGTCTTTTTTTCAATAATATTTCAAAGTTATTCCATGGTCAATGTCAAGGAATTTATAAAATTAAAAAAAAATTTTTTTGAATTAAAAATATTTTTAGACTCTAATTTTATGTTTTTTGTGTATTAGATAATCAAACTTAAATTTTAAAAAAAACTAGAAGTCTTTTTTTCAATAATATTTCAAAGTTATTCCATGGTCAATGTCAAGGAATTTATAAAATTAAAAAAAAATTTTTTTTAATTAAAAATATTTTTAGACTCTAATTTTATGTTTTTTGTGTATTAGATAATCAAACTTAAATTAAAAAAATTAGAAGACTTTTCAATAATATTTCAAAGTTATTCCATGGTCAATGTCAAGGAATTTTTAAAAATTAAAAAAATTTTTTTAATTAAAAATATTTTTAGACTCTAATTTTATGTTTTTGTGTATTAGATAATCAAACTTAAATTTTAAAAAAACTAGAAGTCTTTTTTTCAATAATATTTCAAAGTTATTCCATGGTCAATGTCAAGGAATTTTTAAAAATTAAAAAAAAATTTTTTGAATTAAAAATATTTTTAGACTCTAATTTTATGTTTTTTGTGTATTAGATAATCAAACTTAAATTTTAAAAAAATTAGAAGTCTTTTTTTTCAATAATATTTCAAAGTTATTCCATGGTCAATGTCAAGGAATTTATAAAATTAAAAAAATTTTTTTAATTAAAAATATTTTTAGACTCTAATTTTATGTTTTTGTGTATTAGATAATCAAACTTAAATTTTAAAAAAACTAGAAGTCTTTTTTTTTTCAATAATATTTCAAAGTTATTCCATGGTCAATGTCAAGGAATTTATAAAATTAAAAAAATTTTTTTAATTAAAAATATTTTTAGACTCTAATTTTATGTTTTTGTGTATTAGATAATCAAACTTAAATTTTAAAAAAAACTAGAAGTCTTTTTTTCAATAATATTTCAAAGTTATTCCATGGTCAATGTCAAGGAATTTATAAAATTAAAAAAAAATTTTTTTTAATTAAAAATATTTTTAGACTCTAATTTTATGTTTTTTGTGTATTAGATAATCAAACTTAAATTTTAAAAAAAATTAGAAGTCTTTTTTTCAATAATATTTCAAAGTTATTCCATGGTCAATGTCAAGGAATTTATAAAATTAAAAAAATTTTTTTAATTAAAAATATTTTTAGACTCTAATTTTATGTTTTTTGTGTATTAGATAATCAAACTTAAATTTTAAAAAAAATTAGAAGTCTTTTTTTCAATAATATTTCAAAGTTATTCCATGGTCAATGTCAAGGAATTTATAAAATTAAAAAAATTTTTTTGAATTAAAAATATTTTTAGACTCTAATTTTATGTTTTTTGTGTATTAGATAATCAAACTTAAATTTTAAAAAAACTAGAAGTCTTTTTTTCAATAATATTTCAAAGTTATTCCATGGTCAATGTCAAGGAATTTATAAAATTAAAAAAAAATTTTTTTTAATTAAAAATATTTTTAGACTCTAATTTTATGTTTTTTGTGTATTAGATAATCAAACTTAAATTTTAAAAAAAATTAGAAGTCTTTTTTTCAATAATATTTCAAAGTTATTCCATGGTCAATGTCAAGGAATTTATAAAATTAAAAAAATTTTTTTAATTAAAAATATTTTTAGACTCTAATTTTATGTTTTTTGTGTATTAGATAATCAAACTTAAATTTTAAAAAAAATTAGAAGTCTTTTTTTCAATAATATTTCAAAGTTATTCCATGGTCAATGTCAAGGAATTTATAAAATTAAAAAAATTTTTTTGAATTAAAAATATTTTTAGACTCTAATTTTATGTTTTTTGTGTATTAGATAATCAAACTTAAATTTTAAAAAAAACTAGAAGTCTTTTTTTCAATAATATTTCAAAGTTATTCCATGGTCAATGTCAAGGAATTTATAAAATTAAAAAAAAATTTTTTTTAATTAAAAATATTTTTAGACTCTAATTTTATGTTTTTTGTGTATTAGATAATCAAACTTAAATTTTAAAAAAAAACTAGAAGTCTTTTTTCAATAATATTTCAAAGTTATTCCATGGTCAATGTCAAGGAATTTATAAAATTAAAAAAAAATTTTTTTGAATTAAAAATATTTTTAGACTCTAATTTTATGTTTTTTGTGTATTAGATAATCAAACTTAAATTTTAAAAAAAATTAGAAGTCTTTTTTTCAATAATATTTCAAAGTTATTCCATGGTCAATGTCAAGGAATTTATAAAATTAAAAAAAAATTTTTTTGAATTAAAAATATTTTTAGACTCTAATTTTATGTTTTTTGTGTATTAGATAATCAAACTTAAATTTTAAAAAAAATTAGAAGTCTTTTTTTCAATAATATTTCAAAGTTATTCCATGGTCAATGTCAAGGAATTTATAAAATTAAAAAAAAATTTTTTTGAATTAAAAATATTTTTAGACTCTAATTTTATGTTTTTTGTGTATTAGATAATCAAACTTAAATTTAAAAAAAAACTAGAAGTCTTTTTTTCAATAATATTTCAAAGTTATTCCATGGTCAATGTCAAGGAATTTATAAAATTAAAAAAAAATTTTTTTTAATTAAAAATATTTTTAGACTCTAATTTTATGTTTTTTGTGTATTAGATAATCAAACTTAAATTAAAAAAAAATTAGAAGACTTTTTTTCAATAATATTTCAAAGTTATTCCATGGTCAATGTCAAGGAATTTTTAAAAATTAAAAAAAATTTTTTTTTAATTAAAAATATTTTTAGACTCTAATTTTATGTTTTTTGTGTATTAGATAATCAAACTTAAATTTTAAAAAAAACTAGAAGTCTTTTTTTCAATAATATTTCAAAGTTATTCCATGGTCAATGTCAAGGAATTTTTAAAAATTAAAAAAAAAATTTTTTGAATTAAAAATATTTTTAGACTCTAATTTTATGTTTTTTGTGTATTAGATAATCAAACTTAAATTTTAAAAAAAATTAGAAGTCTTTTTTTCAATAATATTTCAAAGTTATTCCATGGTCAATGTCAAGGAATTTATAAAATTAAAAAAAAATTTTTTTTAATTAAAAATATTTTTAGACTCTAATTTTATGTTTTTTGTGTATTAGATAATCAAACTTAAATTTTAAAAAAAACTAGAAGTCTTTTTTTCAATAATATTTCAAAGTTATTCCATGGTCAATGTCAAGGAATTTATAAAATTAAAAAAATTTTTTTAATTAAAAATATTTTTAGACTCTAATTTTATGTTTTTTGTGTATTAGATAATCAAACTTAAATTTTAAAAAAAATTAGAAGTCTTTTTTTCAATAATATTTCAAAGTTATTCCATGGTCAATGTCAAGGAATTTATAAAATTAAAAAAATTTTTTTAATTAAAAATATTTTTAGACTCTAATTTTATGTTTTTTGTGTATTAGATAATCAAACTTAAATTTTAAAAAAAACTAGAAGTCTTTTTTTCAATAATATTTCAAAGTTATTCCATGGTCAATGTCAAGGAATTTTTAAAAATTAAAAAAAAAATTTTTTGAATTAAAAATATTTTTAGACTCTAATTTTATGTTTTTTGTGTATTAGATAATCAAACTTAAATTTTAAAAAAAATTAGAAGTCTTTTTTTCAATAATATTTCAAAGTTATTCCATGGTCAATGTCAAGGAATTTATAAAATTAAAAAAATTTTTTTAATTAAAAATATTTTTAGACTCTAATTTTATGTTTTTTGTGTATTAGATAATCAAACTTAAATTTTAAAAAAAACTAGAAGTCTTTTTTTCAATAATATTTCAAAGTTATTCCATGGTCAATGTCAAGGAATTTATAAAATTAAAAAAAAATTTTTTTTAATTAAAAATATTTTTAGACTCTAATTTTATGTTTTTTGTGTATTAGATAATCAAACTTAAATTTTAAAAAAATTAGAAGTCTTTTTCAATAATATTTCAAAGTTATTCCATGGTCAATGTCAAGGAATTTATAAAATTAAAAAAAAATTTTTTTTAATTAAAAATATTTTTAGACTCTAATTTTATGTTTTTTGTGTATTAGATAATCAAACTTAAATTTTAAAAAAAACTAGAAGTCTTTTTTTCAATAATATTTCAAAGTTATTCCATGGTCAATGTCAAGGAATTTATAAAATTAAAAAAATTTTTTTAATTAAAAATATTTTTAGACTCTAATTTTATGTTTTTTGTGTATTAGATAATCAAACTTAAATTTTAAAAAAATTAGAAGTCTTTTTTTCAATAATATTTCAAAGTTATTCCATGGTCAATGTCAAGGAATTTATAAAATTAAAAAAATTTTTTTAATTAAAAATATTTTTAGACTCTAATTTTATGTTTTTTGTGTATTAGATAATCAAACTTAAATTTTAAAAAAATTAGAAGTCTTTTTTTCAATAATATTTCAAAGTTATTCCATGGTCAATGTCAAGGAATTTATAAAATTAAAAAAATTTTTTTAATTAAAAATATTTTTAGACTCTAATTTTATGTTTTTGTGTATTAGATAATCAAACTTAAATTTTAAAAAAACTAGAAGTCTTTTTTTCAATAATATTTCAAAGTTATTCCATGGTCAATGTCAAGGAATTTATAAAATTAAAAAAATTTTTTTAATTAAAAATATTTTTAGACTCTAATTTTATGTTTTTTGTGTATTAGATAATCAAACTTAAATTTTAAAAAAATTAGAAGTCTTTTTTTCAATAATATTTCAAAGTTATTCCATGGTCAATGTCAAGGAATTTATAAAATTTAAAAAAATTTTTTTAATTAAAAATATTTTTAGACTCTAATTTTATGTTTTTTGTGTATTAGATAATCAAACTTAAATTTTAAAAAAACTAGAAGTCTTTTTTTCAATAATATTTCAAAGTTATTCCATGGTCAATGTCAAGGAATTTATAAAATTAAAAAAATTTTTTTAATTAAAAATATTTTTAGACTCTAATTTTATGTTTTTTGTGTATTAGATAATCAAACTTAAATTTTAAAAAAAATTAGAAGTCTTTTTTTCAATAATATTTCAAAGTTATTCCATGGTCAATGTCAAGGAATTTATAAAATTAAAAAAAAATTTTTTTTAATTAAAAATATTTTTAGACTCTAATTTTATGTTTTTTGTGTATTAGATAATCAAACTTAAATTTTAAAAAAAACTAGAAGTCTTTTTTTCAATAATATTTCAAAGTTATTCCATGGTCAATGTCAAGGAATTTATAAAATTAAAAAAAAATTTTTTTTAATTAAAAATATTTTTAGACTCTAATTTTATGTTTTTTGTGTATTAGATAATCAAACTTAAATTTTAAAAAAAATTAGAAGTCTTTTTTTCAATAATATTTCAAAGTTATTCCATGGTCAATGTCAAGGAATTTATAAAATTAAAAAAATTTTTTTAATTAAAAATATTTTTAGACTCTAATTTTATGTTTTTTGTGTATTAGATAATCAAACTTAAATTTTAAAAAAAACTAGAAGTCTTTTTTTCAATAATATTTCAAAGTTATTCCATGGTCAATGTCAAGGAATTTATAAAATTAAAAAAAAATTTTTTTTAATTAAAAATATTTTTAGACTCTAATTTTATGTTTTTGTGTATTAGATAATCAAACTTAAATTTTAAAAAAATTAGAAGTCTTTTTTTCAATAATATTTCAAAGTTATTCCATGGTCAATGTCAAGGAATTTATAAAATTAAAAAAAAATTTTTTTTAATTAAAAATATTTTTAGACTCTAATTTTATGTTTTTTGTGTATTAGATAATCAAACTTAAATTTTAAAAAAAACTAGAAGTCTTTTTTTCAATAATATTTCAAAGTTATTCCATGGTCAATGTCAAGGAATTTTTAAAAATTAAAAAAAAAATTTTTTGAATTAAAAATATTTTTAGACTCTAATTTTATGTTTTTTGTGTATTAGATAATCAAACTTAAATTTTAAAAAAAATTAGAAGTCTTTTTTTCAATAATATTTCAAAGTTATTCCATGGTCAATGTCAAGGAATTTATAAAATTAAAAAAAAATTTTTTTTAATTAAAAATATTTTTAGACTCTAATTTTATGTTTTTTGTGTATTAGATAATCAAACTTAAATTTTAAAAAAAACTAGAAGTCTTTTTTTCAATAATATTTCAAAGTTATTCCATGGTCAATGTCAAGGAATTTATAAAATTAAAAAAAAATTTTTTTTAATTAAAAATATTTTTAGACTCTAATTTTATGTTTTTTGTGTATTAGATAATCAAACTTAAATTTTAAAAAAAATTAGAAGTCTTTTTTTCAATAATATTTCAAAGTTATTCCATGGTCAATGTCAAGGAATTTATAAAATTAAAAAAAAATTTTTTTTAATTAAAAATATTTTTAGACTCTAATTTTATGTTTTTTGTGTATTAGATAATCAAACTTAAATTTTAAAAAAAACTAGAAGTCTTTTTTTCAATAATATTTCAAAGTTATTCCATGGTCAATGTCCAGTTATTTTTGAAATATTCAAAAAATTAAAAGTTCAAATTTCCATGTTGTGGGTTCTAATTTTTTTATTTTTTAGGGATTAGACATCCTATTCTTTGATTCTAAGAAGAAATTTCCCAAAAATTAAGAGAAACTCAAAAATAATTCCATGGTCAAGGTCCAGTTATTTTTGAAATATTTAAAAAATTAAAAGTTCAAATTTCCATGTTGTGGGTTCTAATTTTTTTATTTTTTAGATACTAGAACTTACAACAAAAATTTTAAAAATAATTTAAGGCAATGTTTCCTAACAAACTTCCAAATTATTCCATGGTCAAGTTCCAGGAATTTTATAAAAATTTTAAAAATTAAAGTCCAAATTTCCATTTGAGGTTTTTCTTCCCTCTCTATTGCTCTTTTCTGCTCTTTTTCTTCTCTATTGCTCTTTTCTGCTCTGCTCTCATGCTCTATCCATAGAATGCCAAAAATTTTATTTTTGGCATTCTATCACTTTTAGAATCGTTTAGATTTTCTAAGAATTTTAATATTCTTTTGCATTTTTAGAATGAAAACAAAGAAGAATGTTAAGAAAAGCACACAAAACAAGCCAATTAAAAAGAAATTTAAAAAGGAGCGGCAGAAACAAGAAAATGGTCAAAATTCGAATCCAAAGGTTTCAACAAATTTAAACGAGAAGAATGCAAAGGATAAAGGAACAGATTTCTTCAGGTTTATTTCTGTATAAATAATTTAAATTTTGCTTTAAAACATTTTAAAAGAATTCAACCTCTTTGTTAAAATTAGTAAAAATCCGCAAAATTTGTCCGCAAAATTAAAAAAATTTTTTTAAAGCTCTCATTTTTGTATTGAACAATTAAATGAAGGAGAAAGTTCACTTTTACTTAAACGTCTTTCGTCTGGCCAGGCATATGCTCAACGAGAAGAATTTAATTTCTTTGAAGACCATTTTGCTTCAGTTTTGACTTGGGGGCATTCAACATCAGCGGTATTTTTAAATTGTTTTTTTCCTTAATTTTCTGGTCAGATTCCTTTAAATAGCTTAGGAGAGTCTTTAAAAGATTAGTTTCCCCTTAAATCAAGAATAATTTCCCTAAAAGGGAACTTTTTCCCTTGTAAAGGAATTATTTCCCTTTATTTCCCCATAAATTCCCCCTTATTTTAGAACTTAAATAATCAACTAAAAATGGACGATATAATCACTTTTAAACGACTTTTACGTCTTTACAAAAATAAATTAATAAATAAAAACCAACATTTCCAAGAAGGTCTTTTTACTAACTTTATTGGCCGTTATTTGGACGTTTGTTGTTCAACTAGAGAAGATTGCACGGTTTTTTTAAATTTATTTTAGTTCAGAAAATTTAAATACATTTTAGGAATTGATTTGTCTTCACTCTCTTAATCATTTAATGCGAACTAGGAATTTAATTATTTCAAATAAACAAAGGCTGTTAAAGGCTAGGGAAGAGGTTTTTCTTTTTTATTTAATTTCTAAACCCATTCAAATTAATTTTCTTTTACCAAAACAATTTTTAAGAGGCAAGTAACTGACACATTAATCGAAAAATGTCGAGACCAAGGCTTGTCCAGACCCAAGATTTTGCTTCTCTGCCCTTTTCGAAAGTTTGCCCACAAAATAGTCAGTACAATGAAGGATTTAATGTTCGAACCCGAAGAGCGTCCATTCCTTCAAAACTGGGGGAAATTTGAACAAGAATATGGAGATGGGGATGGAAACAAGGTTAATGAAAAAAGACAGGTTTCGGAGGATTTTAAGGTTTTTTCTTTAATAATTAATTTAATTATTTAATTATCCAGGAATTAATGAGTGGAAATATAGACGATTGTTTTCGTTTAGGCATTGGATTGGCCAAAAAATGTTTAAAATTATACACTCCATTTGAAGAGGTTTTTAAATATTTTTCTTTTAATTCTAAACAAAAATAGTCTGATATTCTTCTTTGTTCCCCGTTGGGAATTAAAATGCTTATTGGGGATAATGAAGGCAATAAAAACGATCAAAACTCTAACAAAGACGTGGGAAAGGCTGATTTTCTTGCATCGATTGAAATTGTTATTATTCAAAGGGTTTAATTTTTGTTTAAAATAACTCTAATTTTAAGCTATTTTTGACCATTTTAAGAGAAAATTAAAAGAAAATTCTTTTACTTCCAAAATTAATTTAAGGCAGATATTTTATTAATGCAAAATTGGGAGCATTTAATAGACACAATTTCTGCTTTAAATAATATGCCTACAAATGTGTCTACTGATATAACCAGAATTAGGCCTTGGTCTTCAATTGAAGGTTTGGCACGTCATTATAGACAAACAATTTTGTTTTCTGAGTTAAATTTTGTGGAAATGCATGCTATGTTAGTTTAATTTCATTATGGATAAGGACATTTCGGTGCTAGAAAATTTTGATTAAAGGATATTTCGGTGCCAGACATTTTAGTGCCAACATTTACACTTTGGGTTCTCTGCGCCAGAGTGTACCTACTGGACATTTCAGTGTTAAGATTGCCAAATCTAGTACCGAAATTCTAACCCAGCCATTAGGCAATCATTTTCATCCTTTAAGTTTTGCCAATCAATGTTTCAACTTTGCTGGTGTTGCTAAAATTAATCAAAATCCCCCAGAGCCTCTACCAATTAAAAGGGTAAAATTTAAAAAAAATAATTTTTTAATAAATAGTTTACATATCCAAGCACTCAATACTTCCACCGTTTTGAAGCAATCTCCTCAACAGAACAGGCTAACGAAAGATTTAAATATTTTGTTGAACAAATGCTCCCAAAATGTAAATTTTCCTTTACTTAAAAATTAAAAAAAATTTATTTTTCTTTTTTAAAGGTGAAACAGGCACTCTAATATTTATTTCTTCCTATTTCGACTTTGTCCGGATTCGAAACTTTCTGAAAAAACGAAATAATGAGACCTTTGTTCAACTACACGAATACGCTGAAAGTGGGAAGATCGCTAAAGCAAGGCTTTTATTTTTTAAAGGAGAGAGGAAATTAATGTTAATTACTGAAAGGTTTATTCTTTAATTATTTTTAATTCTCTAAAATTTAAAGGTTTTATTTCTTCTTTCGTTACCAGATTAAAGGAATTCGTTCTCTGTTGTTTTATCAACCCCCAATTAATTCGGAATTTTACCCTGAATTTTTACACACTGCGGCAACGTTGAAAAGAAGGGATTTTGATGGACAAGAGGATTTAATGGTAAAATTAATTTTTAAAATTAAATTAAATTTACCAACAGGAGACAAAACAAGGAAGAATATATCACATTAATTCAACTATGATTTATTCCCGATTTGATATACTTAGACTAAACAATGTTTTTGGACACAAAGCAACAGAAAAACTGCTAACAGGGGATAAAATACAGAATATTATTTTACAATAAATTTTTTGTTAATTTTTAAATAAAAAGGATTAAATGTTTTTATTCCCAAAATTTTAATTAAATTAATTTAACCTCCTTTCCTGTCTTTTTTAATATTTCTAATAGTTCCTCAGAAGACATTTGGTCACTTTCCATTTGGACAAGTTTTGAGGGAAGATCGATTTGAACGTTTGAAATTTTGTCTGAACAGAATATAATTATTAAGAAAGTTTAAATTAAAAAAAGAAACCTCCAAGTTTACCCAAAACTCTCTGTACTTGATTGGAACATCCAGAACAAGTCATCTCCACATGAAATTTGTGGACCTAAAGTCACCAATTAATTTAAGAAAATAGGAAAAATACTTACATTTTTTGCTGACATTTTGTAGTTAAAATACTCAAAAAAGAAATAAATTATATATTTAAATGGAACTGATAAAAGTTAAAATAATTTTAAAAAAGTTGTCTAGACGATAAGCAATTTAATTAGCTAAAAAAAATAATAAAAGCTGAAAAAAAATTTAAAAAACACAGTTTGGCGTTCTGTCCAATTTTATATAAAAATGACATTTCATCCTTACTAAAACAAACAATTTTCTTTAGAAAGGATTTCATGAACGAAAGTAGCTGAGGCGGTCTTTTAAGCATTTTTAACAAGTTTATCGATTGAAAATTGATTATTTCAATCCACTACATTTTTACGCCTCACGCACGCAAATAAAATAAAATAAAAAAAGTATTTATTTAAAATTGAGAAAAATGGTTAAAGAAGAAAAAAGGCAAGAACAGAGGAGGATGGAATGCGAGGACGAGGAAGAAGGGGAAGAGGATAATAACGAAAAGTATAACATTAACTTAAATTTGGTCGAAGAGCATGAAGAAGAAGGAGACGAAGAAAAGGAGGAGCAGCAGCCATTATTATTGGCGTTGTCGACAACAACAAACCACCATCAACCCTACAACCATTACCAATTGAAAAGTGGCAATGAAAATGATGTAGTATTAAAGGCAAAAAGTATTAATGGTGGAGGAGAAGCACCCCAAATAATAATTTCCTCTTCTTCCTTAACTACTGCCACGTCATCGTCATCATTACCATCATCACCACCGACAACAACAACAGAAACTCCATTTGATTACAAAGAAGAAAAGAGAACAAACATTGAAATTTGTGAAAATAAATTAATGAATAATAAACAAATAATTATTGAACAACAACAAAATTTATTGGTAGAAGGAGATATGTCAACAACAAACAATAATAATGGACAACAAACTAATGTAGCAATGAATGTGTCAGGTTTTTCTTTTAATTTTGGGTAAGGGTAGGGATTATTAAACAGCCGGGAACATCAGGGAAACGTTTGGGACAGAATTTTTGGATCTTGGAACAGTTTAAAAATGTCCATTGAATTTCAATAATTACACCTTAAATCCCAAGTTTCTTCCCAACAGTTTTAACGAATATTCCCCAGGGTATGGTTACCTTCTACCCTCATTTCTAGAGTTCAATTTTGTATCTTTAGGTTCACAACAACCCCAAAATGTTAACAATCATTTGCCTCAATATCAAGTAAACAATCAAAATTTGTCATCTGTGGCTACTTCACAAGGTTCACGTTATCTACAATTAATTGCGATGATTGAGGAAATCGGGAAAGACATACGTTAGTTTATTTTCTTTAGAAAAAGGGGTTTTATTTTCCAATAGGGTGGTTCACCAAATAGCCATGTATTTTTAATCCACAAGCTCCAGGCTTTGTTAAGAGATTTCTTTAAATAAAATTATATTTAGGACCTACATACAACGGCAATCGTAACTGCCAAGAACGTCTAAAACGTGGAATAGTCCAGGCTAGATTAATGGTTCGTGAATGTATGGCTGAATTGGAAAAGAACCGGCATCAACAGAGTTCTTCCTCTGCTGCTGGGAATTAATAGAATTTATAAAGAAGGTGTAGACATAACAATTGTAAATTAATTTAAGGTTTTTTTTATTAATTATCTTCTAATTTTATACTTCTTTTTTATTGACAAAAAATTAAATAATAAAAAAAAGATTAATTTTTAATAAATAAATATTTTCCTTTATACATCTTTTAAATAAATATTTAACATTTAAAGCTTTAGAATTAAAAAAAAAAAGTTTTATGCAAAAAGCAAATTATACATGTGTTATTGTTACACACAAAAGTAATGAAAGCATAAGGTGGGAAACAATAAGAATAAGGCACACAAGTTTAAAATCAACAAAAATGATTTAATAAAATCAGAATTTGTTTTTAAAAATCAGAATTTGTTTTTAAAAATCAGAATTTGTGTTTTTTTACAAAAGAAAAGAAAATTCTGAAAATAAAAGTTCTGATTTTTAAGTAGATAAACATTCTGTGTTTTATGTGTTTTACACGACATAAATATAAATATTATACGCAAGTATTGAGATTATATTTATTTAAAATGTATTCATTAATAAAAACACAAAAAAGCTAACCTATTTCAGATATGCAATTCTTCCATTTTTTCCAATTCTTTTAAATATTCCTCAACTTCTTCTTGATAACTCCTAATATAATTTATTTATTTAATTAAAACACAGAAAAGCTCACAAATTTTTATCTTCCATTTCTTTTTCCAATTCTTTTAAATATTCCTCAACTTCTTCTTGATAACTCCTAATATAATTTATTTATTTAATTAAAACACAGAAAAGCTCACAAATTTTTATCTTCCATTTCTTTTTCCAATTCTTTTAAATATTCCTCAACTTCTTCTTGATAACTCCTAATATAATTTACCGTATTTATTCGATTAATTACTCTGGGTAATTATTGTTTCAACCCATCGCTGGATGGGGTAATTAATCGAGGTAGGGAAACTAATCGAGGGAGGGTAATTATTGTTTCAACCCTTCTCTGGAGGGGGTAGGTGATCGAGGTAGGGAAACTAATCGAGGGAGGGTAATTATTGTTTCAACCCTTCTCTGGAGGGGGTAGGTGATCGAGGTAGGGAAACTAATCGAGGGAGGGTAATTATTGTTTCAACCCATCGCTGGATGGGGTAATTAATCGAGGCAGGGTAACTAATAAAGGGAGGGTAATTAATCGAATAAATACGGTATTTAATTAATTAAAACACAGAAAAGCTCACCAATTTAGATCTTCCTCTTTTTCCAATTCTTTTAAATATTCCTCAACTTCTTCTTGATAACTACTCCTTTCTTCTTTATTTATTAATTTCCCTGTATTTTTAACTTCTTTAATTTTACTATTTTTTCCTTCATTTTCCTCTTCTTGTGTTCTATTATTTTTTGAAATTAAAAGTTCAATAGCTTCAAGTCTATCTTCAAAAGATTTGACAGAGTCCTTATCTTCTTCATCTTTTGAAACATTTATTTCTTCATTTTCTTCTTTCAAAAAATTATTTTTATTTTTATTATTTTGTATTAAATTTCTTTTCTTCCTTTCACGCCTCTTTCTTGAATTTTTAGTTTGTTTAAAATATTTATTATTTTGATTTATTGTTAAATTAGAAAATTTAAATGGCAAAGACTTGTTATTGTGAACTTCTCCTGCTTCTTTATTTAACCCTTTTTTCTGTACAATTGAAGAAGGTATTTTTGAATTAATATTTTTATTAATTAATGCACCATTTTCTTTACAAAAGTGGACCATTCTAATTAAAGAAAAAAATATTTTTTTAAATATAGCCTCAGGCAAAAATTTTTTTAATAATTAAAAATGAAAATAAATCTCTTTAAATAATAATAAATAATTAAAAATAAATTACTTTCTCCAAAAATGAATTTTAGCCAAATTATTAGAATCCCCCACAATTATTAATAATTCTTTGGGACGAGTAATTGCTGTATTAAAGCGCTTAAATAATTTAAAAAATAAAATTTAAACATTTAAGTATTTTTACTTTTGAGCAATCTAAAAATCCAAGGCCTGTAGAACGAACTGTTGAGATTATTATTACGCGTCTTTCACATCCTTGAAACCTTTCAATAGAGTCAATCAGCATTTTTGAATATTGTGTTTTCGCAAACTTAGATCGAAGAAGTTTGATCTTAAAAACTTGATTAAACAAATGAAAATACAAGTATTTTATTATATAACAGACAAAAACCAGAATTTTAAAAATCAGAAGTTTAAGAATCAGAATTAATAAAAATCAGAATTATTTAAACAAAAATACAAATTCTGATTTTTCTCTCTCTATTTACCTGATATCTATAAGGCGTAATTATTCCAATCTCTTCTGCTTTAACATTAGTTTCATTAGTTAATCTATGCACATAATTATATACAATATCGCATTCAACATAATTTTTAAAGGATTTATTTTCTAAATCGCGTTGTTCAGGAGTAGAGGCTGAATGCCAAAACAAAGGAAAATTCTTTTTTAAAAAAAAATTTTTTTTTTAATTTTAAAAATTAACCTTTTTATTAGGAAGTCCTCCCCATTGACAAAGCGTATTTTTTGTATTAATCGGAGCACTACATTTCAATTTCCCCCCATAATAGAGAGGGGAGGGAATAGTTAAAAACACAGGGTGAGATCGGTAGTTATCCTCCAACATTGTTGTTATTCTTCTGTGAAAAATTTTAAAAAGAAAATTAAATTATTAAATTAAACCTATCAAAATCGCATTCATCGCAACCAATTAATCGTTCAATTAAAGAAGATGCTAAAAAATAAAATAATTAAATTAAAGACATTTCCCTCTCACAATTAGCCATATTTTTCAAAGGATAACATGTCTGAACAGGCCCCAATTGCTTCGGATCCCCAGCAAGTACAATTCTTGTCTTTTTGTTTTTATAGCTTTTAAGTCCAACAATTGGAATGAGAGCTTCGATTTCATCAGCCTGTCCTGCTTCATCAATTATTATATGACTAAAACAATCAACCAAATCACCAGATATCTTAAATTTTAATTATTTATTTTAATTTAAATAAATTTAAAAAAATAAACCAAATATGTTGAAGTACTTAACGTGCAGATTAACACACGCTTTTCTTTAATTAATACTTCTTTTGAAGGAATTCCAAATTTTGTTCCTTCTACTGTGTCACTTAAAGTATTAATTCAATTTAATTTATTTAATTTAAAAGACATACTTTAAGCACAAAACACTTTGTTTTTTGTCAAATAATTCTGCATTCTGTTCAAATACGTCTTTTGAAAGGGCAAATATTCGGAGAATGGAACCAGAAGGAAAAGAATTTGTAGACATTAGACAAAGGGTGAATGCATCACTTTTAAAGGAGATTTTAATTAATTAAATTAAAAAATTAAATTAAATACGCTGCAGTGTTGGAAGGCGTACAAACTAGAATTCTGGCAAATTCATCATTTTCACAAATTAATCGAACAGATTCTACCAAAGTTACAGTTTTTCCAGTCCCTGGAGGACCGAAAAGAACGTAGGGTAAATCCCCATGCAAACCAGAAACAATCCCATGAATTGCAATTTTTTGTTTTTCGTTAAAGCTTTGAGAAGGGGAAAAGGCTGTTGAGGAAATAAATTGTGTTTCATGAAGTTTATAATCAGACAAAGAAATCTAAAAATAAACACAAGTTATTCAATGTTATTAGAAGTTTATATAAAAATCAGAATTAAATTATTCAAGTAAATAGGAATAAGTTTAATAAAATACAAATTCTGAAAGTAATTTCAGAATATCTATTTTAGTAAAATACAAACTTAAATCAGAATTAAACTAGGAAATAGGTATTTTAAAATCAGAATTTGTATTTTATAAAATCAGAATTTTTAATACCATAAACAAAAAATACATTTTAAAAATCAGAATTTGTATTTAATATTTAAACTTACAATTAGCTTAAAAATACAAACAAAATACCAATTTTTCAGCAAGCTCATTTCGACGAGTAGGAAAAATACATTCTTCCCAACTACCAGGAAATGAATTCATAAGTTCAAGTGTGCGACAACGAGTATTAAAGCCCAAACGATTAGGCATAGCAATTACTTGATATTTCTAAAAAAAAATTAAATTAAAAATAAATTTTGGTTTAAAAAAAACTTGATTTGTATTCATGCAATCTGGAGGAAACTTTTCTGATGAAAAAAGATGTGCATGAAGCATATTATCACGATCAAAGATTTTATCAACAAAACCCTTAAAAATTAAAAATAAAATTTTAAATAAATTAATTTAAAAAATAAACCATATAATTCTCATTTTCAGTATCAAAACAATCATCTTTACAATTTGAGGTAACCAACAAATAACAATTTCTACGCAATTTATTTGCATCAATGAATTTGTTATCAACAAATATTTTAAATACATGTAGATCATTCTTCGGTTTTAGGTACACAAGTGTGGAATGTTTTGAAGAGTTTTCTAATGCATCAAGCTAAGGAATAATTAATTAATTATTTTAAAAACAATTCAGGGTTTAACCAGGAAGATAATTTAATTAAAAATACCTTAACTTGTGCCCATTGAATTTGGTTAAAATGTTGAAATTTACGGACAAATTCAGACGTTGTGGTTGGATCAAGTTTTAGATCATACAGAATTAACTAAAAAAGAATTTATTTAATTAATTAATAAAGGCAGAATTAATTAAAAGAAAACCTTTGATTTATAAAATTCGCTTTGTTCAATAGTTCCAAGTAATGCCTTATAGATTGGATCTTCTAGGTAATGTTCTAATGGATTAACAAGTACAAGACCACCACTAAACAGATGGGAAATATTTAATTTAGAAAAGAAAACAAACGTAATCTGTTTAAATCGAGACTTCTCATCTCTCTTGTTCGGCTTTTCCATTAAAATACAGATATTTACAGACCTTTAAAAATAAAATAAACAATGTATTGAGAACAAAAATAAATTAGTAGGCCTAAATTAAACTAAAAAAATTAATTTTAATACAAAATACAACGCTAAAACAAAGAGAATATAAAACAGAGAGACACAAAATAGAGAGAATTCAAAACAAAGAGAACATTAAGAAAGTTAAAGACATTAAAGTGGAAATCTTTATAGGACGGTTGAAAGCCAGGATTTTAAATAAATGCGAAAATAATAATTTTTAAATTTTCTTTATTTTTAATATGAATAAAATAAAATTTTCTTTTTTATTTTAATTAAGAAAATTAATTTAACTATGGAAATTTAAGAATAATTTTTTTAGCTTCATTTTCTATTTTTTAGAAGTTTAATTTACATATTCATTTAATCTCTTTTATTTAAAATGTCAAAAGAAAAATAATAAACATTTTTAGAATAATTTATATCTTCAATTAAATCTCTCATTTTGTTTTTAACCATTTTTATAAAATAAATAAAAATACAAATCAATCTTTAATTCCCACAAGTCATTCTTTCCACAATCCCTAACTATTCTAAACAGCAGCTATTCACACAAAACAGAAAAAAAATTTTTTTTTTTATTTTCATTTATTAGTCATCGACACAGAATTATGTCCCATAAATAAAAACATTGCTTTTAGAATAATAAACGAACATTTGATGATTAACATATAAATTTTAAATTATTTTATTTATTTATGTTTCTTTGATTGTATTTAAAAATGTGAAAAACATTTTTCTAAAAACATTTTTGTAAATCATTGTTTTTATATTTTGTAGAATTTTCTTTGTTTTATAGCCTAACAAATGCTTCTTGCAAACATTTATTTTAATAAACTTAATGTTTTACAAACGATACATTTGTTTAGGTGTTAAGTTTATTTTGTGTCTTAAAACAATGTTTTACAAAAGAAAAGTTTTTACAAAAAAAGTTTTTACAAAAATGTTTACAAAAAAGTTTCTACAAAAAAGTTTTTACAAAAAAGTTTCTACAAAAGAAAAAGTTTTTACAAAAGTGAAGCTAAGTTTTGTATTACATATTTTTACAATTGTAAAAGTTTTTAAAGTTTTTACATTTAAACCTTTTTATTCTATAATCGCAAACTATTTCCCGCCGTTTTAAAATTACCACAATCTTAAGAAAAATACAATTACTAATTGTTTGCTTTTCCTTTTTTACAATGAAAGAATTTTATCATAAATTACCTATATTTCTCTATCGATATAAACAAATTTAAAAATCATTTTATTTTACACTTTTCTTATCAAAATAATATTATTAATTATTTTATAAAATTAAATAAAATAATTAGAATATAATGAGCACCAACGATGAAACTGTTGTCGAAGAAGCTTTTTTAACTACTAAAAATGGCACTACTGACAACGAAAAACAACGGCATTTCCACGATTCATCTTCTTTTTCTTTTGAAGATGAAGAAGAAGGAAAGGAATATAATTATGAAGAAAATAAAAATGTGCTTCAAGGGGGTGATGTTGTTGAGGAAGAGGATTTACCAGTTGATGTAAGCTGATTTTTTTTCCATTTTTAAATGAATTAAATTTAAGAGTGGTGTTGTAACCTCATATGGGCAGCAAGAACTTCCTTATACTCCTCAGGGTTGTATTTAAAATGAAATTAAAAATTTTTTTCTAGAAAATATTGCCTCAGAATCAACCCAATTTGCTAATGAAATTGATCAGGAGCTTGACCAACTTGAAAATGAAATGGAAAATGAAGCAAAGGAATATTTAAATAATGAAAAAGAGAATGAACAATTGTCTGCCAAAATGAATTTTGAAGAGGAAGAAAATTTGAAGCCTTCACCACAACCTCAAACACCAACACCGACAACAAATGATATTTCAACAAAAGAAACCAAACAAATTGAAAATATTGAAACTCCTAGAATTTCAACTTTAAACAGTGAAGATAATGCTTCAATTGAAGCAACCACAAAACCACAATTACAAACACAAAAATCAACTGAGTGCGAACAAAAACTGTTTGAACAAATACGAAACAAAAGTAAGGTTGCAACATTGTTTGTAAATAATTTACAATTGTTGATAAACATTGTTTTTCAACAAAACAATTTTTAAAAACATTTATCAGAAAAACATTGGTTAAAATGTTTTACAAACTTTGTTTTAAAAACATTGTTTTTAAAACCTTAAAAACAAAGTTTTAAAAACTAAGTTTTACAAACTAAGTTTTAAAAACTAAGTTTTACAAACTAAGTTTGCAAACTTTGTTTATTAAACTTATTGTAGAAACTGTTGCAAATCTAGTCGCTAAGTTTAATGCTGTTTCTACAACTTGTGATGATAAAATTCAAAAACAAAAACAAGGTTTTTAGTTATTTTCCCATTTTTAAGTTTAATCTAAACATTCTATTAGATATGTCAGGTGCTTCAGTCAACATTAATGAGCTTCGTCAACGCTTCAATAATGACAAATAATGCAAAAAAGGAATAAAAATAATTTAAATGGAGACTTTTTAAATTATTCTTGATTTTAGTGATATACCTACACACATATTTAAATATTTTTTTGTAACAATTTTCAATAAAAATTTAATTAAAAAAAATTTTTTTAAAGTAAAATTAACAGAATTAAAGGTGGAAAAATAGGGAAAATAATAAAAAAAACTATAAAATACATAAAAATACAAAAAAGTTTTTTAATTAATTAATTACCTTCTTATCTGTCTCCAAAACATCTGGGAAAACATAATTGTTTGCAAACATTGTTGTTTCAAGTTTTATTTGTTCTAGTTGTTCTTTACTCTCTTCTATGCTTGAATTTAGATAATACGAACAAGTTGAATTTTGCTTTAAATATATTTAAATAATTTTAAATTAAATTAAAACAGTACCGTTTTCTTTTCTTTTTTATTTATTCCTATAGATCTCGGCTTTCTTTTTCTAAATAAAATTAAAAAAAAAAATCTTTTATTTAAACCTTGTTTGAACAGTCTCCTTCACCATTGTTAGAGGACGAGGTATTTTATGGAGTTTATAATATAGACCACAGGCACTTTAATAATTTTTATTAAATATTAAACAATTCCGAAAATTAAATAAAATGTTTTATTTACTTGCAGACAGGTTCTCCATTCTGATTTCTCCTCCAAAGTGTTGTAGCTGTTCCATTACAATTACTACAAATTAAATTTTGCCGTTTTTGTGTAGGTATAGGTGCAGGGTAATTCTTAAAAATTAAATAAGTGTTCTTCAAACAATTGTATTACCATAGAAATTGAATCAGAACTACCTTCATCTATAGTAGAATTTATATTTTTCTCATTCAATTTAGCTATTTTTGATCCTTTTTTTAATTAATTAATAAAATACTCAACAATTTTACCTGTTTTTTGTATTCCCCTTTTTCCAATATTATTAATATTAGGCTTCCTCCCTCTCACTTTATGTTGATTTACATTTATAAAATTTACAGAATTTAGGGGAGATAATTGTGTTGCAATTGGTGGATGTTGTTGTTGTTGATGAGAAGGAAACATAAACTCTGGAGAACAAAATTGTTGTTGTTGTTGTAATGATGGGAGCGATTGCTTAAATTGTAAACTTAAAACATATTATTAGTTCAAACATACCATCATTCCAACATTATTTTGCTGAAGTAAATTTGTTTGTTGCAAAGTTTCACCGGTTGAGTTGTTGAAGGAAGAGGAAGGACAAGGTTCGCAAACTTGACCAAGATCCATAATATAATGAGACTTAAGTTTATTAATTGAATGGTTTTTTGGTTATAATTTAAGTTTTACAAATTCAAGTTTTTACAAATTAAAGTTTTTACAAATTAAAGTTTTTACAAATTCAATTTTAAAACTTCAAGTTTTTACAATTCAAGTGTTTACAATTCAAGTTTTCACAATTCAGGTTTTAAAAATTCAAGTTTTATTTTAAAACTAAGTTTTACAAATCCAAGTTTTTATAAACCATAAAATAGTACAAACAAAAACATATTTGTAAAACATTAATAACTTTAAATCACCTGATGTTGTTGTTGAGAATGTTGTACAGCAGCATCGTGTGCGCAAATGTCACATACAGAATAACTATGAAATTATTTAACTCAAACAAATTGCAAATTGTAAAAAAACTAAAACAAATTTACAAACTTACCCTAGTGCATCTTTCCCCAGATGATCAAATAGTCTTCCACAAGATGTACATTGATGGTCACTTAATTGTTGTTGTTGGTGTAATATTCCAGAATTGTTTGTATTCCCAACAAATAGCATAGACATATCGTGATATTGAATAGGTATTAATTGAGAGTTTGATGATGCAGAAGAAACAATATCTTGTTGAGGAATAAATAATTGTTGTTGTTGTTGTTGGGGTTCAGCCATTATTGGGGGTAAATTAACTGAAGACCATCTGTTGAATAATTAATTTTTTAATTTTTTAATTAAAAAAAAGGAATTAATTAAAAAATAAAATTTACTCCCATCCACTCAATCCAAGCGGTTCAACAGCATAATACACAGCATTTGATTGCTCCAGAGTCCCGTAGGTATTAAAGGGTGCTCCAGTATGGCTATTAATAAATTGAGTATCTACAGTTAATGGAATTGTGGTTGATGAAGAATCGCCATAACAGAGTGATGAAGTGCTCATAATATTTGAATAATTTTAGCTAATTTTAGAAGCTTAATATTTAATAATAAAATAAATAATAAAATAAAATAAATAAATTTAAACAATAAAAAATGCCCATTTTCATATTGTCATAGGAAAATTGGGCAGAAGTAAATTCTCTAGGTATTTAAAAATTAACAAAACGAACATTTAATAAATTGATTTAAATGCGTAAAAATAATTATTTAATTGTTTTTTATTTTAATTGAAATTATTTATGCCATTATCAGTATTCAAAGAATGCCTTTAGTCTTTTTTGATAAATTTTAAAGAACATCAATAATTTAATCAAAAAAAAAATTATTTTTATTTTTTAATAAAAATTAGATAATTTTTTTTATCTAATCTAGAAATAGGGCACTGATTATTTGTAGGCGGAGGGTGTGAAAACTGGGTCCGGATAAAATAAAATTATTATTAAAGGTTCTTGGTAAAATTAATATTATCAGTCAATCAAATACTATTTTTATTAAAACAATTATTTTATATTTATTTATATTATTTTAGAGTTATCTTTATATTTAATTTTTAGAATAACTCTCATGTTTTTAGAAAATCAGAATATATTATGAACAAACCAGAATATATTATTAATCAAAACATTTCAGAAATACTAAAATTACAATTGCTTTGTAAAATAAACTTTAAAACTTGAATTTTAATTAAACTTTAAAAATCAGAATTTTTGTTTTTTAAGATTACAAATCAGAATTGTAAAAACTTTGAAAAATACAATAAAGGAATATTTTAATTAAAACCCCATAATTTATATTCCCAAAAATATTTATGTATTTTACTGCCCAAATTATAAACACATAAACTCGTTTTTATTATTAACAGTAAATATAGTGGTTGTGGTAAAACAAACAAAGGTTTGCGCTAATAAGGGAAAGGACTCCACCTACATTTTTTAAAATATTACTGTTGATTGGTTTATTTAATTTAATTAATTTATTATTTAATTAAATATAGTAAACAAATAAATGTTTTTTTTTTGGAATGTTATTTATTTAATTAATTTTTTTAAATGGGCGATTAAAGTCCAAAAGAAAATTAAATTAAAAAATAATTAAATAAAAGCTAAAAATTATTTTTTTTTTAATTTTAAAATTTTTCTTACAATTAATTAAAAAATAATTAAATAAAAACAAAAGTTTTAAGTAAATTAATCAATTTTACAGTTTTTGGGCACTATAATTTTTTTATTAATTTTTTTTATAGTTTAGAGCCTAACTTTAATAAAGAAAAATAATTCTTAAATATTTACTGATAAGAGAGAAATTTTATTTACCCTTAACATTATTCGTATGTATCAATCCTTCCCTTCCCCGACGGCATTTACCTACCATTTATTTTATTTTACTCTTTTTTCTTATTTATTTTGAGTCCAAAAAAGAGTTTTTGGGGGGAAAAGCAAATAATATTAACTGTGTACGATCAGAGAAAATTTAAAAAAAAAATTAATTTTTGTGGGGTGATGGTGACCTAAAAAAATAATTATTATTAATTTACTGATAACATTTTAAATAAATAAAAATAATTATTATTTTAATTAAATAAATAAAATTAATATTAATAAAGAAAAAACAAAGTTTTTCTATTAAAGAAAATATATAAAGTTTTTTTTAAGCCACTGGTTTCCTTTGAAAAAACCGCTATGCCTTTGATAATAAATACAATATTTATTTAAAAATATCAAAAGTTGCTACTGACTCTGTTCATTCATTTTCAGATTAAATTAAAAAATAAACTTGGAAAGAAGGGACACTTTTTATATATTTAATTTGATTATTTTTGAATAAGGCAATCTAGGCGGCAACTAAAAAGGAAAGGGTGATTAAAGGTAATTTAATTAAATAATCAAAAGGAATCGTATTCCGGAAGTAATATTTTGTAAAAATATTATAAATAAACTTTAAAACTTAACCAAAACTTTCCGGAATTCTAAAACTTAATCAGAATTTTCCGGAGTAAAACTTAATCAGAATTTTCCGGAATTGTAAAACTTAATCAGAATTTAAGTTGTAAAACTTAATCAGAATTTATTAAGTTAAGAATCAGAATTTTCCGGAATTGTAAAAATCAAATAATCAAAACCTCAGTCTTAATTAAGTTTTACAATTTTATTTTATTAACAGAATTTTTAAAAATTGTAAAACATTAAAAATATATTATTTTAATAACTTAATGTAGAAAATTAAGGCAAAGTTTAAATCAGTAAATACAATTAATTCCTTTTTATACCCAAATTGAATAATGTCTAGATAAATCATTAAAAGGTTTCGGAAGTTGTGGTCCATAAACTAAAGCTTAAATTTTATTTTAATCTAAATAAAATTACCCGAATTTTCTATTTCAAGTTGACGTCTTTTTCGTCTTCCAGAAAAGCTCCCTGCAGATTCTGATCCCTCATTTGCATTATTACCTTCATGTTGTTGCTGATCAGCAGGTTCAGGGGCAAGGACTCTTGAGACATCCTTAACTGTTGCGTATGCAAGCATATATCTAAGAAATTAGAAAGGATAAATAAACTTGGAAATAAACTTACTTCCCGCCCAATTCAACTTTACAAACAAGATCACCAGCAAAATGAATCTTTAAAAATAATTTCAAAAATAATTTAATTAATTAAATTACTTTTTGTGCAAAATCATCAAAAGCAGCTACAGTCTCAAATGATGTGTTAAATCTATTAATCTTTTAAATTAAATAAAAATATATATTTGCAACCTTGTCTCAGCTCTAATTTGTAAATGTTGTGCGATAGCGTTTATATTGCCTAAAATAAAAATTAATTTAAAATATACTTTAAAAAATCAAACATGTATGAAAACGGGGTTTGCTCTCTAATGAAGTATATGTTTCCACAATTAAATCATTCAATTCTGATTTAAAGTTTAATTAATGTTTAAATTACAATACCAACTTGGATTACAACAAGGGTATCCGGTAGGATTGTGAAAACAAGTTGGTAATGGAAGAGGAATTCGTGGGGGATAATAATAACGATGCGCCTGAAAATGAATTGTAATCTTAACAAAACTTGTTTTGTAATTTACATTTGTACCAGGCGACAAATGGACGCTACTAACGCTTGGAATGTGCTTGAAAAAGTTTAATAAAGCAAAGTGTGTAATAAAGCAAGTTTGTAAGTGCATTAATTAAACTTAACTAACCATTCTTTGTCCTCCTATATTAATCATTGTTGGTAAGTTTGAATTCTTTGTTGAACCAATTAAAAACCCAACATCATGGGGAGTTGTTTCTCTGTGTTCTCCATTACTAAAACCTTTAATAGCATGTGGGAGTAATGAGATAGAATTCTGAGGATGTTGAAAATCAGCACCTCCTTGGGTTGATGCTGGTACAAACAATTGTGAATGACCCCCAGACGAAGGTCTTCCATGGGGGGTTTGAATGCCATTAAATGGAGGTGGGGGTAGGATATTAGACGGACTTGAAAAGTATTCAGTATTTGTTTGATGAGTTTGATGGCCATAAACACGGTGATTAAACACTTGAATTTTAGTGCTTATTTTTAAGTGTATTTTCTAACAAAAAACCCTTTTTAGTTGCCCTTAGGGGTGTTATGTCTACATTAACATGTGCTTGTGCTTTTGCCCTAATTGGAGGCGGTTCAGGTGAGTTTTGTGCAAAAGAGTCCAAAAGAGCAACATCACGTAGACAACGAAGTAAAGCAGGTGATTGTTTACGTGCTGTGTGAGTAACACGTTTTGTGCGATTCTAATCATTCAAAATATTTTTGAGATAATGAAAGTTTTAAAAAGGAAATTAATTAAAGTAAACAAACAAGTTGTTGAGTAGATGGAATCTCTAAATTTTCGTAACCAGAAGAAGGGTTAATTGTATCAGTTGGTGGTATAGGGGATGAGGGTGCTAAGGTCTGATAATTGTCTTCTAAAGTAGAAACTGGATTTTGTTGTTTTTGTTGACCAATACGCGCATAAATCTAAAGAATAAATTAAAAAGTTAAAAATTAATTAAACTTCAGTGGATTGTTGTAGTTGATACTCGATAGGAGGCGTTGAAGCTGGTGGAAGAGCTGAGAAGGTTGAGGGAAGTAAGGGGGAAATAACACTTTGTTTTTGGTTTTGTTGTTCTGACAGAATAGATTGTGGATTATTTGGAGGTTGCTTTAAAATGTTTATTTTTAATACATTTGTAAACTTCAGAATTACAATTTGTAATAAGTTTTAACTTCAGAATTACAATTTGTAATAAGTTTTAACTTCAGAATTACAATTTGTAATAAGTTTTAACTTCAGAATTACAATTTGTAATTAAGTTTTAACTTCAGAATCACAATTTGTAATTAAGTTTTAACTTCAGAATTATTTTAATTTATTTAATAGACAGAATATTTTACCCTTCCGGAAGCATCGTTTATCGTGTCAATTGAAGGTAATGGACCTAGAAGACCACCAACATTTTCAACTTGAACATCCCTTTGTAAATTATTTCTAACAGCAGCTGCATTTGCTTCAAGACGTTTACGACGGAGTATTGATGCATCTATAAAGCTTGCTGTTTGTAATAGTGAATGATGATTCTTACTGGCTATCTCCTTTGAGGCTAAAAATATTATGTTAGTAAAATAATTTTTAAAAATTACAAAAATAATTGATAAAAATACATAAATATTCAAACTTATTTGCTAATAAATAAATAAAAGATAAACTAATGATTGACGAAGAATATTGATTAAATATTAATAATTAAAATGATAAAAATAAATAAATATGTAAATATAACCTTGAATAAATCTGAAGATAATAATTGTGATTAACAGTAAAATAGATCCAATTTTGTAAGCCTTTAAATTTATTGACATTTTTTAAATTCAGTTAAAGTTCCTCTGAAACAACTTTTTCCTTAAATTAATAAAAATTAAATTAATTGACAAAAAAGTAAAGTACAAATCAGAATTTAAAATTTTACAATTAAAACTTGGTAGTTTCTCAATCAGAATTTAAACTTTACAAATCAGAATTTAAACTTTTACAATTAAAACTTGGTAGTTTCTCAATCAGAATTTAAACTTTACAAATCAGAATTTAAACTTTTACAATTAAAACTTGGTAGTTTCTCAATCAGAATTTAAACTTTACAAATCAGAATTTATTAAAAACAATTAAAAATCAATTACAAAACCTTTAGCTGACAATAATAATTAATATAAATTTTCAGTGTATTTTTAATCAAGGCAATGAATTTAAAAGAAGAGAAGCAAAAAAGGGATAATTTCCTTCCAACTTTATTAAGCAATAAAAGATTGAAGCCAATAATATTCTTCTCTATATTTTCCCATGCATAAAATTATATTTATTTTTTTTTCATCTCAATAAAAAAAATAAAAAGTAGTAAATTAGCGCATTAAAGAAAAAAAATAAAAAGATATTAAATTAGCGTAAATATTTTTTTTATGCGCAATTTTTTTATTTGTTCCAAGCTCACGATTAACAATAAATAAATAAAAATAAGTACACCTTACGCGTGCAGCCTTTTTTATAATATCCCGACTCTAAAGAGATTAGCTTCAAAATAAATTTTATTTTTTTTTTAATTAAAAATAATTTATTTTATTTTTTACAATAATTTGTAAAAAATTAAAAATAAATTTTTTTTTTAATTTTTAATAAAAAGTTTATTTTAATTAAAAATTAAAAACATGCGCATTTATTTTAGAATATGTCTATGCGTTGCCGTCTGTTCCTTTCTTTTTTTAATTATTTTATTGTGCTTATTGATGTGAAAAATAAATAAATTTATAATCATTATTAAATATAGATCTTGATTTTTAATTAAAAAAAAATTTTTTTAATTTTAGGAAAGAGGTAAATTATGCAAAAATTCTGGATCAGCCCCCATAATCTAAAAAATAAAAAAATTAAATTTAAAATTAAAAATTACTTTAGCAATATAGAAAGAATGTAAAGTGTAAACTAAAGCTAAAGGTTCGTCACATTCAATGTCCTTTTTTAATTTAATTAAATAATTAATTTACTCTTTAACCTTAACATCCAATTGCCTAACACCCATTGCCTGTGCTATTGTATCATTTCGAAAAATAAATTGAACACGCATTTTTCCGTCGTCTGAGGATAATTCTAACTCAGAAAAACCGTATTGCCAAATATAGCTCTTTAAATAATAAATTAATTTTTTTAAATTAAATTAATTTATTTAATTAATTAATTAAAAATTAAATAAAAATAAAATTTAATTTTAACTAGTTATCTCTACTTTAGAAGGAATATCATAAAGAGAAAATCCCAGTCTTGTGTCAACCACCAAACCAGCAGGACGACCATCATAACTACAAGCAAAAGTACGTGTCTAAAAATAAAAATTAATTAAATAAATAAAAAATTTTAAATTTTCAATTCTAAATCAATTATAAGATTAAAAAAATTAATATAAAAATATTATTTTAATTTTATGATTTATTGTTAGTCAGAAAAGAAAGGTTTGGTCAGAGACGCAGAGAAATAGTAAGGGAAAAGAAGAGAGTTTTCTTTTTCTCTTTTTATTTATTAAATTAATTAATAATTTTAATTAATTAATTAAATTAATTAATCAGAAAAATAGAAAAGAATAAAAATTAATTAAATTTTAATGTAAATACCTGCAATGTATTTACTGATTTATACAAACATCCATAATAGGCTATTTCAAAGCGATGTAGTTGCTCTCTTGATTGGAATGAACAATAATGTTCTTGACCTTTTTTAAAATTTATTTTTTATTAAATTTAATTAAATAAATATATTTAGGTACCATGCACTGTACTCAACACAAAAATGAATTCTCTTCTGTCAATCCGTTTTAAAGCAGTTCTGAGCGCCGTTTCGTAGATTTTATGCATACAAATACATTTATCCAATTCGTCCGCATTTAACTTAAATTAAAGAACCCCCAAAGTATAAAAATAAGAAGAAAATCTTTCAAATAAATTAACTTACTGGGGGTGTTTCGAACAAACAAACATCAGCCCCTTTAAAAATTAAAAACCGTTGTGTCCATTGTTGCCTTGGATCTGAAGGAAAATGATTATTAATGTTAGAATTGTTGTTGGAAGAAGAAGAAAATGTGTCTGTTGGGCGTTTACGTTCTTCTAACCAACCGATAAAAGCAATCTTTTTTTTAAACAATTTTTAATAAATTTAATTAAATTAATTAAACCCTGTCAGCAGCATGTAAATATTTATTACTCATTCTAATAGTTTTACGATTTAATGCATTTATGTGTGAATCAATATGTTGAACCCATTGCTTTTAAAATTTAAATTAATTTAATTAATTAAATAATTACTTCAAGGGCCTTTCTGTCTTCACAGTGTATTATACCTGATGAACGTCCATCTACTGAACGAACTTCGAATGCATTACTTCTTTAATTAAATTAAATAGTATTTTTTAAATATTTAAGAACTTAAGCTTATAAAGAAAAAGTTTGTTTATTCAAGCGCTTTGTAATCTTAAGTTTGTGTTTTTAAGTTTGTGTTTCTAAGAGTTTGTTGCTTAAACAAATATATTAAACTTTAAAGTTTGTAAATGTCAAAAACACATAAAACTTAATGTTTTGTATTATTTAAAAACTTAAGTGTGTGATTTAAGTTTTGAAAAAATAAAGTATAATAAATTTATTAAAATTAAATTACCTTAGTTTATCTGTTGCCCACAAGTATCTACTGACAAAAGCTAAGGGTAAAGGAATTTTGCAAATATTTTTCCATTTTTCTCCTTCACTTCCAGCAACCACTATTTCATCCTCACTATCAAATACTATAGTATTTGAATTAGTTTTTTGTTCTTCAATTATTAACGGTTTTTCTTCTTGTTTTGGAGATTGTTGATATAACATTGGGGTTTTTAATGCACTCTTTTTATAATAAAAAAGAACGTTAAAATAGAGGTTAATTTTAGAAACCTTAAAAACAGCAACTTGATCAGCCACAGGAGAAGGTTCCGCTAAAGAAGTGTTACGTAACAAAGGAGACACCGAACTGTCCCTTTTTAGTGTCAACGTTACGTGCGGTCCAGTTGATTCTTTTAAGAGCTGGACAACCTCTAAACTTTCTAATTGCTTAAAATAATCTGCTTTAAACCTTCATGTGTTTTCCCTTCTAAAGACATTCCATTAACCTCAACAATTAAATCCCCAACAAATACTTGACCAGTCTTTGCTGCAGACAAACCGGGAAGGACCTTAAAATAAACTTAAAATATTAAAATAAATAAATAGATTTACTTTAGATATAACTATAGGTACACGGTGTGTTCCATCACTTCCTCCCTTTAATTTAATTAGAATTAATTCAATTTAATTAGAATATTTACTTTAATAGAAAGTCCAAGCCCTTCTACTCCTTTAGGCACATTAACCGTTCTAAGAGGTACTTTTTGTTCACTGTTTATATCTGCAAAACTAACACTTCCACTTGGTTGTTGTTGTTGTTCTAATGATGCAAATTCAGCTGCAGTTTCGTCAGTTAAGGGTAATTGAACATTTAATTGGTCTAAGAATTAATTAATTATAAAAAACACAAGTCCATTAAAAATAGAATTATTTAATTTAACCTTTAGTTAGTAATAATCTAGCAATACGTTCACGCCCTATTGGGGAACCAAAAGACGATAAACATTGTTTTTGTTGTTGCCAAAGCACTAAACCAGAATGAACCTTTTAGAATAAATAGTACATATTAAATATTTAAATTGTAAAAAGAATAAAGACTTACAACATTAAGATTGCGATGTCCTTCCCCTTGTTTTCTCATTAATTTTTAAGTTAAATTAAACTTTAAAAATACAAACTTAAGTTTGTAAAGTTAAAATAATAAACTTAAGAACAAGTTTATTTTTAAGCATTTTAAGCTAAAAAAGAGACTAAATCAATCGAAAATAAAAATAAGTGCAAACTTAAAAATGACAACTGACATATTAAACTTAAATTCTCTTTTTCTACAAAGTATATTTTCGGGTAAAAATTTTTAAAAAAATAAATAATTTATTGTATTAGATAAATACATATAATGATTTAAAAAATTTATTATTATTTATGCTTGTTCATTATTTAAAGAAAAAATACAAAATTAAAAACATATAAATACGGGGGTTAAATCAAGTGATCTGATGGAGGAAATGATTGCACAATTCTGAGGTAAATAAAATAAATGAAAAGGAGATGGAGGAATCACGGTCTTTGCATTTTCAAGTTGCCAAGTAATCCAAGTTTATAATATTATTCCTGCAGTTTTTTTTCCCCATAATCTAATCCAAATTGGGTTATCCTTTTTCATGTCAAGTCCTGTGACCTAAAGTATATTTAAATTAAGTATGTCTTTATTTTATTAGCTAATATTAATTAATTTATTTATTTAACTTACTTTAATATATTGTATTTTTTCATATTCAATGTTAATAGAGCAGGTCTCCTCTAATTTCAATGAATGGTTTTCTGTTTCTATAAAAGGAGTAAATCCAAACAAGGAGCCGTATATGAGGATTATTCTAACTTGTTGCCCTCCCTCCAAATTAATACCACATTCTTTTTTAATATTCCTCGTATTCCACGTTCCATTCTGTTAAATAGAATAAAAATTAAATGTCTTATTGTTAGAGATTCTTAGACTTAAATTTATAAAGTGAAAAATATACTTTGTCAGAGGACAACATGTAAATGCAATCCTTTGAAATGTTCAATTTGAAGATAAAGAAACCAACTTTTGAAAGAATAAATAAATTAAAAATATATATTAATTAATTAATACTTGTACTGTGCAAATCCAAGGCTTTGTTGAATAGACTAATTGTAATGTTTTCGGTAAAAGGAGTTGGAATAGAACCAGCAACTACAATTCTATCATCAGTGGTAAGTTTTTGTTTTATTTCAAAATAATTTGGAGGCAGAGGAATAATATTTTGAATTTTTTGGCATTTTTCAGCGAAAAATTTAATATTATAAACATTTCCAGATACCTGAAAAATTAAATAAAATTTTTCTATTCTAGTTGAAGAAAAGCTTGCCATTGCATAATTGATAGTCCAGGGAGGGAGTAAATATTCATATAAAATGTAATCTGTTGCCTCATTAATGCTTATTTTGAAGAAGTCTTTATCAGCTTTTATATGTACAATTATATCCACATCAGTTTGTGAAATTGGATTAAAGTATTTTTGCCCATTTGTCCAAGTTCCATTTATATAACTATTAATATACAAAAATGCGTCTTTTCCTCCAATAGGTGTAAAATTATCATCATAAATTAATGGGTCAAATGTGAAGTTTAGATGCATTAGGACGTTGCCATCTAAATAAAAGGAAATTTTCTAAAAATAATAAAATCCCTTACAGGCTTCACTAAAGTCATTTACATCATTTAATAAATAAACTTCAAAAGACTTTCCATGATCCATATTTTCTGCCTTTGCAATTTTTGCCTCAAAACAGAGAATAGTCCCTTCCAATTTCCTTTCCAATTTTATTCTATGTTTTTGCTCTAATGGTGGTAATTCTGTCTCTATCTTTTGGTATTCCAAAATTTCGAGATTTTGGGATATCTAAATAAAAATATAATAAATCCATTTAAATACTTGTTTAAGGGAATGGCCAAGATTTTCGGTGTCATTTAACTAAGAGAGTGTAAAAGGATCCCAGACTTGGAAAACCCTATCCAATACAAACCTCAATTTCATCTATCATCCATACTGGTAAGTTGATTATAATTGAATTATTATCCAGTTTTACCCCATTAATAGTAACATCATAACGTACACCTTCATTAAGTTTCGTCACTGTTACATTTAATTCGAATGGTTTTCCTGCCTTTATAAACGTAGTGAACGTGGAATACCGTGTTTCCGTACTTAGCTAAATTTTAACTTGTTAGTATTTGTCAACTTTAAAATTTTCTTTTAAGATTAAAGAGACAGTCTCTAGCGTTTTGCAATTAAAAAGGGTATAGAAAAGAAGAATCTCATCTACTCTTTTCAATTGCAAGATATTTGACACATTTTAGACTCCTTACCGTATTTGAAGAAGTTCTAATATGCGTTATACCAGTCCTTTTAAACTCAGTTTCAGGGTTAAAGTCAATATAAGTATAAAAATTCTTTTCAGTCATTGTTATAAATTTAAGGCCAACGCTTCCAGTAAAACCGTCAGTTTTGCAATAAAAACGGAAGGTGAGCTCATCATTTCCAATTGGATCAACATGGATTGTATAATCAACTTTTTCCTTTTTATGTTTGAATAACTTTTGGAACTAGAATATTAAATTAAAAGTAGTCTTTTTAATTATCTCTTACCCCATCAAGTTCCTTATCGTTAAGCTTTCGTCCAACAACTGGGGTGATTATACTGAAATCACCATCAGCCAATAACTCAATATCAGATGTTCCAAACAAATTTCCTTCCCACCATTTTTCAGCCCAAAATTTGGAAAGCACAATATAACCTCCCCACAGATCACTTGAATAGCCCAACCAAATATAATATTGAGTAATACGGAAGGTAAGAACCAAGGTTGCACCAAAAGTTAAAATATTAAAAGGTTGTGGAATTGTTCTTCTTGTTTCCCCCTTAATTCAATAAATAGATAGATTTAAACAAAATAATTACCTTAAAAATATGCAAAATAACTTTTTCATCTGCGAAGAGTTTGAAGATTGTATTCGCGTCCGTTTTTAATTCAACTTTACCAGATGTTCCTTCTCTACCAGTCCAAATTGTAAAATTAACAAATATCTCCTCTTCATCTTTAATACTTCCCAAAATAAATCTTTCATTTGAAATGTTTCTTTTCGGGCAATCCTTGTCCTTAAATAGTTTTCCTTTGCCAAACTCATTTTCTCCTTCAATCACAGCTGGAACAAGGCTTTTTAGAGTTGTTGGGCGTTTAAACTAAAAATTAGAATATTTAAGAATTTTATATTGTTTAAAATTAATTGGACAGTTGAACGCCACCGTTTGAATACCTGATATTTAAATTAACACTTACCCAAACTTCCATTCCACAGCCACATCCTCTATAAACAAATAAATGCAGAAATCGTTGGGGAGGAATGGGCAACAGATCCAATCCAAGTGTCCAAAGGCCGGCATATCTATGAAAGTATTGCCCTTTGTTTATTTTAGAAAAATATTCTTCAATCATTTGATTATCTCTAATAAATTCAATTGTCTTTCCTTGAACATGTTTATCATTTAAATATTTATCTGAACATTAGAAAATTAAATTAAGTTAAGTTATTAACAAACATTTTAATATATTAATTTCATGAATATGTGTAGCAATGTCTTCTTTACTAACAAATTCAATATCAAAATAAGAAACATTAACTAATTGGTACCTTAAATTAATTAATTAATTAAAATATTCTTTTTTTAGATTTACGATTGATTATTTAATGACAATGTAATATTTGTGTTGAAAACATTGTTAGAATTGTCATAAGTTGACTCAAGTCTGATTCCATGCCAGAGGACATTACCAGGTTTGGCTACATTACAATCTCCTGTTTTTTTACCTTCTCCTTCACAAAATTCCTTTCGCTTTTCTTCGCAAAGTTTGGTGACCGGTTTGTTCTGAAATATTTTATATTTTTTAATTAAAGGTCTTTACCAAGTTGTCTTTAAGGCGGTAAGGAAATAGACGAATGGTGCCATTGAGTGTATTGTTTCCGCTCAATTGAGTTGGGTAACAGATTAATAGTCTAATAAATATTTTAAATTAATTAAAAAATAAAGATATCAATTTACTCGTCACACAACAAGTCCTCAGGCCTTTTAAAGACTAATCCATAGGAGTTGAGTTCAGCTTGTTCGGGGCGAAGCATACATTGGTCTTGAGAAGTATAAGAGAGCTTATGGTGAGTGGTCCTCATATCCGTTAAATAAACACTAAAAAATATAATTAATTACTATTTTAATTTAATTTAAATATTTACTAATCCTCCTCATTCCCTTGAACAACAAAATAATTCAAAAATAGAAGAACAAATAATAAAAAAAGTTTTTTAATGACATTAATTGACATCTCAATCATTTTAATAAATCTAAAAATTTAATTTATTTAAAATAAATAAATATTTAATATTAAATTAAAAAATATATTAAATTAATTAATTAAATAAATGAATGTACGAATAAATTAATGACTATTTATATGAATTAATAGATGGGACTATTAAACTATTAATATGTAAATAGCTATCTAAATCAACAACAATTTTATATGATGATTAATTTTAGAAAACAATTTTGTTGAATATTTTAATGAAAATATGATATGTGTGTAAAGCTTTTGCTAATAGCCATTGGATGATAATAAAAATAGTTAAAAATGAATAATAAAACTAACATTATTTTATAATCAAAAGTGATTGGAAAATGTGATAAAGCTTTTCATACTAGTCACTGAATAAATAAATTGTTTCTGGAAAGGTTTTTATGAGGTTCTGAACTATATCATTGGATCCACGGTAGAATTTATTTAAAAGTTTCCGGAAAACCTTTTATTAAATTCAGAAACTTTAAAAGTTTCTGGAAATTTTATTTATTTATCCAGAAAACTTTATTAGATTCTGAAACTTTAAAAGTTTCCGGAAAACTTTTTATTAAATTCTGAAACTTTAAAAGTTTCCGGAAAACTTTTTATTAAATTCAGAAACTTTAAAAGTTTCCGGAAAACTTTTTATTAAATTCTGAAACTTTAAAAGTTTCCGGAAAACTTTTTCTTAAATTCTGAAACTTTAAAAGTTTCCGGAAAACTTTTTATTAGATTCTGAAACTTTAAAAGTTTCCGGAAAACTTTTTATTAAATTCTGAAACTTTAAAAGTTTCCGGAAAACTTTTTATTAAATTCAGAAACTTTAAAAGTTTCCGGAAAACTTTTTATTAAATTCTGAAACTTTAAAGTTTCCGAAAATTTTATTTATTTATCCGGAAAACTTTTTATTAAATTCTGAAACTTTAAAAGTTTCCGGAAAACTTTTTCTTAAATTCTGAAACTTTAAAAGTTTCCGGAAAACTTTTTATTAAATTCTGAAACTTTAAAAGTTTCCGGAAAACTTTTTATTAAATTCTGAAACTTTAAAAGTTTCCGGAAAACTTTTTATTAAATTCAGAAACTTTAAAAGTTTCCGGAAAACTTTTTATTAGATTCTGAAACTTTAAAAGTTTCCGGAAAACTTTTTATTAGATTCTGAAACTTTAAAAGTTTCCGGAAAACTTTTTATTAAATTCTGAAACTTTAAAAGTTTCCGGAAAACTTTTTATTAAATTCTGAAACTTTAAAAGTTTCCGGAAAACTTTTTATTAGATTCTGAAACTTTAAAAGTTTCCGGAAAACTTTTTATTAGATTCTGAACTTTAAAAGTTTCCGGAAAACTTTTTATTAAATTCTGAAACTTTAAAAGTTTCCGGAAAACTTTTTATTAAATTCAGAAACTTTAAAAGTTTCCGGAAAACTTTTTATTAGATTCTGAAACTTTAAAAGTTTCCGGAAAACTTTTTATTAAATTCTGAAACTTTAAAAGTTTCCGGAAAACTTTTTATTAAATTCTGAAACTTTAAAAGTTTCCGGAAAACTTTTTATTAAATTCTGAAACTTTAAAGTTTCCGGAAATTTTATTTATTTATCCGGAAAACTTTTTATTAAATTCTGAAACTTTAAAAGTTTCCGGAAAACTTTTTCTTAAATTCTGAAACTTTAAAAGTTTCCGGAAAACTTTTTATTAAATTCTGAAACTTTAAAAGTTTCCGGAAAACTTTTTATTAAATTCTGAAACTTTAAAAGTTTCCGGAAAACTTTTTATTTAATTCTGAAATTTATAAGTTTCCGAAATATTTAGTTTATACATGTTTTAACATTTTTAACTTGTTTTCATTTATATTTTTTAATTTACCATTTGTATACATATGTTCATCCATTTAATTTTCCACATTCATTAAAAATACATATATTCTGCTAAACTTTATATGTTAATTACAACAACTGAAAACTGATTTAATCTTTATAAAATTACACAATACAATTTTAAATATAAATCACAACTTGTTATAATTAAAGTTTTTATTAAAGAACCTTATTTAAATAAACTTTTAATTTAATTCATTTAATTTAAAAATATTTTATTTATTTAAATGAGACAATTTAATATAATGAATATATTGTTTGCATTAATAATTTTGTCAATTAATTTGGTTAATGTGGTAATTTTTAAATTTATTAATTTTCTGGAACATTAAATGTTTGATATTTATTTTAAATAAAAGTACAAATAAAATGTTTTATCCATAAAGGGGAATGTTTTTTTTAAAACTTTAAAATAAGGAAAAAACATAAATATTTTTTATTAATTTTATCATAGATATTAGAGAAGGAAGTTGTAAAATGTTATTACTTAAAATTGGCTACTGCAACTTATGATGATATTGTATGTATATTTTTTGTTCTATATACTGAACTTAGTTTTAAAGAAAAATACTGAAAAAAGATTTTGTTATAGTGACGACAGATATTGCCATGCTAAAATAGTTGATGTAAAATTTTTGTTGGAAAAATATAAATGGATACAGGCACTTCCATTGGCAAATGATTATAAAACTGCAAGAAGGATGGAGGTCCCACACTTTCCAAATGTAAATGGTAAGTTTTTATTTCTCAGAATATAATATTACCTTATACAATGTAAATATGGCTAACTTTGACATTGTTGTTTTAATATTTATATATTTTAAATTTTTGTTATTTAGCTGAGTTTGGTTGTGGCAGATGTAAAGAAGGCTACTATCATTGTATTGGCGTTCGCTCTTTTATTAGATCAGATTTTTTAAATGTATTATCTCCCGTCCGAAATAATGATGGTTGTTATGCTGTATTTGGTGAGTAATCTTCTTTAATCGAGTATATAGGATCGGTATGGGTGAATCCCAACATTCTAAGGCCACGACACGAAATAAAATTCAGTTTTTTGTAATCAACTCTAACTCCGAGTGGGACAGAATTTTCTGCTGAATTCTCTAGAAATAAAATTAATATTTTAAGATAAATTTTTGATCAAATATCATTTTTATCATTATCGTGATTACGAAGCAAGGCTAGACGAATATGAATCTCCAATGGAATTATGCCGAAAAGGTTATCCAGGTAAATGTGTAGTTGGCTATCCACCTGTCCGCAAAAAGAATTCGCTCTTTTCATTTTTCTCTTTGCATTTTTTGCGTTAAGCTTGCGATTATTTTTACTTCTCCGCTACAGAACCTTTTGGCACTTTGAAAAGTTAGAGAAAATAAACTTAATTAATTAAGTGAAAATATATTTTTAAATAAATTCTCAAAGATTATAAATTTGGGACAACATTCTCAAATATATTTCAAGGAAATCGCGGGATAATAACCTTTAATGGGATTATAATGGAGGGATAAGATAATATGTTAAATATTTAGGTAACTCAAATTCAATAATTAAAATTTGAAATTTTTTCTTTATTCATTGTCAAGTGTCTGGTCATCGAAAAATGGAATCCAGAATTTTTCTCGGAGAATTATTTGTAGGGCAAAAAAGTATTGAAGGTTTAATGAAAATGTTAAAAAAATTCCATTATTTACATATTTATATCTATAAAAGGATGCCATGTCCCAAATTTATAATCTTTGAGAATTTATTTAAAAATAAATATATTTTCACTTAATTAATTAATTAAATTTATTTTCTCTAACTTTTCAAAGTGCCAAAAGGTTCTGTCGCGGAGAAGTAAAAATAATCGCGGGCTTAACGCAAAAAATGCAAAGAGAAAAATGAAAAAAGCGAATTCTCTTTGCGGACAGGTGGATAGTCAACTACACTTTTACAGGTTATCCAAAATGTTACTTATCAATTGATAAACATAAAGGTAATTAATTTATTATTAAATTAAATTATAAAATTAAGATAAAACTAAACCTGAAAACTATAGAGGTGGATGTGGTGAGTGTCCTAATAATAATAATGAGGATTGTATTACTTGCGGAAATGAACATTGTAATAATGATTTAAATTTACTTTTCTCTTGCTATGAAAAGGAAGAAGAAGAACAAAGTAATAGATACAAGAGATGTGATGAAAGAAAATGTTTTATTTCTGTCAAAGGTAAAAACATTTCCTTTCTCATTCTTTTCTTTCTGTTTTCCGGAAAACAAACAACAAAAACATAGTCTAATAAACAAAACATGAAAACACAAAGCATTTTTTCTTTGTTTTGGTGTTTTGTATGTTTTGATGTTTTGAATGTCTTTGTATTTTTCTTTACTGACTCATTGTTTGGAAGCCTTCCTTTTAATATTAAAATATTAGGTACAAATAAAATAATTAATTTGTAAGATAGCAAGAACAAACTAAAACAAGGATGTGGTAATTGTCCAGATAACTATAGTCCTTGTAAAACATGTGATTCAATGGTTTGTAACTCTGATGAGTTTTTTAAACAATTTTATTTCTGCTATGACAATGATGGCAAATGGAAGGAATGTGATGTTGGTACTAAAGTTTGTTATTATGCTAAAGGTAAGTAAAACAAAGAAAGAATAAATTAATAAATAAATTAAAGGTGAAGATGAAAAATTGCAAATGGGATGTGGCGATTGTTCTAACAAAAATATTCCTTGTAAAACATGTACTAAAAATATTTGCAACACTGATAAATTCTTTAAAACGTTTCTTTTCTGCTATGACAATGAAGGCAAATGGAAGGAATGTAATAAAAAAGTGTGCTACTATTCTAAAGGTAATTATTAAAATATAGGAACATAAATTATAAATTAAAGGTGTTGACAATAAACTCCAAAGAGGATGTGGTGATTGTCCAAATAAAAGAGTTCCTTGTAAACTATGTACTAAAAATATTTGCAACACTGACGAGTTATTTGAACAATTTCGATTCTGCTATGTTACTGATGGAAGTTTGAAGGAATGTGATGCTGGTATTAAAGTTTGTTATTATGCTAAAGGTAAATAAAATAAGAGAGGAATAAATTAATTAATAAATTAAAGGTGAAGATGAAAAAGTCCAAAGGGGATGTGGTGATTGTCCTAACAAAGATATTCCTTGTCAAACATGTAGTCCTGGAAATATTTGCAACCTTAAGAAGCTTTTTCAAGATTCATACTTTTGCTATGAAAATGATGGTAAATGGAAGGAATGTAATAAAAAAGTATGCTACTATTCTAAAGGTAAATATTAAAAATAGAAACATAAATTATTAATTAAAGGTGATGACAATAAACTCCAAAGAGGATGTGGTGATTGTCCAGATAATAAAAATATTCCTTGCAAAGCATGTACTAAAAATATTTGCAACACTGATAAGTTCTTTAAAACGTTTCTTTTCTGCTATGACAATGAAGGCAAATGGAAGGAATGTATTGAAAGAGTTTGTTATTATGCTAGAGGAGATGATAATAAAGGTAAGAATATTATTTAAAATTAATTTAAAAAATTCTTTAGTTTATCGTGGATGTGGAGAAAGGCCTAAGGAAAATGTTCGATATGTTTCTTGTAATCAAAACTTTTGTAATACAAAGGAATTGTTTGACAAAACATTATTTTGCTTAAAAAAAGAACACACGGAATTAAAGGAAATAAAGATGATAAGTCCATGTCATAAAAAATGTGTTGTGACAAGACATAATTCCACTGGAGGAGGTTTTTTTAAATAATTAGAATAAATTTAATTAATTTAATTTTTAGTGATACAAGGATGTCTTGAATGTCAACCAAACATTCCCTCAACACATTGTCACGCATGTAAAGAAAATTATTGTAATGTTGAAAAGCTTATTTATATAAATTGTTTTGCTAATAATGGAAAATTATGCTTTAAACCAATTAATGGTAATTGTTTTGCAGAGAGAATGGTATCAAATGAAGGTTTAAATATTATTTATTAAAAATCAGAAGAAGTTGCTTCAAGTTTTAAGTTAATTTTTAAGTTTTTAAGTTCAAGTTTTATGTTAAAGTTTTTAGGTTAAATTTCAAGTTTTAAGTTCAAGTTTATTCTTTGGCTAACAATAAACTTTATTACAAAAGTTTCTATTTCTCTTCCCGTCTAAACAAATAAACAAAACATTTCTAAATTAAAACCTATAATTAAATAAATTATTTAAGTTAACAAAGGCTGTGGGAACTGTCCATCTAAACAATGTACAACCTGTACAACACATCTTTGCAATGAAGGAAAGGATTTAAATTATTATTGTTTGGATCATAATGGAGGGGAAATAGAATGTGAAGCCCCAGAATGTTATGTTTCTAAAGGTAAGTCTTTCCTCTATTAAAAAACAATTATTTTCATCTTTTACAGACATCATTAAGGGAAATAAATTATCCAAAATTAGAGCCTATTGTGGAATATGTTCAACAGTAAGTAATTTTCCTTGTAGAACATGTACTAGGAAATTTTGCAATACTGAAAAATTCTTTAATAAAGTATATTATTGTTGGAGTAAAGAAAATAGTGTTAAAGAATGTAATATTAAAAAATATAAGAGAATGTGTTATTATGCAGTTATTAATGATAAAACAGGTAAATCAAATAAATTTAATTAATTAAATATTTTTAAAATTAAAAGTTGAACAAGGCTGTGGGGATAAAAATGATTGGAAAGAAAACAATGTAATAGCTGCTAAATGCAATGGAAGTGTTTGCAACAATAAAAAATTCTTTGATGACAGTGTTTTTTGTTTTAAGAAAGGAAAGGATGAAAAAGAGTACATAAAAAGGTCGTTAAAACAATGCGATGGGGAATGTTTTGTTCGTCGACATTCTGATGGAAAAAGTTTGTTTTAATTATATTATTTATTAAATAAATGTTTAGTTGAACAAGGCTGTGGAAAATGTCAACCAAACGAATCACCAAAAAATTGCAAAACATGTAAAGAGAAATTTTGTAATGATGAAAAACTTGTTTATAAAAAATGTTTTACAAATGATAAAGAAGTTTGTGAAACAACTTCTAACATTTCTTGTTTTGCTGAACGAACAAAAATTAATACATGTTTGTTTAAATAAATTAGATAATTAAAATTTAAAATATTTAAGTTAACAAGGGATGTAGAAACTGTTCTTCTCCATCATGCAGAGCCTGTGATAAACACCTTTGTAATGATGTGAAGGAAAAAGATTTTCCTTACTTTTGTATGAACAAAAAGGAAAACAAGGAATGTAGAGTACCATTTTGTCATGTTGCAAATGTTGAGGAAAAGGACAAAGGTTTCATAAACATTTTAATAAACAAAACAAAAACATTTTAAATAAGCAGAAAAATACAAAAACATTTTAAATAAACAGAAAGATACAAAAACATTTTAATAAACAAAACAAAACATCAACAAAAACATTAACCACAGCACTTTCACTCAATGGGCGCACGCGTCAAAACTAGCTAAATCTTTTCCTTCCATTATGCCAAAATTTAAATTTACGCGAACTCTTATTTTCTCTAGTACACGTTATCTTTTGAGCGCCTAACTTCATAAAGGAAAATAGAAAACGCCAGTAAGAAAAAGGTATGAAATGGTCAGAAGAAAGAAAATATACAAAATAGGATTTTATTAGGTAAAATATAAAAAATGAAAATAAAATTTATTAAAATATTATTTTGAACAAGGTTTTTTCAATTAATCATTGAAACCTCTATCGTGAAGATAATTAAGCATAATAAAAATAAAAAAATAATTGAAAAATTAAAAAAAAACCTTGAATTTTTTGACCATATTCTTGACACTTATTCTTTCCTCTTCTTGCATTCTCCACTTTTCTGTCGTTTGCTTTTTTCTTTCTGGCTTTTTTTCCAGTTCCTTCCTTCCCAATTTTAGAATAAAATCTTCTATTCTTGGTATTTCTAGGCATTTTAATACTTCTAAAATAGCAAAAAACTTTACAATGCTCAAAATTTTATAAAAATGCTTGAATCTTTCTAATTTTTTGTTCAAAACATTTTTAAAACTATAATCTAAGAAATGGTTAACCGAAATTAAAATCTGTTAACGAAAACTTGAGATATTTGATTTTAAAGATAATTACCTCGGATTTAGGATGAAAAGAATGTATGAAAAGAAGAGAGATGGTTATAGAACAAGAGAAAAAATTAGATAGTAAACAAATAGTTTTGACGCGTGCGCCCATTGAGTGAAAGTGCTGTGATTAACTAAAAAACACCTCAAACAACTCAAAAACATCAAAAGAAAAGCACAAACTAAACAAAACATTTACAGATAAACATTCATTGGAATGTGGAAGGTGCCCCTCAATAAAAGAATTGCCCTTGAAATGTTCAGATTGTAATAGTCCATTTTGTAATACAGAAGCGTTTTATCATAATTCCTTGTTTTGTTGGACTAAAACAAAGGAAATGAATAAAGCAACAATTCAATTAAGAATTTGTGAAAGTCAATGTTTTGTTTCAAGAGATAATGATGGAACATGTTTGAATATATATATTCTAATCTTTATTTATTTAGTAAAACAAGGCTGTGGTATTTGCAATGATACTTCAATAGAATGTATAAACTGTAAAGAGCCGTCTTGCAACAAAGAAAATCTTGTCCACAAACAATGCTTTAAAAGTGTGGAAAATAAAGAAATATGTAAAACTGTACATAACACTTCTTGTTATATGAGAAGAAATGAAAATAATTCAAGTATATTTTATTATTTAATTTAAATAAATTTAAAAAATTATTTAGTCGAAAAAGGCTGTGGAAACTGCACAACTAAAACATGTAAAGACTGCTTCGAAAATCGATGTAATAATTGGCCCAATATTGGATTTTATTGTAAAAGTAGTGATGGAACTAATGGAATTAATGAGTGTGATAAACCTGATTGTTTTATAATGAAATTAAACAATAAAGGTTTGTTCCTTTTTTTTAATATTTTTCAAGGTTTAATGCTTGTTAATTCCAGATAAATATTATTACAACTGTGGTAAATGTCCAACATCAAAAACTGACCCTTTAATCTCCAATTTATGTGTAGAATGCAACAGCACAACTCTATGCAATACAAAAGAGTATTTTAAAAAACAATTGTTTTGTTTGGAAAAAACAGCCGACAGTACAACAACAACACATGGGACGCGTGTTTGCAACAACGCTAAAACATGTTTTGTTCATAGAGATATAGACACAGGGAATTGTAAAACATTAAATAAATAAACTTGTTTATTGTTATATGTTTTTAAGTAATACAAGGATGTGGAAATTGTTCATTAAAAAATGTTGGTGAGAACGAATGTTTTGATTGTTCAGATAATCATTGTAATGAAGAAAATAAAGTTTACAACCATTGTTGGAAAGAGAATGGAAAAATATGTAAAACTAATATAAGCAATTATTGTTATACATGGAGAACACATTTAAATAAAGGTTTTAAATAAAATAAATAATATTTTTATTTTTAAATTTAATTTTAAAGTTGAAAGAGGTTGTGGATTTTGTCCTTTTTCTACTTGCAAAAAATGTGAAGGAAATCGTTGTAATGATGAAAGCAACCCTCCTTATTATTGCCTTGGATTTAAAGCTGGATTTAAAGAATGTAATGAAAGTGATTGTTATATTGCCAAAATAGAAGAGAATAAAGGAGGTAATTTCTAAAATAAATGTGACTATTTGTCCTTTATTCTCCTATTATTTAATTTTTATTTTATTTAGACAATACTATAGAAGAACATTTCCATTATGACTGTGGAAAGTGTCCTTCGACTGTCTTAGATTTATCACCATTTATTAGTTCCAAAGACAGTGCTAAATTTAAACAAATAAATATGCGTAATGTCCAATGTGTTGACTGTAATTATAAACCAACATGCAACTCAAATACATTTTTTAAAAAACAATTGTTCTGTTTGGAAAAAGATGCAAATAAATGGTCACCAACTAAAGGAAAAAGAATTTGTAAGAAAGGAGTATGCTTTATTGGAGTTGATAGAAATGAAATGGGTAAATAATCCTTTAAATTAATTGTATTTAAATAGTTTATTTATTCTTCTAAATTGTAGGTATAGTCCAAGGATGTGGTAATTGTGCAGAATATAAAAATCTGGATAAATGTAATGAATGCTCCTCTCTACTCTGCAATGATGAAAGCAAACTCCCACCACCCAGAATGTGTTACTATTTAAATGCTTACTTTCAACCGTTTAAAATGAAGAACAAAACATGTCATCATTTAATTAATAATTGCTACATTGCAAGGGATATATTTATGAGAGGTAAAAACATTTGTTCTAAATAAACTTAACTACAAAAACATTCAATTCTCAACTCGAGTTTTATTTAAGCTGAACAAAGCTGTGGTGATTGTCCTTCAAAATATAAGGATTGTAAAACTTGTAATGAAACTGATTTTTGTAATAATTCAACCTTACTCCCCTCTCCAACAAAAACAACAAACAAAGTTTTAATTAAAACAAACATGACTACTGTTACAACAATTAGTACAACAACTAAACAAATAAAAGTGACAACAACAACCAAACATTATTCCACTACAAAAGCATCTTCTACTTTTAATAAAATTAAAATAGAAATTTTAATTTTTTTGCTGTTTACGTCAATTATTTTTTGAGCTAATTATTTAAGAATTGGATGGAGAGTTTAATTTTATTTTTTTTAATTTATTTATGGGAAACATTTTTTTTTAAATTATTTTTTAATATTTGGGAATATAATTTTATTATTTTTTAGCTTATTTAATTAAATATAAATTTAATTTTTATATAATATTTTTTTAATTTATTTTAATTAATAATTTATTTCTATTTATTTTTTATCGTTTACATATGTTTCTTTTTTTTTTTAATAATTAAAGAAGGGAAAGAACAAGTATGTATGTATGTAGCCCTTCCTTCTTTATTTTATTACATCATCTGATGGCCATATAATGTAATATTGTTTATTTAAAAGTTAGTTAGCGAAAATTAATTGTTTTTTTTATGTTAAGTTATTTTAGTACTATTTCTCTCTTTTTTAAGTATAATTTTGTTTGTTTACTTTCTTATTACTTTTTAAACATTTCAAGTTTCTTAAAATTCTATTTTAAATAGTATCAAGTTCAAAACCGCATGCTTTTGTTATGTAGTTAATTCTAAGTAAAAGTTATTTAATAAGCGCATTCGTTTCTGCTATAAAATATCCTTCGCTATCAACTGGCGCATTAAATAATAAAAAGCATTTTCGCTTCGAAACTTTAAAAATGGCTTGGCGTTTCTTTAAATGTTTTATTTTCTTTTTTTTTTCAATTTTGATTTACAGATTCTTTGAAATTTAAATTAATTAAATAACTATGACGAGTACAAGTCCAGAAGAAAATGTATTGGCAACTGGCAGTCAATTCCCTATTGAAGAAGAAAAACAAACTTTTATTTCTGGCAGTAGGAAGAAGAAAACGAGGTTTGAACTTTTTTGGTTTTTAATTGGGGAAGGTTACTTTTCTCTTTTAAATTTTACTCCAAATGTTTAGAACAGTTTGTCATTTTTTATATACTTTTTTCAAACAATAAAATATATTTTATAATTTAGTAGTGCACCAGCAACACCTCTAATCCCTGGTACATTTAAATCATTCAGTGCAGCAGTAGATGATGCTAGTTGGTTATCTTTTATTTCCTTTGCTTGGATGTTTCCCTGGATGTGGAATTCCTATAAACAAAAGGTTTGTACTGATCCTGGAAATGTAAACCTTTGGAGATGTTCTGTTTTTGACTCTTCTAATGTTAATTTAAAAAGGTTTGTTTTGTCTTTGTTAATTAAAATCACACTAAAACAGAATTTCCTGTATTTAATTAAAATTTATTTAACTAGTTTAGAGTGGCAAAATTCTATAGAAAAATTTGAAAAAAAATTTTCTTCAGTAAATTTGTTTATTTTCCTGTTTTAAGTTTCTTTAACATTCTTTCTCTATTTTTTTCTTTTCAGACTTGAACACATTTTCAATGAAGAAAAGCGTTATTCACATTTATTTAACAAAAAGCCTTCACTTACCAGAGCAGTTTTTCGCTTTATTCGTTTTCGACTATTCTTGGCCTGTTCTGTTTTTCTTTTCTGTTTGGTATTTGGATTTATTGGACCAACTTGCCTTGTTAGGGGATTAATTGCTTTTGTTGAAAAACCTCCTAGATTATTGGATGGTTCAATTAATTATAGTACTGGGGTTTATTTTGCGTTGGCTATTCTTGTGGTATTTTTTAAATTAAATTTAATTTTAATTAGGCATTTTAATACGTTGCCATTTATGGCAATTTTTGCCATTTTTTTAATGGCAGAATTTCTTTATTTTTTTATTTCCTTTAAAATAGATTTTAAAAGGTTGAAATTCTTCGTGTCCTGACCTATAGTGCAACTTGGGCTATAAGTTATAGAACAGCAATAAGAACAAGAGGAGCAGTTTTGGCACTTTTATATAAAAAGTTGTTAGGTGCAAAATCGACAAGTGGTAAATCCTCTGCTGAGGTTTATTATTATTTTTTTAAATTTTTTCAAAATTTTTTCCTTTTTCCTAAGGTAATAAATATATTTGCAAACGAAGGCCAACGCATATTTGATGCAGTTACTTTTGCTCCTCTAGTAATTATTGGCCCATTTGTTTTAATTGGAGGATTAATTTATTTAATTAAAGTAGTTGGTTATTTTTCTCTTTTGGGCGTTGGTGTGTTTTTTATTTTTGATGTTATTCAGGTTTATTTTAATTTAAAAAAAAATTTATTTTAATTTAAATTAAAGGCAGTTCTTGGAATTACTCTTCTAAAATATCGAAAATTGACAATTAAACAAACGGAGGAGAGAATAGGATTAATTGGTGAAATACTGACATGTATTAAATGTATAAAATTAAATGCTTGGGAAATGCTCTTTTATCAAAGAGTTTGTGGTATATTTTAAATGTTTAATTTTTTTAATTTGTTGAAGAAACTTTTTAAAAATATTTCTAAAAATTCTTTTATTTTTTAAAGAAATTAGAAACAAAGAAAAGCATTATCTTCGAATTGCTGGTTTTACTCAAAGTTTAATGATTGCTTCGGGTGCTATTGTGCCATCTGTGGCAACGATTGTAATGGTTTTGGCTATAGTTCTTTCTGGTTCTGATTTGAAAGCTAGCGATGTATTTTTTTAGAGTTTATTAACTGAAAATATTTGCTTTATTTTTAAGGCATTTAGTGCAATAACTGTGTTTGTTGTTATGCTTTTTGGTATTCGGATGATCCCTTATGGTACACGTTATATTAGTGAAGCTTTTCAGTCTTTAAATAAGGTTTAATTTATTTTATTTATTTATTTTTTAATTAATTTATTTTATTTATTGAATTTAATTTAAAGCCTAAAAAAGCCTTTAAACCCAAGCCTATAATCTTTAAAAAATTAAAAGGAAACAATTAATATTTTAGATTAATTCTTTGCTGTTAATTGAACAATTTGATGATGAGATTTATCCTCCTAAAGCTGCAAACTTGGCTGTTCAAATAACTAATAGTTCTTTTACTTGGAATATTGTTCCTAAAAGTGAGGAGGAAAATAAGGAAAAGAAGGAAAAAAGTTGTTCAAAAGAAAAAGGTTTTTAAACTAATTTCCTTTAATTTTTAAATTTAAAATTAATTTTATTTAGTAGCCTTAAAAAAGGATGTATTATCTAATGGAAATTTGCCAATGATAGATAATGATAATAAATGTGAGAATGAAAACGAAGAAACAAAAAATGAAGAAGAGCTTACAATTGCAGCATATCCGTTAAAAGGGAATGATTTTGTTGTTAATAATAATAATAATAAACAAAAAGAATTCTCTCAAGAACAATTTTGTTTAATAATTGATAATTTAACTATACAGAAGGTTTTATTTTAAATTAAAGGAAAAAAAATATTTTTTAAAAGGGTGAATTAATTGGCATTTGTGGAACTTTAGGATCAGGAAAAACTGCTTTAATTAATGCAATCACTGGACATGTATTTTTATTTAATTTTTTTTAATAAATAAAGACCTTTCTGAAGGACCTAATTTTTAATTTAATTTATTATTTTTAGATGTCTAGCCAAGGATATAGCTCAATATCAATCGCAGGTTCAATAGCTCTGTGTACCCAAAATCCTGTTATTCTTCCTTTAACAATTCGTGAAAATATTATTTTTGGTAATAATTCGCAAATGAACAGTCAACGTTATTACAAGGCTATATCTTGTGCCCAGCTACAAAAGGATTTGGAAAAATTTCCAGAAAATGAGCTTTCCAAGGTTTTTATTTATTTAATTAAAAAATTGTTTTTGTTTAAAAAATAAAAGGTTACGTCCTGTAAACTGTCTGGTGGTCAACGCTCTCGAATCGCCTTAGCACGCGCCTTCTACTCAAACAGAGATATTTATATTTTTGATGAAGTATTTTCTTCTATTGATAATCCTGTAGCTGAAAAAATATTTACTGGAGGAATAAAAGATTTGTTGGCAACAAAAACACGTTTACTAGTAACTGATAATTCTAAGGTTTTATTTATTTTATTTAATTAAATTAATTTTTTTAAAGTTTCTTTCCCAATGTGACCGTGTTATTTTGGTCGATTCTGGAAGAATTAGTGAAATTGAATTTAAAAAGGATGAAATTCAAACGATTAAATATTTTAAAGGAATATTAAATAATTTTGAAGGTTTTTTTTAATTTTTAAATTAAAATTAATTTAATTGAAGAAAAGGCAACAACACCTTTAATTGAAGAAAATAATAACAATGATAATAATAATAAAGAAATTGAAGAAAATAATGATGAAGAAGAAGAAGCTTTGGGTCTTAAACCTGTTTCTAAAGAAGAATATATGTAAACATAAATTATACTTTAAATTAGAATATTTATTTAAGTGAATATATCCGAGCTGCTGGGGGAAATGCACTCTGTGCTCTTGTCCTTTTTGCCTTCCTTGTAAATGTTGGCTCCAACATTTTTGCAACTTTTTGGTTAAGTGAATGGATGAGAAATGTACATAATGATGAGTGGAGAGCTAGCGTTAATGTTTGTATTTTTTTTAAAGTTTACAACAAACCTGTGTTTTATAAATAATAAATAGACTTGAATTGTTTCTCAAGTTTATTAATTGTTTAATAAACTTGTTTTACAAACTTGAGTTTTTGAGTGCATTAAATAAACTTTTTCTCTTTACAAACTTGAAAACTTAAGTTTTTAAACTTTACTTGAAATAAATTATTTTAATTTTTTAAAGTTTGTGCTTAACAATGCTGCTTCTAGAAACATTGAAACTCCACCTACATTAACCGATAGTCTTGCCAATCCAGATTCTGGCTTAAAATTTTATGCTACAATTTATGGTTTATTTAAAATAATTTTATTTATTTAATTTTTTTCTTTTAAGCTTGCAATATATTTTTCCTTTTTCTCAGTGGAATTTTCAAAGCAATTGTTTTTGTTAAGGTAATTTTTAGAAAAAAAAATTATTTTTTTTAAATTAAAGTTTACTTTAAATGCTTCTACAAATTTACACAATCGTATGCTCAAAAGAGTACTTTTTGCAGTCATGCCTTTCTTTCATACTACACCAACGGGTCGAATATTGAACAGATTTAGTAAAGATATTGATGAAAGTATTTCTTTTTAATTTAATTTTAATTAATTAATTTTATTTTTTCAGTTGATTCCAAATTGCCCTTTTCAGGAGAAGCAATGTTTCAAGGAGGTATTGCATGTGCTGGCTTTCTTTTAATTATTATTTGGGTTTTTCCTATGTTTTTATTGCCTTCAATTCCTCTATTTATTCTCTTTCTTCTCTTTTTTGTTTGTTTTCGTGCTGGAATTCGAAGGTTTTTAAATTAAATTAATTTTTAAGTATTAAAAAATGGTTTTTATTGGTTTAAATTAATTTTAAAAAATTATTTAGTTTAAAACGTATCGAAAATGTTACTCGTTCACCTCTATATGAACACATTACTAGCTCTTTGGATGCTTTAACTACTTTACATGCCTATGGCCAAACTGATAAATTTATTGAACAATTAAAAAGCCGTTTAGATGAGAATACGTTAGCTTAATTTAATTAAATTTATTTAAATTTAATAATAATTATTTTTTTAGAGGTGCCCTTTTTCTCTATAATTCAGCTATGCGTTGGCAAGCTGTTTGGCTTGATTTGCTTGTGGTATTTCTTTTTAATTAATTAATTTAAAAATTTATTATTTAAAAATTAGGTTCTTATAACCTTTGCCGTTTCTTTATTTATTGTTTTATTAACTGATCAAATTACTCCTTCAGAAGCGGGTATGGCAATTGCCTTTGCTTTACAGGTTTTTATTTTTAATTTAAGTTTATTTAAATTTATTAGATGAGTGGAATTTTTCAATTTGCTGTTAGGTCACAGACAGAGTTTGAAGCTAAAGTAAGAAATTTTTTTAATTAAATTAAATCAAAATTTGTTTTTTAAAGTTAACTGCTGTTGAACGTATTACTCATTATTCAAAGGTTAAAATAATTTTAATTTTTAATAATCTTTAAAATTTATAAATTAATTTTAGACTATAGAAGTTGAACCAGAAGAAGAAGAAGAAGTAACCAAAGAATTGTGGTTACCTAAAGATGGGTCTATTAACTTTGAAAATGTTTTGTATGTTTTTTAATTAATTAATTTATTTTTAATTAATTAATTTCTTTTATTCAATTAATTACTTTTATTTTAGACTTCGTTACCTCCCAAATACACCCCCTTCTTTAAAAGATATTTCTTTTACTATTAATGATGGTAAAAAGATTGGAATTGTGGGTAGAACAGGATCTGGTATTTTTAATCTTAATTTAAATTTAATTAAATAAAAAAAAGGCAAAACTTCCATTTGTAATGCTCTCTTTCGTCTATATCCACTTTCTAGTGGGAGAATACTTGTCGGTTCTGAAGATATTATTTCCATTAATCTTAGGCAATTGCGTCGTTCAATATCTATAATAATGCAGGAAGCTACTCTTTTTGCGTTTGTTTAAATTATTTAAATTAAATTAAAAAATAATTATTTATTTATTTAGTGGAACTATTCGTTTCAATATTGACCCTGAAAATAAATGTAAAGGAGACGATAAAATTTGGGAATGTTTAGATAAAGCAGGGCTTTCTCAATCAGTTTAATTTTTAAAAATTAAAATATTTAAATAAATTAAAAGTTCATCGCATTCCCTGATTGTCTTGATTTTTTAATTGAAAGGAATGGAAGTAATCTCTCTTCTGGGCAGAAACAATTAATCTGTTTGGCAAGAGTTTTGTTAAGGTTTTTTTAATTAAATTAAATTTTAATTAAATTTTAATTTTTAAAGAAATACAAAAATTGTCATTCTAGATGAACCAACAGCAAGTATTGATAGGTTAGAAAATTTAAAAGAAAATTTATTTAAAAAAATACTTTTTAATTTAAATTAAATAGCCAAACTGATGTACTCTTACAACAAAGAATAAATGAATTTTTTACTTCACAAACTGTTTTGTTAATAACACATAGACTTGAAAATGTATTGGCTACAGGGGCGTTAGACGGTGTAATTGAAATGGAGGATGGAGAGGTTAATTAAATTAAAAATTTTTTTAAAATTCTTTTTAGATTAAATATTTCCACCCTTCCAAAACTACTAAAGTAATTTTTTAATTTTTTAAAATTATTTTAAAAAAATAAAAAAGATTAATGAGCAACAACCAAATAATATAACCAATACACAAACTTAATAAAAAAAGAAAAAGGCTTTAAAATTTAATTTTTATAAAAATTAATGTAGATATATAATTTAACCATGACAAAATAAAAATTTTAGTTTTCAGCGGATTTGTTTTCTTTTTCTTTCTAAATTGTCTTTTTTTAAAGCAAATAATTTTTTTTTGATTATTATCCATTTATTTTCCCACTTAAATTAATTATAAAATTAGATTATATTTTTTTCTTTGCATTTTTGTCTCCTTTTTTTCTTTTTTTTTTAATTTTCTTTCATTTTTGATTAAAAATAAATTGTTTAAAATTAATTTTATTTAAATTTAAATTGTTTAAAATTTTATTATTTATTTTTGAAATTATTTTTTAATTTTTAAATATTCTTAAGCTTTATTTTAATGGTTAATGTCAAGCGTGGAATTGTAATTAAATGTGATCCTGCTATGCGTCAATTTTTAAAACATCTGAATGAAACTAAAGCTTTTGGAAGAGCATTTATAATTAATGTCAGGTTTATTTAAATAAAGCTTTTCTTTGTTTAAAAGTAAAATACAATTTCTGGTTTTAGTTAAAAACGTATTTTTGTTTGTTTGTTTTTAATTGTAAGAAAATACATATTCTGATTTTAAGAGAAAATACTTATTCTGATTTTAAGAGAAAATACATATTCTGATTTCCAACCTTTTTTATTAACAAAGAAATTCTGATTTTTGTTTTATTGCTACTAATTGTAAAACACTTATTCTGGTTTTCATTTTATTACTAAAAAAAAAAACATCAGAATACTTATGTGTTTTACAAATAATCAGAATATGTATTTTTAGATGAAATAAATTCTGATTTTTATAATTAATTAAATTCTGTTTTTTGTTACAATAAAAGTTTCTACAACAAATTCTATATTTTAAGGAGCTTGATGAAACGCGCCTTTTTGTAGAGCGTGATATTATGCCACAAATAGAGCAACGTATTGACCAACTTTTGGACTCTTTAACGCCAGACATTGCACAATAAAATTAAATTTTTATATTTGATAAATGTTAAAAAAAATATTTTTTCATTAAAAATTAATGTTAATTTTTGCCTTATATTTTTCTTTTATTTTATTAAAAAAAATTTTTTTTTAGAAAAATAACTTATTTATTTATCAATGAATTCTTATTTAAATTTGCTTAAAATTTGTGCATGCAATTCACGTTTAATTCAAACAAAAGGTTCGGCTAAGGCAGCACTAGCGTTTACTGAAAAGGTTTATTTTTTAATTTAATTTTAGGATATTTTTTAAGACTTCGGAACAACCAATTAAAGAACCCGAAGATTGGAAAATTGAACAAAATTTCCCAGAGATTGTTACACTTGAATTGGAGCAGTTACAAAATATTGAAGAAAATAATCCCAAAGAATATTATTCTTTAAATCGTCTAAAACAGTTAATGGCAAAATTGGCAATTAGATATTATTATACTGAAGAATCCAGACTTGTCAGGGAACTTTAAAATTTAAATTAAATTTATTTAAGCATTTATTTAGGCGAATATATACATAATTTTTAAGACTTTAAACATTTGTGGGCAACACTTGCGGACTACTAAATTTAAAAATATCAGAATTCTGATAATTAAATTATCAAAATTCTGATTTTATTTAGCAAGCTTCAGGTTTTATTATCATAATTCTGGTTTTTATTTATTTAAATTATGTTCTTTTGATAGCAGAATTCTCATATTTTTAAGTTGTCCGCAAATATCGTCCGCAAGTGTTCCACAACAGAAAAAATTAATTTTTAGACTTTTCTATTTTTTAAAGGTTTTATTCAAATCCTCAACAAAGTTGTATTATGATTGTTCAAACGGATTTAATTATATTTCTCTTCACAAGGGTTAATTAAATTAAATTTTAATTCCTTTTCTTCTTAAGAATTTGGGTTGGAAGATAATTTTGATTCTTGGTATCGTTTAACTCTTTTACATATTTGGTAATTAAAAAAAATTAAATTAATTAATTAATTTTAATTAAAAGGATTCTTTTAACTCGTTTACAAAACTCTATGGAAGCCTATTCTTTTTGTTATTTAAAAAGGATGATTACACAGAATTTCCATCACGACAAAACCTATCGTTATAATACTATTTTTGTAAGAAATTAATTTAATTAAAAAAATTTTTTTTTTAATTTTAATTTTTTTAAATTTATTTAGAAAGACCATGCCTATGCAAAGCTAAAAAGGCGTTCAAATTTTAGACGGCTTTATTTTGATGTTTATATGAGTTCTCTATTTGAATATGACGATGTAGGGTATTATTTAATTAATTTTATTTATTTTAATTAAAAGAACCGGGTCTTCTATTTATTTTAAGGGTTTTCTTGGTGATGATAGACACCTCTCCGGTGCTGTTTGGCGTTCTCTTTATTTAATGGATGATGATATTGACATTATATTTATAGAAAGGGTTGTCCAGTATATCCGTTCAACTGTAATTTATTTAAATTAAATTAAAGTTTAATTTAAAGTTTATTTTTTAGCTTCATTTTCTCGACACAATTGACGTCAATGTACTTCTAGTAAATGGTATAACTAAATGGAAATGTACCGATGAAAACGTTAGAATATCCTAAAAGAAGAGGATAAGGTTTTATTTGTTTTAAAATTGGGGGGGCTTTTTAGGTAAAAAAATTATTTTTTTAAATTTTAATAAAAAGATTAATTAAAAATTCTTTTTTCTTAATACTTTAAACCTTCTAATATTGAGAAAAAGCAAACAAAAAATAAAATAAGTATTTAAAAAAATAAATATTTTATTTTTTTAAAGCTTTTTTAAATTAACAAGAAAATATAGGTTTAAGTGACTTGAATATAGATCAACATTCTTTAACCTTTTTTTTTTTAATATTTCCGGAAAAAATTAATTATATTTTTAAGTGAACAAATATATTTTTTAAAGCACTAATTACTTAAAAAATAATATTAAATTAATTTTTAAAGTTTTTATTCTTTAAATCCTTAAAATATTGAATAATATAAATTCTAATAGTCAAAACAGATGTGTTGTTTTTAAAAAATATATCTAGTGTACTATTAAATATTTATATGTTGAGTGAAGCATTTGTGTGTGTTTATGTGCTTTTTCTTTTAGTCTAAAATGCATTAAAAGACACACTTTTTTGCTTTAAAACTTTAATAGCATTTTATTTTATCTTTTAATTGATTAAGACTAATAATGTGTATTTTTATTAATTTGGTTTATTACGTGTTTTTTGGTAATAGCGAAAACACAAATAAACTTTGTTTTAGAAAAATACATATTTTAATTTTGTGCTTAAAGTTGGTTTAAATTTGTTTTGTATTTTTATTCCAACTTGTTTTGTATTTCTATTCAAACTTTATTTTTGTATTTTTAGATCTTTGTAAATACTTTATCTTCCCCCTCTTTTTACATCAGTTTTGTATTATTGTATGCCTCCACAGCATTATCAATATTCCAATATTACTACTAGTATTAACAATAGAATGGCAGGTAGTGGATCACCACCTAGGCAAACACCTCTTTTACGACGTCAAACTTCTAATTGTAAGGAAATTAAATTAAACTTTAATTTTATTTTAAAAAGTGCCTGGTCAAGTTCATCATATGGCTGTAATGGTTGCTCCAAACAGAATTGATTACAGCGTCAATAAAGGCGGTCTCCGCTCTTGGGCTGTCATTATTGTGTTTGTTCTGCTTTGTTCTGCAATTTTAAATATTTTTTCTGAAGAGGGGGAAGTTCAATTTCGAGATGAAAATATTGGTAATTTTAATTTAATTATTTTTAAAAATTATTTTGAAGGAGAAAAGGATTCTTTAGCTACTCCAGATGAGCGAGTAGAATCTTTTAATGATTATGAAGAAGCTTATGAGAAGAATTACCAACAAAAATCAAAAGAAGAAGCTAAAGGGAAGGTTAATGATGCATTTGGGGAAAGACAAGAAGAGGAGGGAGAAGAAGAAGAAAATGAAGGGGAAGAAGAAGATGATGAAGAAGAAGATGAAGAAGAAGAGGAAGAAGAAGTTAAAAATAATTTTAAAGATGAAGAAGAATTAATGTTAGCAAAATTAAGCGAAAAAAGCACTTCTTCTACTAAAAGAAAAGGAAAATTATCAAGAAAAATAGAAATTCAGGAAGAAGAAGAAGAACAGGTGGAAGAACAACAACATCAACAAAATGAAGATAAAGTAGGGAAACTTGGAAAAAATATTTTAAAAAATAAACAAAAAATATTTAAAAGAAAATAATATTTTTTATTCAGAGCAACATTAATACACTGGGTTTGATTATTCTTTAATTTTTATTTTATTTAAATATTAGTAATGTTTAGTCAACATCAAAAATACAACATGCTTAATAAAACTTAAGTTTAAACTTTAAATAAAAACTTACTAATAATACAATAGAAAAGTTTTAAAGTAAAACTTAAGTTTGTACAATAGAATTTATACAAAATACTTTACCAACTTGAAACAAAGAATAAAAATAAACTTTAAGTTCAAACTTGGAATTTAAATACAATACAATTCTTTTAAGTTTATGCTTAAGTTTCAATAGATTAAAAATTATTTTCTTTAAATATTTAAACAATTGATATATGTAAAAACAAATGTAATTATTTTTATTAAATAAACTATTAGTAAATGTATTGTTTACTCTTGCATGCCTAGTGTTTTAGTGTTGTTCTTGAATTAAATTTTAGTTCATTTTTGGATCATAAACTTGAGATATTGGAAAAAATATTTAAAAAATAAATGGTCAATATATACATTTATAGAAGAATGAAGTAGAAGATAAAGCTGAAGAAGAGGAGAATGAACACAAAGAAAATGAAGAAGATGAAGAAACTGAAGAGGATAAAGAAGATGTTGTAAATACAAATGTTGCAGAAGAAATCCTTCTAAAAATGAAGGAGCAAAGGCGACATCGTATTGATGAAGATAAACAAATACATAGAAGAAGAGTTAAATCTTGGAGGGCACTGCAAACCCAAAAAAGTTTGACAGAAGGAAATAGACCGAGAAGGGAATTGCTGAAACGAAGGCCTAAACAGGTACTTTTAAATTATGTTTAAATGTAGAAGCTTAGGCTGTTTGATTTTGTGTTTATTTTGTTTCAAGTTTGAATTCTGTTGTATTCTGCTTCAGATAGGAATTTCTATGGTATTTTGCTTCAAGTTTGAATTCTGTTTATTTTGCTTCAAGTTTTATTTCTATTGTATTCTGCTTCAAGTTTTAACCTCTATTGTATTTTGCTTCAAGTTGGAATTTCTATTGTATTTTGCTTCAAGTTGGAATTTCTATTGTATTTTGCTTCAAGTTAGAATTTCTATTGTATTTTGCTTCAAGTTTTAACCTCTATTGTATTCTGCTTCAAGTTGAACTTTCTATTGTATTCTGCTTCAAGTTTTAAATTTATTTTATTTTATCTTTTAATCAAAAGTTTATTATTTAAGCATAAATACATAAATGAAGAGATCAACCAACAGCCAGAATTAGACGAAATTGATGAACCAACAGAACCTAATGTAGATGATGAGCAAATTACTGAACTCATTGCACCACGTAAATTGTCAGAGAATTTATTTAATATATAAAAATAAATTAAAAATTTTAATAAAGGTCAGGTAGTTATAGCTCTCGAAAAACAGCTATCACAAGTAGAAGTGATTACAGATATAGAAGGATATTGGATGAGGCAGATTTTCTTTCAGAGCAGGTTATTTAAATTTTTAATACATTTAAACTTAACATTCAGCATGATTTTGTTTCTGCACTTGAAGGATATCAACAAGTATTAGCAATTGATAAATACAGTCCAAGGTCAGTAAATAGTAATTTTGTATTTATATCAAACGAATTAAAAATACAAGTGACAAGAATCGAACTTTAAATAAACTTAAGAAAATACACAACTTAAGCAACTTGAAAAATAAAATACAACTAACGCTTAAATTAAACTTGAGAAAATACAAAAATTAAGCAACTTGAAAAATACAAAACTTAAAAAATACAAGACTTAAAATACAAAAATTAAAACTTAAAATATACAAAACTTAAAACCTAAAGAACTGTAAAACTTGAAAAAAAAAGTTTCAAGTTTATAAAAGTAAAGAATACAAAAATTTAGAGCTTTATTTGGAAGGGGAAGAGTTTATCAATTAATGTCTGAATTTGCTTCTGACGGAGACAACAGAAAATTACTAGACAAAGCAATGTCCGATCTTGAAATAATTTTATTAAAAATAGATTTTGATGAAATTCCAGACGAATTATACAGGTTATTTTAGAAATAATTAAACAAAATATTTAAATAAAAGAATTTCTGCCCGTCATTTTGTGGAGTGTGCAAGGTATAGAGGAGGGAGTCAACAACTTTATAAAATTTTACAAATACAAAGAGCACTGGTTATTCTAAAAATAATATTTATTATTATTTAAATAAAAGGTTGACCGATTTCCAGATGATTTGGACACACAATGTGCTTTAGGTGCTACCTGGCTTGGAATGAACAGACCAAAAGAAGCTTCAAATGTATTCAAAAATGTAAAGAATAATTAAATTAAAATTAATTAAAATTTTACCTAACAGATTTTACAACTAAATGCACAACATTCTTTAGCACAAGCTTATTATGGTTATATTTTAAAGGTTTATGAAGGAGAATTGGAAAAAGGAGTGAATTTAATGAGGAGAGCATTGCGTTCATTTGAAGCTAAAAATGCTGTTTTTAAAGAACAAAAGTTTGTAATTAAATTAATTAATTAAATTTATTTATTTTAAAGATTTTATTTTCATTTGGGTGATGCCCTTATTCGCTTGGGGAGGCTAAAAGACGCTTATTCTGTTTATTCCGATGCTGTTAATTTTGGCCTTTTTCCTTCTGTATTTAATTAATTAAATTAAATCTAAATTAAATAAAATTATTTAAAGGTTCTACAACGTTCTCTCCATAACCTTGAACATTTAACTGCACATGCTTGGTGGACAATTGAACAAATTGAATGCTCTAAACAATTGAGACAATTAGAAAGACATTGGACTACAATTAAAGGTTAAAAATGTAATTAATTTAATTAATTTAATTTTAATTTTAGAAGAATCCCTTCAATTATGGCAAAATAACCAAAACCTTTTTCAACTGGACAATTATTCAGGAAATCTAATAGAAAAAAATGGGAACTCAGGTCATTGGTTATTAATAATTAAAGATAGATCTGATACTAATTTATTACGTGAAGAAATATGTAAACAAATGCCTTATACTTGTCAAATGTTAAGAGAAGGTGGATTTATTGGTTCAGTGTGTGCAAGGGAAAATGTAAGTTTTGTAAACTTTCCGGAAAATTATTCAAATTTTATATATTTACAGGAAAAACTAAAAACTTTAAAATTAATTGTAAACTTGAATATTTAACTGTAAACTTTCCGGAAAACTTTAAAATTAATTGTAAACTTTAATAATTAACTGTAAACTTTCCGGAAAACTTTAAAATTAATTGTAAACTTTAATAATTAACTGTAAACTTTCCGGAAAACTTTAAAATTAATTGTAAACTTTAATAATTAACTGTAAACTTTCCGGAAAACTTTAAAATTAATTGTAAACTTGAATAATTAACTGTAAACTTTCCGGAAAACTTTAAAATTAATTGTAAACTTGAATAATTAACTGTAAACTTTCCGGAAAACTTTAAAATTAATTGTAAACTTGAATAATTAACTGTAAACTTTCCGGAAAAATTTAAAATTAATTGTAAACTTTAATATTTAACTGTAAACTTTCCGGAAAACTTTAAAATTAATTGTAAACTTGAATAATTAACTGTAAACTTTCCGGAAAACTTTAAAATTAATTGTAAACTTGAATAATTAACTGTAAACTTTCCGGAAAACTTTAAAATTAATTGTAAACTTGAATAATTAACTGTAAACTTTCCGGAAAACTTTAAAATTAATTGTAAACTTGAATAATTAACTGTAAACTTTCCGGAAAACTTTAAAATTAATTGTAAACTTGAATAATTAACTGTAAACTTTCCGGAAAACTTTAAAATTAATTGTAAACTTTAATAATTAACTGTAAACTTTCCGGAAAACTTTAAAATTAATTGTAAACTTTAATAATTAACTGTAAACTTTCCGGAAAACTTTAAAATTAATTGTAAACTTGAATAATTAACTGTAAACTTTCCGGAAAATTATTAAAGTTTTATATATTTTTCGGAAATGTTTTATTTTGTAACCCAATTAATTATCCTTCCAGAAAACAATTTTTAATGTTTATTTAAATTAGATACGTATATCTGTACTAAAGCCAGGCGTTAGCACTTTACCCCATTGTGGTCAAACCAATTATGTTTTAGAAGGTAATCTTGGTCTTGTTACACACTCAGATGCAAGAATACGTGTAGGAAATGAAACTCGGTTCAAACAAATATTATTTTAATTTTAATTATTTATTTTGAAGAGGTTGGCGTCAAGGAAAAATGTTAATTTATGACACAAGTTTTGAACATGAAATAATTTTTGAAGGGGTAAAATTAAATTAAAACCTTATTCTCTAATTATAGGCACCAGCAAATGCCTTAAGAATAGCGCTAATTCTAGAGCTTTGGCATCCAGAGGTTTCCCATAATTTAAGAGGAAAAATGGAGGATGAACTGGAGACGTAAATATTAATTAATTATAGGCTTCCTTTCTCTTAAAGTTTACCTTATTATCCATTAATAAAGTATGCAAACATGTTCTTCGATGGCCGAGTGGATAGTGTCCTGGACTTTCTTCTAAAAGGTTAAGGTTCGAATTCGTTAGGCTCCCATCCTCTTGAAGTTACTTTTTTCTCTTAATAAAATTTAAAATAATGTAAAATATCTTACAAAGTCCTTCTACTTTTTTTAATTTGTTTATTTTTGAGATTAAAGAAATTAACAGAGAGCATTTGAGCATCAACTAATCACCATCGTCGTAAAAAATTAATAAAATAGTTTTAATTCTTGTTGAAAGATAAAAGAAAAAAAGACTAAAAATATAACTAGGTTAGAGAAAAAAAGATTAGAAATATAACTAGATTAGAGAAGAAAAGAGAGTGAAATATTACTTTAGTTTTTCTTAATTGTTTACTCTCTATGCAATATTTGGTAAATATATTTATGTTAATAAACGAAATCCTGGGGGGAAGGTTGGGTGGGTGGTTTCTGAGCCCTGAGGGCATAAAATTTTGAAACGGTCGTGACAGACCTTTTACATTGAATTAGAAAGATTAAGAAATTCTTTAAGAAAGAATTTAAACAAAATTTTAAATTAATTAATTTAATATTAATTTTCTCATTTATTTCTTGTCCATTTCTTTTCCAATTTACTTAAGTATTTAATTTTGACTTAGCCAAAATAATTTGTTGGATTTTTGTTCATTAAATAAAAAATATTTATGAATTATTGCATAGGGAGTAAATAACTAAAATTTTTATCATTATATTTCTTTTCCTTTCTTTCTCTAACCTTTCTTAGTTTTTTAAGGTAATTTAAAAAAGGTCAAAGGAATAACACTTTGACCTATTCGATATCTCCGATTATTTGTTCAAACCTTTACCTAAATTAATCCCTAAAGATTCCTGTATTGTTGCTTTACATAAATCCCTTTGGAATGTCTTACGTTGATCTAGATCATTCAAGAATCCCAATTCGAATGAAGATTTCGACATAAATAATTTATAAATATTTATATTGATTAAATAAAGTTGTTTTCTTTGTTTATTATTGTTGGTTAATTATTTAATACAGTAAGAAAAAGTCGCCTTTTCTTTTGCTTTGAAACAGCTTTTTAGAATTAAAGAAATTAAATCGCCGTTTCAACTCAAAAAGTTAAATGAACTTTTCTTACTGTATTAGCATATAATTTGTGAATTTTAACTTTGGTAAAAATAAATATATTGATTAAACATTGTTTTTTCCACCGGATGTTTAATAAAATTACTACAGATTTGGAAAATGTAAAAAATTTCTCAAATACGGACACAACATCAACACTAAGGTTTAATTTAAAGTTCGGTAAATTGACTGCAAAAATGAAATTTTAGAGTGGGGAATTGAAAAAATCAATTTAAGGATACTGTAATCTAAGGAATTAGTACTGTAATCTAAGGAGTTAGGTGTTTGTTAATTTAATCCAATTGTATTAAATTTAAAATCTAAGAAATTGAAAATATCAATATATGGGGATACTGTAATCTAAGGGAAGGCAAGTAAAAACAAAATCATTAATTTGCAAATAAAAGTATCCAAAGTGTATTAGAATATTTTAAAATAATATTAAATACAGTATAACAATACTGTATTATTTTTAGGGATTAATTTAAATAGTTTCTAAATAAACAAATTCTAGGTCTCAATATTCTAGGTGAGTACAGTAACCATTGGAGATAAGTCAAGGCTGACTATTTAGATTTTTTAATTTTCATGAAGCCAATATGTTTCCTTTTTCATCCCTTCTAATTATATTTCTTTATCTTTTTTTCTCTAACCTAGTTATATTTTTAGTCTTTTTTTCTTTTATCTTTCAACAAGAATTTAAACTATTTTATTAATTAATTTTTTACGACGATGGTGATTAGTTGGTGCTCAAATGTTCATGTTAATTTTTTTCTTATTCAAATCTCAAAAATAAACAAATTAAAAAAAAGTAGGAGTTAATAAAATATTCTACATTATTTTTAATTTTATTAAGAGAAAAAAGTAACCTAAAGAGAAAGGGAGTCTAACGAATTCGAACCTTCACCCATTACGAGTGAAGTCCGGGACACTACCCACTCGGCCATCGAAGAACATATTTAAAAACTTTATTAATGAATATAAGTTATTAAAATAACAATTTGGAAAGAAAAATAAATAAAATTAACCTTAACTTCTTCAAAGAATTAAATATTTTTATTCAAATACATCATATCATCATTGTGTTCTGCCTGTTTGTCATTGAATCGTTGAACAGGTACTCCATGCATAATATAAAATTTTAAAAGAAAGTTTAAAGTGATAAAAGTTAAAAAAACCTATAGAATTTGATTGAACAACAACATCACTTTGATGTACCATTGCAGCGCCAACAGGACCAACAAACGGGAACTACTTAAGCCCTGAGACAAACTCCGTGGGTATGGAGTTCCACTCAGAACCGAGCGTTCCCTGGCAAAAATTCAATGAACACAACGCTGACACACACCTTTTGTCCGTGAACACTGCGCTAAACAGCATGGTTCAAGAACAAAGGCCTGCCAGAACTGGATTCAAAGAAAAGCCAAGCCTACTATTCAACGAACACAACGCTGACACACACCTTTTGTCCGTGAACACTGCGCTAAACAGCATGGTTCAAGAACAAAGGCCTGCCAGAACTGGATTCAAAGAAAAGCCAAGCCTACTATTCAACGAACACAACGCTGACACACACCTTTTGTCCGTGAACACTGCGCTAAACAGCATGGTTCCAGAACAAAGGCCCGCCAGAACTGGATTCATTGAACACGATTTAATGCACACTGCTCCGACACCCACCATTTGTGAACCCAATTAGAAACTGGCAGAGCCTGGTTTAGTGTAACTCAATTAGCAACTGAAAAAGCCTGGTTCCATTAACAAACTGGCAGAGCCTGGTATAGTGAACACAATTAGCAACCGATAGAGATCGGGAGGTTCTACAGCACTCGTACTCCACCAGGAGGTTAATAGAACTGGTTCTCATTCAGGAGGTTCTACAGCACTCGTACTCCACCAGGAGGTTAATAGAACTGGTTCTCGTTCAGGAGGTTCTACAGAACTCGTACTCCACCAGGAGGTGTTCAAAAATGCGACATCCGGAGGGTTCAAACAAATCGGGCAAAAGTGAACTCGGCACTAAATTTAATAAACAATAAAGGTAAAGGATGATAAAAAGAAACCTTTTATTCTATCAGTAGAGAAAGTAAACACACATGTCAATCTCGAAATCCTCATTCAGTATCAACCAGAAAACTTCCTTTGTGTTGAATCATCTTCTTTGTGCGTTGGCTTTAAATAAGTTGAATTACATCGAAAATTCGCTCTAAAATTGTCTTAATAAATCAGAAAATATAAATAAAAACCTTATTCCCAGCCAAAGTTCGGCCAAAGGCATTGTTCAAAGGCTCAAATATCCATATCTCATCCGCCAGGTTGAAGCCACAAACAACATACAAATCCCCATAAAGCTTGATATTCTCGCTACATCTCTGCCATTGTATCTCTAATTTCCTTTTTATCTCTAATTATATTTCTCACACTATTTTTTTGTAAAGTTGCGAATAGATGGCAATTAAAGAACATTCTAGAAAAGAAACAAAACGCCAATGAAAAAATAATAAATTTAAATAGCAAAATCTGTTACCTTTAGAAAATGTCGAAGAAGATTTGAAAGTAAAGGATATTCGTAGTAAATTAAAAAATAATAAAAATTGTTTAAAATTATTTAGATAATAGGTAGAGATTGTCTAATTAATTAAATAATAACAATTTAAAAATAACAAATAAAAATTAAATAGCTTTACTAGCACTCTTTTTTCTACAATTTTCTTCTTCCTCAACTTCTATTAAATTATTAAATTCTAAAATTTCATCTAATTCATCAATTTTACCTTCATTTTTGGGAACTATATTGTCTTTAATATTATTTAAATTATCAGAACTTGAAGTCTTAAAAAGTAGGGAAATATTGTTTTTTAATATTTAAATAATTTAAAAATACCATTGAATTTTTAGCAGCTAAACTTAGGTCTTCATTTACACTATTTTCACCTGTCTCATCTTCTGGGTTAGTAATATAAGTATGTGAAGGTAAAGTAGATAGCCAATTCATCATACTTTAAATTAATTGACTTAATTTAAATTTAATTAATTTAAACCTGTGTGTTCTACATTCTTCGCTAAGTATTCTATTCATTATTTTGTTGTCTCGAAATTCCAAAAGTTGTGCTTCTATACTCTCTCCCCAATTATTTAAAGAACCATGAGTGTGTAGAAAACGATTCTCAAACCGATCGTAGTGAAGACGTTCTTTTTTTTAATATATTAATTAAATTAAAGTTAAATTAAACCTAATAAAAGCCCAAGCCCAGGAGCTCTTGGAATATCCATTCGCCCAGAAAAGAAGGAACGGCCAATATCACTTTTGTACATAAATCCACGCATTACTGCTATTATTGTACCTTTAAAGAGGGGAAAAAGGACTTAAAAAAGTTTTCCGGAAAGAATACAGTTAAAAAATAAACTTTAAAAAAACCTATAATTTTCCTAATTTGATGAAGAATAAAACTTTGTCCACGTATTTTAATACGCAAAAATTCAAAAGGACGTTGAGTTATTGGATCAGTGTAAATAAAAGGTCTGAAAAGTTTCTTTTAAATTTAATTAAATTATTAAAAGAAAAATACTCATCGGTGGTAGCTGAAATAATAACGCGTCGAGCAGACTGGTCTGTGTATTCACTAAAATTTAAAGTAAAAATAATTTCAAAAAATTAAAATAATTTTTTCCTAAGTTTAAAAAAAGGTAGAATAATTTTAAGAATATTATTTTATTTTTTAAACAGAGAAAAAGTAAGCTGGAGCCGGCGGGAATCGAACCGGCAACCCCCTCGCAAGTGAACTAAGCGCAAAACCATTAAGCCACGATATAATTGTTAAAATATTAAAAAATAACGAATAAATAGAATTAAACAAACAGGCCAGAAGTGTAATTAAAGAAGTTGTGTGTACCAACATAACATCCAAGTAATTCATTAAGTTCCTCAATACGTTTAGGGGAAATTCTGTATTCATCATTTGTTAACTAAAATAATTTTAAATATTCTAAATTTTTTTATTTTCTATTAAAATTTAAAAAATAAAATTAAAAACCTCATCTATTGAAGCAAAAGAAAATGAAGGTAAAGTATAGGAATAGCTTCGAGAATCACAAAATTTTTGAGAGTGAAATGCGGGTGTCTAGAAAAGTAAATTAATTAAAATATTAAAAGAGTTTTCTTTTTACTATTTTTTGAAGAAATAATTTTTAATTAAATTAATATTTACCACTCGTTTAATCCCAAAAATACGTATATCTTCAGGAAGAGAACTGTTCAACAGTTTGGGCCCATTCTCAAGGAAATTTTGGTCCATCGGTAAATGCATTGAACAGATCTTTAGATTAAAAAATAAAAATTAATTTAACTAAATTAAAAAACCTGTCCAACAGCAGAGACCGAACGGTCTGTCCTCGCTGCACGTTGAAATTGCCAATCCATTAAATCTGCGCGGTGTTCTTTAGTAATAAAATTATGTGCTTCCATTGCGTCAAACAGAGTGCTCTCAATGGTATGGAATTGGGGATTACGTTGAAACTTAATTTAAATATTAAAATAATTAAATTAAAAAAAAACCTGCATTCCATAATAATTTTGCCCTTGATAGGCCAATAACATTGCATATTTAACCTTCTTAGGCTTCCTTTGAATTTTAGAAGAAGTAATTGGTTCATTTAAAACATTCGCTTCCTCTGCCGATCGTTTTCTTAAAGCATTAGATTCAATTGAAGAAACAGAAGAATTGTTAATCATTTCAATAAAGGAGCGGATAAACCTTTTAAACATTTAAAGAAGCATTTAAATTAAAGAGAAAATAAATTAAATTTTAGATTAAAAAAAATAGAGGAAATAGTACACTAAAAAATATAAGAAAAAGAAAAAAACAAAAAACATTGTTTAAATAATAATGTACAGTTGAGTGGGGATGTTTGGGTGCCTTAATTAAATATTAATTTAAATTAAAGTTTTTAAAAAAACTTTTTTATTTTAATCTTTAATCAATAAAAATGTTTAATTAATTTAATTTAAATAAATAAATTTAATTACAAAGAATGCACTTTTATTTATCTTTAATTAACAATGGAAATGTCTGGGATGCGCACTACTCTTTTGTTTAGCATCATGTGAAGTTGGGAGATTCATATGATTTAATTAATAGACTTTTAATAAAAGAAAAAAGAAGTATTAAAGTTAGACAACTCTAGTCAGTCTATTTAATTACAAACTTGAATTTAATTTAAACCTGAATTGTAATTACAAACCTAAATTTAATTAAACTTGAATTGTAACTACAAACTTGAATTTAATTAAACTTGAGTTGTATTAGTTTAATTAAAACTTGAATTGTAATTACAAACTTGAATTTAATTAAAACCTGAATTGTAATTACAAACTTTAATTTTTTCTAGTAAAACAAAATGTATAAAACAAAATACAAATTGTTTTGTTTATTATTATTTGTTTATTTTGATCTTATTTTAATGAACTTAACATCAAAAGCAGAAGACTCATCATTAGAGGATATTTTTATATCCGCAGAAAAAGAATTAAAAAAAGAGGAAGAAGAGTTAGACCAAACAAATAATGAATTAAACGAAGGAATTGAACCTATTTTTAATGAAAAAAGGTTGGAAGAATTTAAAGGAGTTTTATTAGCATAAATAAATTAATTAATGCCTTCCTTTCTCCTTCAAATGGTTATATTTAAATAACCAAAAGAGACTAATTTAATTTTATTAAATTAACTGAATAATAAGGCTATTAATTATATTTAAATTTAAAAATTAATTTAAATTAGGAAGCCTAAAAATGACAAAAACAAAGATGAAGAGAACAACACCCATCAACTACCATTAAACAATTCAATGATAATTCCGGATTTACACGAACATTGTGTTCAACTACTTGAAGATTCAATTGAAGAAAAAGACACTGAAAAACTAAATTTAATTAATAATAATTATGTGATTAGTGATGAAGTATTAATTGAACATTTAGGCTTAGAAGAACACAAAAAAAACATGGAAGAATACCAAAAATTTATTCAAACGCTTGAAGAGTCGATAGAAGAGGAGAAGGAAGAGGAAGGTGTAGACGAATCAACAATATTTAAAAATAAATTGTTAAAAGGGGAGGAAACAAATAATTATTTAAATGGAGTGGATGCGAAAGAAGGGGAATACTCAACAGATTTGATTAAAAAAGAAAATGCCATTTTTGGACAATTTAAGGGTCTAAAACATTTAAAAAACGAAGAAAAGGAAGCTTTACATGTTAAACGCATATATAAAGAAAATAAACTTGAAACAACTGAGAAAAGAAAAGAAAAGTCTGTTAAGGGAAAAAAGGCTAATTACTCTCTTTTTATTAACAAAAAACAAAAAATAGAGAATAAATTAATTAAATTAAAAATTAAAAATTTAAATAAATTATTAAAGCAATTTTTAATTTATACAAGTAAAATTGACTTTAAATGTGAATTTAAATTAATTAAAGAAAAAAATGCAAAGTTGGTAGAGTGGGACAAATTGTCTTTAACGAACAACAAAAAATCTAGAAAATTGTCTGTAGATTATTTTCCAGATTGGAATGAATCTACTTATGGGGAACTTAAGCAATTACTGGAAGATTGTAATTATGGAGAAAAAAAGGAATTAACGGATTTATTAATTGAGAAAATTGGACAAATGGTCCAAACACCGAAAACTATGGAAAGCTTTAGGAGTACAAAGTTGGCTAAATATTTTGATAAAAGTGTAAAGAAAGATCCTCAAAATAGAGCACTTTATAATGATGAAGTTTATATAAAAACTTTTTTATTTAATGTTCAGGTAAACTATTTAACTATGAGTAGTTCTACTCTTTACCAAAAATTAGACTTAAACTCCCCAAATTTAATAAACTTTAATTTTCTAAATAAAGCCTATTTTATGCTCTATTTAATAAATTTTAGTTTATATTTTTATCTTAATTTAAAAAAAAGTTGTGTTAAAAAAACTAAATGAGGAGAAGTTGCAGTAGACAATGGGTAGAGAGTGCAGAGTAATTTCTTTCTCTTTCTCTTTCTATGCAAGTAGTAGTTGATTACCTTCTCAAGTTTATTTAATTTAATTAAAACTTACTTTTACAAACTTAAGTTTTAATTTAATTGAAAATAAAAAAAAGTGGTACTTTAGAGTCAGAGTAGAGGGAAGGGTTTATTAATTATTAACCCTTTAATTAAAAAAAAATAATTTTTAAAATTAAAATTAAATTAATTTTTAGTCAAAAACAAATGTTTTATTAACCAAAATAATTGAAATTCTCAAAGGATATGCTTCCAATTATTTTAATTTGAGCGACTCATTTGTGCATCTACGCACTACTTTAAGTGAATTAATTTTAGCTGAGGAAATTAAAATTAAAAAAATAGAGGAATTATTTAATAATAATTTAAAAGGTTATGCAAAGTTTTTGATATCAGAAAATTATGAGTTTACACAGTGCGGGGCTAGTAAAGAAGAAATAATTAAAGTAGGAAATAAAGAGCCTAATTGTGAAGGTAATGAACCTAAAAATTGGATTTTAATTGATAAAAAGGGTCAGACTATTTTTTTTGACGAATGGATTAATTATTTAAAAGAAGGTAAATATGAATCAAAAATTGGTGGGGAACTTAAATTAAGGTAAATTTTTTTTAAATTTTATTTTTAATAAATTTATTTTTTCTTTATTTATTTTATTAAATAAAATTAAAATAATTTCCCTTAATTTAAAAATTTAAATTAAATAAAAAGGAGCAGATTGCCTATTTTAACTCTTTACCAAAAAATTAGACTTAAACTCTTCAAATTTAATAAACTTTAATTTTCTAAATAAAGCCTATTTTATGCTCTATTTAATAAATTTTAGTTTATATTTTTATCTTAATTTTAAAAAAAGTTGTGTTAAAAAAACTAAATGAGGAGAAGTTGCAGTAGACGTAGGGTAGAGAGTGCAGAGTAATTTCTCTCTCTCTCTCTTTACGCTCCCAAGTTTATTTATTTATTAAATTTAAACTTACTTTTACAAACTTAAGTTTTAATTATTTTTATACAGAAGGAGATTATTACAAAAGTTTGCAATCTTCAAAAAAATTAATTTCATTTATTCTATTAGTAAGGACAAGAAAGAACTTTTGAATAAATTAAGTTTTAAAGACGAGGCTTTAAAAAGTTTCTTAATATTTACAAAGGAAAGGTTGGAAAAAGAAATTAGAGAAGAAAATGGGGAAATAAAGAGCATACAATTACTTGGGGTGCTTCAGAGTCCAACGGAGAAATTTAATAAAAATTTGAATTTAATAAAAATGAAAAAGGAGACCTTGAATATTATTTTAAAATTTATTAATGAATATAATTACGTGGTTGAACTATTTATTTTAAACATTGGAGATATTAGGGTAATTAAAAGCTTCACTTTTTTAATTTATTTAATATTTAAATAATTTATATTTAATTAATTAAATATTTTAAATTAATATTTAAATTCCCTTAATTGAAATAAAAATTATTTTATTTAATTTTCTTCATTCCCTGTGCTTTAAAAATTAATTTAAATTAATTAAATTAATCTAAATAATTTTAATTTATTTTTAAAAATGTTCTTTATTTTTTAGAAAGAATTAGAGGAAATAACAAACAAATATAAACAACTAAATTTATATTTAAAATTAAATAATGCTTTAAAAAAGCTTTATTATAGTTCCTATCGTTTAGCTTTAAGTTCAAAACAGACATTAAAAAGCTTAGAAAAAATAAATAAAAATTCTAATAAAAAGGATGGGAAATTAAATGAAGAAATAGACGAATTAGACAAGGAAATGATGCAAATTAAGAATTTAAAAAATTCAGAAAAATATGAAACATTAATTTTTGAATATTTTAAACAATTAAAAATGGAAGAATTAAACAATTGGAGCAATAAAATAATTTTAGAAAATTCTAAAAATGAATTAAGCTTTAATGAATGGATAAATAATGAAAAGGAAGAAGCAAACTTTAATAAAAATAAAAAAGAAATAAGAAATGAAGAACAATTTTCCTTTAATAAATTAACTAAAGAAAGTGATGATTTAAAGGAGTTTGCTTATTTTGGAAAAAATTCTGGTTCAAAAAGAAGAATTGGTGATTCGCTTAGAATTGAATCAGAAAGATTTAAAAATTTATTTACAAATTGTAAAATTAATTGTCAGAAAGAAGCTGTTGAGAATAATTTAATTACAAATATACACAAAGGTTTATTTATTAATTAAAAGTAAAGACCAGAATGTAAGATTGTTAAATCACAAACTTAAAACTTAAGTTTGCTTAAATTATTAAATATCAGAACATTTGCAATTTAAAGTTTAATTAAACTTTCCGGAAACTTTAATAAACTTAAGTTTGCTAAAATCAGAGCTTTTACAACTTTAATGTTTAATTAAACTTTCCGGAAATCTTAAAACTTGTTTTTATTTTTAGTTTAATTAAAAATAAAAATAATACTTAATTTTTACTTTTTAAATCTTAGCATCAGATGGCGAAGAAATTGAACCTTTCAAAGACGTTAAAAAAAATAAAGAAATTATATTAAAAGTGTTTAAAGAATTAAAAACAGAGAATGAACCTTCTATAGCCAATTTTAATGAACCTTTTAATAAAAAATCCGAGTCTAAAAATGAAAAAGGTCAATTAGAGTCTGAGAATTATCAATTAGAATATGAAATAAAAAATGACTTTATTAATTTAGTAAAACGAATATTAAATAAAAATTCAAAACAACCAATTGAAAATACAAATTAAAAGCCTTTTTGTAAACTCAAGAAATTAAAAATGATGTAGAAATTGACATGTTTTTAGAACTTTAAAGTTTGCAACTTGTTTTTGTTTTTTTATGCTTCAAGTTTTAAGTGTTTTAATCCAAGTTTATTTTAAAGTTTGTATTTATTGTATTTTTAATTCAACTACAATACTAAGTTGTATTTTATTATTATTGTATTTATTAACTTATAAATTGTTTTAATTTATTTTACACAAATTAAAGGTAATTAAATAATTATTTAACTCTGGTAATATTTTAAAAATATTCTATGGTCAACCTTGATAGAAGTTGAAATTTTTAAAAATTTTTAACTCAATAATCACACATGGAATTTAACTAATTTTTTGTTTATAGGTAAATAACATCCTGTTCTTCAATTTTAATAAATTTATAAATTTAAATAACTTTTCATAAATCGGTTAGGAGCCATGAAGCGGCGGCAATGCGCTCGTGCTTATGACTATTAATTAATTAATTAAATAAATATTTATTTAATTAACTAAATATTTTAACATCTTCCCCTTTTAAAGAATTACATTTTAATCCAAAACTCTTAAATTTACAAATTTATAAAAATTAAAATATTCTTTAATAAAAAGCGGAGTCAATTAAAGGAAGAAGGAAAAGTTTAAAATTATTTTTAAAGCTAAAAATAATTAAAAATTAAATAATTTAAATATAAACGAGTATTTACAAATCATCATCTTTTAATTTAAAATTTTAATTTTTAAATAAATAAATAATAATATTTAGTCAATTCTTTTGCTTCTTTTAACAGTAAAATTTAAACTTTTTCAAGTAAAAGTTGCTGTATTAATTCAGTCATTTCATTATCTTTACTTGTTTTATTATCTTCATTTTCTTTTAAATTTTGCCGAATTATAATATTTTTATTTACCTCATTTTTTGTTATTTTTTGGACTTCTTCAAATACTTTAATCACTTTTTCTTTGTTTTCTTTAATATTTTTTAATATTTTTGAATAAATACAAAACTCTTCTGTATTCTTATTTCCTTTAAAAAATTAAATTAATTTAAAAAAAATTTTTTTTTTAATTCATTTAATATTTTTTACCTTCACTTTTGTCTGAGTTATAACCTTCGTTTGTTTCCTTCTTTGATTTACTTACAATTAATTTTCTGAAACTTAAGCTAAAACTTGAGTTTGAACTTAAGTTTTCTTGTAAAGAACTTTGCGTTGAGCAAGTTTGCGTTTCTGAACAATTAAATAAACTTGATTGTGAGCCTTGTGAACTATTTAAGCTCCTACTCTTTTGTAAACTAAAACTTAAGTTTGTATTATTTTCATTAAAATCAAGGCTTATTTTTTTGTGTTTTTCTTCTTTAATTATTTCTGAATTAATTAAAATAATGTTTTTATATATTTCTTTTGAGTTTTCCAAGTCTTCTTTTAATTCTTCTATTTTATTCAGAGCTTCTTCTTTCCTTTTAATTTCGTTCAAATTTTTTGAAATTTCTTTTAATTTATTCAAATCGCTTTCAATTTCCTTAAATTTCTCTTCTTCTATTTTCTCTAATTTTTCTTTATTTTTCTTTAATTTTTCTTCCAATTCTTTTATTTTATTTAAATATTCATCTACATTAACCCTTCCACTTATATCTCCCCATCTTTCCAATTTTCTATTTAATGAATTTTTGCCTTTAATAATGCTTATTTGATTATTTAAATTTACTTTTGTTATGTTATGTTGAGTAAATAAATTATTTAATTCATCCTTTTTTTTATCAATTTTTTCGAAGCTTTTTAATGTCTGTTTTGAACTTAAAGCTAAACGATAGGAACTATAATAAAGCTTTTTTAAAGCATTATTTAATTTTAAATATAAATTTAGTTGTTTATATTTGTTTGTTATTTCCTCTAATTCTTTCTAAAAAATAAAATTATTTAAATAAATTAAAACTTAGTTTACAACTTACCCTTAATGTTAAATCAACAGTTGAAGCAATATTATTAATTGTAAGATTGTAATCTTTCAAAAAGTTTAGCATACTACTCAAAGTTTTAATTTTGTTCTCTGTCACCTTTATTTCAGCATTATTAGTTATATTTTCCTCCGCCTCTGTAAGTTTATTTAAAATACAATTAATATAATTATCTATCTCTTCTCTTTCAAGTTTATTTTTCTGTTCTTCTCTTTCAAGTTTATTTTTCTGTTCTTCTCTTTCAAGTTTATTTTTCTGTTCTTCTCTTTCAAGTTTATTTTTCTGTTCTTCTTTTTTATGATACTCCCTTACAAAATCAACCAACTTTTTCTTTGTCTCCTCTCTCTCAAGCATTAACATTTCTTCTACAATCTTTGTATTTTCTGTATCCTCCTTAACTTCTGTAAATATTAAAACTTGAATACACAATAAAAATTTTTTTCTCTTCCTTATTTCTTCTATTATAGTTAGGTCTTCTTTATAAGATTGTAAGTTTATTAATTCCTTAAGATTATCCAACCCTAAATTCTTTTTTATGTTAATTTCTTCGGGTAAATTTATTTTATTTATTATTTTAATTTTATTTTTATTATACTCTTTTTTTAAATAATTTAACGGTTCTTCCAATGAAGTTACAATATTTTTATCTTTAATAGGCAAATCATTTTTGAAGATTTTTTCTGTTGCCATAATTGATTCAACAAAATTAATATTCTTTAAATTTTTAAATTTTTCTAAAAATTCGGACCTTTAAAAAATTAAATAAAAATTAATTAAAATTAATTAAATTAAACCTTAGACTTTTGAATCTTTCAAGTCCTGAAACATCTATGCTATTATTAAAAAATATTCGATAATCCTTTTGTGACGGTAAAGTCCAATATTCTGGTTCACAATTTGACTCTTCTACTCCTTTTAATTCACATCCAAAAAAATCAGAATTATTTGCTAATAAATTCTTTATAAATCCATCTAAATAATTATTAAATAATTCTCTAATTTTATAATAATTATTTCTATAAATTTTGATAATGGTTGGATAATCCTCAATTATATCCTGAAATGTTCCAGATAAATTAAAATAATCCAAAGGATATTTTTTTAAAAATTCAATTATTTTGCCCAAGATAATATTTGTGTTTTTCTGAAATAAAAGAAATTATTGAGTTATTCAAGTTATTCTTAATTCTGGTTAATTGCAACTTTAAAAGAATAACTGCATCGTTATATTCAGAATTAAACTTTCCGGAAAACAGATAAACTTGAATTACAATTGTATAAAGAAATACAATAATTAATCAGAATTAAACTTTCCGGAAAATAAATAAATTTGAATTACAATAATTAATCAGAAGTAAACTTTCCGGAAAATAAATAAACTTGAATTACAATAATTAATCAGAATTAAACTTTCCGGAAAATACAACATTCTTTTGCATCAAGTTTATTTATTCTACTCAACTGAGTAAAACCAGAATTAATAATATACCCTGTATTGCTGCAACTCTACTGCTAATAAATTCATTTCAATCTTTTCTTCATCAAATTTTAGAAAAGTATTGGTTGATATATACTTCCCCACAAGTGAAAAGGTTATTTTATCAATATTTTCAAATTTTTGGGGTGTTAAAATAAATAAATTTAATTTTTCAATAAATTGGCCTATTAATTGTTTATTTTTATTTAATTTAATTAAATTATATATATTATTAATTTCATTAATAATATTAAACATATCCCAATTTGGAAGGATATCGATAGCTTCTTTAAATAAAATATTTTTTCTATGACAAATTTCTTGATATACTGCCATATTATTTTCTATATACTCTTTAAATGCTTTTATTGCTTCATTTATATTAGTTATAATTATTTTTTTCCGTTCTTTCTTCTTCTGACCGTCAGAATCTAACAGATTCGGATTCTGGTTTTTATCCTCTTTTTCTTTCCCTTTAATCGATTCTTCCATGTTTTCTTGTAAATTATTATTCTCATCGGGTAAACTTAAAAGTTTCATTAATTTGGCCCTTCTATCCTCGCTTGGGTTTTCCTTTTGTATTTTAAAGTTGAGCTTTCTGAAAATATTTTTATTTAAAAAAAATAGGTCTAATTTACTAACAATTCCTCTGGAAAATCAAAATTACTAATTCGAGGTTCTTCATAGTTTGAAAGTCTATTAGGAGTAATTGCTTCATTCTCCTCTTTTTTGTCTTCAATGAAAGAATCGCCAACTTTAAAAAATACAAATAATATCAGAATTGAGAATTTATATTTCTTCCGCATTTTTAAAGCTAAAAATATTTTTATTAAGTAATTAAAAATACCCGGAAAAATACAAAAATTAAAAATAGACGTTAAAAATAAACTTTTTCCGGAAAAACACATCATATACTTTAAAAAATAAACTTTTTCCGGAAAAACACATCATATACTTTAAAAAATAAACATTTTCCGGAAAAACACAAACAAATAATTACTTTAAAAAATAAACTTCTTCCGGAAAAATAATAATAAACTTTATGAATAAAATAATAATAAACTTAAACTGAAGAGTTATTCAAGAATATTCGGAGAATATACATATAATACAAAAATAAAAAGTTTAACAATTAAATTATACAATTCCTAATTAATAACAGGCTTACTTTTTGTTTAAAAGAGGAATTCTATTAATTTTAACCTAAAACTTTAACAATAATTAAAAAATATTAAAGTTAAATTTAATAATTAAAATGTGAAATTAATTGAATGTGTCTGCCATTTGAATTAATAAAATGCCAAAAATCATAAGACATATTAAGGCATTAAAGAAACAATAGACAAATTCACTCGCGCATGTGAGAAAGGACAATAAATGGCAAGGTCTTTCATTTTAAAAATTAATTTTTATAAAATGAATATTGATCAATTAAATGCCCTTTTAAATTTTAAAAATTAAAAAATGTTAAAAAATTAAATAAAATTAACTCTAAAAGTTGAGAAAAGTTAAAATTAATAAAAATAAAAAATAACAATTTATTAAACTTTCCGGAAAATAAATAAACTTGAATTACGTAACAGAATAAGATGATAAAATTTAAGTTTATTTTTATATAAAAAGAAAATATCTGTACAATGCTGAATTAAGTGAAGAAATAATAACTAACCAAACAGAGAATAAAGTAGTTAATAAACCCATGAGATTGGTACCCATTGCGGCATAGCTGATAATTTTTCTACAATGCTTTCCAATTGCCTAATAGTCTCGTCAATATCATTATTGACCAAAATTAAATCAAAAAGATGTCCAAATGATTGGTGGAGAATTTCTGATTCTTTTACTAGGCGCTCAAGACTTCCATCTGGCTAAATATTAAAAAAATTATTTTTATAAAAGTATTAAAAAAAATAATTACATCATGTAACCCATGAAGGTCAGGCGCAGCAATAAATACAACGAAGGGAGCATATTCAGCATTTCGAAGCACTTTTAAAGCCTAATAAAGGTAAGTTTAATTATTGTTTTATTCTGATTTTTGATTGTAATTCTGGTTCTAATTTATTCTATAATATATTCAAGTTTATTTTTTACCAGAAAGTTTAATTCTGATTATTGATGGTTTTAAGTTTGTAATTTATTTTCCGGAAAGTTTAATTTTTAAATTCAAGTTTGTATTTTATTGAGGAGTGACTGTATTGTATTTCAGGTTTAATTATTTTACAATAGTTTAATGTTATTGTTGTAATTGTTCATATAACTTTAGCTTAATAATTCCAACCTGCGGTTCAACGTCCAAAATTGCCATTTTCCCAGTCCTATGTATTGATCTAATTGTTTCTAATTTAGTTCCATACAAACATTCTTCATGTGTTCCATATTCTAAATAATCATTTGCTTGGATATCAGCAAGCATTTGATCGTTTGAGACAAAAAAGTAGTGTTTTCCATCAATTTCATCACGACGGGGAGGACGAGTTGTGTCTAAATAAACTTATAATAATTCTTATATTATTAAATTACGTGGTATTGGATATGCAAAACGATGTGGATGTAGCCTAATAAGTGTGTTTTTAATATGCCTTCTGCCAACCCCGTGTGCTCCTAGTAAAACGAGTGTTTTACGCCTAAAGGTTGGAACCCGAACAACCTGAATAATAAGTAAATAATTATATTATTTCAATGCTTATTTACCTCCTCATAACTTATCATTTCCATTCCGTCAAATAATTCGGAATGTTTCCGTAAATATTTTGTTGTATAATATTTATTGCTGCTTGAACAGAGATTCGACTTCTTTTTACCACCAAAAATGAAACAATGAGAAGATTCGCGAGCTCGCTCTACTGCCAAGCTTAAGTTTATGAATAATATGTAAATTAATTTAGATTTCCGAAAATCACTAAGTTTTAAATCAACAGGAAAGTTTACAAAAGAAAAACCAGAAATGCTTTGGAAAAAACTTTATGAAACTTAAAATACAATTTCCGGAAAGTTTTCTTCATAGGAAAATAAAAGTTTAGAAAATACAAAACTAAAATACACAAAAAATACTTATGTATTAATTAAACTAATTGTAAGCTTAATACATACCAAGCAGTTCTCCATTCTTGTAGTTCAGGTGAGGGAATAAGGCCCGCCATATTATTACTACCATGAAATCTTTGTTGCCTAGACGGAGGGGGCGGCTTCTTTGCCGCTGATATGTGATTAGATGTTGAGGCCAAAGCTGCGGCTGAAGTAGAGGCAACAGCATTAGATACAATAGAAGGGATTGTTGTATTCCACAAGCCCAAGGCAGGAGATGCACAGACAAAACGAGCTTATTTAATTTTAATTAAATTTTATAAAAGCAAGAAAACCTTGCCACCAATTGTGGTCATCTTTTGAAATGACTTGTAAGACGTCCCCCGTTCTGAAAGGTATACCCGCATTTACAGAAGGAATTAGGTCATCATGTGTAGGGTCGTAATCAAACCTGTTTTTTAAATTATTATTTAAATTCGTTTAAATATATTCTAACAGCTTTAAAATATAAATTATTATTTAAACACAAACTGTGCACGAACGAATATTTCACAAGAAGGTGGAGCTGAACGATAGGAGGGAATAATTTTAAAGGTAACTGGTCCTCGAATATCTCTGATTTTTTTGAAATTTTTATTTTAATTTTTTAAACAATAAAATACCTTAATAGCCTTTGGATCTGTTCAACTGATTTCTTAGCAACAGAAATATTATTAATTTCAAGAAGTTCGTCGTCTACATGTAAAGTTGCTTGTCTATGAATAAGGCCTCCATGCATTATTCGGCCGACAAAACAACGTCCATCTTCTGTCATCTTGAAAATAAACTTTAAAGTAAAACACAAATCAGAATTAAAATGAAAATACAACTTGAAAATCAGAATAAAAGTTAACTGGAATAATAATCATAATTAAACTTTTCCGGTAAAATCAGAATTTTTAAACTTACAGAAAAACACAAAAATAATACTACAACTTTATCGGTAAAATCAGAACTTTTAAGCTTGCAGAAAAACACAAAAATACAGTTATAATCAAAACTTATTATGTAAAAATAATTATTTAAATACCTTTAGTGTTATTCCCATAGGTTCTTCAGTATCTTTTGTAAATTGTACAAGCCTGACACGTCCAACTGCAGGTAATATAAGGTCATCGTCGTCATCACCTGTTAAAGGAATGGAGAAGTCGGGGTTATTATCTAAATTTGCCATAATTTGTGGGTGTGAGCTTAAATATAAATAAAATTAAAAATTTCAATTTGAAATATTATACCGAATTTTAGAAGGCTCTGCTGGGATCACTCTATCTTGTTGATTATATTTTTGTTTTTGGGGATGAGAACCAGTACATATTGAGCCATTAGGAAGAGATTGGTTGTGTGTTGAGGGTCTACCAATTTCCAAGGCCTAAAATAAAAGATAATTGAGGTTTATTTTCCGGAAAGTTTTATTATATAATTTGTAATTGTAAGTTAGGTTTATTTTCCGGAAGGTTTAATTGTAATTTTAATTTGTAATTGTAATTCAGGTTTATTTTCCGGAAAGTTTAATTGTAATTTTAATTTGTAATTGTAATTCAGGCTTATTTTCCGGAAAGTTTAATTATAGTTAAATTTGTAATTGTAATTTAGGTTTATTTTCCGGAATGTTTAATTATAGTTAATTTGTAATTGTAATTCAGGTTTATTTTCCGGAAAGTTTAATTATTGTTTTAATTTGTAATTGTAATTTAGGTTTATTTTCCGGAAAGTTTAATTTAAATTATTATACATTTAAGTCGAGTTGTGAAGAATTAATAACAACAACATCAGGAGATGTTGGGTGACTGCTACCGCTACTCGTTGTTGGTATAGGAGCTATTGCCGAATACACCTCTTCCATTGCTACTTCTTGAGCTTGTAAAATTGACTTTAATAAAAATAATTTTTAATATAATTTTAAAATCCAAAACCTGTAAATGTACATTGTTTAACATTTCAAGTAATTCAGAAGTTTCTGCACTTTGAGTGTTGAGGGAAAGCAGTTCTTTACGAGCTTCACGAAATGACCTTTCTGCGTGCCTATTTATTGGGGTTGGGCGAATAGCTTCTGTACGAATACGGTCGTAGAGCTGTAAAAGTTTCAATTTAAAAAGGTTGGATTTTTTATTATTATTATAAAAAAATAAATTTAAAAATAAAGAGCAAAAATGTAAGGAAAAAGAAGGCAAAAATAGGATAATATACCCTAGTTTTTTTATAATTGTAAAAAGTTGCAATTGTAAAAATATGTACAATTGTAAAAATAGACAAACAAGTTTATTTTTATTTGTTTATTAAATTGCAAAACAAAGTTGTAAATATTGTACAAATTGTAATTAAAGTTGTAAACAAGTTTATTTTCTTCTCTCAATTATTAACTTGTTTAGATTGAAATTGTAAAGTTTATTATATTTTTACACTCAAATAGACAAACGCCCATCTCCTTCCAGGCATTGTCTTTTATTATTAAACATTTGAATTGTATTTGTATTTTTATTAATATTGTTGTAATTATTAATGCTATCAGCAAGCATTAATTGAAGCAATAACATAGACGGCATATGAACTGCAGTAGCTGCATTATAAATTAAATTATTTTGTTGGCGTAATCGACGACGTTGCCAACGACGGTAAGAAAAATCACTTTCGTTGTTATTATTATCTTCGTCTAATTCTGGAGTTTCTTCTTCAAAACAACAATCACAACAAAAACAGCAACAACAGAAACAATTGTGTTTTGTAGCTGCTGAGGATAAATCCGCGCAAAGGCCTCCCAGACAGATTACACAAATGCAGAAACAAAAGAATGCAGCTAATACAAGTGCAAATAATGCAATGCCACCAATATTATTTACAACAGGAAAAATATTGGTAGAAGAATATGGGGGAGTAGAAAAGTGCTGAGGAGTTGTTGTAGCTGTTGTTGAGACTATTAATTTTGATAATATTTGTTGAGTTTTGTTGGTTGTATAGGAAATCAATGGAGGCATTAACTTGTTACTTTAAAGTTGAAATATTTTTTAAATTTACCAAATTAAATTTTTAAATTTAATTCTTTATAAATTGGGTTTAAAATAAATTTAATGGCACGCAATATTTGTGACGCAATTCCCCTAATTTTATTTAAAGTATAAAATTAAATAAGGAACATTAAAAAACTTAATGAAAAGGAAAAACAAACAAAAAATTAAATTATTCCTTAAATTATTTAAATAAATAATAAAAAAGAATTAATTGAGAATATAATTGAAAAATAGTTCGATGTATTTTTTGGTTTAAATGGAAAATATCAGAAGATTATTTAAAAAAAATTCTGATAAATAAAAATAGATGAAATACATAAACATTATTATATAGTTAAAACTTGAAAAGCAGTAAAGAAAAAAATCAGAATTAAATTTTAAGAAATCAGAATTAAAAACTTGAATTAAGTTTTAAGAATCAGAATTAAAACTTAAGATAGCAGAAATAAGTTTTAAGAAAGTAGAACTAAAAACTTAAGAAATCAGAATTAAAAACTTAAGAAATCAGAATTAAGTTCTTAAAAATAATGAATAAAAGGTTATAAAATAAAAGTTTATTTAACAAGTGTATTTTACTATTTTATTTAAAAAATAAAGTTAAAGGAAAATTTTATAATAAAATTTCCTTTAGATGAGTAAAGCTAGCAAAATTTAATTTAGACACAATTGAGAAGTATTTTAACAATAAATTACTAGGTTGATTTAAAATATAGAAGATTCCTACACTTTTCTAAATAAAATAAAAAAACACAGAAAATACCTCAAATGGAGGCATAAAACAACAAAAAAGTTGTTTTTGTTTAAAATTAAAAGAATTTAATATTCCTCCACAAAAATAACAATTTTGGTTATTATTACAATCAAGTAATGTTGTTGATATTGAAGAAGGGTCAGTAGAAGGTGTTGTTGTTGTTGTAGAGGAGGAATTACTTTTAAATGAATATTCTCCCATTTATTTTAAATTAAAAAAAAAATAAAAAATAAAAATAATATTAGTTTAAATTATACCAATTGGAAAAAATAAAAAAAAATAAAAATTTTGAGAAAACTTTAAAATATTTAATTCAATAAGAGAACACATTATTCAATTCGTTTTTTTTACTTAAAAATATTATTTTTTCGTTTTACACTTTTTTATCCGCCCAATTTCATTTTTTATACCTTCAGGTTTATTACCAGTCGATAAATATATTTCTACATATGTTTGTTCTTTTTCTTATTTTTTCAAGGATTTTTTTGGTAGCTAGAAGGAGGAATATAAAAAGAATGTGAGGATGCTTGTGAAAAAATAATGAAAGTATATTTAATGGTGGTAAGAGGTCAATTAATGGTGTACCAAAGAATAAACTTGGAAAAATACAAAATAAATAAACTTGAAAATACAGAAAATAAATAAACTTAAAAATACAAAATAATAAATAAACCTGGAAAATACAAAATAAATAAACCTTAAAAATACAAAAAAATAAACCTTAAAAATATAGAGAATAAATAAACTTGGAAAATACAGAAATAAATAAACCTTAAAAATACAGAAAAAAAATTAAACTTGTATTGTATTATTTAAGTTCTATTGTATTTTAAACTTTTTACAGTAAAAAAGTTTAATAAAATATAACCAGAATTATAATAATTAATTATTATTAATTACTCAAAAATTAATTTAATAAAAATAAAACCAAAAGTAATTGATGCAGTTTATTGTCATTCAAAGCCTCCTCTATTAATTTACATTGTTGCTTTTCCAAGTTTATTAAATTTAATGAATCTTTACAAGTGGTTGTTGTCGTTGCTTTACAACACAGACATTTTGTAATACTCTCACCTTGAGGGGAAACATGTTGTTTTTGTGAAGATGAAGAGGAAGAAGATGGAGTTGTTGATATTATTGGCATTGATAAATCGGTTAAAACACTTAATTGGTCCTAAACAAATTAATTTTAAATTTATTAATCCAAAAAATTAATTTTATTTAATACCAATGAAGCCAAAATCAGTTCAGAACTAAAAGTTTCTACATTTTTATTCACATTTATTTCAGTATCCTCTTCAATTTTATTAATTTCTTCACCCAATTTAACTCTCATTGGAGAGAGAAAACATTCAAAATCACAGGAATCACCTCCAGGAACAGGCCAAATTTTATTAAAGAATGTAGAGGTTGTTGAAGCTGTCCAATGTGTGTTAAATAAAGTTGAGATAATGTTAGACTTAAATTAAAAAAATTAATTAAAATAAATTAAAATTGTAGAGGTAAAGGGAAATGAAGGAAAAACTCCTTCAAATTAAATAAACCTTAAAAAAAATAAAAATCAAACTTTAAGCCTTCTTCTTTGATTGTATTTCCTTATATTCTCAATTGTTTCAGTTAAATGTATTCTTAACGGAATTTGCTTCTTAGATAGCCAATCATGACTTAGACACTCTGCAGTTGTAAGCCTTTCGTGTTCATCCACCCTTAGCAGTCTACGCACTAAATCTTTGGCTGGTTCGCTTATTAAATTCCAAGAGGATCCGGAAAACTTGAAAAGGAAAACACAAAAAAGTTGGAATTAATAAAATACAAAAATACAGAATAGTCGCCTGCACTGATTTGTTTAAAAACTTGTTCAGGTTTTCCGGTAAAAGGAATTTTTCCGGAAAGTAGAATATACAATACAATACCCACACTCCACATATCTGTTGCTTGTTTATAAGAACGACCAGAAATAATTTCAGGAGCCATAAATTGAGGAATTCCAAATTTACCTGTTTTTAAATTAATTACCTATTTAAAACTTGTATTGTATTACCTGAAGGACATTGATTACCCTCATTTAAACGAATGGCTAATCCAAGTCCTTGTATTTTCAAAGGAGAATTATTTTCATTGCTAAAAAAAATAAATAAAATAATCTTTAAAATTAGCCAACTTTTCGAGTAATAAATTGTGTGGTCTAATATCCCTGTGTAAAATATTCTGTGAGTGCATATATTGAACTGCTTGGATCAATTGACGAATGTAATGACTAGCAACTGCTTCACTATAAATAAACCCAGCAGCTGCACGACGTGTTATTTCAAAACAAATGTCATGTCCATCCACCCATTCAAAAATCTAGTAAAAATTAAAAATAATAAAAATTAAAAATATTAACCATGTGTAAAGCAATACTCCCTGAAATAACGTCAACAAGTTGTACAAAATGTGGATGTGTTAAGGAAGTACAAATTTCCACTTCCTTCTCTGCATCTAAAACCGGAAAGTGATTATTATTTTGTATATTAAATATAATAGAAGGTTTTATTTTTGTAAAATTGTATTTTCCTTTCCGAAAGTTTTAAATTGTAATATTTTCCTGAATTAAGTTTTAAATTGTAGTTTTCTTTCCGGAAAGTTTTAAATTGTAATATTTTCCTGAATTAAGTTTTAAATTGTAGTTTTCTTTCCGGAAAGTTTTAAATTGTAATATTTTCCTGAATTAAGTTTTAAATTGTAGTTTTCTTTCCGGAAAGTTTTAAATTGTAATATTTTCCTGAATTAAGTTTTAAATTGTAGTTTTCTTTCCGGAAAGTTTTAAATTGTAATATTTTCCTGAATTAAGTTTTAAATTGTAGTTTTCTTTCCGGAAAGTTTTAAATTGTAATATTTTCCTGAATTAAGTTTTAAATTGTAGTTTTCTTTCCGGAAAGTTTTAAATTATTTTTTTCTTTACCTTCACTTGAAAGACCAGAAATAGAGGAAAATTGTTGCAGATTAAGGCTTTTAATAGAACAATTCCTTCCTGTAGCCTTATGCACTGCTCTATAGACTGTGTAGATAAGACCTCTGTGAATAATAAATTAAATAAAAATCAAAAACTTTAATACTTTTCAATAATATCACAAATTTGGTAATGATGAGTAAGTAAGGCTGTTTCTTGCCCATCTGGTATAAAACACAATGGTGGTCTTTGAATTTTATTATTGTTACGCTGAACATCCTTAACACCAGAGCTAGTTGAAGGCTCATCATTTGCCTTTAATTTAATTAAAAATTTAAAAAAACTTGAAAAAAATATTAATTTTTATGAACAAAATTTATTGAAAAATTAATTAATTAAAATTAAAATAAAAATGAAAAAAAAATTTTTTCTCAGCACCGAAACGGCCAACTGAGCTGTCGGAGCAAATGTAGAGGTTAAGGATGACGTTGTTGGATTTTTATTTAAATTAATATTATTTGTATTTTTGTTTGGTAATGCAGCAGAAGTCATTGTTGTTAAAACCATTTTTGATTAAATAAAAATAATTAATTAATTTATTCAGGAAAAATGACGGCATTCGAAAATTAAAGGAGCGAAAAAATCAAAGCTTATTAAAAAAAACAAAAAACATAATCTAAAAATTAAAAAAAAATTTATTTGGTCAAAAACCTTTAAAAACCCTTTGCTTTGTTTAAGCATTCTCTTCCCCTTATATTTTCCTTTCTCTAACAGAAAAAAAGTTTATTTAAAAAATGCTTTATTTTATATAGACAAAAAACTATCAACTACACACAATCATCACAAAAAAAATTGTCGAATAAATTCCCGAGGGATTTTATTTTTTTTCTTTTAGTTCAATTTTTATTTTTCTTTTTTTACATACACTCCTTTGTATTTTATTTATTTATTTTTTATTTTTTTAAATATTTTATAGAAATGAGGGAATTTTTAAAGAAATAATAAGGCATATTATATTTAATTTAAAAAAATTAATTTAATTAATTAATTTAAATTTTTTAAGAAGGGAAAAATACCCTTTTTTAATTTAAAAATAAATTTATTATTTTTAAAAATTTATTTTACCTCTAAAATTAATTTAAAGTTTATTTAAACAGCACAGCTTGAAATTAAGTTTAAATAGCGCACACCAAGTTTTAAATAAAACTAATTTAATTCAGCCGATTAAACGAATATTTTTTAAATTCTCAAAAAAATAAAGAACAAAAGAAGGAGAAAAAATTAATTTATTAAAATTAAGGGTAAAAACGATGTTTATAAAAATAATTTTTTTTAATTATAAAATTAATGGGAAATAATAAATTAAAAGAAATTAATTAATTAATATTTTTATAAAATAAAAAAAAATACAAAAAATAAGAGCCAAAAAGCAGAAACAAAAGGAGAAGGAAAAGCAAAAAAAAAGTAGTATATATGTATTATTTAGTAGTAGAAGTAATAAGCAAAAAAAAAAGCTTTTAGGGGCTTGTGTTCACAAATTGATTTAGCGGAAAAACGTAAAAAAGGAAGAAGAAAAAAAAAGAAGAGAAGCAGCAATCTACCACACATCCTTCCAACAACTACTATAAAATAGTAAAAAATATATTTAGTCAGTCCCAGTACTTTTTTAGTTGTGTAAATATTTAAAAATAAGGGAGAAAGTTGACTTTGTTTGAGGCAAAATAACTTCGGGAAGAATGAACAGTTTTTTAAGTTTTTGGTATCTGTCGATAGAGAATTAAATTTACTACAAAATAAAATTAAAAATAATATTTAAAAACAGTTAAGAAGGAAGATATATTTAAAAAACTCGAATTACCAAGTATTAGTTTATTCCAAGTTTCAAGCAAAAGGAAAGAGAAAGAAAAAAATAAATAAACTTAAAATTTAATAATTAAACTTGGAAATAAATAAAATATCCAAAATCTTTTAAACAACAAAATATGCTTGCTTTTTGTTTTAAAAATAAAAAAAAGAAAAAGGAGGCGGCTACCAGCTGTGGCGACTACTCTAAAACTTCCAACTGTGCGCCACAGTTTGCGTTAATTTTAAAATTAATTTTAAAAATAATCTTATTTTTTAATAAATTAAAAGAAGCCATTTTAGCATTAAAATAATCTTTTTAAATAAAAAATAAAATTAAATAAATGTTTTAGTTCACTAATTTAATTAAATAAGGGTTGGCGCACATGCTTAAAATAATCCATCATTTCCAGGGTTAATAAATAATACATAAAAATGCTGCAAAATTTAATAAGAAATAATAAGGTTAGAGCATTAAAGGGAGAAGAAGAGAAAATAAACTTGAATTTAAACTTTAGAAAATTAATTAAAACTTGACTATAATTTTAAAAAATAAATAAATTGTCTTCTTTTTTAATTATTAAAAATTAATTATTTTTTTAAAATATAAATCAGAAAATTTATTTTTATTTTTTTTTAATTTAATTTAATTAAATGAAAGGAAAAATGATACAAAAAGTTAAAAATGAGAATTTTAATTTAAAAATTATTTTATTAAAATTTGAGAAGTTTTTAAGGCTAAAAACAAGCTAATTAGAAAATACGAAAAAAGAGACAAAAAATAATAAATTTTATTTCTTTAATGGAAAATAATTAAATAATTAATTAATTAAATATATTTAAATTTAAATAATTTCTAAAATTTAAATAATTGACTTCTTTTTTAAATGGTCAATAAATAAACAACAAAAATAAAATATAAGAATATTAACGATTTTAAAATGAGTGGACCTGGCAGTAAAAGAAGCTTTTTTAAAGAAGTAAAGAAAGAAAAAGAAAGAATGGAGGAAAAGCATGAATAATTTGAATTTTATAATATTAGAAGAGCTTATAAAAAAGGGAAAGAGAAATATGTGGTAAACAAATAAATAAACAAATTGCGTATTTTTTTGTTTTTTAGAAAATAAATTTTGAAATTTTTAAGGGTTTAATGCTTACCATTTAATTTCTTAGCGTTTCAACTTGCTCCCTATTGACTTTTATTGTTTTAGATGTTTTGAAAAGGTTTAAATAATTTTATTTAGAAAAAGACAGTGTGAAAGAGAAAATAGTGTTAAATTAGAGAGAGAAAGAAAAGAAATAAAACTTTAATGCTGTAATACAGAAATTTTCTTTCTTTTTTTTATTTTTATTTAAAGAGTTGAATTATATTTAATTTTATGGTTTAAAATAAAATTAAAAAAAATATTTTTTAACAATAAAATGGTTTGATCTATTCTTATCTTTTACATTTTCCTTTTTTATGAGAAAAATTTCTTCCTTATTTAAATTTTTTTTTCTATTTAGAATAAAATTTTTTATTTTATTGATTTTAATTTATTTAAAGCATTTATTTTATATTAAATTTTAATAATTTTGTAGGGTTAAATCTTATTTTTAATTTTACAATTAAAATGAATGTCGCCGTTGTGAAGCCAAAAGAACGTCAATTTCAGGTTTATTTTTTAACAGAATTTTTGCTAGTTAAGTGGGTTAATTTTTTAACTGTGTTTACTTCAACTCACCACAATTAAATTAATTTAATTAATTAAAGGTTGTTCCAGTCCCCGCTGTTTTTACTCGTGGTCGTTGGGAATGTGTAGATTACAAAGAATGTGTTGACTACAAGGAATGTATTGATTATAAAGAAGGTATTGATTATAAGGATGAAGCTTCTTTAACTGGTGGAGCGGTTGCAATAGACAATAAAATAGAGAAAGCAATGGTTTATTTTTTAACCTTTATTTTTGTTTTTTTATTTTTAATAAATTAAAGGACCTTGTAAAAACTCATTTGACCTTTGCAGTTCGTGAAGAAGTAGAGACACTACGTTCGACAATTACAGATTTGGAGACTAAGGTTTTTTACAAAATTATTTTGTGTCCAAAATGTATTTAATTAATAAAAAGAGGAGCAGCCGCGGTAATCACTATAAATGTGCTTGGTCCCCCCTTACTTTTTCTTATTTTTAAACGACTCTGGTTTGGTCCCTTTACGTTTCTGTAAAACCTGAGTGGTACCATTCGATTCAGCTTGACTAGACGAGTCGAATGGTATGTTATTTGCTTTGCCTGAAAATACTTTCCTTCTTTAAAAAATTTTTGAAAATTGGGGGTCTTTTCAATATTTTCTTTTAATTAAAATTTCTCAGGTAAAATTACTTGAAAACGAGAATCAAATTCTTCGTCAATTTGCACCGCCCGATGTAATCGCAACACTTAATCAACAACAGACAATTACAACAACAACAATATCTTCATCTTCCTCTTCTAATAACAATAATAATCCTCCCCCTGGAAGTGTAGGGGTGGTAGAGGGAATATCCCCTACAACAACAAATATTAATCAATCATCTAATGTTGAAGATTATTAGTATTTTTAAACATTAAAGAATGCATAAAAGAATTTTTTTAAATTGATTTTAATTTTTTTGAGGCTTTATTTCTTTGCCTGGGAGAGTTTGAGAGAACACAGGGGAAGGGAATTTTAAATTAATTAAAAATTCCCTTTCCCCCTTGACTTTTAATTTTTTTTTAAAGTTCCCAAAAAGGGGCCAGAACTTGTTTAGTATTCTAAATTTTAATTGGACTATGTTTGTAATTAAATTAAATTATTTATTTTGGACGACAATTTCTCTTTGGGGGGAGTGTTTTAATTAATTAAAAAAACCTTTTTTTTCAATAACTGATGAGCTAAACTATTTTTACTATTTTTTTTCTGATTTTCTGTTTTGTGTTTTACTTGTTTATTTCACAGAAAAATTAAAAAAAAATTTTTTTTTTATTTTTTTTTTGTTGAAGGTAATGCTTAAGGTCTTTACTGTCATTTAGAAAATTAATTTCTCTATGAATTAAAAAATAAATTTTTTTAAGTGTTTAAGATCTTTTAAATGGTAAATTAAATTTAATAAATAAAATTTAAAATTTATTTTATTCCTTTAAAAAATTAAAATTTGTTTTAAAAATGTTTTTCTTTTTTCTAACGATTTTTAACAATTTTATTTATGACGCAAATAAATTAAGCGAATTTAACAATAAAAGGTGAATGGTAGGACTTTAAAAGTGTTGAACGGAAATTATATTTTAGTGAAGAGACTGTTTTTAAAATTTTATTTTTTATGACTGCGTCTGTAACTTCGCGTTTTGTCCATATGGGAAAATTTTACATTTCGCCACTAGGAACAAATCTGACATTTCGCCACTAAGGAGAAAATAAGACATTTCGCCACTAAGAAGAAAAAAGACATTTCGCCAAAAATAAAATAACAGTATTAATCTCAAAAATCAATCACACACTTATTTCGCCAAATTACAAACAAAAATAGTCTTTTCTCATACAATTAATTTAGCAAAAAAAAAACAACAACAACCCAAAACAATCGTTTCCTTTGAAAATAAAACCAGTTTTTATTATTTACTAAAAAAAAATATTTTTTAGTTAAAATAAAATAGTAGTTTTACACACACATTTTCCTTAGCTTCCAAAAAATATTTTTTTCCTTCTAAAGTAGCTCAAATTGATTGAAACAAATTTTATTTATTTATTTTTAATTAATTCTGATTAAAAAAGAATTAATTTTTAATTAATTAATTTAATTAATTAATTTATTTTTAGCCATATTTTAATTAAAATTAAATTCATTTTTTATTTTTAATTTTTTTTAATTAAAGTAAAATTAAATTAAGGGTCAGATTAAATTATTAATAATATTTAAATAATTTAATTTTTATTTAAAAGTGTAAAACTGGTTAATATTAATTACCCATGTATTTATTTGTCTAATTTTATTTATAAAAAAGACCATTGTGTTTGTTAAAAATTTTTAATTCATCAATTTAATAGAATAGACACATTTTTGTTTTATTTTAACCTTTTTTTTTTTAATTGTTTAAATTAAATTTTAATTTTATTTTTAAAATTGCGGGGAACACTAGGAGACTTGTATTTTTATTTTCTTTTAATTCAATTATTGATTAGAAAATTAATTTTTAAAATATTGTTGAGTCCAGGCCTCATCTAAAAACGAGACTGTAAACTTTCCGGAAAGTTTTCTTTATTTTATTTTAATTAATTTCCTTAAATTCCGGTTGCTTAGGCCTGTTGGGTTCTAGTCTAAATATTAATAAAAAATAAAAATAAAAAACAGCAGTAAAAAAATTAAAATAAATTAAAATATAATATTAACCCTAATCTTCCCTAAAACAATTAAAAAATTCCTTTTAAATAGAAATAAAATATATAATAAATTTAATCCTTATTAAGCGAATAAATGTATGTGTGTATGTGCGAAAATAGGAACAAATAAAAAAAATCTTTTTTTTTTTTTTTTTTTTTTTATTACAAACAACTGAAATTGTGAATGAAGAGTATTATTAATATTAAACAATTATTTAATTTTTAATTAAATTTATTTAATTAAATTTAAATATTTTTAATTTAATTCACTTAATTTTTAATTAAATAAATTAATTTTTAATTAAATTAATTTAATAAAATATTTAATTTAATTAAATTAATTAATTAATTCTTAATTAAATTAATTTAATAAAATATTTAATTTAATTAAATTAATTAATTAATTTTTAATTAAAAAATAATTAAATTAATTTAATTAATTATTTAGATGTATTATTAATTTATTTAAATATATTTATTTTATTTGCTTAATTTTCTTTTAATTATTATGGTCGAAATTCAAAGGATTTATGTTTTCCTTGCACTCTTTACCTTTGTTTATTTTCTCGAGTCTATTGGGGGGACGTTAGTTAATTTTTAAAATACCTTTAATTAGGCTAAAAATACCCCTCTTTTTTAGTTATATGGTAACAGCTGTACAGAACATTGAAAGGCATTTTCGAATACCCTCAAAACTGTCTGGTCTACTTGTCTCAGCGCGTGAGCTTTTTTTAAAGGAAAAATTTAAATAAAGCTTATATTAATTAAAGACGATATTTCCTATGTATTAACAGTCGTGTTGGTCTCTTATTATGGCTCTAGGGGTAGGGAAATTTTTTTTTTATTTTTTAAATTTTATTTTTTAATGTAAAGGGAACAGAGCTAAATGGATTGGAATTGGTAAAGATTAAAAATAATTTTTTTTAATTATTTTTAATTTTTAAAGGCACTTTATTTATGGCAATTGCCCATATATTCACTGCCTCCTCCAATTTCTTATTTCGAAGCAATCCTGCAAAATTCAACTTGACTCAAATGGAGGTGTATTTATTTGTTTTTTAATAAAAAAATTTGTAAAATTATTTATGCAAAATATTTAAGAAAAATAAAATAAAAATACAGGCAAGAGAAAATAGTGTTGTGTGAGGTCGCAAGGGCAACGTTAAAAATCATAAAAAATAAATAAACTTTAATTTTCAAGATTTTATTGTATTATTTAATAGAGCAGAAAATTAGCTACAAAATACCAAAAAATCAGAATTTCTGAAAAAACAGAAAAAAAGTTATACGCAAAAAACAAACATTTAAGGTTCGTCTAAGGCCGAATACAAGTTTATTGCTTAATACTCAACTTGCTAGCAACTTGACTGTTCTGACTGAATTCTTTAATTTCGAGCCTATTAGAGACAGAATTTCGCCTAGATTGCGTGAGGCTATTTTATTAGCTTTAATTGACAATCAAAATAACACAAATAATGAAAACACGAAAATACCAATTCGCCCAACGTATGCAAGGAAAACACAGAGTGAGGGGGCATATGCATTAGATGAGCCTTTAATTGGAGAGGTTTGCAAGCATTTAAAACTGTTCTTAATTTACATAGTTTCGATTTAATTAATTCAGTTTTCTTTTCTTTTAAGATAATTTGGCGTTCTGAATTATTGACTGTAGCCAATAATAAACTTGAAAGACAAAACGCCACGGTTGAATTGGGAAAGTCTTTGCGGCAATATGTCTTAAATAGAAGAGAGTTTGCAGAAGCGGACATAAAGGTTGTTAGAGTTAAAAAAGGAAAAAGGAAGTAATATTTCTATTAAAAATAGACAGTCCGTTCCCTTGCAATCTCCCCCTTTGCAATATGTAATCGTTTAGTTGGAGATTTTCGGACAGCTTTGCTTGACCTAAAATGCTCAAATAATCACTCAAATACAATAATGCCTTTGCTTGTAATTTTTGGGGCAATGCTAATTTTAGGGTTTGGAAGAACAATGCCTTGGTCATTGGGAATTCCTTTAGTAGATGATAATGTTAAGAAGCAGGAAATGCCAATTTATTTTGGTTAGAGAAAAATAAAAGAATTTAATTTAAATTAAAAATTCTTTTACTTTACAGCAATGATTAATTTCTTCAAAATTCTTGGCCCAATCTGTGGCTTCGTTATTGGTGCCGTAGTAAATAAATTATATTACACATTCCCTGCAAATCCCCCACGTGGCCTTAGCCCTCAAGATCCAACATGGATAGGCGCCTGGTGGCTGGGGTTTTTATTTATTGGTTTGGTAATGATTGGACCTTCGTTGGTTTTGTTCTTTTTCCCTGAAGGAGGGAAAAGAAAAAAGTTTAAATAAATTATTTTTTTTTAAATTTAATTAAAAAATTCTTTTATTTTTAGAAAATCAGAAGAACACTCTAACAATAAAAAATATTACAACAGTTCAAATAAAATAAGACCATTCTCAGAAAATTTGGACAGAAAAAAAGAAAAGAAAAAATTGGCATTGTTTGACAAACATATTGAAGAAAAAAGGGGTAAAAAAATAATTTTAAAAAAATTCATTTTTTAATTAAAAAATTAAAGGAGCCAATGGAGGCAATAATCTAAGCCTTTGGGAATTTTTTTGTTCATATGGAGCTGTTCTATCCTGCAAAGTTTATGTTGGTGCGTCTATAGCAAGGGTACTTGATGTACTAGCGTTTAAGGTTAATTTTTATTTTTTGGATTTAAAGAGATTTAATTAATTAAATTAAATATTAATTTTTATTTTAAAGGGTTACATGGTATTTTTGCCAAAATTCTTGGAAAATCATTATGGCATTCCGCAGTATCAAGTACACATTTACATGGCATTTTTTGGAGTTTTAGGATTCGCTTTAGGAGCTGCTAGCGGTGGTTTTATAACGAAAAAGCTTAGGTTAAATGGACGCAAAGCAGCGGTGTATGTGTTAATTATTTCGAGTATTAATACTGGACTTTTTGCTGTAAAGCCTTTACTTGGCTGTTATTCTACTGTTAATAGGTAGGAGAAATTAAATTAAAATAAAAAAATTAAATATTTTTTTATTTTATAAATTAGTATTGGCCGTGATGATGTAAACAATAATTATTTTAATAATTCTACTCAATTAAATTTAACTCGTGAATGTAATTCAGAATGTGGATGTAAATCTGCAAAGCTTTACCCTGTTTGTGATGAAGAGGGTAATGTTTATTATTCTCCTTGTCATGCTGGTTGTAGACACATAGAGGTCAGAAAATACAAAAAAGAAATTTAAGAATATAATAAAATCAGAAAAATCGAAAATACAAAAATCAGAATTAAATTGACAGTTAAAAATCAGAAGTAAAAAATACAAAAATCAGAATTAAATTGACAGTTAAAAATCAGAAGTAAAAAATACAAAAATCAGAATTAAATTGACAGTTAAAAATCAGAAGTAAAAAATACAAAAATCAGAATTAAATTGACAGTTAAAAATCAGAAGTAAAAAATACAAAAATCAGAATTAAATTGACAGTTAAAAATCAAAATTATAAAATACAAAAATCAGAACTAATGATTAAATAAACTTAATAAAGTTATATTTATGTATGACAGAATCAGAATATTTTTAGTTTAAATTCTGATTTAATATACCTTTGTTTTTACAGGTCTTAGATGCAGAGAAAAATACGTTAGAATTTTCTGAATGTGATTGCGCAGATGGTGGTGTTGTTAGCAAAAAACTTTGCCCTGATAACTGCATGATAATGAGGTATATTTTAATTTTTTTCGACTAAAAATAATTATATTTTAAGATACGCATTTTTCGTTACAATCATTCTCGGTGCTTTCATTGCCGGTACGGGGGTTGTTCCGGGAATGCTACTACTTTTACGTTCTGTTCCACCAGAGACAAGAAGTCCAGCATTAGGATTACAAGGTCTTCTAGTTTCTGCAATTGGAACACTTCCATCCCCTGTAATATGGGGATATGTAATTGATAGTGCTTGTAGGGTTTGGGATTATGAATGTAATAGAAGAGGGTCTTGCAATGTAAGGAATAAATATTATTTAAATATCTATGTATTTAATTAATAATTTAAAAATACATCCGGAAAATACATCAGAAAATGAAACACTAAAAAAATAAAAATACATGAATAATACAAACATATGTATTACAAAGTTTCTGGTTTTAAGTTTTGTGTTTTCTGTTTTTTCTAGTATAATTCTTTGTACAGTTCCTTTACTTGTGTATTTTCCGGAAGTTTTTAAAAATGCTTAATTAAATCAAGTTTATTTATTTTAAAACAGATTTACGATCCCTGGGCATTACGCATGCGAATGCATTTTCTTTATATTGCAATTCGTGGAGTTTCTTTAATTGCTGATATCTATGTCTGTATTCATGCTAAAGGTTTAAACTTACAAGAAGAGGAGAATGAAACAAAAAATGAAGAGGATAGGCAATCTGCTGAAAAGGCTGCTGCTATACGTGAAACTATTACATTGGAAGCTATACCTACATAAATTTAAATATATTTCTAATTTTATTTAAATTAAATAATATATTCTAGTTTAAATTAAATTATTTTAAAGGATTTGGAAAATAAAAAGAATTTCTTTTATAATAATTAAATGAGTAATTGTCTAATAAAGGAGACAATAGTTGTGAATGGCCTATATTTATTAAAATGCCCAAGTCTTTATCTAAAAGAAAGTTGTTGATTATCCCAACTAATGCCAACAACCAAATAAAGCAATTAAATTGATTATTTAGAAGGTAATGCTTAAATTTATTGCGAAACTTGCTGCTAAATTAAAGTAAATAATTAGTTGATTAAATTTAAATTATTTAATTGATTTTTAATTAATTTGTTTGATAATGTTTTCTGTGTTGTTTATTTTAACCCATATTTAGTTGCTGGATAAGTTTTAAAGTTTGTTTTTATACTAAACTTACTCTGAATAAAACTAAGTTTCTTTTATACTATTCAAGTTTTAATTTAATAATTAAAATGTCTAATAAAAAGTTTTAATTTTTTATTCAACTTTCTTTTCCATCTTTATGTCACTACCACCAAGAACTTTTTTCCTTTGAATAAACATATAACTAAAATTGATTAAACAAGTTTAATTAATTTAGAATTGAATGAATTACCCATATAATTGTGGAAATAGGGGAATATAAGTCAAAGCAAACAAAATAACAATCCAATAGAAATTAAAGGCAAAATTGGCTTTATTAGGCATTTCAAGGCTAAAATGTTTGCGTTCTCCAATTTCTGGGAGTGCTGCAAACATTGTTATTAATTCACCTCCTGCACCCAGTGGATAAAGTAGAATGAAGAATGTATATCTTAATTTTAAGGGGTGTACTTTATGGACAATAGAGAGTATAATTTGCAACTGAGGAGAATAAGGACATTTTGCCAAAGCAAAAAATGCCAGAAAGAATATTTATTTCCGCATAAATTTACATTTACTGACAATTTGTTAACTGGCGAAATGTCCATTTTTCTTCTCAATGACGAATTCTACTCTCTTCTGTCCAGCATCAAACAAGTAAAATTAACCTCATCCAAATAAGTAGCCATGGAACAGCATTAGTTAAATTCAATGCATAAAAAGAGTATCTAATTACTTCTGTGACTGACCATGCTGTTAATAGCATTGGAAGACCCACACTGAGACGAGACTTTATTTGAAAAAAAATTAATTAAATTCCGTTTAAATTTACCGAAACCACTTTATGAAGAATAAACCAAACAACAGTAACACGGGAAAAGACCTTTAAATTTTAAAAATAAATAAACCTTCTCCTTAACCTGTGTAGTAGTTGTTCCGACAGGTGAACGAACGAGACGTAAAATACAATGAAAAATCTAGAGTTAAATGAAAGAAAACTCTTTTTAATTAAAATAAACCTCTAGAACAGCAGCAGTTTGAAATACCTTTAATTCCAGTTCAACAGAATTATACAACTCTGGGAAGGCCAAATTAGAGGTTAATCCGCGCACAGTTTTTAAAAGAATAGTACCCCATCTTGGGAATTAAATTAATTAAAAATTACTTTAAAAATTACCCAAAGAACTGAATAAAATTGTAAGTGAGTAGATACAGCTCTCCTGGTTTCATTTTAATTTTAAACTAAAATAAAAAAAGAATTAGAATTAAATGCTCTAAAATAAATTAAAAAACAAAATTAGGTAAATGTAAGGTTTTGTTCTTTGACTGGCGTTTTTTTTATTGGCGTTTTGTAATTTTATTTTCTAATTTTCCTTGGAAGATTAAAGTGTAACAAAAAGTGTAATAAACAAACTTCTCTTATCTTTTTTTAGGTCAGACCATATTTTTTTATTTTTTGCAAACCTTATTGATTTTTCTAATTGATTTTTGCTTATTTTTTTTACCCATAATTCTTTTGGCAGTTCCAATTGACTGAAATGGCTGACAACAAAGTTTGTTTCAGACTTTTTAATTTAACTTTTTAAAAAACACAGGAAGTGCTCCTTAAAATTGCAAAAACCTTTGACCTTGATTCCTTTCATTTCTTCTTGCCGCTGGACCAGGATGGATCTTTGAAGATAGAAATGTTTGAAGAACTTGGAATTTCTGTTTCAGCGTTGCAATACAAGAACGAAGCAGGAAAGATTTGTTGCCAAATGTATTATTTAATTTATATTCTTAAACTTTTAACTGACAATGAGTTGTCTTTATAAGCTATTGAGTTATGTTTAAGGACTATTAAGTTAATTTACTTTCTTTAGGAAGGATCAGACACGTACAAAGTTTGAGAAACCACTGCATGGATGGGGAGAAGGTTTTTAATTTTAAAAGGGATTGTAATTAACCTTTTATTGTTCTTAAGTTGTTGTCTTTGTCTCTCCAGATGTTGAACACTCATCGTATGGGAATGGTAATTTTTTTATAAATGTTCTTTGACCTTTTCGTTTACCTTAAACAATTTTTAAGCTTTTTGTTTTTTTCTAATCTTGGACTAAACATATTTGGCTTCTTTTTCAAATATTTCTTTATGCCTTTATCTGTTTCTAGAAACGTTATTTTAGGAAATGTTCTTCCTTCGCAACTTTATTTGGATGAAAAATTTGAAAAGATCGACAAAATAGTTGATATCAAGCTCACTCATCAGGCAGAAATACTTGATCTCAAGTTTGTTCATCAGACTGAGCTAATTAATGAGAAATTTGCGAAGGTTGATGAAAAATTCACTGCTGTAACTAATAACATCAACGACGTGCAAATAAAAACAAAGGAATGCATCAATGAACTAGGTGGTCGTCTGACCAATGCTGAAACAAATCTTGGGACCAGAATAGAGGCTATCGCAACGGATAGAATAAAGGTAAGTTGGAAGAGTATATGTAGTTTTTTCAAAAATAATAAATCAATGAAATGATTAATTATTTTGAAAAAATTATAATTAAAAATGTTTAAAATAAAAATTGCTTTTTGTATTTTTTTAGCCCCATAAGTCAAAATCCAAATTATGGGATCAAAAGATTTAATTTCTTGTTTTTTAACTGTTGACTTTTCATCGTTTTTGTTTCAGGACCAAATCATCTTTTGAAAAGAATTTTTTTTCTTTTCGACTTGGTTATATTTTTCAGAAATTAGTTTCCTTGGTTAATGTGTTGGAATAGCATATTAAGTTTAAAAAAATGGTAAATTTACTCTAAATAAAATAATTTTATTTGGGTAATTACAATCTTTTGTGTTAATCCTACATAATTTTTTTGACTTATAAAATGAAATATTGCGCTTTTTATATTTTAAACGTTTTTATTAAATAATTGAATTTCATAATTTATTGTAGAAAGCTGCTGTAATCATTTTTGGTCTATTTGGAATATATGCAACATTAATTGTTCTAATCTTTTTTGCACCTAAATGAATGTTAAGTATTTTGTGAGAAATAGCATTGGGGTATCATTACTTATTTTATTTAAAACTTTGTTCTTTTTGAGGAGATGCCATTTTCTTAATTTTATCTTTTTGATTAATAAATATAAAAAAGTTTATTTAATCCTTTAAAATATTAATTAATGCTATTTCTTTTCAAAATGCACCTAATATTCTTTTTTTCATTGTTTCTTCCAAATACAGAATTTACTCTGTTTCTATACACATCACGACTTATCTGCTTATTCATAAAACTGCCATTACTGCCCTAACTATGTATTATTATATTATATTACCTCAACATACATATTTACTAAACATTGTTTTCTCTTTTGGATTAATAAAATATATTTTCTTGATTTATAAAACAAACCCTGTATTTAATTCTGAAACGGTTTGTATTACCAATACTTCATATAAAAATGTTTTTTTTATTTAAGCTATTACAATGCTTTAATTTTATATTCAAATCTAATACCTTATATATTTTTCTTTTATTTTTTTAATACTGAGAATACAGTGAATTAACCTTCTCTGAATTGTCTTTTACCTTTTTACTATTTAAATAATTTTTTTCTAACTGTAAAATATGTATATTTTTTTTTATTTAACAATAAATTTACTAAACAATTTTACTTTATTTAATTAATTTTTGTTTAAAATAATATTTATTTTTTAATTTAATTAAAATTTAAATTTATTAAAAAATGGAAATAAACGAAGCATCAAAAAACATTAAAACAACACAACAACCACCCAAAAAACCTTTTGCTTTGAAGCGTTGGAATTTAATTGCAACATGGGCATGGGATGTAGAATGTGATACTTGTGCAATTTGTAGAGTTCATTTAATGGGTTTAATTAATTTAAATTTAAAAGAAATAAATAATTTTGTTTTAAAAGAAGCCTGTCTTCGTTGTCAATCAGACTCTAAAGCACAAGAATGTGTTGTTGTGTGGGGGGAATGCAATCATTGTTTTCATTTGTGTGAGCTGATTAAATTTTTTAAATTTTATTTTAAGGCTGTATGTCTCTTTGGGGAAAGCAAAATAATCGTTGTCCTCTTTGCCAAGCAGAATGGAATATTCAACGCGTTGGAAAATAGAGAAAATTTTTTTTAATAAATCTTAATGTAATTAAATAAATAAATTTTTAAATAAATTAAATATAATTTAATTAAGGGTTAATAGTTCAACATTTATTTTTAAATATTTTTTAATTAATTTTTTTTAATTTTTTCTGTTCTTAAAGAATAATTCATTTTATTAAAAACTGAATGCATAGCAACTTCCATTTTCTTCTAAATTCCCTGCCTGGCAAAACGATGTTGCGTGAACAATGAAAGTGAATTCGTTTGCTCCACAAATCTATACAATTAAAATAACAGGTTTATTTTGTTTTAATGTCTAGGGAAGTTGGGAAATTTATAGCCTTTTATATTAAGTTTGTTTTATTTTTAAATGAACTTGACGAGCTTAAATAAACTTGAAATTTAGGTCAAGTTTTTAAGTCAACTTTAAAGTTTATTAATTCAAGTTTTAAGTTCAAGCTTAGTTTTATTTAAAGTTGCAAGGTTTAATATAAAAGCCTTTTTTCCCCTCAATTAGTTTACTATAAAAACCTATCTAAAATAAACTTAATTCTTTACCACACTAACGCGCGCTCCTTCCCCAGTTGCAAACTCAGCGGCTGCTTGTATTTTTCTTTTTGATAGTTCAAAATCAGAAGAAATATTCTACTTAATATAAATTAATTTATTTTCTATTTATTAAATACTTCCAATATTATTTTCCTTAATAATTCGCTGTTGCACTTTCCATTGTCATTATTATTAATAATCCCTTCCATATCACCCCCTATATTGTTAAACATTTTGTAAGGAAAATAAAGGTTATCAGAATGAGTGCGAGTGCCAAATGTTGCGAGAAAATGTCTTAAATATTTTGCTTTAAATTTAAATAATAATTTTTTACCTTTTTTGTATACTGCTAGAAAAAACCTGGCATGAACGTATACCGCAATTACAACAACAATCATTCTATTTTTTATTTTTAAACTTATTAATCTATATTTCTTTTATTTTCCCTAATTTTTTTGTTTTTTTAATTATTAACCAACCTGTGCATTTATTGTTGCAAAAATATTGGCACGAGGTGGACATAAAATCTGTGGGGGAATTGGTAAAGGAAAAGGCATTGGAGGTGGTAAGGGTCTTGGGGGAGGTGGAGGTAATGGGCAAGGAGCTTAAAATAATTTTTAAAAATTATTTTAAATTTCTTTTACCTGGTCTAGGGCATGTTAAAGGTGCCGGACACGGCTGGGGTGGAGGACAAATAGTTGGAGGAGGACATGATATTCTTGTTGGTGGTGGTGGTGGTTGTCGGGGGCCAATAATTAATGGTCTCTAAATTTTTTAAATTAATTAATTTATTTATAATTTACCTGTGGGGGAGGGCAATTAATTGGAAGTACCAAAGGTTGCTGCTGTAAAGAAAAAATTAAAAAAATTAAATTTTTTCTTTTATTTTTTCCACTCCCGGACAGCCTTAGTTTTCCTTTCAATTTTTTTCTTCATTTAAAAATTATTTGTATCTCCCCCCTTTACCTCTACACATTTATAACTAGCTGGTAGTGCACAGGGGGGACACAATAAATTATTAGATTCAGTCTGCCCCATAGATTGTTGGACTCTAAGTATTTTAGCATTGTTCTCAATCTGTTGTTTTATTAAATTATTTATTTGCCTTTTAATTATCTCATCTTTATTGTTGTCTTTTTCTTCAAATAAATCTTGGGTTGAATAATTAAAAATAATTAAAATAATTATAATTAAGAAGTTCATTTTTTAAGCTTAATTTAACTGTTTATATGGAAAAAAAATAAATTTTAATTTTTTAAAAATTAATTTAATTTTCTAAAAATTAATTTAATCTTTTTAAAATTAATATTTGAATTATTTAAGGCTTAAAAATGAGCCTAAAATATTATTTAATAATTTCACCAAAATAGTTGATATTTTTGTTTAAAGTTTTAAGCATTTTCTTTGTTTGTTTTTCTTTATTCTCTTCTATTTTATTCAAGTTTAATAAACAAATAAATAAGTTTTAAGAGTACTGGTTTCAACAAGCATTTTTATTTTTAAAATTTTTTGGAAATTTTCCTCAAGGCTATTTTTTTATTTTATTTTTTTATATTTGGGGGACGAAATAAATATTCTTTTTAATTTTATTCTTCAGATTTCTACCCAAAATTAATTTATTTTTTTTAATTAAATTAATTAAATAATGTCTACTAATAACAACAATATAAACATTAATATCTCAAATTTTTTTGATTGGTTTGGCAATCGACCACGAATGCTTGCACTTGTTGGATTGCTTTTAATGTAATTTTTAAAAAATATTTTTTAAATAAAATTAAAAATTTGAATTGTTATTTAATTTAATAAAAAAATTTTCTAATGAAAACTCCCCAAATTTAATAAACTTTAATTTTCTAATTAAAGCCTATTTTATGCGCTATTTAATAAATTTTAGTTTATATTTTTATCTTCATTTTAAAAAAAGTTGTGTTAAAAAAACTAAATGAAGAGAAGTTGTAGTAGACAAAGGGTAGAGAGTGCAGAGTATTTTCTCTCTCTCTCTGCAAGCTTCAAGTTTTATTTATTAAACAAGTTGCTTACTTTATAAACTTACTCTAAACAGGTCAATTGAGTCTCAACCTTTAAAAATTCCTTTACTTTTATGTAATTGACATTTTGCCAAATTATTTAATTTTCTCTACATTTTGTGGCTAAAAAAATATTTTAAAAATTAATTAAAATAATTAATTTATTAAATTAATTTTTACCCTTCTAGTTGTTCTGTATTCATCCTCTTTTTCGGTGAATATGTTGAAGAAAATCTGGGTACAAATAAACTTTTTCGTCGACAGCTTCAGAATGTAAATAAAATTAAATTAATTTTAATTAATTAATTAATTTCTAAAGGATTTTACCCCAGAAAATAGTAAAAGTCCAAATAATCCACAGACTCAAGAAGAACAACCAATCAATATTTGCTTTAATAAAATCAAAACAACAACTAATTTTACAAATATTTATGTCCTTCAAAAATGCCAAAAATGCTCAGATTTTGAGAGAAATGCTCTCCAAATTGGTCATTTTATTTTTTTTATTTAATTTAAAAATGTCCTTTTTTCTTCAGAACATTGTAATCCAACCGGTTATTATAGCACCTTTATTTGTACTGATAATAACAATATTAATTCAACTGTTTATGTGTAAGCTTTTAATTATTTTAATTTATTGGGGTGTTTAAGAGTTGAAGAAAATTAAAAAAGAAAATTTTTTTGTAGGCCCTGCCAGTCCAAATCTCTCAAAACCCAAATGTTCCCTTTCTATACATTTGCTTTTGCGTCTTTTCTCTGCACTCTAACTAGCTGGACATTTGCAAAATGGAGACGGGAATTTTTGGAGCAACGAGGTTTTGGTCGTCCCTTTCAACGGGTTTCGGGGTCTTAAAATTAAATTGAAAAAAAAATATTCTCATTGCATTAATTTAAACATTTTTGACGATTTAAAATACCTGAAAATTACACAAAACAAATTTATAAAAAAAATTATTTTACAAAGCCTTTGAGATTTAAAGTCTAAATTTTTAAGTGAAAAATTATCTAAAAGATATGCTGCATTTTTAAAAGAAATTAAAGTGAATATTGCCAAGGAAATAGAGAGAGAATAAGCTTAAAGACAAGGTAAATGAGTTTTGGGAAATTTAAATAAAAGAAAAAATATTTTTTTAAATTTTTATAAAAGCCAAGCAGTTATTGCATCCTCTGGGTCATCACTTAAAAGAAAAAAAAATTATTTAATTTTATTTAATTTATAAGTATTAAATATATTTATTTAAAAGGCTTTTATAGTACTAAAATGATTTGGGGGGAGAGAAGAAACCAGGCTTTTATAGTAAAGGTTGCACTTGGAAATAAACTTGAGCTTAAAAATATGACTTTAGTCGTCAAGTTTATTAATTTGCTTCACCCAAAGGGTAAAACTGTTTAAATGACTATTTTATATGGTTTAGACTCTAATATACCTTTAAAGTTGGGGCCTCCAAAAATTATTTAATTTATATGCTAAAGGGGGGTTAAAAAAATTTTTTTCTTACGCTGAAGCACTGAATAACATCCTTAAGTTTGTCGAAAGCGCAGTAATTGAACTATCATGGGCCATTTTACGCTAAAAATAAAAAACAAAATTTTTTTTTAATTAAAAGAAAATACAGTTTCAATCAAATGCATTCTGTTAGAACTGCCAACATCCCAAATTTTAAGAGTTCCACTTCGACAGCCAGAAATTAAGCGATTTGGGGGATATGACGTTAAAGTAGTTATTGCCTATATAAATTAAACTTTAAAAGAAAAGAAAAGTTTATTTAAATTAATTACATCATTATGAGCATTTTGTTCAACATGATCCCTTTTTGAGTCAAGTAAAGAATAACGCATAATACTCTGAGACAAAAATAAATTTTAAAAAAATTAATAAAATTAACCTGATCCTTAGACCCAGTAAATAAAGCATTCTTAGCAAAACATAAAGAAGTCACACTTTTTGTATGTCCAGGTTCTAAATTAACCCAACGTGATGGAATGAAAGGCTTTTGAATTTTAACTTGGTCATAGAGAGAAGACTAAAAATAAAATTTTTAAAATTAAAAATAAGAAGAAAAAGAATACGCATTTTTTAGTAGCAGTAGCAATTCGAACAGATAAATTTGAATTTTCTAAAGATTCATCAAAAACTTGAGAAACGGCTAACGTACGCAAATCACCACTAAATAGAATAGTAGAGAATTTTTTTTAATAAAATTAATTTTTAATTAATATGTATTAAAAAATTATTTAAAAATTAAGGGAACATTTCCCCAAGTTTAATACACTAAAAAATTTTTTTTAATTATTCGACTATTTTTTCAGTTATTTAAATAAACAAAAAAACCTCAAACTTTGGTTAAACAATTGTTTTAAATTAAACCTGTTAGTCAAATCTCTCAACATTCCCAAATGTTCAATTCTTTCCAAATCCCAAATCCTTACACCAGCAGCACTCGTCGTAAAAAGAAAATTATTTCCAACAGAATCTGAACAAACTTCCATTTGATAAACATCAGTTTCAGTTGGAGGTAATTGACGGATGCGTTCACAATGTCCATTCTCCCCCTGACTAACTAAACCCATTGAACTAAGATGGCGAATACAACGCTCAGAAGGGGGTGAACGCAAATCCCAGAGCTTAAAGAAAAAATTAATTAAAATTTTTTAATTAATAAAAATACTTTAACAATATTCATAGAAGAAGAAAGAGCCAAATTCGATTGATTTAAAAGCAATTTAACTGCGTAGACAACATTGGGATGACTTCCAAGGGTTGCAATATCCTTCCCAGTACCCACATCCCAAACAATAGCACTTCGATCCTTTGCTCCGCTAATTAACCTTGTCTCTGTTGAATGAAGACATAAAACTCCTTTTTGATGTCCAAAGATACGACAAATTTTTTGGAGGTTTTCAGTGTTGGGTACATCCACTTCGCTATCAATAACACTACAAAATTCAGGTGCTCTCCTTTTTTTTAATTAAATTTTAAATTAAAGCTAATTAATTCAAAAAATACTTGAGATGTCTTTTACTCAATTTTTGAATTGTATTGCCACTTTCTGTTTGGTAACTTCTTGCAGTTGAACAATTTTGATTGTCCTCAAGTGATAAATCATCAAACTCTTTAAATAAAATATTTAAAATTAAATTAAAAAAATAAAATACCCTCTTTAACCGATTTATTCTCAACAGAACTTTCATTACTATTAGACGACAATGCTAAAGCAGAATCGGTTGAGACAACAACTTAAAAATAGAGAAATAATCAAATTAATTAAACAAACCTTTTTCGGATGTAGTTTCGTCAGTGCTGAAAGGGACAGGTAAAATATCATCAAATAAAGGTAAATTATTTGAATTAGAAGAAATTATAGGTTTAATGTCGTTGTCATGTACATTCTAAATTAAAAAAAAAATTAATTAATTAATTAAAAAACTCAACAATAAAGGTTGTATCATGCTCTTGATTAAGACGCATCTGAAAATTATTTTTTGCTTCTTCAACAACGTCTTTTATATCTTCATTTGATTCAATACCAACAAGGGCTGTTAACTCCTTAAAATATATATAAGTTTATCCATTAAATATAAAAATAACAAACTTTATTCTCAGACTCAAGACGAGTGTTATCCGCTCCCTTTTGGATAGTTAAGTCAATTAAATTGCGTAGAATGTAAAGCATTTCTTGAGGAATTGAAAACTGACGGGAGAAGTGGAACATTAGAGAATCTAGGTCTTTAAACCCTTCGTTGGCGTCAGGAAATGCAAGGGTGGAAATTCGACGGGATGAGGTTGGTTCAATACATATCTAATTAAAAAAAAGAAGGATCCAAGGTAACAAATTAGAAGAAAAATATTCTTTAAAGAAACCCGTTCATCTTCCAAAGCCACAATTGTCTTTTGTGCACTCAAAATTTCTTGTTGTATATATTCAAGCTTTTCCTGGAAACTCAGAATTTGTTCTACAATCAACACATTTTCGGAAGGATTTGTCTTCTTCATGCTTTTGAAGTGACTTTCGAGGCGTGCCAATTCGTCCTGGAGTTGACGACGTTCACGACACATGCGATCTAATGCACACTCTTCCCTTACTACTGCATTCCTTTTGACAGTGAAACCTTCAATCTGAAGAAGGAAAATTCTTTTATTTTTATAAAAATGTTTACAGCTCGTTCAATGGCCATCCATTGACGTTTGGTCCGAATTGGTGTTTGTTTTGGTTTCGGAGTTCTGGAATAATTTAGAGGAGTGCGGTTGGGTGTTGTCTGTGTATTAATATTTGGATCATTCTGTTAAACAAAGATTATATTTAATTAAATTTAATTTACTTCAACAACATAGGTTGAGTCCAAGCAAAGATCCTGACCCTGTTGGGGCGAAGGTTGACTTACTCTGCTACGTCTGACTTCATAAATGGTCTGTCTACGTGCTTGAAGAGCCTTTAAATAATGTTAAAAAATAGTAAAAAAGCTTAATTCCAAACCTTTTGAGAATCCTTTAATCGTTGCACTTCGTCCACCTTTCGCCTCAAATTTTCTGTTTTAAGAGCAGATTCACGCTCAAGTTTCTGTATTTTGTTTTGCTGCTGTCTTTGAGTCTTTTCATAAGTGGCAATCTTCTGAGCATTAGCAGCCTGAATTTCACGGATTTTTCGATTTTCGTCTTTAAGCCGTTTCATCAATTCCACTTTTTGTCGCTTCATGCTTTCAAGGTCATTTTTCATTTTAACAACTTCCATTTGATGCCTATTTTGATGCGCTTGCATTTTTTTATTTTCACGTTCTGCTAGTTCAACACGTTTATGTTCCAAACGCAAATCAGCCAAACGCTTTTCATACTGTTCCTTTACTTTATTAATTTCTTCCTTTTGTTGTTTTGTCTGTTTTTTGGCTGTCATTTGCTCCAAAACATTGTCACGCTCTGCTTCTGTTGATTGAATCCTCTTACAAAGCTCCTCCATTTTGTGCTCAAAATCGCGACGTAATTGATCCAAGCGGCGCTGGCTCATTTCTAACTCGGCCACAAGGCGTTCTTTAATACTAATATCTTCGTGAAGGGTAGCCAGGTCAGAGTGGATTTGGTTTCGACGTTCTGCATCGAAATGAGAGGTTTTAAGTAATAGAAATAATTAAAATAAATACCCAAACTCTGTTTTTCAACAGGGTCATCCTCCTCTTCCTCATCTTCATCATCGCTATTTTCTTCCTCTTCATTGTCGTCGTCGTCCTCCTGGAATCTAACATCTCGGTTATGTTCTTTATCAAATTGAACAAGATCTGAAAATTAAAAAGTCTTCTTTTTTATCAAGTTTTATTTTCCCTTACTGTTAGCTTCCGCTTCGTTCAACGCCTTTTTATCCATCTCAATTTCTTCCCGAGCCTGACTAATTAATTCTTCAGTAAGAGTAGTTGATTGTGCTTGGTTGATGAAGGGGGACCCATAACTTCCATTCGCCTGATCCCGTAAACGTTGATTTTGCTTGCGGAGTGTTTCATTGGTCACTTCATATTCAATTATATTTGATCTAAATTACTACAGGTTAAAACAAAAAATAAAGAAATACTTTAAAGCCTCAATCTCTTCCAAATATCCTTGAATTAATGAAGACAATTGAGTATCATCATTTGAGGAGCTCCCATCGTTTTCTTTATTTTCCATTAATCCTTTAAATTTACCCAATTCACGTTCCTTTGTCATTTCTACAAGTCTGACATTTATAATTTTATTTTTCTCATCTAATGCTTTCAGACGGGTTGTTAAACGAGTATTTTCATTCTAAAATTTAGATAATTAATTTATTTAACAACGAAGCTAACCTTTAAATAAATATTCTCTGTATATTGATCATTCAACAATTCCTCTCCTTCTTCGTTTATCAAACGTTTGCCTTGTTGGTACTCCAATAATTGAGATTCAAGGATTGCAATACGTGTGCGGAGATCAGTTATTAATTTAGAAGATTTGTCTTGGTTTGCAACAACCTGATAAAGGTAAAATTAAACCAATTAAATGTAAAACAAATAAACCTTGTTTTTAATGTTTTTGGCCCGATTAGCATAATTTAAAGTATTAAGTGTTTCAATAAAGTCAACATCACAAGGGCTAGCACAAGCAATCATTAGCGTTCGACTGTTTCCTCCAAGGGAGTCTTGCAACAGACGCGTAAGCTTCGAATCTCTGTAGGGAACATGGCTGACTTTTCCACTACCCAATGCGGAGATTACGTTGCCGAGAGCAAGCTAATTAATTTAAATAAAATTAAACAAAGTATTTAAGTTACAAGTCCAGAGTTTATGCTAATCCCTTCTTTTGCACGATCACCAGTTGCACCAGTCCTTTTCAATCTTTCAGAGCCGGCCAAGTCAACAAAATGGAATTTGGCGTGTACAACTTCCAACTCAGTCTGTTGCTTTGGAGATTCGTCCTAAACATTAACAAGAGAAGGAGCTAGTCGAAAATATAAATTTTAACCTCAATAACTTCTATTGGCACTACTCTTGTTTGCTTCAATCGAATAGTAAATATTGCATGTGACCGACTTGATTGTTGATTCATATTCGTCGCAGCTGTTGTTCTATTCAAAGCTCCTGCTTTTAAAGCTGACATTATATCAAATGCACTTTTAACTGTCTTCCACGTGGCACCTCTGAGACTTATTTCATTCCGAATTGGATCTTCCTGTATTCGAATGACTGTGTTTCTGGTGCGTTCTTCTGAAAGCAGATCAACTATTTCTTCATTGTAAAGCTAAAAAGAATTTTTTGAAACATTAAAATTCCAAAGACCTCAATAAATTGGACATTTAATTCAAATGTTGGCTCTACAGCACCAGTTAACTTTGCTTCAAGTTTTCTCTCTTCAATTCCATCAAAAAGATGTTTAGCTGCACGTGGTATGACTCCAACAGTTATGCTTGTATCAGGATTGAATTGATTCACATCAAAGCAGGTCCCCATTGTATATGTTTTTCCGCTTCCAGTCTGTCAATTTAAATTATTGTTTTATTTTTAAAGGTTAGGAAATTGTTTGAAATCTTTTTTAAACTCTATAGATTGTTCATAAACCTTTAACTACAACAATTAAGAAAAAAGTTTTCTTTAAAGCAAGATAAACCTGTCCGTATGCCAACACCGTTGCATTATACCCGTCGAATGCACCAACTAGAAGGTTATGAATACATTGATTATAGACAATTTCTTGAGTGGATTGATCAGAAAAAACAAAGTCTAAAAGAAATAGGGTTAATATTCTAGTTAATTAGTTACCATAAGTGAACGATTTATCACGTCCAATTGTAATCTGGGGTTCATCTTGGGACACAAAAAGGCAAATCTTCTCTTCTGCAGCCTTTTCTCGTGCATTCTGTGGGCGGATTCTAAATTAAACTTTTGTAAAAAATTTAAATTTAAATTTTGTACCTTACTGCTACAGAAACTGTGTTCTTCAAATCACGACATCTTCGCTGCTGTTCTTCCTCTACAAGTGTCATAAATTCTTTATTTTTCCTGATGCTTTTCTAAAATTAACAAAAAAAGTTTCAAATTTAATGTTAAGGTTCTTGTAAAGTAGATTTAAAAGCCTGACTATAATGGCTGCATTAGTGAGACACGGCGGATTTTTCGGGAAATTAAGGAAACTCTTACTGCCTTGCAAAAATAAAAACTGCATTAATCATTCTCTCTCGTTTTTCTTTCTATCTATAATTCACTCTCTCGTTTTAAGCATTACTCTCGTTTTAATTTTACCAAGAAATGAGGTTACAAACTTTAAAATCCAATATCTCGACTAATTATCAGAACTTTGGAAAATCTATCCGCAATATTGTAGAAATGTCTTTAACTAATATTTTTGAAAAAAATTGGCCTGATCGCCGCTCAGGAAAAAAAATTTTCACTCATTAAATTTATAGAAAGTATAAAAATGGTGAAAACACGCAGCAAACAACGTGAAATTAAGTTTAAAATTGTTCAATTTCTGGCGCTAAGTCGATTAAGACCAAAATCAAAGTGATCAAACACTATTGAAGAAAGTTATGATCAAAAATAGATCAATTTTCATCAATATTCAAACAGTCATAACTCAGCCAACTAATTTTTTTATCTTCTGAAAATATGCAAAATTATTCTTCGCATATAGGGCTACAGTTACACAAAATTTAAAAAAATAGAGCGAGAACCTCCAGTACTACAATTGCAATAATTCCCTTTATATGAGTGAGTTTCACTTATAACACTCAAAAAGTCATTTGAGTGCATTAATTATTTTTTTGAGTGTCATTCGCACTCAAACAGAAAAACGGCTGACCGCCTGCTGTCTTTCATTTTTAACTACTCTATTTTTTTAAGGCTGATTTCCCGAAAAATCCGCCGTGGTGAGAGTGAGAGAGTGTGTAAACAATAGAGAGTGAAAAGGGGACAGACGAGTATTTTGTTTAATATTTAAATTTTCTTTAAAATAAGAATTTAAATAAAATGAAAAGTGAAAAATTAATTTTTATTTTATTTATTTATTTTATTAATATTTCCACTTTTTTTAAACTTTTTTTTTCGTATAAACTCATTCAATGGGTATTACTCTTTAATTTGCTAAAGTTTCAACTGAAAATAACGGTCAAGTTTTATGTTTGGGTAAAAAAGGTTTTGTTGTTAATTTAAGTTTTAAGCAAACCAATTAATAGACGTAAACAGGAAAAATTGAGGAAGCAAAATTTTCGATGGAAAAAATTAAATTTTCGTCTTGGCTTTATTGATTAAAAATTTTAAAAATTATGGCAATTTAATTTCCCTTTGTTAAATTCCTCGCCAAAATCCATTATTGTCAATTCCTTCCATTCATTCATATAGCCTATGTAAAAATTTTTTTTATTAAAATTAATTAATTAAATAAATTAAAAAATTAATTTTAATTAATTTAAGTTGTCCAAAATAATATTCAAGTTTATTTATTCAAGGGAAATAAATTAAAACTTTAATTGAACCAATTGTTTTAAAATTATTTTATAACCTTTTTTTAACGGAGTTTAAGTTGTTTAAAAATACCTTTAAATTTAGAAAAGAATGAATATTTCAATTACTATTTTATTTATTTGTTTATTTATTCCTTTAATTATTTGTCTCCCAAGAAAGCATCAAAGAGATACAAATACATCAGATGAATCAAATCCTTCAAAGAAAAAGTCTGGAGAGAGTGAAGAAGCTCCACCAGAACAAGACACTTTTATTCCACCTTCACATGGGGGAATGTCGAGCGGGGGATTTCTAGGACTTGAACAAATGTTTGGAACAAATTCTTGGTTATATCCACAACAATCTTCTCATTCAACATTTTCTCCTGAACAAATACAGACACAAGGAACAACAGGGAATGTACAAGGAAATGTTTTGGAAGGTTTTCAAGGAACTCAAACGTCTGCTGATCCAACTTTATATCCTTATCAATTACAACAAGGACAACAACAACAACAAGGACAACATTATACCTTTGGAGAAGATGCCTATTCCAGACCAATATTCTCAGTGCCTTCTACACCTTTAATTCCGCATTCAGGTATTGTTTAAAGTTCAGAAAGAATGCTTATTTAATATTTTAAAATTTTAATTAAAAAGCTTTGGATACACCATTTAATGTTTTCCAAGAACCTCACACTATTCATTCAGTCCCGCAGACTCCAGGCGATTTTGTCAACTTTGATGAATTAGAAGATTGGTATACCGGTAAGTTTATTTATTTAATTCTCTTATTTAACTAAAAATTTTAGAAGAAGAAAGAGGGGAGATTGCATCACAAGAAGAAACCCAACCCCTAGAACCATCAGGTTTGTTTCTTTTGTAAACTGGCGTTTTGTCTTAGATTTAAAAGTTTTTGTTAGACGTTGTATAATCTTAAAGGAAATTAAGAACAGTTAAAATACTTTAAGATCAACAACCCCAACTTGTTCTAAAAGGATCGAAAAAAGAAAGATGTGAGCAGATGATAGATATTCGGGGGTATACAGGTCAGATGATTGTTAAACAGAGTTCACACCGGCATGTAAGGTGTATCTGTCATATTTGTGGCAAACAGGTATGCTACTTTAAGTATAAACATAAATAACTGTTGTTTATGCTTAAAGTAAAGGGTTACTATATAAACCATTTGCTTATTGATAGTTCAAGCCATTCTGTTCTTAGGTAAATTGGACTGAAGAGAACGTTCCTTCCAGCCTACAAAGTAGAGCGAAGGGAGCGATTCCTTCCAGCCTACAAAGTAGAGTGAAGGGAAGGGTTCCTTCCAGCCTACAAAGTAGGGCGAAGGGAACGGTTCCTTCCAGCCTTCTTTTTGGGAACATATCAGCACCAGGCTGAATCCCTGTTCCTCATCACCCTTTTATCTACCTTACGATATAAAGCATGCTATTAAAAACAAATTATTATATCCAATTTTCCAGTTTAATCCAAAGAACGAGTACGAGATTGATGGACATATTAATTCACCAGAACATATTAATAACAGGGACGCAAAAAATTGTAAAATTTAGTATAACAAAAGCTAAATAAGTAATTTTAACTATTTAAGTTATACCTGTGCCTAAGCAACCAAAGCAAAGGAAAACAAAAAAACAGTCAGTAACTGAAGAAATTCAATTTACTCCAGTCAAACCTTCCCCAACTAAAAAAGGTTTATAGCCATTAATTAAATTAATTAATTAAATAAAAAGAAATAAAGTACACAAACAAACAATTAATGGAAAAAAAGATCAAAGAACTGGGCTACAAACCAAACGAATTCTACGTTTGGCAAGCAGGGAGAGGTTCGCATTCCTATTTGGGTACATGTACGTTATGCCAAGATTATAATAGAACAGGAACTAGGGTATTTTTTAATTTATTAATTGTTTTAGCTTTAATAAGAATTTAAAACAAATAAATAAATTAATTAATTTAAAATTTAAATTTAAGTTCCCTGCTCAAACCCCAGATTCTATTGACTCGCATGTAAACTCAGAAACGCATCAACTTGCTTTAAAGATAAATTATTTTTAATTTTTAGGGCCTATATTTATTGTTTAAATAAAATTAAAAAAATTTTTTTAAGCCAAGGAAAGTAAAGGGAAAACTAAACAAATTCAGTCTTCTACTGATGATACACAAGAACAGCAAAATGACCCTCAAATTGTTTATGGTAATTTATTTTAATTTTTAAAAATTAAATAAAAAATATTTAGCTAGTGAACAAGAATTATTTGATAAAGTTAGACATGATTCTTTTGTTCAACATCGGGAATTTGTTAGAGAACAAAGACGATTAGATAGACAATTTGGGGGTTAAACTTTTTATTAAATTAATTATTTAATTTAATTTATTTTTATTAAATTAATTTTAATTTAAGGCCAAGGGGTACAATTGCAGGGTCAAGGTTCAAGTACTTATGGACATGGATCTAGTGGCTATCCTGGACAAGGCTATAACCTTCAAGGATTACAAGGACAAGGACTACAAGAACAAGGAATTCAAGGACAACAACCAGGATTACCAGGACACGGCTTTTACCTTCAAGGACAAGGATCGGGATTAATTCAAGGACAAGAATTTCAAGAACAAGGATTTCAAGGACAAGAACCAGGATTACAAGGACACGGCTTTTACCTTCAAGGACAAGGATCGGGATTAATTCAAGGACAAGAATTTCAAGAACAAGGATTTCAAGGACAAGAACCAGGATTACAAGGACACGGCTTTTACCTTCAAGGACAAGGATCGGGATTAATTCAAGGACAAGAATTACCAGGACAAGAATTTCAAGGACAACAACCAGGATTACCAGGACACGGCTTTTATCTTCCCAGCCACGGAACAGACCCCAATGTTCAAGGATCTAATCCTCAAGGCCCGCCTAGAGGCTCTCGCGGCGGTAGACGCGCCCCTCGAGGTAGACGTGGAGGTTCTGAACAGAATGACCCAAAGGGAAAGGGACCAGCTCAATGAATGAATTAATCCAATTAAATATTACAATTATAAAACAAAAAAGAAAGAATTAATTTAAAAAATACAACAAATAAATTGATTAATTCCCTGAAAGTATGTATAAACATTTAAATGACTGCACCTAAATTTAATTTTTCTATTTCTTTTAAATTTAAGTCTTGTCTTTGACAAGGTTAATTTAAGTTAAAAATACCCTTTAATTAATTTAAAAAAATTCCTTATCCTTTAAAATAAATTTAATTTAATTTAAATTCTATTTAATTTAAATTATTTAATTTTTGACAAATAATTAAATTAAAAATTTAATTAAAAAATATTTAAAAAATTGTTCTCTTTATTTTCATTCATTTTCTTGTTCATTATCAGCATAAGGCATTTCATCAACTATTAGTTTTACGGGATCAAGTCGCTTAAATTTAGATTTTATGCTTTTAGACATAATGCCAACACTGCAAAATGGTTAAAAAAAATGTTTTGGTAAATTCAACAATTTATTAAAAAAATAAAGGAAAAATTACAATAATAATTTTAATTAAACAATTAAAGCAATTTATGGCCCTAAATTAATTTTATTAATTTTTAAAAATGGCACAGCACACAAATTTTTATTTTCTCCTTTCTTTTCTCTTTTATTAAAAATCAAACAGCATTTTTCAATCATTAGTAACCTTAAGTTGTCCGTTTGACTGTTGTTGTTGTCCAATAGAATTAATTATTTGTTTTGTTGGTGTGTGTGAAGGTGTTGCATTTCCAGAGGATGTTTGTTGTTCATTTAATGGTAATGAATTATAATGATGTTGTTGGTGTGTTTGTTGGGTTGTTGTTAGCATTGTTTTGTTGTTCATCTGAACATTCATGTTTAATTGTTTTTCTTTTATATTAAATAATGTTCATCTGAACATTTATGTTTAAATGTTTTTCTTTTATATTAAATAATGTTCATCTGAACATTTATATTAAATTTGTTTAAATGTTTCTCTTTTATATTAAATAATGTTCATCTGAACATTTATATTAAATTTGTTTAAATGTTTCTCTTTTATATTAAATAAATAAATAAAACAAATAGAATTAACCGTTATAGCCCCATGAGAACCAGAAGAACCTATTGTTCCGTGTGTTCCATGTTGTGGGGTAATGTTTGTGTGCCTTGTGGAAGTTGAATCTTTTTAATTAAAAAAATTAATTTATTATTTTTTTAATTAATAAAATTAATTTATTATTTTTTTAATAAAAAAAATTCTTCTTCTTTTACCTAGCATTCTGTCCATTTCTATTTTATGTGTCCAATTGTCTATTGGCCTGGCGGAGTGATAATGACGATAATTATTGCCAGGACGTGACACGCTTAGAGAAGACTGTTCTGACTGATCATCCAGACGTTGCTATTTTTTGAATTTAATTAAAATAATATTTTTAAAAATTTACAACCTTATAGCTTAAAAGGACCACCTAAATAATTTAATTAAAAAAATATTTTTTTGGCTTAGAAAGTTGGGTATTTTTTTACATAAATAGTGGCAATTTTCGAGTATTTTTAGTCACCCTCCCCCTTTCAAAATTGTATTAAATTACATATCATTCGATTCGTCTTGACGAGATGAATCGAATGGTACCAAACACAAGGTATGAAATTAACAAAGAACAGAGTTATAGGTCCTAGAAAATCGAAAAAAGCAAAGGGGGGAGTAAGCGCATTTTACGCTTATTAAACAAAATGTTTTTTAAGTGTTAAGTTAAGTATTGTAAAAATACAAAATTTCTTTGTATTACAAAAGGCTACAAAAATTATTTCTTTACATTATTTTGTGAATTTGCTGTTCTTCTCCGCCTTCTTGTTCCCTTTCTATTTTGTAAAAATTTGAGCAAAAAAAATAAAAAAAGGCCAACAACTGAGAACAACTTTAACATTAAAAAAGAAAGTTTAATTAAATTAAAAAGAACTTACTGAACAAAAAAACATCATATTTCGAAGGTCCTGAATCTTTAAAGGATTTATTATTTTTAATTAATTCTTTTGTAATATCGAGGACCCTTTTTAATACAAAATTACCAGAAATTCATTGTTTACTAAAAAATAGCAAAAGTACCCTTCCTGACTCTAATTACCAAAATACATTTTTTGAGACTCTAATGTCCAAATTTACACAAAATTTAAAAAACTTACATAATTACTCATTCTGTGCATATCATCTGCGACTTGTAACATCTTTGGAATTCCTTTAAATATTTGATTCATATCGGGAAATTGGTATTGTTGTTGTTGTTGTTGTGATTGGAAGGGTGTAGTGTCGTGAATTAATGCTGGAGATAATTGGTGATGTTCTAACAATAATGGAGGTTGCATATGACTACTGGTGCCGCCCATTACCGGGCGACAATGTTAAAAATTAGTTTAAAATTTTTTGGTAGCTTAAATGGGTAAGATGTCTTTATGCGCACAAAACTGTCCGCAAGTTTTTTCCGCAAGTTTTTAGGTTTATTTTATTTTATTAATTTTTGGCAGTAAGAAAGGTAGAAGGTAATGAAGGGTTTAGGCCTTTAAATAATTTTTTTTCAATTATTTATTTTTGAGAAAATTAATGTTTTAAATTTGCGGACAGTTTTGTGCGCATAAAAGAAAAATTAATGTTTAAGTTTATATTCAAGTTTTAATTTATTAAGAAAGCAGCTTAAATGAGCTTACTCCCCCCTTTACCTTTTTAATTTTTGGAAGCTCATATCTTTGCTCCTAGTCTGTTTTAAGCTTAAAGGGAGGTATCATTCTACTCAGCTCGACAAGACGAATCAACTGGTATGTTTTATAATAATTAAAATTACATGTTAATTAACTTCATTTTTAATGCTAAAATGGGTTAAATTGAAGTAATTGACAAGAGAAAATTTTTTTAATTTTTTAATTTATTTAAAATTAATTTAAAATTTGTTCAGAAAATAAATAAATAAAATAAAAAATAAATAAAACAATTTGTTATGTGCCAAAACCAATAATAATTTTATTTTTTTGTTTTTAATGGGTAAATTGAAGTGGACAGTTTTTTTATTCTATAATAATTATGGAACACATAGAAAATTTGTTAATAAATAGAAAGTGTATTTAACAGGAAAAGGAATGGCCAAGTGGAGAAAAATAAAAAAAACAGAAACATCTGCTATAAAAATTTAAAATAAATTAAAACAGAAAAATAATAATTTTTGGTGTTTTTACAAAATTGTTAATTTAATTTTTTTAAACTTTGAAATAAAAAGAATTAAATTCTGTAAAGGTCGTAGAGACGCAGAAAATAAACTTAAACAAACTTTAAAACAAACATTAAAATAAACTTTAAAATAAACTTTAGAACAAACATTAAAACTAACATTAAAACGAACATTAAAATAAACTTTAAAACTAACATTAAAATAAACATTAAAACAAACAAAACAAACAACTTTTTCTCTCTTCTTTGGAATAGTTTTTATATTTTCCGGAATTTTTTCCGGATTTATTTTTTTCTTTATTTTTCTTTTGTCCAACTTTAGTATCAGAATATTATTTAAACTTTGCTTTACTTCCGTTAAACATCTTTTTTTCCCTTTTCTTTCTAATTTAAACTAAAAATATCTTTTAAAAAATGCAACATGTTTTGGGTTGGTTTTTTGTATATTATTTTCTTCTTCACTTTTAGTTAATATTAAAAAAGAAAATCTCTTTAATTTAATTAAATAAATCTTCAGGGGTAATAAAAAAATAAAAAACTAATTTTTAAAGGTATTTATTGGTCTATTAAAAATATTTAAATAATTAATATTATTAATTAAAACAAAAAAAAATATTTATTTATTTTTTAAATAATTTTGGCATAAGGAATAAAAATAAAAAGAAGCTAAAAATGAATAAAAGAAAAGGAAGAGTCCCTAGAAGTATTTAGCATTTCCAAACGACGGCATTTTTTTTTTTATTTAAAAAATAGCATTCAATTTGTGTTCAGTCATGCAAACAAAAGTGAATAAAAATGAAAAGAAAAAAATTAGAAAAAAAAATATTTTTTTAAAAAAGATTTTTAGTTTATTCTAATTGAACGTTTTTCTAAGGGAGAAATTTTGGAATTTTTAAATTAAAAAATTAAATTTAAAAAAAATTTTTTTTCTAATTTTATTAAGTAATTTAAGAACTAAAAAGTCTAAAAAAATAATAAAAAAATTAAAAAATTATTTTTCTTTTATTTTATTAATTTATTTAAATTTCCCTAGAGAAGAACTTATCAAAAAAAAAGGAGTTAAAAGGAAAAAAATTTTTTTTTGTTTTTTTGACAGCAGGGGAAATAAAAAACGGGTAAAAATGTTTTAAAAAAATGAAATTTTTTTAATTAAAAAAAAGTTTTAATTTTTTGTTTGATTAATTATTGGACTGAATGCCTTAAACTTTGAATATTTTTAGTCACCCTCCCCCTTTCAAAATTGTATTAAATTACATATCATTCGATTCGTCTTGACGAGATGAATCGAATGGTACCAAACACAAGGTATGAAATTAACAAAGAACAGAGTTATAGGTCCTAGAAAATCGAAAAAAGCAAAGGGGGGAGTAAGCGCATTTTACGCTTATTAAACAAAATGTTTTTGAACGGAAAAACATTTAAAAAATAAACTTAAAATATTTATTAAAATAAAATAAATCATTAAAATTTGTTTTAATTTAAAAAATAATTTTTATAAAATTCATTGAATAAAAAAAGGAAATTAAAAAATTAAATATAAACAATTAATCAAACTAATGGAAATATTTTATTTATTTATTTAATGATGAAAAGGATTTTGTGTGTGTTATTTTAATGTTTGTCATTTCTTTACTTTTATTTTTAAATTATGTTTTTTAATTTAAAAGACTTAATATATGGCTATTGAAAATTAAATTAAAATGTTTAACTAAAAATACAACTTAATTTATAAATGTTTTGTTTGTGTTCTGATAAACATTAAATAAACTTTAAATAAACTTTAAAAATACAACTTGATTTATAAATGTTTTGTTTGTGTTCTGATAAACATTAAATAAACTTTAAATAAACTTTAAAAATACAACTTGATTTATAAATGTTTTGTTTGTGTTCTGATAAACATTAAATAAACTTTAAATAAACTTTAAAAATACAACTTGATTTATAAATGTTTTGTTTGTGTTCTGATAAACATTAAATAAACTTTAAATAAACTTTAAAAATACAACTTGATTTATAAATGTTTTGTTTGTGTTCTGATAAACATTAAATAAACTTTAAATAAACTTTAAAAATACAACTTGATTTATAAATGTTTTGTTTGTGTTCTGATAAACATTAAATAAACTTTAAATAAACTTTAAAAATACAACTTGATTTATAAATGTTTTGTTTGTGTTCTGATAAACATTAAATAAATAAACTTTAAATTATAAATGTTTAGATTAAATTGACTCCTTTACAATTGCCAAGAATTAAAATTATTTAAAAATAAATATAAGGGAAATATTTATTGTCTCGAAAAATAAAAATAATTTTTAATTTCTCCTAAGCTTAAAGGACCGTTAAAAGCTATTAAAATAAATAATAAATAGTAGTCAGTAAAAATATTTAAAAAAAGGTAGAACAAGAGCTTTTTAGCTTTTTAAATTATTTTTATTTTTTCCCTTCTTTAAATTGGCCAAACAACACACAAAACAGCGGTGGGATTGAAGGAAGGAAAAATTAAAAAAAAAAAGAAATAAAAAGGTACTTGAAAAAAAGAGTAAAAATAAAAAGGAGAAGCAACTGTCTTAACTGGCAGAAAGAAAAGAAAATAAATTGAATGATTGGGAAATTATATAAATAATTAGATGGGTGAAATCTTTTTAGTTTAATTTTATATTTATTTATTTATTTGATTTTAAAAAAATAGTCTTTATTTTTGAGGGAAATTTGGCCAAAAAGATACATTTGCGGACAAAAATTGCGGATAATTTAATTAAAAAACTAGCAGAATTCTGATAATTAAATCAGAATTTTAACAAATAACAATTCTGGTAAATTAAATAACAATTCTGATTTTTATTTACTAAAATTCTGATTTTTTAAAGTAAATAATCCGCAACCTTTATCCGCAAGTTTCAGAATATCAAAATAAAAAAAAATATAATTCAAAAATAAGTTTCACAAGTAGTTAAAATGACTAAAGAAAGGAAAAACAAACATAGCAAATACAAAAGAGAATATTTTTAAACAACAAATAATTCTGACCAATGTTAAAACTTTTCCAGGCTGATTTTTTGTCGTTTATTTGTGAGTGTTTTTTTTTAATTTTATTAAATTAAATTTATTTGGTTAATAATTTTAATTTAATTTATTGTTAGAGCAAAGGTTGTAAGAAAGTTTACATCTCAACTTTAAAAAAAATATTTTAAAACTTTAATTAAATTAAAAAATAAATAACCTTTAAAAACATGTTTTGTTTAATGCAGCAGAGACAGTGTTTCTGTAAAAAATTCCAACTTGACTGACGAAAAGGTTGCTTTTTATAATATCAGAAAAAAAACTTTTCTCCTTTTATACAATTTCTACCATAACTAAAAGACAAAATATAAAATAAATAAAAAAAAATGTTTTTGTAAAAATTTAATTAGACACAATATTTAAATATAAATTAAATAAAATTTATAAATTTAATTTAAAATAACCCAATTAAAATTAATTGGGTCTTGTACAATTTATTTAATATAATTTAAATAAAAAATTATATATTATTCAAATTAAAGGAAAAGTTTATTTCCTTAAAAATAAATAAACTTTGTATCCACGTTTATTTAATTGTTGTATATTTTTAAAAAAATATTTAAATTTTTTAGCAAATAAATTAAAAAGGAAATAGTAAAGAAAAATGAAACTTTATTTTTTTTAATATTAATAAAATATATAAATTTTATTATTTTCTTATTAAAAAAAATCCCAAAATATTTATTATAAAAGCTCATTAATCTTTATTCAATTTTATTATTTTTAAAAAGCTTAACCTTTAATATAATTATGCATTATTTTGTATTAATTTTATTATTTGTTTTGGGTCTGTTAGTTAATGTTATTTATGCTCAGCCTTGTTGTACACCTTGTGGTTGTACTTCTGGTTGTTGTGATGGCTTTATGGAGGATTTAGAAAGGTTACAATTTTTTTATTATTTAAACAAATTTGTTTAAATACAAGGAAAATATTGGGTAATTTTATATCCACTTGTTTTATCCGAGAGTGACTGTTGAGGTCTCTGTCCGAAAGTTTTTGTCCGCAAGTTTTTTTTTTGTCCGCAAGTTTCATACTCCACTAGAAATGCATTCTGCATAAACCTAATTTAATTAGTCAAGCTATACTTCCATAAATTAAAACAAGAAAAAAGTTGACATTTTGAACAGTTGACATTTTGTACAGTTGACATTTTGAAGAGAATAATTCTTTTAAAAATGTCTAATTATTAATGGACAGTCTTTATAGTTAATTAATTATTTTAATTTATTATTTTAGATTACTTGCAGAATAATTTAATTAATAGAACAATAGAATGAAGTAGTTTTTGTTAAAAAATAAATTTGTTAATTTTGTTAATGAATAAAATAATTATTAATTTTTAAAAGGATTACCCAATTAAAAATACTAGACCACACAAAAGTCTTGTCTTTTTCTAATTAAAATAAGCTTACCACGCAAAGACTAAGTTTAATTTATTTATTATAAACAAACTTAAAAAATTAAAACTTGGAAATAAATAAATAAATAGTGTGTGTTTATTACCTATTTTAAAAAATTAAAATAAAAAGAGTGTGTGTGTTTATGGTTGGTTAGTTAATTTTAATTAGCAAAATAAGTGTGGGCATATTTATTTAAAATAATATATTTAATTTCCCCTTTATTTAGTTAAATAAAATTAGCTTTATATTTACTAGATTATTTTATTAATCTCTAAAAATAAAAAAAAAGAAAACAACAGAAAATGGTTTATCCAGAAACCGTGTACACTTATGGTCAGATTGGAGTTATAATTGTTTCTTTAGCTTGTGCGTTATTTTTATTAATTTTGTTGCGTCCTCTATACAAGTTTTCTAAGGAACGAACTGCTCTTTTTATTCTGTTCAGTAAGGTTGGTAAAATTAAAAGAAAAAAAGTTGGATTATTTCTCTAAAACTTTTTTTCTTTCTTTTAGGCGTGTATTAACTGTATAGGCCAGTTTGTCGCCATTTTACAAATTATTATAAACTTTATTCCTTTCAACCTTTTTTATGTACACTTGTTGTTTACTTGGCCATTTTCTCAATTTGCATTGGTTGCATCATATTTTCACATGGCTGGCCTAGCTCTAAATCGCTTTCATTCAGTTTTCTTTTTATTCAGTTATCAAAATGTATGGAAATTGAAGTAATTTTAATTAAAAATAAATAAAAAGGTTCTTTCCTTTTAACTTGCTGTACTCATAAAACAGTTTTACTTTTAATGAGCTGTTTGTTTTTTTTTACAGAAACATTAAATACTTTATTGCTGCTATTTGGTTAATTTCTGTTCTCTGGACAACTGCACAATATTATGTTTTTGTTATTATAAACATGAATAAACAAGATGCCGGAATTTTCAGGTTTTTAATGTTTTTTGTTTATGGTGGATATTTTAATAGTTTCCATAAAGGGGTTGGAGCTTAGATTAAACAAAAATAATTCTTTGGTTTCTGAGGATTTAATCTAAACTTTAATGGGAAAAAACAGTCCGCAAAAATTGTCCGCAAATTATTTAAGAGCGCAACAGTGAGCATTTTTTTGAAGAAAAGGGTTTAAAAAGAAGGGGTTGTATCCTTCTAAATAGTCTTTTTTACAAAATTTAAACCTTTTTGAAAAAAAATTAATTTTTAGTTTGCGGACAATATTTGCGGACTGCCGCAAAAGTAAAAGAAATAAATTAGTACATATCTGAGACTATAGAGACTCTCTACTATCTCTGCTAAGTTTAATTTTTATTAAAACAGTGTATTAAACAAAGGAATATTAACGTATAATGATTTGCCTCTCTTACTCTCTTTCTTTCTCTCTGCACTGATATATGCAAGTGTTCTAGCAAAGTTTATTTATGATTATAGTAAGCCAAGTTTTAAACTTTTAAATAAACCTGAGTTTAACAATAAAACAAAAGAAAAGCGCCGTTTTGTCGCGATTTAAATAATTAATATTTATTAAAAAAAGAATACTCAACTTCCGTTGCATCGTCAAATAATGAACATGTAGCAAAAGATAGAGTTCTAATAATGTTTATTTGTTTGGTAAGTATTACACCTTGTCCTCTATTCATTGGAATGTATTATTTATACGGTGTGTACAACGATTTCTTGCAAAATTCAACAAATGATGAATCAATTAATTACATTATTTTCTATATAATCTACAATACAAGCTATACTTTAATTCAATTTATTGAAGAGATTTGTTTATTCATTATTTCAAAGGATTTTAGAAAATTGGTAAAAGCACAGTTTATTAATGGCCGCCAAAACACTGTTGTTGTCTCTATGCAACAAACCAATGTTTTGCCTAATCCAATCTATGTTTTTCAACATTCACAACATGCTCGAACAACGCGTTTTAATATGCAGCAATAAATTGATTTTTTAATTTAATTAAAGTTTATTTAAATTAATTAATTTAGACATGTACTTTAGGTTATTTGTAATTATTTAAATAATTTTAATTTAAGAACCGGATGTTTAATAAATTAATTAGTTAATTAATTTAAAGAAAAAGGGTAGTTTTATACTTTAAATAAAATTAAATAAACTAAACTAAATAATCTAGAAAGTGTCTAAATAATTAATAGGTGTGGGGGAGACAGAAAAGAATCATTAAAGGTATTTAGATTTTTAAAATCTAATATTTGTTTTGTTTAAAAAAAATATATTCGTTAAATGTTGACAACCCTGTGCTGCTTTTAATTTCAAAAATCAATTTCCTAATTTAAATTAATTAATTAAATAATTAATTAATTTAATTGACCTCTTTTTTGCTGCGCCCAGAGATTAAAAATTGTCTGTAGATTTTCATCCTCTTTATGTCCACTTGTACTACCCGGACCTACACCTAATTTATTTAAATTAATTTAAATTTAATTAAATTGGTTTAATAAAATTAAATTGACTCTTACTCTTACCAGCGTCATCATCATCGCTTGAACTAGTGTCTTCTTCAACTAAATTAATTTTTTAAATTATTTAATTTATTAATTAAATTAACTTTTTAAATTATTAATTTAATTTAATTAATTATTTAATTAATTAAATAAAAATAATCTATTAAATATCTATTATTTAAATAATTTATTTAAATTTAAATGTTTACCCTCAGGTTGTTTTGAACGATTTTCCCAATCCATTGGGGCAGGCTCTAAAATAATTTATTTAAATTGTAAAACAATTTAAATTTAAATGTGTAGACTACCTCTAATTACTACACCCCTAGTCTGTGGTCGTTGTTCCATTACATTAAAAGGGTCATAAACATGACGAAAACCAATTAAAGTTTCAATTGCCTTTTGTGTTTCAGGGTCTAATTCTTAATTTAAATTAAAAAAGTTTTTTTTAATTAATTTAATTAAATTAAATATTACCGTCATCAATATTATAAATAGGCTGTTGAGATGAACTACCCTGTTGAAGGCCTATACAATTATTTTTAATATTATTTTATTTAAATTATTACCTTTTTGTTCTTTTCCATATTCAATTAATTTAACCGAACAAGGGTTTTCTGAAAATATAATTTTTAACAATGATAAAATAATTATTAAAATATATTGCGACTATTGCGAAAATGAAAGTTGCGGATGACGTTTGCGGACAAAAATTGATTAAAACTATTTCTGATTTTATTTAACAGAATTCTGATTTTTATTTTTCAGAATTTCTGATTTTATTTAACAGAATTCTGATTTTTATTTTTCAGAATTTCTGATTTTATTTAACAGAATTCTGATTTTTATTTTTCAGAATTTCTGATTTTATTTAACAGAATTCTGATTTTTATTTTTCAGAATTTCTGATTTTATTTAACAGAATTCTGATTTTTATTTTTCAGAATTTCTGATTTTATTTAACAGAATTCTGATTTTTATTTTTCAGAATTTCTGATTTTATTTAACAGAATTCTGATTTTTATTTTTCAGAATTCTGATTTTTAATTAAGCTAACAATAAGTCCGCAAATATTATCCGCAATCGTACTAACGTATTTTCTTTTAATTAAATTATTAAATTTAAAAAAATATTAACCATGTTTTCTACTTCCAAAATGGTTTTGTATTTCAGTAAATCCTGTGGTTGAAATCTACATAAATATTTTAAATTAAAAAAAAAATTAAAATAAACAATAAAGGAATAATTGTTTGCTTTACATGCTTCACATTCAAATACCCCAGCATTTCTATTAATTACAAGATATTCAGCAGCATGATCTCTCAGTCTTTCTAGATACTCACGGTTTCCGTATTGCATTGACACTCTATTAATAAAGTTTTGCCTGGCATGTTCTAATTCATTAATTCTTCTCTCTCTTGCCCCCGGTTCTTCTAAAATATTTTTAAATTTAATAAATAAAATTAAATAATTAATTTTTTAAGAGAATAAGGAAGATCTTCCATTCACGAATATACCGAAAAAAAATTCGTTTGTTTAATTCTTACCATTATCTCTCCGGTTAAGCTCCACTGTTTTTGCATCAAGAGTAGTGTGAACACTGTTATGTGTATGTAATTGGTTTTTCTCAAATTTAAACTAAATAAATAAATTAATAAATTAATTATTTAATTATTTAATTACATATTTTTTACATCTATTACAGCCAATATAAATCTTTTTGTCGTTCCCAATTAAAGCAAGTTGGAAATTACCTTGTTGGTTGAGTTCACAAATCCAATTAAAACGAACTATATTTTGAATAAAAGGGTTAAATTATTTAATTAAATCAGAATATATTTTTCTCTCAACATAAATAAATACAATTAACAAAACAAAAAACATATAAACACAAAGAAAACAAAAACAAAAAACACATAAATAAATACAACAACAAAAACTAACAAAACAAACAAAAACATAAATACAACAACGAACAAAACAAAAAACATAAACACAAAGAAAACAAAAAACACATAAATAAATACAACAACAAAAACTAACAAAACAAACAAAAACATAAATACAACAACGAACAAAACAAAAAACATAAACACAAAGAAAACAAAAAACACATAAATAAATACAACACAAACAAACAATTACATAACTACAATTAAGAAAACAAAAAACACATAAATAAATACAACAACGAACAAAACAAGAAACACAAATAAATACAACAAACTAACAAAACACGGGAAAATAAACTTGTTTTCCCCAACATGTTTAATTCAACTCTTGTTATTTAAACTTACTTATTGCAGCATTGTTGTTGTTTATTTCATTTTGTGAGAGTATTCTAATTCCAGAAGATGGCTGACGATCAGCAGAACCTTGACCCCCAGCAATACCTTTTCCTCTTCTACCTCGTCCGGGAACACACATAATTTCCACAAAATAACAAAATAAAAACAAAATAATTAAAATCTTCATATTTTTTGATTGTTTAAAAAAATACCACTTTAAATTAAAAATATTTTTATAAACATAAAGGTAAAGAAAAATGTTAGTTAATAAATATTAATTAATTAAATAAATATTAATTAAATAAAATTAAAATTAAAAAAAAAATTTTTTTTTTTGAATGTAAAATTAAATAAATTAATAAATAAATTGCAATAGGGAGCGGAGAAAAAAAATTTTTTTTTTTGACAGCCCTACTTATTGATAGATTTTCTATCATAAAAGTGCATGCAAAAGGAGCGGCCTCTAAAATTGAAAAAAAATTAAAAGTCGGAAAAAACTTGCAAAATACAAAAAATAGACAAACAACAACGAGTAAAATACAAAACACGCATATGTGTATATGCGTGTTTTCTTTAGCAAAAACATTTCAAGTTTCTAAAGCTAAAACAAACTTTCTCTTTTCTCTCATGTTTGGAATGTTTTGTTATTCCAACAAATAAATAAACTTGTTTTTAGTTGTTTAATTCATTTCTATTATATTTAAATTAATTAAATTAATTTTAGTCTAATTATTTAATTAAAATAACAAAAAAATAAATAAATGAAAGACTTGAAAAAATAATTTAATTTCTTCTTTTTTTTCCCAGTAATTTTGAATTAATTGAATTAACTTTAAAAATTAAAATTAAACGAACATAAAGTTAAATAAACATTACCTCATGTTTATATTTAAATTAAATGTTTGTGTTTTCTCAAGTTGGAAGCAAAAATGCACAAACAGCGTGGTCAGGTTGCGAAAATGTTCCAGGAGGGCAGACACAACGATCGGATAAACACAATGATGGGGGTTCGCATTCCCAATGGGCTTGGCATTGTTCACCTACTAATTCTGAAATAAATAAATTTATTTATTTATTTATTAAATAAATTAATTAATTAAATAATCAATTAATTAATTAATCAATTAATTTAATTAAATTTAATTATTTATTTAAATTTATTTAATTAATTAATTTAATTAATTAATTAAAATATTAAGGAATTAATTAATTTAATTAATTGTAAATAATTAAATCTAATTCCTATTTAATTTATAAATCAAAAAAAAAATTAATTTAATTTAATAATTTACTTTTAAAGTTGTTATCCCTTCCATTAAATAAATTAATTTTATTTTTAATATTTTCTGAATTATTTTCTAGTTCATTAAGTGGTAGTACAGACATTCCACGTTTATTATTAAATCGTTGTTGTTGTCTATTATTTATTTTTAAACAAAATCCAGAACGGCAAAGGCCTCCTTCATTACAGGGTCTATCAATTAAATTACAGGGAGAACCAAGAAGTCCTTTTTTTAATTAAAAATTATTTTTTAAATTAATTTAATTAATTTAATAATTTAATTTTTTTATTAAAAATAGGTCGAAAATATTATTTAATTAAATTAATATTTTTTAAAAAATTAAAAATTTCCCTAATAGATCCAATAAATTTTATTAATTTATATTATTGCCTTAAGGTGTAGAAATTAAATTTTGTCAGGTTTAAAGTATTCGCCAAACTCCATAAATTTAATTAAAAATTTAAACCCCAAAGCCTGTGAAAGCCTAGACCCTTAAAGGTTGCAATTAAAGACCTACTACCTTTTGGCCAATAAAAATAAAGGTTAGAATTGTTCAAAAAATGTAAGGCCTTAATTAATTGGTCCATTGAGCTGTTGACTTTGCTACCCTACATTTTTTTTTATTTTTCCCCCTTCTCCCGTTAAATTAATTTAATTAAATTTAAACATGTTTGTTTAAATAATATTCACGTTTTTCTGTCACATCAGCCAAAAGTTTAGGAGTGCAATAACCTTTTGAATCTGTTACCATTTCTCCCCCTGTAGAATCTTTACAAATGCAGAAAGCACCGGCCTCTTCAATTAGTAAAATACATTGAGAATTGTATTGACACTTTTGGGTTAAATTATTATTGTTACATTGAGTACCAATTAAAACTTCGTTTATTTTAATTTTTGATTGAATTGGGGGAGAAGGAAAACTGTGATATTTTGTGGATGGAGATAATTTTTGAACTGAAAAAAATTAATGTCTAGAATTAATAGTTAACATCTATTAAATTAAAAAAATAAAATTCTAAAATGGGGTAAATTTTACAAATATTATTTCTTAATAAAGGCCTAGGTTTTCTCTATTTTATAAACTTTAAATTTTATTTTTATCTTTATCTAAAAAAAAGTTATGTTAAAATAACCAAATAAGGGGTTATTCTTAACTACAAAGGCAGAGAGCGCAGAGTAGGTTTTCCCTCTCTGTTTTTTCTCTTTGCGTTCAGTGATTACCGCGGCTGCTCTCTTTAGTTCAAAGGAAGTTTAATCTCCTATAACTCTGTTTAAACTAGTTGAATTAAGACAATTCTGGTATCATTCGACTCAGCTCGGAGAGCTCTTTCGAACGAGCTATATTTTGTATTTTCGAATTTTTAACCCCAGAAATGAGCTTACTCCCCCCTATGGGTTTTGGAAGTTTAGGAACCCATATCTTGGTCTGTGGACATTTTTAGACTACGCGAGTGGTACCAAATAATTCAGCTCAACAAGACAAATCGAATCATATAACATTCGAACAGATTAAATAAAAATTTTGAATATCCAATTTTTTAGGTTTCTTATTTTTAAAGCAATTAAATTAATTTAATTTAAATTATACCTATATCAACCTGTTGTTGTTGTTGATTATTTAATAAATTATTTTCAGATACACAATAACCCAAATCATTAGCCAATGTACGCGGAGGACAAGCACATACTTCAAATAAACATTCAGCCCCAGGGACACATTCAATTGACTGTCTACATTTTTGGCCTAATTTAAGCCTTTGAAGGGGTTGTTCTTTTTTTCCTCTATTAGAAGAAGAAAATTGTTGAACAGATTGTTGCTGTTCTGAAGAGGAAGATCTCTGTGTAATTGTGTTGCCTGGGTCCATCAAAAGTCCATTAACACAGGACTCCCTGTCTGGGCTGGGGGAATAGCCTGGGGGGCACTTAAAGGGAAGAAATTCTTTGGCATTTCCCTTAGTGAACACAAACCTGGCAAACACCCAAGATACATGAAGAACCACCTGTACAAACTGTGGAAGAAAAATCACAACTTTCAGAGGGTCTTCTACGTTGTTTAGTTGTTAACATAATTATTGGGGGAGGAGGATGGGGTTGAAGTTGAGGAGAAGGCTGAATAATCTAATGAAGAATTTTCCTTTGAAAATATTTTTAAATATTTATTTAGACCTGTTGGGGCTGTGAAGGTGTAAAGGTCACAGGGTAAGGAACACACTGTCCTCCAACGTTGTGTTGTCCTTGCGGACATGTACAGACACCGTCTGCACAAATAGACCCTCCAGAACAGACCTTGTCACAAGTTCCAGTAAATTCACAACGAGGGTCACAATTCTCCCCGGGGAGTACTGCAAATGCAGAAAATTAATTAATAATGCAAGTACTTACATTGAACAACTCCTGAAGGGAAAGGAGGGTATGTAGTTGCTGTAAAAGGGAAATAAGGGAGTGGGGGCTGCGCGAAGGGTTGAACTGTGTAAGGCACACAGACTGATTGCTGGGGATAGTACCCATAATCTGAACTAATTTTAAAAGAAATTCCATTCCTCGATTACCACAAGCACAAATTCCCTGAACACAGTTTGCTCCTCCACTGCATGGTTGTTGTAAATTAGTGTTCACAGCACAAGGATAACCAGGAACGCCGATTGTGTTTGTTATTTGTGGAGAACTTAGAGCTTAAAATAATCAAGTTTTAGTTATAAATTTGAAGAGAGTAAAGTTGTGGTATGAAAGGAACAACCAGTTTATGGTGTGGAGGGAACAATGAAGTAAAGGTAAGGGAACACAACACATTGGTAGTTAAATCCCCTTAGTTTAAAGCCTTACGCTGTACGATAATAGCCGAAACAGGCTGACAAAAAGTTCCAGATCTTGAGAGGATAGTGTTTGGAAGACATTGACAACGCCCAGCTACAAATAGATAAATGATTTTAAAGACACCTTTTTAACCTTGACATATAGAATTTCCTAAACAAATAGTTGCATGTGTGCAAGTTTGCATTGGAAGTTGTGTAGCAAGGGAGACAGAAGCACATTGCCCATTTAGAGGGACCTAGAAATTAAAAAAGGTATGAGAAAGGGTGGGTAGTGTGAAAGGAACATAGGAGGTAGTGTGAAAGGAACATAGTGGGTAGTGTGAAAGGAACATAAGGGGTAGTGTGAAAGGAACACAAGGGGTAGTGTGAAAGGAACATAAGGGGTAGTGTGAAAGAAAAACAATTTTAAAAATTTCTACTTATTATTTTAATTAAATAAATTAAAAAACATTAAAATAACCTGCTGATTAGGACATGAACAAAACCCTCCCGTACACACCGAATTCCCCGTGCATTGAGTTAAACTAGCAATGCAGGGTTCGCCTGGATTAGCTAAAGGAAAAATAAGTTTAAAACTCCAATGATAAGTTACCTATAGAGTTTACAGTAACACACATTTTATTTTGTATAGGCTCCCCATTCGGACACACACAAAAGCCATTGGCACAAACAGAATTACCTAGACATTCAACCTTTAATTAATTAAATTAATCAACTATTTAATTGATAACCTGTGCTATTATACCCGGGGGACGTTCACAACTAGCACCAGGTTCAACTTAAAATCCTTCTATCTCTCTAATTATTTAATTAATTAATTACCGTATAGTTTGGGTACTATACATTCACCATCACGTTCTTCATACCCTTCTGGACAAACACAATAACCATTAAAACAAAAAGAACCGCCAGTACAAACTTGTGGGTTATGACGACAATTAAGACCTGGGGACTCTTTAAAAAATTAAAAAAAAATTTATTTAATTAATTAATTTAATTGATTAAACAAACTTTTAACAAGCCTTTTTCCATCATTTCCAATAAATTCTATTTTATTATTTTCTTCTTCATTTCCTTTTAATTTAACACTAAAAGGCTTTATTTAAATTAATTAATAATTATTTTATTTTACCAACTCCTTTGTAGAGGCAAATAACCTTTTGGACACTGACAGTTGTTTTTGGTACAAATAGCCCCTCCATCACAAAAATCTCCAGCTGCACAGTTATACCCTGGATTAATTATTGGATTTGCTACTATAAAAAATAGAAATTAAAGGAATATTATTATTGCCTTTTGTTCTTTACTTTTTGATCTGGAAAGGCAAAGGGAATCCCCTGCCTGAATAAATTCTTCATTGCAACGGCAAAATCCGTCTAGGCAGGTTGAGTTGCCTGAGGGCCCACAAGTCTGTCCTTCAAGTTTACATTCATGTCCTAATTGAATTATTTTCTCTTCTTCATTTTCCGATTTTGGTAAAATTTCTAAGCCTTCAGAAAATTGCTCTGGCACTGGATTTTTTAATGGTATTATTCCTGGAGGTTGTTGCAATGTTTGTTGAATTGTTGAACTATATTTTGGACTGAAAAAATATTTTTTATATAATTTGTAATAATAGAAGGCTAAAAAATTAAAAAAGATTGCGAAGGAAAAAAATGTTCCTTAACCTCTACATGTAGAGGTTAAGGAACACAGACAATTTTCACAAAACTTTGTCACATAATTATTAAAATACTTTTTAAATAATATTTAATTTATAAAGTATTTTTAATTAAAAAAATAAAATTATTTAAAAAATATTTCATAGCTATAAAAAAAGAGATGTTCCCTAACCTCCACAATGTAGAGGTTAAGGAACACAAACTATTTTAATAAAACTAAAATATCCTTTAAATATATTAAATGATTGTCTTATTAATTAAAGATTCTAACTACTAAAAGATTAAGAAAAAATAAGAACTTTAGTAAAGTACCTATTTTTCAACTCTAAAGCACCCATTTTATCAATATTCTCATTCACCATCATATTTTGATCATCAATATTATTATTAAATTCAGTAGGTAACGGCTGTTCTCTCTTTCTACGATATTGTAATTTTAACAACTTATTTTTCAATGAATATTGCCTCTTTTTTAGGTCAACACAAACACCCCCAATTGCAATTTTCCCTTCTAAAATTAATAAACGAAAAACAAAGCTTTTTAGTAGAGTTAGAACTAACGTGGACAAACACAAAGCTTCCTCTTAATGTCACAAAAAGAGCCTCCAGTGCACTGATTACTATTTTCGGAACATGGGCCAAGTGTATTAGAAGGGATTGGGAGACATTGCCCTCCTTGTATTGTCATGCCTTAAGTGAGGTTAATAAACTTAAGAAGGCTAATTCTACCATTAGAACATTGACATACTCTATCAATACAATTAGAACCTCCAGAACATATTTCTTCATTAGAACAGGACTCTCCCGGTAGAGCTAAAATTAAATAAATTAAATAAATTAATTAATTAACCAGTTTGTGCATTTCGACAAACACCATTAATATTATTGGTTGGGGAAATACAGGTACACACCTTTAATTCAATTTAATTTTAATTTAAATTTTATACCTTCTCTGTAGGTTCACAATAAGAATTAGGAGGACATGCTTCTCCCAATGCACACGAATCCCCTGCGAGTACTGTTTCTGGACGCTTTTTATTTTTTAAATAAATTTAAATTAATTAAATAAATTAATAAATTACCACACACTGTCCACTCTGTGCAATAAAAGGGGAAGGGCATGTACAAATGCCTTGAACACACACCGCAAAATTTGAACAAACTCGGGTTGGAGAACAGCTCTAAATTAAATTTTTTGTTTAATTAAAGCCCTGGGGGTTGTTCTATTTCTTTTAATAAAAAGGAAGGTATTAGCCTAAGGGGGAGGCTCTATTTTATAAAATACGGTATAATTGAAGTATTTTTTAATTTTTAAAGAAATACCTGTCCAGCCCCTACTTGAGTGACCACTGCACATTCACTCTTAATTTAAAATTAAAATTTAATTAATTAAATTAAATAGTTTACCCCATCCGCTACTGTACCCAGTGGACATTTACATCTAAATTTAAATACTAAAATATTTTTGGTGTTTTGAAATATTTGTTTTGAAAAAATAAATGTTTTATTTAATTAATTAATTAATTAATTTTAATTATTTTAATTAATTTTAATTAATTAATTTTACCTTCCTTGACGACATGTGGATCCACCCAGACAACGCTCTCTTCCCGTTGGACATGCCCCGTCAGGCAAAACTTTAATTAAAAAATTAAAAAAAAAGTTTAAAATTAAATAAATTAAATTTTTCTTTAATTTAATTAAATTTAAATTCTTCTTTAAATTTAATTAAATTAAAATTTTTATTTAATTACATTCAAATTAATTTAATTAATATTTATTTTATATACCTGTGGGTGGGTATTGACATGTTCCGTTAATTGCTAGTAATGGAGGTGTACTGCAATTAATTTTTAAAATTAATAAAAAAATATTTTTTATTTAAATTAATTAAAATAAAAATTAAAATTTACCAAATACATATTCCTTGTTCACATTTAGACCCTCCCCCACACTCTACGGCAGGGGAACAGGCAGAATTTGGGGGAACTTTAAAAATTATTTTCTTAATTTTTAGTTAAATTTAACCAGTCATTCTAGTAACACAAACACCATTTAATGGACTAGTTCCTGTTGGGCATAAACATATTCCATCCATACAAGTTGATCCACCTATACAACGCTGACCGCGAGTACAAGATTCGTGTGGGGCTGCGCGAACTTTAATAAGGTTTAAATAATTATTTTTTTATTGTTTAATAAAAAATTATTTTACGGAAATTATATTTTTATTAAACATATTTTCAGAAATTATATTATTTTCCGGAAAACATTTTATTATTTCTGAAAGTTATTTTTTCCGGAAAACTTAATTTTAGCGAAGTTATTCTTTTCAGGAATTATTTTTCCGGAAAATGTTTATTTCCGGAAAAACTAATTTTCAAATAATTAAAGATAACTACCTCCAACACAAACTCCATTATTATTAACCATACTAAGTGGACATTGACATTTAGCATCAACACATTGAGAACCACCAGAACATTGTCTATTAACTAAACATGCTTGTCCGGGTCCAACAATATCAATACAATGGCCTTGATATTCTATTTGATTTGTTCGACAACCTTTTTTTATTAAATATATTTTTATTTAATTTAATTAAGGTATTTTTAATAGAAAAAATAAATATTTAATTAATTAGAATACTTGCCAGGTTGGCAAACTCCAAATTGATTACGAATATATGACTGTGGACAAGCTAGATAATTATTTAATAAATTAAAAAAAATAATTTTTAATGCAATTAATTTAATTTAAAAATTAAATCGAATAAATTTTAATTTTCTTTTGAAACTTTCTTTCATTTTTCTTTGATATCCTGTAAAATTAGGATTAACCAGAAAATTCTAATTTTAATTTTTTTTAATGGTTTTAGAATAAACAAACAAGGCATGCATCGATTCCCGGAAAATACTTGATCATTAGGACATCTACAACGACCCAAACTGCAAAGCATCCCTGGATAGACTGCGTGACATTGACTAGAGTAAAAACATTCACTCCCAGGTTGGACTGCTGAAAATTAATTTTTTTTATTTACTATGAATATTATTTAATATTAATTTCCGGAACAGGTTTATTTAAAATTCTGATTTTATTAAAAACATTTGTTACAGAGTTTCCGGAACAGGTTTATTTAAAATTCTGATTTTATTAAAAACATTTGTTACAGAGTTTCCGGAACAGGTTTATTTAAAATTCTGATTTTATTAAAAACATTTGTTACAAAGTTTCCGGAACAGGTTTATTTAAAATTCTGATTTTATTAAAAACATTTGTTACAAAGTTTCCGGAACTGGTTTATTTAAAATTATTATTTTTATAACAAAATTTATTTATTTAAAAGTTTAAGTAAAACTTGGTAAACAACTGCCAGTTACACTGGAAAAAGCTTGGCCTTGTGGGCATTGTTCTCCACTACAAAATTAATGTAAAATATTAACTCTATTCACGAATATTAAATTTTCAAAAAATAACCAAGTTCCATCTATGGCTATAGGCAATTCAGCTGGGCACATACACTTTTCTAATACACATTGAGCACCATGAAGATTAAAAAATAAAATTTAATTTTCCATATAAAATACTTGAACAACAGCTGAACATTGCATTGAATGTGTACAACGACCAGAACCGGGTAACACAGCTAGAAAATGTTATAAAAAGTTTTAAAAATTATTTTAAATTTTATAACGAGTTATTTTCCGGAATAAGCTTAAAATTAATTTCCGGAAAACAATGTTTAAATAATTCATTTCCGGAAGATGTTTGTTTGTTTATTTTCTTTCAAACATAAACACATTAATCAAAATATCAGAATTTTAGAAAAACATTTAACATACTAAGTTTGCATTGACCAATCTCTGATATCCAAATTTCCCCTCTTCTTGTGCAGTTTCTATCAGTAAAGACACAATTTCTGCCATCAGTGCTTACTTGCATACTATAAGGACATTCACATATTAACCTTCTACAAAATGATCCAGGCTCTTGAAGAGCACATTGCTGTGAATATTGGCATGGAGAACCAGGACTTGATTCTAAACAAATTTAATTTTATTTATTTTAATTAATAAAATATTATTCTAACCAGATAAACAAGCTCCTATTTCAGAAACATATGCCTATAAATTTAAAAGATAAAATATATATATTTCCAAAATGTTTAAATTTCCTGAAAAGGTAAACAAAGTTTTCTGTAGAAATGTTTTTATAAACTTTGTTTATTTATTTATTAAAAAAAGTTTGGATAAACAAAACTTTAAAACATGTTTTATAAAGTTTTCCGGAAGATGTTTTTAGCGTATAAAACAATTAAATAGTATTAACATGTTCAGAAATGTTTATTTATTAAGTTTTCCGGAAGATGTTCATTTCAACAGGTTAAATAATGTTTAATTTATTCTGATGTTTCTATGAATAAATAAATATATCTTGTTTTTACCTGTCCATTTGAACATGTTCCTCCCCCCATAACAGCCCCGTTCTCCAACGCTGCAATACAAGCAGACCCAGCATTTAAAGCGCCTTCTCTACACTTACAAACACCATCACAAAACGCTAAAGGATAACCAGCACATGAACTATCTGTGCTGCAAACATTTCCTTTTTTACAAATAAATAAAATTAATAATTTAATAAAATTGCCTGGTGAAATTCCAGCAATAATTGAAGGCTCTAAAGGTGTTATGGATAAAGGAACCACAACATTAGGTTGTCCAATTAATGAAGAAGGAATAGGTTGAACGGGATCTCCACTTTGCTTGGTTCTAATAGAACCTAAATTAATTTAATTTTAATTTAAATTAATTAAATTGTCTACCAAAACAAGTTCCCCCTCTAGCCTTCATTCCTTCCGGACAATGACATTTACCCTCACTAGAACATGTTGCTGTTGGGTAAAATGTTTGGCATTGTTTAGAGTCTATACAACCAACTAAACATTTTTTTAAATTAAAAAAACTTTAAATTAAATTTATTCAAACATTCTCCAGGTGGAATACCCGGCAAACAACGCCAATCAATTTGTACAAAACGATCAACACATTCACATTTTCCATTAATTAAATTACAATATTCTCCATTGCCAGGACAGTCTAAAGGGCGAATACATTCACGTTTTAATGAACTTGCTTTAAAGAAAAAAATTTTTTTAATTTAATTAAAATTAATTTAAATAATTAAAAAAAAAATTTAATTAATTTAATAAATTAGATATCTTAAAAAAAATTTAAAAAAATTTTTAATTTATTTAAAAACATTAAAAATATTTTATTTATTTAATTTAATTTAAAATTAATTTAAAAATTCAAAAAAAATATTTAATTAATTTATTTAATTTAATTAAAATTAATTTAAAAAATTAAAAAAAAATTTTTTTATTTAAAAATATTAAAAAATTTTAAAAAATATTTTATTAATTTATTTAATTTAATTAAAAATATTTTTAAAAATTAAAAAAATTATTTACTCTGATCTATTGCTTCACAACGATCAGGAGCATCAGGATAGAACCCAAAATTTAAATAAAATTAAAAATAAATAAATTAGTTAATTAATTAAAAAAATATTTACATTGGAAGACACTCACAAATTCCATTAAAACAATGGGAATTTAAAACAGTACAGGATTTATGTAAATCTTCTTTATTACATTGGTAACCTATTTGCCCTTCTTTAGGCCATTTAATAAGTCTAGGGAATTGGTTATTATATTTTATTTGGTCTTCTTTAATTTCCTGATCAAGCAAATTTCCATTCCAGGGATTTATTTGGTTATTTGTTGAGACCCAAAAATTTACCCTTTCAGATAAAACTGAAAAAATAATTAATTTAAATTAAATAAACATATACCTCTGAATTTTAAACAAATAAATAAAATTAATAAATAATTAATTAATAATAATTGACTTTTAATATTGAGATACATTTTTATTTAATTAAACAAATAAAATTAATTTTAAAATAATGTCTGTATATTGATTTAATAATTAAACATTATTATTTAGTTGATGTTTTAATGATGCTAAAAACATATAAAAATTAATTAATTAGTACAATAAAACATTTAAAAAAGATATGAAAAGTTTCCGGTAAAAGATGTATAGTTTCCGGAAAACATCAAAACAAATTATTATCAAAAACACCAAACATATAAATAAACATAAAGAAATGTTTTGTAAAAGGAAACTAATTATTTTCCGGAAAACAAATATTTTTTCCGGAAAATCATCAAAACATGCTGTTAATTTTAAGAAGCAACCGGAAAACATTTTATATATAAAAATAGCCTTAAAACTTGAAAACATTATATTTAGCTAGTATCCAATGTTTAGTTTATATTATTGTGCATTGCAATAATATATGTATTCTATATCGGACGTTATATTTCTACTTTGCTAAACCTTAAATGTTTTGTTAAATTATTGAATTTGTTGCAGTTGAGCAAACAAGAATAAAACAAAAAATAAGAAATATATTTTCTGCAAAACATTATTAATAAAAGGAAAACTTGAAGTTTTTATTAAATAAACATTTTATTTTTTAAATATAATTCTGATTTTGTTTCAAGTTTTAATTTTTATTTTTAAACTTAAACTTTTTAATAAACTTATAAATTGACCAAATTCTGACCATTAAAATAAATAAAAAAATAAATAAATAAACTGACCAATTTAGCCAGGTGTGGAAACAAATGTGTGAGCTATTCTAATATACATATATATAGAATAATTTAAAAAAGTAAAAAAAAATTAATATAAATAAAAAATAATTAAATTAATTTTTTAATTAATTATTTAAATTAATTATTTTAATTTATTTAATTACAAAAATTAATTCTAAACAAATTTTATTCTTCTAAAAAAAGGTTTTCTTTTTTAACACAAATTCAGTACGTCCTATTTTCTCTCAACTTTTTTCTTTTATTTAACATCCCAAGCATGATCCTTCCAAGTAGTAGAAGGCGAAATACCCGGACGAAACAGGAAATATTCTGGTGGGTAATCCTAAATAAATTAATTAATTAATAATTGAATTAAATAAATTAAATAATTAATTAATTTAATTAATTTATTAATTAAATAATTTAATTAATTTATTAATTAATTTAATTAAATTAAATAATTAAATAAATTAATAATTAACCTCAGGAGCACGCCATCCCTTTACTAATCGATCACTTGGTCGACGCACTTCATAATAGTGTCGATAATAACACGGCTCTTTTAAGAAATTAAATTAAAATTAAATTAATTTAAAAAAATTAACTAGCATGTCCCAAAGTTGCCAATTCATTAGGCAATCCATCTTTATACAGAATATGGGCTAATTTAACAGAACAAATAGGTACAACTACACACAATGAAAAGAACACTTCGGTGTAGTTATTCAACCAATATCGGGGCTTTGCCTTTTTTTAAAGAAAAAAAATAAAATTAATTAAATTATTGACTATTAAAAAATATTCATTCCCACACCCTCAAGAATTTAAAAAAAATTAAAAATTAAATTAAAAACCTTAAGTACATTCCAAGCTTTTCTCCATCTACTGACATAAGGCCTATAAACAATAACCATATTCTTCTAAAATTAAATTAAACAAAAATAAATTAATTAAAAAATTAAATAAATTTAAAAAGTATTAATTCAAAGGATTTAGAAATTAATTTAATTAATTTAAAAAATTCTTTTATTTTTTTTGACAAGAAAAAAAGAAACAAAAAAATTAATTAATTAATTTTTTGGATTTTTCTATAATTTAATTAAACTTCAAAAATTAAAAAAAAACAAGTCAAAATTAATTAATAAAATCACAAATATTTTAAAAAATTATTGTACTCTTCTAACGTTGTATTAGCAATATTTTGAGCAAAATACCGGTCGCTTGGATGTAGTAAATTGTACAAAGAAATATAATTTTGAGTTTGGGGGATATAATTTGCTTTATTTAAACGGTAAAGATATTCGTGTCTTTGACGTAAACCTTTTTTAATTTTTAATTAAATTAAACAATTAAATTTAGAAAAATAAAAAAACACCTGTTAAAGAACAACGTAAAGCAAGTGGACATTCAACTATTTAAATTAAAAAAAATTAATTTAATTAATTAAATTATAAAAAATAATTAAATAGACTTTAAATTAAAAAATTAATTAATTTAATTTAATTAATTAAAAGGGTCTTTAAATTAATTAATTTAATTTAATTAATTAAAAGGGTCTTTAAATTAATTAATTTAATTTAATTAATTAAAAGGGTCTTTAAATTAATTAATTTAATTTAATTAATTAAAAGGGTCTTTAAATTAATTAATTTAATTTAATTAATTAAAAGGGTCTTTAAATTAATTAATTTAATTTAATTAATTAAAAGGGTCTTTAAATTAATTAATTTAATTTAATTAATTAAAAGGGTCTTTAAATTAATTAATTTAATTTAATTAATTAAAAGGGTCTTTAAATTAATTAATTTAATTTAATTAATTAAAAGGGTCTTTAAATTAATTAATTTAATTTAATTAATTAAAAGGGTCTTTAAATTAATTAATTTAATTTAATTAATTAAAAGGGTCTTTAAATTAATTAATTTAATTTAATTAATTAAAAGGGTCTTTAAATTAATTAATTTAATTTAATTAATTAAAAGGGTCTTTAAATTAATTAATTTAATTTAATTAATTAAAAGGGTCTTTAAATTAATTAATTTAATTTAATTAATTAAAAGGGTCTTTAAATTAATTAATTTAATTTAATTAATTAAAAGGGTCTTTAAATTAATTAATTTAATTTAATTAATTAAAAGGGTCTTTAAATTAATTAATTTAATTTAATTAATTAAAAGGGTCTTTAAATTAATTAAATAAATTAAAGGTCTTTAAATTTAAAAAAAATTAATTAATTAAATTTAATTAATTGAAAGGGTCTTTAAATTTAATTAATTTAATTTTAACCTATTTGTTCATTTTCTATTTGCATAACATATGCCAAATAATTAAAAGAAGTAAATATCCTATAAGAATTACAAAGAAATAAACGAGGATCTTTTATTAGCATTGAACATAGATTTTGTTGAGAAAAGCCACACTGAACATTTAATGACATAAACACTCCCTTTTAGATAAAACATTTATTTATTTAAATTAAAAAAGACATACAGAAAGTTGGCCAATTCCAAAGGCTATCTAAAATTAATTAAATTATATCTTTCCGGAAAATATTAAACAAAGTTTAATTAAAATAAAAATGTTTTTCCAGAAAATATTTAAAAAAAAGTTTAATTAAAATAAAAAAATGTTTTTCCAGAAAATATTTAAAAAAAGTTTAATTAAAATAAACAAACAATTTTAGGTTCTTTAACCACTACTAATCTTAATTTACTTGGAGAAATAAAAAATTGTCTGTGTAACCATCCAAGACGACCATCAAGCCTTTCAATTGAATGATTAAGCCAATATCTTGATTCTAATAAAATCTTTTTTGTTTGGGGAAGTGTGAAGCGACGATAATTTAAATAATTTAAATGAGCCTGGGAAAAAAAAGAATTAATTTAAATTAAAATTAATTTAAATTTTCATTAATAATTAATAAAATAAATAAAAAAATAAAAATAATAACCTCTAAATGTTCCATTGTTTGTAACAAAAAGTAAGGATTACGTGACAAATAATTGGCAACATCTTGAGGGGAGAAACCAATCTTTTTGTACAACCAATAAATCCTTGGTTTAATATCTCGTTCAGGGTGTAATCTGACAAGGGATTGGCCAAGACGGGGATCATATTGGACAGACTAAAAAATGGATAAATAAACTTTGAAAAAAAAATTCTTTTTTTTAATAAATTCCCCCCTTTTTCTATTTATTAAAAAAAAAAATAAAATAATAAAAGAAAAACCTCAAATAAATCAACCCCCATATCAACCAGTAATTGAATAGCAGGACAAAAATTTGCATATTGTGCAATTGAACGGGAATGGGTTGGGGGAAGTAAACCTTCTGAAGTGTTGAATGGATGTGGATTTTCTCTATTAAAATTAATTTTAAAAATTAAATTAAATTTAAACAAAAAAATAAACTTTGAAGCAGGTTTGGAAAGGTCAGTATTTAACAAATCTTCTTCTTCATATATTATTTTTCTAAAACGATTAACCTCTCTAGAAGAGGTTTCCTCTCCTGTCTCCATTTGTGATATGTCTAGCTATTTTTTAAATAAAATAAAACAAAATTAAGGTTTTAAGGTACTTTTCGGTGCCGCAACGCACTCCGTTTCAGTGCAAAAATTGAAAGATAATTGGACGTTTAATAAGAAAAAGAGAATCAAAAAAAGGAGTAAATTAGGAATATAACTCTTAATCGTTAATGCAAAAGAGTACTGTTGGGAGTAGATTTTTGGCAATGAAATGGGAGGTGTGGCCGAACCGAAAAGTACACGATAAAAATTTTCTAAAGCAAAAAACTCAAATTTTTTTAATTTAAAGAAAAGAAAGAATGAGATTTAACCTTAAAAAATATTTAAAAAATTAAAAAAGAAAAAACCTCAATTTCAGGCTGTTTAACTAGACCAGGCGTTAACATTAAAAATTCAAATTCTTTCTGTTTTTGCCTAATCTCATCATCTTCAATTGCTTCAAATTCGTCTTCTACACATCTTTGTCCTTCCAATCTTCCAAAAACTTGTTCGTTTAGAAATTGTTCGTTTTCGTAAAATTGTTGTAATTCTAATTTATCGTCTGAATTAAACTCCAAATTAAAAAAAATAAATAAATTTAAAAGAAAACCTTGGTCAGGTAAATTAGTTGGTGTACTATCAGGCTCTTTTATATATTTATTATGAATAACAGAAGAAGCTCTATTGACACTAAACTGAAATTAAAATTAAATTAATAAATTAAAATTAATTAATAAATTAAAACCCTTGTAAAAGCTCTATAAAATAAAAACTTTACATAACGAAGACCAATGACATCTCTGATTAATTTTGAGTACATTTTTGAAAACATTATTAACTCTTCAATAAAATAAAAATATTTTTAAATTAAACAAAAAAATAAATATTAAAGTTAAAAACTAATATGTCAATAAAAACCAACTAAATAGAACTAGAGCCAACTTTATCAACTTGAAAAATGTGTGAAAAAAGAAAGTTTATCTTTTCATTAATTTAAAAATTTATTTAGAAGGTGTTCCCAACAATAATTGTTGTTGTTGCTTCAATTGTGATTTCTCCATGTCACGAAGTTCTTTGTCAACTAAACAAAAGGTAATTATTAATTAATTAATTAACTACCAAAATAAGGCAGAAGCATAATAAAAGCAGATGTTGAAAGAACCCATGTAGCATTACGTGCCAAATAAAACTTTAAAAATAAATTTTTTTAAAGTTTATAAACCCCTTTTATTTAAGGAATTGAGATTTACGTTTCAACTGGTCTGAATTTTTAATAACCTTTAAACCTGAAGTTGAACAAGGAATTTATTTTGATAATTTGGACGAATACTTGACCTTGTCTATTCAATCAAAAATGTTCAGAATGTTTAAATATAAACCCTAGAGAGCCAGGAAACATAAACCAAGACCTCTAGCAAAATACAGGTCAATCCATAACCCTGTAAACCTTTAAAAAATAAATTAAAACAAACCGAATTACTCATAAAAGACCATCCCATACCAACAGAATAATAAACAGCAGAGCGAAGTCCAGGCGGAAACATTTCCTTAAGACCCTCAATTCGTTCAAGTAAGGTTTCCTCCAAATTTTCGTCATCAATGTCCTTTAAATTTAACTATAAACATCTCTTTATTAAATAAATAACCTCAATTTTTTGTTCTTCAGTTGGAACCATTTTTAAAGAAGATTTTAAATTATATTAAATAAATACTAATCTAAAAAATAAATATTTAAGATCTAAAAATTAGAGAAGATAAAACAAATTAAAGAATTTAGGTAATAGTGTTAAAAAATAGGAGAGTAAGAAAAGAAATAAAGAAACGAAGAAAAAATAACATTTCGCCAAAAAAGGAAATTTAACGAATTTATTTAAAAATTATTAAATAAAACATGATCATTCACACTTGCGGAAAGATTTTTGCGGAGAATAAAGATATAAAAAAATTCTGATAATTAATGTATTTTTAAATAATAACTTTATGAGATGCTCAAAACAACTTGAAAAGAATAAATTATTTTAATTTTCTTTAACCAAATTCATTTCAACATCCCCATTTTTATCCTTTTTATTTTCTTCTTTCTTCCTAAGTAAATTTGCCGATGTTCGACTATCAATAAATAAATCCAAACACTCATTTATATCTTCTTTTTCAACAACTTTTCTTCCTCCAATAATTGCCAATAATTTTGAAGGTGTTAGCAATTGTATTGTATAACGCAAAGAAGAAGAACTCATTCCAATTTCACATAGTTGATTTAATGCGTTCTCGTCTAAATGAACACCTTCTGCGTCTGCTCGGATTTGTATAATCTTTAAAGAGAAATTAATTAATTAAATTTTTTTAATTAATTAATTTTTTTTGTAAAGGTAAAGGCCTAAAATCCTCCTCCCTTTTCCCCTTCTAATATTTATTAAATTAAATTTAAAAAAATAAAACAAAATAAATACCAAAGATATTTCTTCAATAGAATATAATTTAGTTGGCACAATTAATAACCTGTCAATTAAATCAGAAGGAATTCCGTAAAAACCAATTTCATCAGAATTTCTTTAAATAATTAATTAGTTTAAATTCTTAAAAAGACCGTATTCGAGTTCGTCCCCGATTTGTCGCAAAAATAATTATTGGACTAACTTCCGACTCCAATGCTCTATGTAGAAATGTAAAGCACTCCAAATCGAGCATATGAACTTCATCTATAAACAAAACTCCAGGAAGAAGTTCTGCTTGGCCCTTAAATGAAAGAGAAGAATTTTAATTAAAAATTTTTTTTTAAAAATTCTAACCGATTCAATAAGTTGATTAACCACTTTATTGACTTCATTTCTTAGCTTTTCTAAATTTATAGAATTCTAAAAAATATATTTAAAGGAAATTCTGAATTTTAGGTAAATTACCCAATTTATAGGTTTTTAGGCTTTACTCCCCCTTTTGGTTTTTCCGATTTTCTAAGACCTATAACTCTGTTCTTTGTTAATTTCATACCCTGTGTTTGGTACCATTCGACTCATCTCGTCAAGACGAATCGAATGATATGTATTTTAATACAATTTTGAAAGGGGGAGGATAACTAAAAATTTTCAAAGTTTAAGGCTTCAGTCAGAAAACTTTTTTTTAACCAAACCTGTAATCTCAGTTTTCTTAGGCTTTAGAATTTGTGAAAGAATAGTCATCATATCCCCTGCTTTTCCATGCGGAGTTGAATTTGCAGAGTCAAAATCGTGTAAATTGACGTACTAAAATTAATTAAAATCAAAAAAAAAAATAATCAAAAAAACCTGAACTATTTCTTTACTTTTGTGAACATCTCCTTTCGGCATTGGTACAAATTCATCAGCATCAAGGTCAAATTCATTGGCAAAAATATCCGAGCGACCCAAGCGCTTTAAATTTAATTAAAAAAGAGGGGAAATTGGTTAAACAAAATGTTGTGAGAGATAAGGCCTTTTAAAGATCAGAGACCCTCTGGTACTAGGAATGATATACTTCAATACAAGGGCACTAGAATGGTTTGAAATGGATAAAGAAAGGAAGACGAACACTTACAAATTAACTAAAAAGTAAAAAACCTTAACAGTTCCAGAACCAGCTTCAATATAAATAACATCTCCAACTGACACTTTTTGCTTTAAAAGAGAATCGTAAATGCTTGGATCAAGGCGAAGCTCTCGAGAACCTTTAGTTGTCTTAAAAGATTTAACTTAAAACAATTTAAATAAAATAAAACCTTTAAAGTGCATATAACATGTGAAATTGTTTTGCCTAACCCAGTTAGTGGAGAGTTTTCAATTTCTTTTGGGGTTAGGTCCACAACTTCCCCTTCAAATACTTCTTTTGTTTCTTTTACTCGAAGACCTTAAAAGTGTGTTCTTTCTTTTTATTAAAAGAAAGGGAACAACAAACCTATTGCCTTTCGTATATTTTCAACCAAAACTTCAGTTTTCTTCACCTCACTAGAAAAAACCTCAGATCCAACCATTGGAACAAAAGGCACTTTATCACCCAATTCTTGTGCCATAGCCATAGCAATTGCTGTCTAATTGAAATTTTTAAAAACAAAATTAAAGAGAATTAAACCTTTCCAGTCCCTGGAGGCCCAGCAAAAAGCACAGCTCTCCCAGCCATCTTTTTTTGTTTTACCAATTCAACAATAATTCCTGCTGCTTCCCTAGCTGCACATTGACCAACAAATCCACTTGCCTTTAAACATTAAAAAGTTAAAAAAGTTTAAAAATTAAAATAAAAACATTTTTCAAAGCTTCTCCAGTCGAATTTAGTCCAAGCCCTTTTACATGGCTGTGTGCTGCTATTCGTGCTTTTTTGTTAAATTTATCCTAATAAAAGAAAAGAAAGACGATATTTGCTTTAAAAAATTAATAACCTCAATTTTTCGTCCGACAGTCGATGGCACTTGAATTGAAGCTGTTGATTGATTTTGAGAATCTACTTCCATTTATCTAATTAATTAGAACCTGAAAAAATTAAACAAAAAACATATAGAATTAAATAAAGAAAAAAAAGAAACATTTTTTAACTCGAGGGCCGATTCGGCGCCGTCATTTATAATTTTATTTTTTTAACATTAAACTTTTTAAAAATTTTTTTTCTAAAAAATAATCGATAAATAACATTCAAAAATATAGAAATTTAATTTTTGAATCGATAAAAAATTTTTTTTGCCTTTACTATACGTGTAATTACTAGAGGCCTGTAAAAGACAGTCAATATCCACCCTTGCGTAATTTTCTTTTCTCCCCCCCTCTTACATATCTCTTCATTTTTTATTTTCTAATTTATTTAACATATGTATAAAAAATGTATTTAATTTTATTATTAATTTTTTCAACTTTTTTTCTTTCATTCGGCTATAAAAACGAAAAATTCCCAGAACAGAAATGTATTGCAAATTACCTGTTGCTTAGCAAGAATTTTAAAACTCAACTTTTTGCCACTAGACGAACAGGAACTGAATGGGAAGTTCAACGAGGAATTCCTAAAGAAGAAATAAACAATTTAATTATTAAAAAATCAGAAATGGTTAAATATATGGGAAAAGACTATTCTAATGATTGTTTTGAGTTAAATAAAGAATATATTCTTCCTGATTTTCCAGGAGTTGCTAGAGCAGAAGATGATGCATTTTTAAATGTTAGGGGAATTTATTTTGGAGAACGTTTAAATTATTTAATTTTGTCAAATAAATACCAAAAAAAGTTAGGTAGGTTGAACTGAACATTAAAACAAGTTTTAAGGTTTTTGATGTTGATCTTTTGGAAAGTCTCTGTTTTTGAGTAATGCTTTACTGGTAATTAGAAATGAACCTTTTTCTGAGATTACCAGCTTTACCTTTCCTTTTCTATGCTTTTGTTAATTAAAATATAATTTATTAAATAAATAAAAAGGAAATAAAAAAGGCTGTTAGAGAAAGTCTCTCATTATTGCATACTCTTTTCTCTAAATCAGCATTAAAATTCAACCTCTTTTATTTTTACAGAAAAACAATCATTTTGTATAACAAGCTTTATTTATAAGAATTTTGGAAGCAATTATATAAATATAAGAAAGGCTCCATTATTTTTAAGCAACCCGGAAGCTGTTATTGAATATGTCAATTCAATTGAATGGAAATTAAGAAGCTATGTCTGTCAGGCAGACTGGCAAAAAACATCGGTGATGTTACAAGAGCTTTATGGTGAAGATACTCCACAATTTAAGCAATTAGAAAAATGTGTTGATATTCTTGTAGTTAAAAAAAGGTAGTTGCTTAAGGCATTCTTTTCTTTTGGGATTTTTAATTTCTTGGAACTTGGAACTTTTTTTAAATATTTTTAAATCAAAAGGAAAGAGACCCTTTTTTGTGTAAAAATATAAAAAATGTAATTAATAATTTAAAAACTTTCAGTCGACATGAAGTAAAGAGCAAAAAGCTTTATATTAATCTAACAGAAATTTTGAAGCATTTCAACCCTGCACAGTTTTACTGCGATAAAAAAGTGTTTGACAAAATTCAGAAATGTATTATTTAATTAATTTTAATCTTATCAGAACCCTTATAAACCAGAAAAAATTATTAGAAAATTCTCCAAACAATTTCCCTACCTTAAGTAAAATTCAGACTCTAATTTCCCTTTTTTGTAATTTTTAATAGTCTTTAAAATTCTGATTTATTATCTCTGCTAAATCATGTTTTATATATTAAGCAAACTTTAAAGAAAAAATAAATAAACTTTTTTTCCTTTAAATTTAATTAAACTTGATTTTTAGCGTCTTATGTGAAAAACATAACATTTGATTCTAAACATTCAAATGAACATGAACTTTGTTGTGCAATTTGTTTGGTTGACTTTATTAAATTTGATAAAGTGCAACAATTAATTCCTTGCAATGTTTTTAATTATTTTAATTTTTTAAATTATTTTTTAATTTTTTTTTTTAATTTTTAGCATGTATTTCACAAAGAATGCATTCAAAGATGGTTAATATTTAATTATAAAATATTTAATTAATTAATTATTTTTCAGGTTTAACAGATCAGATGATATAAATGACCAAAATACGCACAATACGACCGTAAAATAATTTAATTTTTAATTAATTAAATTAATATATTTTAAAGAAAAATACATGTCCATCTTGTCGACAAATTATCTTTAACACAGATGTGGACAATGGAAATTTTAATTGGAAAAAGAGTAAGTAAATAAATATTTAATTAATTAATAGCTAAAATAGAAGCATAATATTCCTCTTATTTATTTTTTAATTAATTTAAGAATTTAACAAATTGTTCAAAAAGAATGATTAATTGACTGTCAACTGAAGAATTAAACAATGCTATAAAAGAAACTTTTTCTTTTAATTAAACTTGTTTCTGAAACAAACATGCGCATTTATTCGCTTTCTTTTTTTTTAGTTTAATTTTTTGTTCTAAATTTATTTGGCAAAGATTAAAATGAATTTAAGTAGTTAAATAGTATAATTAATTGTAAATATTATTTTTTTCTTTTATTTATTTTTACATTAATCCTTCAATAGTTGGTGGTGTTATGTACGGCAAGTCCTTTGCATGTAAATTTTCGACTTGTTGAGGTTTATACTCTCCATGTATTTTTCTACTTCTTTTTCTCCATAAAATTGCAAAGATAAAGCTTCCAATTAATAGAAGTATAATCTTTAAAATTGAATTAATTAGAAGGTTCCCTTCTATGGTAAAAAGAAATGAGAGAAGAGAAAATGGAAGCTTTTATAATAAACTTGCAACATTGAATAAAAATAAACTTGAAACATAAAAATAAACTTGAAACTTAAAATAAACTTGAAGCATAAAAATAAACTTGAAACTTTAAAATATTGCAACTTAGAAATAAACTTGAAACATAAAAATAAACTTGTAACATAAAAATAAACTTGAAACTTTAAAATATTGCAACTTAGAAATAAACTTGAAACTTAAAAATAAACTTGAAACTTAAAATAAACTTGAAACTTGACTTAAATTTCACTGACATTTTGTCCAATATTCGTCAAGTGACAAAACAATTAAACATTTAATTTTCTTACAATAATTATAGCAGCAATAATCAAAATAGTCCACCATAAATGCCCAGCATTATTACTATTAGCATTAGCAATAGTAGAAGACATTAAATTAATTGAAGAAGTTGAAGCTGTGCTGTTATTATCAAATAAAGAAGAATTATTTGAAGTTATTAAATTTAATTTTTCTGTTTGTAGAGAAGAAAATGTTTTTATTGTTGTAGTGTTGTTGTCACTCATTTTCTTTCCTTTTTTTTAAATCTTTTATTTTTTTAATCTCTATTGTATTTTTATTGTAAAGAGAAGGGGAAAATGAAATTATTTAAAGCTGTGAGTCATTTACAAATTATTCTAAAAATAAAAAAAATTATTTAGGAAAACGTATTTATGTAAAATTAATTATTTTTGAATTATTTTTTAAATAAAAATATATAAACAATTTATTTTATTTATTTAAAAAAAAAATAAAATAGGATAGCATCACTTTTATTGACTGAGAAAAATTTTCAATTGAATTATTCTCTCCTTGTAAAATTATTAGAAAAAAAAGGACGAACCACTTGTAATGGAGAAGAACATTAAAAAATAAAAAAAATAAATTTTCGATCAGCGTATAATTTTTTTGAAACAAGTCAGACGTTAAAAGAAGAGAATTAATTTTAAAGAGTCTATTTATTTATTTATTAAAGTCAAACTTAAATTAATTTAAATCAGAACATTTAATAAACATTTAGAAAAACAAGTTTTAAAAAAAAGTTTTTACTTTGTTACTATTTAATGTTTTATAAACAAACAGAGAAACAGATACTCTAATGACCCTAAATTTTGAAAATTAGTAAATTTTTAATTTTGTAAAATTAAAATACTTTAATAACCTTCAAAAAACAAAATGAGCAAATGCAGGGGAAGAAAAGAGGATTATAAAGCAAAAATTAATGATTTGTTTATTTTTTTAGAGGAAAAATGGGGGGAAGATGACCGAGTTTTCTGAGTTTTGGTCCGTTGATTTTATATAACTAAAATTTTTGAACAAATTAAAGCCAAAAAATTGTTTTTCTATTTATGTAAGGACATGAAAATTTTCTAGAGCAATAAACACTGGCAATAAAATAGTGAAAATAATAATAGGCAATGAAAGTGTTTATAACAACTATAGATGGATGTGCGCTAGAAACTTTAAAAATAAACAAACGCAAGGGGGAAAGTTGAGGAATAATAACAAGTTTATAAAAATCAGAAATTAATGAAAACAAGTTTATAAAAATCAGAAATTAATGAAAACAAGTTTATAAAAATCAGAAATTAATGAAAACAAGTTTATAAAAATCAGAAATTAATGAAAACAAGTTTATAAAAATCAGAAATTAATGAAAACAAGTTTATAAAAATCAGAAATTAATGAAAACAAGTTTATAAAAATCAGAAATTAATGAAAACAAGTTTATAAAAATCAGAAATTAATGAAAACAAGTTTATAAAAATCAGAAATTAATATTTTTAAGAGTGTAGGAGATATTCTCTAGGAAAGTTTATCAATTCAAAGAATTTAATAATACTTTGGCGCACAATATAAACCTTGTAACGTATCAAACAATGTAAGTTTAAAAGAGGGTAATAAAGTTGGTTGAATTTTGTGTTATTCAAGAAAATATTAAAACTTGTTTATTCTATATCGAGACATTTTTATTTAAAAATTCGTTAATTTGTAAAATTTTATTTTTAATAAAAATAAAATTAATAAAATTAGGTATTAATAAATTAATTAATTTTAAAAATATTAAAGATTTTATTAATTAAAAAAAAGAAGCCAAAAATAAATAAATAAATATTTAAAAGATTTTCCTCCGTTTATTGTGAATAAACACAAAACATTTGTGTTAGCCTATTTTAAATAAAAATGGAAAAAAAAAGGTAGAATAGTAAATAAAATAAAATGTAAAAGAATGTTTGTTTATTGACTGAATATATACACATACACAATGTCAGATGATGACTTTTATTTAATTTAACGTACATATCTACATGTAAATTTGGCCAAATAAATAAATGAGTAATCCGAAGGTATAGAAGAGTGTAAAAAATAAATTTTGATACAATTAATTTAAACTTGCCAGAATGGTAAAACGACAAAATGGTAAAATGGGTTAATAAAGGAAAAATTAAAAGAATTTCTAAAAAATTATATTTTTTTAAAATAATTATTATTGGCTTTAGATATCCCCTATTTTAAAATTAATTAATTAAAAAAAATTTTTTTAATTAAAGTTATAAATATTTTATAATAAGATTTGTTGTTAATGTGTGTAGTTTACATCACCATTGACAACCAAACAATTTAAGTTTATAAATAAATAAACTTTTTTTTTATTAAAAAACTTAAAAAAGCTTTAAAAAATTTAATTTAATTTAAATATAATTTTTATTTTTTTTTTAATTTTAAAATAAATAAAAATTTTAATAACTTTAAATAAATAAGATTTAACAAATTTAAAAAATTTAATTTAAAAAAAATTAAATTCCAAAGCCAGACAAAGAGATTCTGCTGTTTGTTCACCCGTCAGTCCTAGCGAAGACCCTAATTCTGTAGATGGAGCTAATGACCAATCATCTTCCATTGTTAAAGGATCACAAATAAAGGTACAATCTTAATTATTAATTAAAATTAAAAAATTATTTTATTTAAAAAATATTTAAAAAATTAGGAATTAATTAATGGGGTAGTTTGCCTTGTGAGAATATTTGCGGACAATAATTGCGGACTCAGAAGTTTTACATTAAAAAATATACATTAAAATTCTGATAATTAAAAATCAGAACTTTTTTTAAATAAAATTCTGGTTTTCAGAATATTATTTAAATAAGGTTAAATAAAAATAATTGCCTGTCCCCCTATTTAATAAAAATAATAAACCTGGATTCTCCTCTGCTTGTATTATTTTACTCTGCAAATCCCCAAGAGTTTTAATTGAATAAATAGATTGGTCAATTAATGAATTTTGTTCTTCACTATTATTATTTAATGTGTGTTCTCTTATATTAAATAATTTGAGTAATCTTGTTTTACATTTTTTGCTTAAGCCATCATTTAGAATTAATAATAAACTTTAAATAAATTTAATTAATTAAATAAAATTAATTAATTTTTAAAGGAAAATTAAATAAAATGAATTAATTAATTTAATTAATTAAATAAAAATAATTAATTAATTAAAATTTAATTAAATAAAATTAATTAATTAAATAAATAAAATTAAATTAATTAATTTTAATTAAAAGAAAATTAAAGGAAAATTAAAACCTTTTAATTTGTTCATCCTGAAAAAATTGAGGAGCCATTACAAAATGCTTTAAAATTGTTCTCCAATCATGAAAAGATATAAGGTTTGCTATAAATTAATTTAATCAATTAAAATTAATTTAAATTAAACGTGTTCTTAAATAAGCAGAAAGCAAAATTTCTGTCCACCCAGCCAAATGTTTTCGACAAATAAATGTAGGCAATAAACATTCGTTTGACACTAGACGAGTTAACTTTAAATTAAATTAAAGGTTTAATATTAAGATATTTAATTAAAAATACTTCAAGTAGAAGATAATGTAAAAGGCCTTTAGCATTTAACAAATGAAAGATTGGGCTGAAAAGGAAAAAGAAAAATTAATTAAATTAATTTTTAAATAAAAGAAATAATTTTTTTTTAAAGTTAAAAATTAAAGCAAAAAATAATTTAAAAAATAATTAATTAATTAATTAAATTAATTGAATTTAATTTTAAATATTTTTAAATAAAAAAATAAATTCAAAAAATAAATAATTAATTAAATTAATTTTTAATATTTTTAAATAAAAAGAAAAATATTAAATCATTTAAAATAAATTTAAAAAAAAATAAAATAAAAAATATTTAAAAAAAAAAATTTAATTAATTTAAATAAACCTATAACAATATTGTTCTTCAGCAGAAACTATTCCAATATATTTTTGTTTGGAAAATACTTTAAAAATTAAATTAAAATTTAATTAATTAAATTAAAATTAATTTCCTACAATTTCCAACAAATATTTGATTAACTTCTTCTTCACCCTTAAACTTCTCTTTTTTAATAAGAATATTATCCTCTTCTTCAGACTCTGCTATATCACTGTTATTATTAATTGTTGATATTCTGTATTCTTCATCTTCATTTTCATCATCTTCTTCTTCTTCTAATGAATTTTGGGCCAAACAGGTAAGGGCAAAAAAAGGAACAAAACTAGGTAAATTTTAATTAAATAAAATTAAATAATTAAATTAATTTAATTTATTTAAAAAAACAACAATTAGGTAAATTAATTAAAATGTCAGCACTGAAACGGAGAAGACAAAAAGTCCCATTCAAGTTTATTTAATTTTAAACTAAATTCGCTTAAAACTTAAAACTTACTCTTCATGTGAGTTAAGTAAGCTTTCAAATAAACCGCGTAGAGAACCTTTATTACCACTACTTGAAGGAGAATTGGAATTATTTGAAGGAAATTCGGTTAAGGAAGGATTCTAAAAATTAAAAAATAAATTAATTAAATAAAACCATTCGTCTCCATTCACGGAAGCGTTGAAGGGCTCTACACATTCGATTATCTAATTAATTAATTAAACAATTAAATAAATTTTTTTAAAGAGTATTTTTAAAGAGGGGAAACCTTAATTTATTTAATTTAAAAAAATTTTATTTTTTTTTAATTTAAAAAAAGGAAGGAATTTTTCAAAAAAGGAAGGAACCCATTTCCCCTTTTGAATGCAACCCACTAACTTAAATGTGTCTGTAATAATTGTTGTTGTTCTTCAAATGAACCAGGTAATGCTTGTTTAATTGCGTCAGTTAAAGGCTTTGACCAGTGTTGAAACTTTAAATAAAAATTAAAAAATTTTTTTTTTAATTTTACCCAAAGCCATTTTCTACAGAATTTAATTGCCTGAAAATTAAAAAATTATAAAAAATTTTTAAAAATTTAAAAAAATTAAAAAAGAAGTGTTTAACCTCTTTTAACATATTCATTGGAGGCATTTGTCCATGTGTTGCCTGATGTCTAATATTAACAACCCAGGAAGGAATATCCATCTAAAAAATAAAATAAATTAATTAAAGAAGAAGATTAATTAAATAAAATAAAAACACCTTTCCAACAGCATTTCTTATGCTTATTTTATGCATTCCTGGTTGACATACTTCGTTTACATAATTTACAAATCTAAAAATAATTCTTATCTTTTTTTAATAAATTTAAATTAATTTTTTTTTTAATTTTATTTTTCCTATTATTTTTTACAAAGACATTTTTATTTAATTAATTAATTCATTTTTTAAGTAATTAATTAATTATTTATTTATTTTTTAATTAACTATTTATTTATTTTTTAATTAACTATTTATTTAAAAAATAAATAAATAAATTAGAAAATTAAACAATTTATTTTTTAAATAAATAAATGAATTTATTAATTTTTTAATTATTTAAATTTTTAAATAATTAATTTATTATAGCTTAAAATACCCCTATTTAATTTTAAAAAACTCAAAAAAATTTTTTTCATTTAATTTAACTTTTATTTTCTAATTTTTCATTCTTTATTAGACCATTCTTCTTTCAATTAAATTGACTTTAAATTATTTATTTATTTATATCTACTACATTTATACAAAATATAATAAAGCTTATTTAACAATAAATAAACACCTAATTTTTATTTTTTATTTTTTTTAAAGGATAAAAAAAAAGTAAAAGCTATATGTATTTAACTAGTAATCTGCATTAAAGGAAGAAGAAAAAAAATGAAAAAAAAAAGAAAAGCTACACACAAAGTGGGCCAATCAAATTATTATTATTTATTATTATTATTTGAGTATTTGTGTGGAAATAAAAATAAAAAGAGGGAAAAAAGTCTCTCTTTAAATAGGTGCATAATAAATGGACAAATTGAGGGAAAAAAGAATTGTATAAAAATACACAACTTTATTTTACTTAAAAAGGAAGAAAAGTGATTCTTGAAGACGCATAGATTTAATAAACTTAATTATTCCTTTTACCTTTATTTTAATAAAAATATTTTTTTAAAAACTTGGATAAATGCGCCTATTTTTCTTTTAATTTAAATAATACAAGAGAAGGGAGGAAAATATTTTTTATTTAAAAATAGGAAGGTTTATTCTTTTTTTAATTTTTTTTGACTATTTTTAAAGAAGTTCCTCTTATTAAAAATAAATTAAAAATTTTAATTTATTTAATTAATTTTTATTAAGCTGAGACTGCACTGAAAACTTTAATTAATTTAAGAAAAGGGAAAAAGCAAATCTTTTATTTTTAATTTTTTATATAACTAGGGGTACTAAAAATTATTTTTTTACATCCTCCCTCCCTTTACAATTTTCCTCTCTTTTTAATAAAATTTTGTTTTTCTACCACTTGTTGTATTCTCCTCCCAATTTTCCCCTTCTCTCAAAGGCTTATTTTTACTCATCCTTTTTCCCCGTTAAACCACTTAGCCACTTGTGCTTCTTTCGGTTTTTCTTTTTCTTTCTCCTTTATTTTTTAAACTCTCTTTAAGTAACCCAATTCCTTGGCAGAAGGTTTTCATTCAATTTTGTTTACTTATTTTTTACTCCAAAAATTAAAAGAAAAATAATCTTTAAAAATGTACAAAATTAGCTATTTTTTTATTAAAAAAATTTAAAAAATATAAATTAATTAGTTAAAATTAATTTAATTAATTAAATTAAAGAGCATTTAAACCCTTTTTCTTCTCTATTTTAAAACATTTTTGAGAAAATTATTTTTTTAGTTTTTTTAGGTTCCCTACCCTTTAAAGTTAAGTTTTTTCCATTTAAATAAAATAAAATAGAAAGGACCGAATTTTAATGAATTTTTTCTTAAAATCAGTAAACAAAGGAAAAGGCTTTAAAAAAAAGGTTGCAAACTAAAGGATGTGTTTGGTCTGTTTTTTGAATAAATAAAAATCAAAAAATATTTTTAAAAAATTAAAATCACCCTAATCTTAATTAATTTCTAATAAATTAATTAAAAATTAATTTTTTTCTTTCGGTCTTTTAACTTTTTTTTTTAATAAAAAAAATACAATTTAAATAAATAAATAAAATGAACAACAAATTGGTTTAGTAAAAAGAGGAAAATTGAGAAAATGTTTTTATTTTTAAAAAACCTTCCTCTTTCATTGTCGGTTTTATTTTGCTTCCAAAAGTGCTTATTTCCCCCATCTTTTTTTTTCTTTTATTTTTATTTTTCTCTATCATTAAATAAAAAGCTTCAGAAAGAGAAGGGTTTTTGTTCTCTTTTATTTTACCCACAAAATTTTAAAGGTTTAAAATTGGACCTTTTTTCACATCCTTTTTATTTTAACATTTTTGTGGACTTTTGACCCTTTCTTTTAATTAAAAAAAATATTTTTTTTAAATAAAAAGGAGTTTAATTAATTACAATTTTAGGCCTTCAATAAAACACCAACTCTGAGTTAATAAATTAAATATTTTTTTAATTGAAAGAGGTAAAGTTGTAATTAATTAAAATAAAAATTAAAATGTTCAGGAAGAATAGAAAAAAGAGGAAAAATTGATTTAAAAAAATTAAATTAATTAAATTAATTAAAAAATTCTTTTTCAGAGTCTAAAAATGTCTAATAAATTAATTTATTCAATAATTATTAATTTTCTAATATTTATGGAAAGAATAAAAATTGTTAAAGGTAGGGAAAATTAAAGAAATATTTAATAAATATTTATTTAATTTATTTTAAAATTTTTAAGCTATTAGTTGTTATGATTGCCGTTCAGAAGACATATCATGTAATGTGGGTGAATGTATGGGTGCTACTTGTGTAAAAATGGAAACTTCTAATGTTGATAATGGTTAATTTTAAAAGTAAAATTTTTTAGTTGAAACTATGAGAAAGTTGATAGTCGGAAAGTTTTTTAAAATTATTCGAAGAAATTCCTAATGCTAAGGAAAATATGGTTGTAACACTTGCGGACTTATATTTGCGGATCGAAATTTATATAAGAAATATCAGAATTCTGTTTGCTAAAAATCAGAATTATGATTTTTTTGAAACAGAATTCTGATTTTTTTAAAGTCAGAATTTTGTTTACTAAAAATCAGAATTCTGATTTTTTTGAAATCAGAATTCTGATTTTCAAGTAGTCCGCAAATGTTTGTCCGCAAGTGTGTGAATTCTTCGAATGTAACAATTAATAGAGATATAGGGTTGAAAATTTTAAAAAAATAAAGGGGAATAATCTATACAGAATTCCCCCTATTTTCCCTTCTTTTAGAAAGAAAAACAGTCTCAAAAGCCTGTAGCAACGATTATGAAGATAATCATTGTAAACAGACTTATCTGGGCCCGAAAATCGTCCTTCGATGTACCTGCGACAGCAATTTTTGCAACGGAGATAAAAATTTAGCAGCAGCAGGACTACACCAATCAGAAATGGATGGGGATGAGGGAAATAAATTTTATTCAAAAATAATGTTAATAACCTCAATAATTTTAACTAATATTTTTTTTTATTGAGTGGATTGTTTGTTATAAAATTAATTTAAATAAATCAAGCAAAGGAAAAAGAAAGTTTAAATAAAGATTGAATTTAAAAGGCTTTAATTAAGTAATGTTTAAAAATAAATGTTTTTATGAAAAGGTCCCCTATAAAGGTCGTTAAGGTTTTAAGAAGAAAGGTCTACAATAAAGGACCTTTTCTTGTGAATAAACCTGTCTATTTTATTTGGATAAGTTAACTAATAATTTTATTTTTTTAAATAAGAGAACAAACCTTATAATAACAGAGCCAAGAATTAACCCAACATCAGCGTTGTCCAATCCAACATTACCTTTAGAACTGTGCCGTTTTTGATCTAGGACTAGAGCTCTAAGAACAAGCTCAGAAATGCTTATGAAAACGGGAGTATCATGCCACATTCTTAAATAAAAAGAATAAATTAACTTAAAAAATAGTTTTCAATTTTAGGGAGATTTCCTTCCTCCTTAAAGAGAGAAGAGCACTTTTCTTGGTCAATCGTTATTAGACCGTTTGTTGCCGCCTCGGTTAGGCAGTGCTTCCGGCAGTAAAAAACAGTTCTCACTGTTAATTATAAAGGGTAGATAACTTAAATTATCAGCTTAATAGATGCCTAGAAAATCTCTCCTAACTTAACCCATCTTTATTATTTAATAAAAAACCTGCATAACCACATATTCATAATATTAGTTAACTCCATCAAAGTCTGTTGATCTTCATTCATAAATTTGCGTTGAACATACTTCCACTCTACTCTGATTAAATGATTTTTAGTGTTAAAACAAAAGTAAAAAGAAAACTCTGTGAAGGGAATTAGCTTCTTAGTTCCATCAGAATGTAAAGATGTTCTTTTTCTTTTCCTTTGAGTTAAACTATTCACTTTAAGAGTTGATTGTTGAACTGAAGAACTTTGAATCGAGGATATCTGTTGATGAAGTGCAGAATTTGAAGTAGGAACTGTAGTAGATGATGGAAGAGGAATTGAAGAAATTCTGAAAGGAATTTGAAAAGGAAGTGAAGAAAATCCAACTTTACTGCGTTCCATTTTGATAAATTTAACTGAAAAATAAAAAAGCAAGCATATATTTGAATAAGAATTAAAATAAAATGAAGTAAAAAAAATAAAATCTTGAAATTCTTCAAAAAAAAAGTAAAACATAGTATATTAAACGAAAATTTGGTGAAATGAAATATTTCAACAAATTCAATTTTTAAATTTCAAAATGCTAATTTTCGTTTTATCTAAAAGTTTTTTCACAATTTCCGGATTAATTCCGGACCCGGACTCCGGAAAAATCCGGCCACCAAAACCGGCCCCTACAACCGGGCTGTACTCGAAGAGTATGAGTCTTTAAAAAGTCTGCTTCTCTAACTATACTATTTTTAATTACTAAAATAAACAGAATGCCAAAATAGAAATTTAAAAATATAGGCGTCCCCGACAGAAAATCGAGCATGGACCCACCGCACTGATGACCTCTCCTGACGAAAATCTGCTCTAAAATGGTAGCTAACCTATTGTTTTTGTTGAAAATCACTGAATTTTTTGTTCCTTCCATTGAAGTTTGTCTCCTTCCATATTCAGGTTGATTCAAACCTAAAGCTGTGTTCAAAAAAGTTTTAAATTTATACAAGTGAAAAAAGATGAGAAAAGTGATAAACGAATAAAGGAAAAGAGGAATGGGAATTCGCGCTTTAACTTTTTGGCTTGCATTTTTTAATTTTTCAAACTTACAAGTTGATTGTAGTAGCACTCCAGCCAGTTGACAATTGGCCATGTAGAAGAGACCTGAAGGGACCTAAAACTCCTAACAAAAAAAGTAAAAAAAATTATTATTAAAATTTTAAAATATTAATTAAATTAAATAAAAAGTAAAAATACTGAAGACCATCGTCCTTGAACAGTGTCCTTGACCAGTCCTTGAACACCGTCCATGAGCGTGCATGTTGTCGAACATCCTATAACAAAATTAAAAATAATCAACAAAATATTTTAAAAATAAATTTAGAACAACTGAAACAACCACGTACCAGCTGACGTTTGTTGCCAACGCATGTTGACGATCCAGCCATGAAGCTGTTGACGAACTCTAGAAACCCTAACCCTATCATAAAAAAAAATAATTAAAAGGTTAAAATAATTTTAAAAAATAAATAAATAAATGACCGTCCCCATGGCAGCTCCAGAAGCATGAGCATGTTGACCAACACGAGCATATTGACCACCAGAGCATATTGTCCTCCAAGAGCACCATGTTGTCACAGCCCACTACAATTAAAAAAGTTAATTAATAACATTACTAAAGAAAAGAAAAAGATTAAAAAACTATAAACAGCTGACGTACAGCATGTTGATGACCTCGATCAAGCTATAAATGAAAAAAATAATCAAATTTAAAAAATTTTTATATTTTTTAAAATTTTTTGGCTCGCGCGCAGGTAGGGGTATAAAACACGTGTAAATAAGAAAAAAAAAGAAAAAAATAAACAAAAAAACGAAAACAAAAAACACCGGTGTTGTGAAGAATAAAAAAAGAAATATTGACTGAATCTATAACGTTGTCTTATACACACTATCTCATTTTTGCGTTATGTTTTTTTTTCGCGGGAATTCAAAAGCAGCGTTCCAGAGGAGAAATTTAACCCCAGTCCCGTACGGGGCCCCGAAATTCCATTCTTCCTCAAACTAATTCTTATATTTATTTTTTTATTTTTTATTTTAGAATTGTAGCCATTTATTTTTTTCATTTTCCTTTCTACGTTCTTCATTGTGGCTCATTCAAGTAAGCGAACTAAATCGAATTGTGGTAGCACACAAGGTGGATTCAGAGACGAATCAGAACGATTAGCAGATCAACTAAAACACAAAGTGAATATGAGTAGATACGCTAAGGACAAAAAAGAAAAGGTTTTTATTTTTGATATATTAGAATGTTATGTATAGTTTAAATTTTACTTGACAGGTTCGTCAATTTGTTAATTTTACCCAAACTAGTGAAAGCACAGCTATTCAATGTTTAACAAATGTCAATTGGAATTTGGAAATGGCTTGCGATATTTTCTATCAAAATCCTTCTTATTTTTCCCAGGTTGACAATTCTATGGATACACGACGATTGGACCAGTTCTTCCAGAAATATGCTAATGGTTTGTTAATTTTCATTGTTTATATTTTAGCAATTTTTAGACCCCAAGGATCTAGAGCAGAAGGTAGAGAATGGTCGAATTGGCCCTCACGGAATGGTCCGCTTTTTGCGTGATCTTGGTATAGATCCGACTAGCCGTTTGGCATTGATTTTAGCTTGGAAATTGAAGGCAGAGCGACAATGTGAATTTTCTCAACAAGAATTTCGTGTTGGAATGAATGCATTGAGGTTAATTAATTTTGATTTTTAGTGCAGGGACGGGTCATGGTTCTGGGCCTGGGTTTCTTTACCATGTGTCCATGCCCAGGCTTTCTTTTGAGCTTACTAGTTTTCTCATTTGCCTGGATTGTTTTTAAAGTCCAAGCCCCAAATTTAGCCTTTGTCAATAAATCAAAGGAATTTATAAGATTTCCAGTTCTTTATTATAAATAAACTTTCTCATAGAATATTTGTGTCAAAATCTGAAATATTTATTTTATTATTTCTTTAATTTTTTTAAAGTGTGGACAACCTAGAAAAGCTAAAACAATTATTGCCAAATGTTGAAAGGGAATTATTAGAAGATAGAAACCAATTTAGGGAATTATACCAATTTGCCTTTAAATACGTTAAGCTTGCAAAACAATCCAGCATGGAATTGAACACGGCTATTGAATGCTGGCGAATGCGTATTTCTTTTTAATTAAATTAATTTTATTTTATTTTTATTCTTTAAAGTGTTTGGAAACATAGATTCGCGTCTTCCCTATTGGATTGAATTTTTGCGTTTGAAAAAGGTCCGTGGAATTCCTAAGGATACTTGGAACTTATTTCTCGATTTTTTGACGAATATCTCAACGGATTATTCCAATTATGATAACGAAAGTTTGTTAATTAATTAAATTTTTTAAAATTAATTTTAAAAAAATGTCAGGCGCTTGGCCTGTGCTCATTGACGAATTTGTTGAACACGAAATGAAGAAAATCGGAAATAACACTGCTTCGAATAATAATAGTAAATAATGCTTGTAACAGTCACAAAACAAATTGAATTTAATTAAGTTTAGTTTATTAAAAAAAAAAATTAATTTTCTTATTTTTAATGGAAATTAAATTTTTTTTGGTTAAGAATATTTCTGAAAAATTATTCTTCGAGATTTTTGGGTTATAATTAATCTGTTGCATTCATTAATGACTAAAAACAATCATTTTGCTATTAATTTTTTTATTTTTAGCTCTTTGATTTAGTAAAGACATTTATGGTATACTCTTCTTGAATATATTTTGTTGTCTTTCCCCAGTCATTAAAAACTGCTTTTAAGGCTCTAATTAAATTTTTAAAAATTGTTTTAATTTATTATCGATGAAAAATTAATTTTTTTGAGACAATTTATTCCTAATTTATTTAATTTTAAATTTATTTAGGGCCTTTATCTCTCTTAAACACATCGCTCATATATAAATTTACTTGTTTTTTGATTTGGATTTACTGTTTTATTTTATTTTTTTACAATGAAAATATACGTTCTTTTAAATTTTTATTATTTAATAATTTTGATGTTTATCAAATAATTTTTTAATTTATTTTATACTTTTTAGTTAGTGATTTTTTATAGAAATTAAGCTGCTTTTTCGATTATATGCACGAGCTTTTTTTATTTAGATTTTTACCTGACATTTGCGGACTCAACTTTTTGCGGACAATATTTATTTTTAAAAAATCAGAATTTTGATTAATAGAAATTAACAGAATTCTGATTTTTATTTATCAAAATTTTGATATTCTTTAAGCAAATGTTGTCCGCAATTTTGGTCCGCAATTTTTATACTTTTATTTATTTTAGAATTTAAAAATTTAGCTCTGCATATAATGGAAATACATAAATAACTATTTATTTAAATTAATATATTATTTTAATTTTAGCCATTTTTTAATTTATTAAAAAATACATTAAAATCAATTTTCAATGTTAAAGCGTATGGAAGAGTGTGCAGATGAAATGTTGGTACCTTTTTTAAACATTAAATATTTTAATTTTTTTTTAAATTTTAAAGAATGAATGAACACAATGTTTGCGGTGTTTTATGTACAGACATAAATGGAGCTCTTTTTGTAAGTCGCGGAACTTTGGCAACACAAAATTGTGCTGGAGTAATCTCTCAACTTGCTAATAAAGCTGCTTTACGCGAACCTACTTTACGGGTTTATTTTTTAAAAAATTAAAAAGAAAGAAATTAAATATATTTTTTAAAGTCATTAGCGGTTTCTTTAACTGGTTCTGCAAATTCTCCTACAGCATCATCCGCTTCCTTGACAAAAAATAAAACAACCGCCAATCAAGGTTTAATTTTATTTTGTTTAAAAGAATGAAATCAATTTCTATAGAGTCTAAATTGCTTATAAAATCAAATGGTGTCATTACCGTGGCAATTCATTTGTGCAAGTAATTGATTAGTAAATTTAAGGTATTTAAATTTTTTATTTAAAATAAATATCTTTTATATTTACCCCAACGCTTTGATTGACCCTTTTTTATTAGAAATTTTAGGCAGAAAATATTAAAAGGTATAGGGTTAATTTGAACTGTGTTTTATACTTTAATTGCTAGGATAAAACACGTAAGGGAAATAGTGTCCTTTCCCTGTGTATTTGAAAAAATTAGGGTTAATTGTAAGCACTAAATGGGAACTATTTCTTTCCTGAGAATCTTCCCTTAAATTTAATGTTTATAATAAAGCTTGTTTTAATTGTAGATGATAGGCGTTAAGGCTTGGGAATTGACTAAATGTATAAATTAAAAAATTAATTTTTGTTTAAAAAAATAAATAAATTTTTAAGCAAAATTTTAGACTCAAAATTTCAAAATTCACTATATTTTAATTTTGTCTTATTTTTAAAAAACTATAAAACAATTATTTCCCGAAAAAGAAAGTTTATCTACTCTACCATTTAAATAGATAGAAATGTGAAACAAAATAAAAAATAAACTTTAAAGAAAAGAAACAAAGTTGGTAAAAAAAAGTTGGAAAAAAGTTTCATATAAAAGGTTGGAAAAGTTTAAGGTTTAATAAATATGCTACAAACTAAAGGGAAAGTTTAATTACTTATAGAACGAAAAGAATATTATGTAATAATTCTAAAACTTTTTTTTATATTTTTTTTTTAAGTTTTTTTTAAATTTTTCTTTTCTATTTATTTTTAATTTTCTATTTTTTATTTTTTTTTTACTTTTCTTTTTTTTTTTATTTATTTTTTTAGATTTTCTTTCTTTTTTTTTATTTATTTTTTTTTAATTTTTTCTTCTCTTATAAATTAAAAAAAAAATTAATTTTTCTTTTTTTTTATAAATTTAATTTTAATTTTTTGTTAGCCTTTTTGTTATTTTTAATTAATTCTTATGCTGCCAATTCCTCTCATTGCTCTAGAAAAATCAAATTTTGAACCCTTTTCCTTTCTTTTACCCTTTCCCTTATCTTCTTTTTCATTTTCTTCTTGTTTATTTAATTTTTTTCCTTTATTTTTTATTTCATAATATTTAAAATTATTATTAAATAAAGGTTTAATAAATCCAACGGGACTATCGTTTCCTCTCAATCCTTCAGTAATTTTAATACTTCCTTCTTCTTTATCATCAAAATAAGTTTTCCCAACTTCTACACTTATGCCTTTAATTAATTTTTTAAATAAAACTTTTTCTTCTTCAGTAATTTGTTTACTTCCATAAATTAGTGTATTCCCTTCTAATTCTCTTTCTTCTATTTGTTTATTTAAATTTTTAATTTTACTTTTTTTAATAATATTTTTAAAGCTTTGATAGACACATTTTTGAGCAAATCCGTTTTCATTAAATTCATCTTCCCTAATTTTAACTAAAAATTCCAATTTCTTATAAGGCAATTCAGCACCAAAAGGAGCTAAAATAATAGTTGATTAAAAAATTTATGCAAATTTCTATTTCAAAAGATTCAACTTCTTCTTCTCCTTCATTTTTTGTTGTTTTAATTAATCCTTTTCCTTTATTGCTACTGCATCCTTCTTCTCTTTTATTTTTATTTAAACAAAAATAACCATTTATTGTTGTTAATTCATAAGGTTCAGTAAATAAGACCAATCTTGAATTTATTCCATTTATGTTAATGAAATTTTCTATTTGATTTTTATATTCTTCCTTCATTTCATAATTTATTTGATTGTTAAAAATTGGACTAATTCTCATAAGAAGCTAAAAATAAATATTTAATTATTTAAAGCTTTTTGGCTAAAGTCTTATCTAATTTAAAACAGGCGGCTATTAGTATTCTTATGGAATACAAAAATACAAAAATAAATAAAATAAATTGTTTTATTTATTTTGCAGTTCCTTTTAAATTGATGTATTTTCAAATGATTTATTTTCAGAATACAAAAGCATAAATTTTGTACAATAATATAACTAAAAAACACTACAAAAATAAACTTTAAAACATGACTGTACAAAAATAAACTTTAAAACTTGACTGCACAAAAATAAACTTTAAAACTTGACTGCACAAAAATAAACTTTAAAACATGACTGTACAAAAATAAACTTTAAAACTTGACTGCACAAAAATAAACTTTAAAACATGACTGTACAAAAATAAACTAACCTTTCCATTACCCATTCCTAAACATACAGTTACCCCAAGTAAATAATTGCCATTATCTATGATTTCCGTAATTTTAATTGTAACCATTCCATAATAATTAGAAGACATTCCTTCTTCTGTGAAGCGTAACCTACTTTCAAAATGTTCTCTCCAACTGCTACATAGAGCATTAAATCCTTCAATATAAATTCCATAACCTGCAATGTTTTGCCAAACTTTTAAAATAATTTCCAAAGTTTGCCCCTCTTTAATTTCCATTTTTGTCAGACTAACAATAGGACTGCCATCTGAATGGACTGAAGGAGTTTCAATTAGCATTGGTTGTGTTAATTGAAATTCTGTCAACACAGAATTTGGAAGAAACAATAAAATTGGCAACATTTTAAATAACAACATTTTTTTTTCTTTTTAATAAATTAAATAAATTATGTAATATATTAAATGATGACAGAAAAAAATTTAAATTAATGAATGAAAGTGAATATATGTTGAGAAGCCCTTTTACATATGAAGCACTGTCTATTGAATACACGTTTGACACTGTCTCTATGCTATTAATTCTTTTTTCTCTTTTTATCTCTAACATTACGAAATCATAGCTGATAAAGGGGAGAGAGAGAGATTTCTTTATCAAATCTTTATGTAAATACATGTGATGCCGTGTGTATATCCACCCAACATAGAGGAGAGGAAATTGAAAAAGAAATGTTTTAATTAACAAAGTGCAAGAAATAAAACATTAAACAATTAAATAAAAAACTTTTTTTTTAATAAGAAAATTTAAAAAACATTTTTGAGTGAATAATCGAAAAATATGGAAAAATATTTAGACGAAAAGTTTAACTTTTAATTAACATTTAAACAAAAAAAAAAAAAAGATTTAAAAAAAAAAATTAAATAAATAAACTTAAGCAAAGAATAAATAAAATAAATGATTCCAAGTTTAATTAAAAGTTTTCAAGTTTTTTAATCCTTTTTATAAGACAATTATTTTTTATTTAATGTTATTAGCATCCATCTTTTTTATTAATTACTTTTTCTAACCAAAAAGCGGGTTTCACAGTAATATTAAGTCCCAAAACCTGAAATATAATTTAATTAAATTAATTTTATATTTTAATTAAATTAATTTTATAATTTAATTAAATTAATTTTTATTTTAATTAAATTCAGACAAAATGGTCAATTAAAAAATGTTAAAAATTACTTACTTGAATATACTCTGTAGAATTAAATGGAATAATACTATTTAATTCATATATATTAAACGAATCGTTTTCCGTTTCTATTTTAGAAACGGTTAAATTTGCAACCCTTTTAATTCTAATTTGAATTCGTTGGCCATCATCAAGTTTTTTAAAGTTGCATTTCTCTGAGTTTTGATGGTTATTCCCCCATCTTCCATTCTGTAAAAACATGGTCTTTTATTTGTTTTTATAATTAAATATAAATCAAATTTAATTTAATTAAAATTTAATTTAATTTAATTAAAATTAATTTAATTAAAATTAATTAAATTAAAATTAATTTAATTAAAATCAATTAAATAAAAATTAATTTAATTAAAATCAACTAAATAAAAATTAATTAAAATTAAATTAATTAAAAATAGTTTACCCTGTAATAGTTAACATAAGTACAGTTCTCAGTCATTTTAAGCTGTAAAACAGTTTCTCCAACTTGGAAAAGTTTTAAAAAATAAATAAATAAAACCTTTTTCATTCCATTCTAAAGCACCATTAAATAAATTAACTATTATAGAGCTATTACTAAAAGATATTGGAACATTTCCATTAATTACAATTACATCACAATTTGTTAATTTTTTATTTAATTTAAATATATTTGAAGGCAAAGAAGTTTTCTTTTTTAAGCCTTTACATTTGCCTGTAGAAATTTTAACGTTATGAATGTAGCCAGTGACCTAATTGTAAGGAAAAAAATTAAAAATATTTAAAGCATTTAAATTTAATTAATTTTTGCCTAATTAAAACACAGAGTTTAATTAATTATGTCGATATAAATTTAGATTTTTCCTTTAAAAATCTCCTTTCAAATTAATTAATTTAAATTGCTCATATTTATTCAATTAATTAATTTTTAAAAATTTTAAAATTAAAAAACAATCTTCACCATAGCATAGTCCACAGCCCAAGAAGGCAGTTCAGCTCTATAACGAAAGTAATCGACAGATTTGCCAATGCCTATTAGAAAATAATTGTTCTCAGCAAATACGTGAATAAGCACAGGCACACCGGTAAGTCCAACAGGATTAATATATTTTGTTTCCCTTGACCATTTTCCATTTGTGAAGCTTTTAATGTTCATAGAAAATTCAGTGCCTCCGGTAAAATTAAATTTTTTACCAAAAGTTGTATAATTTATAGGGTCATATGTAAAGTTTAACAACAACACAGTGTTGCCATCTAAATAAAAAGAATAATAAATTTTATTTTAATTAATATAAATTAAAAATTGGAATTTTAAAAAGACGGGAAGGATGTCTTAAAATTAAATTTATTAAAAATATTCCCCCCTTTGAACACCATTAAATAAATAAACAAATAAATATACTACTCCTTACGTTTTACACTAAAGTCTTTTGCTCCATTAAATAAATAAACTTGAAAACTCTTGTCACCAGACATTTCCACAGAATGTGGAATTTTTGCTTCAAAACAAATGATTGTCCCATTAGTTATTTTTTCAGATTTTATTCTATGTTTTAATTTTGGTGGTTTTAATTCTTCTTCTGATTTTTTATAATCAAATAATTCAAAACCATTGGACATTATCTGTTTAAAAATTAAATAAATAAATATTTTTTTACTTAAAATAATTTTAATTTAATTAAATACCGTAAATTGGTCAATCATTGAAACTGGAAATGTTGTTAATAAAGTTTTGTTTAATCTTTCAGTATTAAATTCAACTCCAGCTTCTGTCTTACTTTCATTATTTTTATCGTAAAATATTACTAAATCAAAGTATGTTACTTTTTCAGAGGAAAACAAAGTTGAATTAGTTGTATAATTTTCCAGATTCTTAAAATGTTAAGATTTTCAATGAAAAAGTTTAAACTTGAGAAGAAGTTTTATTTTAAAGTTTAAACTTAAAACTTGAAAACTAAGTTTTATTTTAAAGTTTAAACTTAAAACTTGAAAACTAAGTTTTATTTTAAAGTTTAAACTTAAAACTTGAAAACTAAGTTTTATTTTAAAGTTTAAACTTAAAACTTGAAAACTAACAATAAGTTTTATTTTAAAGTTTAAACTTAAAACTTGAAAACTAAGTTTTATTTTAAAGTTTAAACTTAAAACTTGAAAACTAAGTTTTATTTTAAAGTTTAAACTTAAAACTTGAAAACTAAGTTTTATTTTAAAGTTTAAACTTAAAACTTGAAAACTAAGTTTTATTTTAAAGTTTAAACTTAAAACTTGAAAACTAAGTTTTATTTTAAAGTTTAAACTTAAAACTTGAAAACTAAGTTTTATTTTAAAGTTTAAACTTAAAACTTGAAAACTAACAATAAGTTTTATTTTAAAGTTTAAACTTAAAACTTGAAAACTAAGTTTTATTTTAAAGTTTAAACTTAAAACTTGAAAACTAACAATAAGTTTTATTTTAAAGTTTAAACTTAAAACTTGAAAACTAAGTTTTATTTTAAAGTTTAAACTTAAATTTCTACTTACTGTTCTTATAGTAATTACAGAGGAAACATTAAATACTTCAACATTCAATTGAAATGTTAATTCCTCACCCACATTTAAGGTTAATTTAAATCCATTATTTTCTTTAATAAGTCCATTATATTTACATTTAAAACGAAATTCAACTTTATCGTTCATAACTTCACCAATATCCAATTTTAAATAATTATTATTTGATGTAATAATTCTATGTTTAAATGATTTTGCCAACTAAAAGTTAATTCTGTAAAAATATTAATTCCTTACCTCTTTGACATCTTTCTCATTAAGTGTTTTAACAATAACTGGTGTAGCCGTTACAGAATCACCATCAATTAACAAAACATTTTTTCTAGATCCTTTGAATAATTTGCCTTCCCACCAATTCTTTGTCCAGAATTTATAAGCACGAAACTTAGCTCCCCAAATTTCACTGTAAAATCCCATCCATATGCAATAATTTGTTATACGAAATGAACAGGAAATTGTTACCCCAATAGCAAGGATATTAGTAACTTGTTTAGCGAATTTTATTGCATCATTATGACGGTACTAAAAATAGAAATTTATAAGGGAAATGAAGGACAAAAGGCCAGAGATAGGAGAAAAGACAAAATGCCAATGATGGGAGAAAGGACAAAATGCCACAAAACAATTAAAGGGTCAAATTTTGGGTGAAAACTTGCTCTACCCCATATCTACATGTTATTAGCAAAATAATAACCTCATATAAATAAGAAACCATTGTTGCATTTATATAAATTCCAAGCAAAGTCTTTTTATCATCGCCTTTAAATTCAATTGAATTTCTTTTCCCACTTCTGCCAGTCCAAAAGGTAAAATTAACAATTAACTCGTTATTATAAATATCAGCTAATTCATATACTCTTAGTCCAGCTGATCTATTAAAGCAATGTTTATCATTGTAAAGCTTTCCATGATTAAAAGTTAATGGAATTTCAGTTATTTTTGGCACTAAAGATTTCTTTGTTGTCGGTTTTTTGAACTAAAAATTGTTTAAAAAAGAAAAAATTCTGTAGCTTACCCAAGCTTCCATTCCACACCCACAGCCTCTATACACAAAAAAATGCAAAAATCTTTGAGCAGCTGATGGCAAAACATCTAATCCTAGAGTCCAAAACCCGGAATATCTGTGTAAATATGCTCCTTTGCCTACTTTTGATAAATATTCATTTTTAAGTTTAATGTCGTCGGGAAATGGAAAAGCATTGTTTACTACATATTTTGCTAAAATTAATTAAATTTAATTAATTAAATTGGGGTCAACCCCGAACATCAACACCCTTTACGTCAACACCCTTAACATCAACACCCTTAACATCAACTGACCCTGAACAGGTGTTGATGTTCAGGGTCAGTTGATGTTAAGGGTGTTGACGTAAAGGGTGTTGATGTTCGGGGGTGGACCCATTAAATTAGGTAAAAATTAAAATAAAATTTTTAACGGCCATTAGAAAGCGACTGTTTAAAAATTAAAATACAAACAATTAAATATTTCCGTTTGATGTATGTGTGTAGTTATTTCTTCTCTATCACCTAATTCAATGTTAAACGAAGAAATATTGGGCAACTCAAATCTGAACATTAATTAATTAATTAACCCAAAAATAGCAAACAAACAGTTTATTAGTTATTGACAAATTAATTGTTGTAATAAATATTTTAGTTGAGTTTTCATATTTTGATTTAAGCAGAATTCCGTGCCACTTTATTGAACCCCGTTTGCCTTGAGAACAGTCTCCTCCTTTCTTACAAAATTCTTCGCGCTTTTTTTCGCATTTTGTAGTTACAATGTTCTTTTAATATTTTTAATTAAATTAAATTAAAAAGTATTTTTTTAAAGTTGCTAAAATTTTGACTTAATTAAGGGGAAAGTATTGCCCGGTTTTTACCTTTTTGTCTTTAAGGCGGTAGGGGATTAAACGTATAGCTCCATTAAGTTTGTTATATCCACTCAATTGGCTTGGGTAGCAAATTAATAATCTTTAAATTAATTAATTAATTTAATTAATTAAAATTAAATTAATTAATTTACTCGTCACATAATAGAGCCCCAGGCCTTTCAATAAGAAAACCATAAGAGTTGTGTTCAACTTGCCCGGGGCGTAGCATGCACTGATCCTGAGCCAGATAAGGAATTTTGTGGTAAATGTTCTCCATGTCAGTTAAATAAATACTTAAAATTAATTTAAGTTTAATAAACAGTCCGCAAAATTTTTGCGGTTAATAAATTTCCAATGTTTTAGGTTTATCCATAAATATTTTAGAAAAATTAAAATTAAATATATTTACTAATTAAATTCCTTTTCATCTTCCTGTGCAACAAAATAGTCAAAAAATAGAAATATCAAAAGAAGTTTAATAAGGGAATTAATTTGTAACTGCATCATTTTTAAAATTAAATTACTAAACGAATAATTTGTCTTATTTGACAATTAAAATTTATTAAAGTTTAAATATTCATTTTTTGTAAATTTAAGAAATTTATATTTTTTAATATTAAGATTAAATGAACCTAATAATGTGTTGAAGAATACAAATATATAATAATTTGGATGACACATTTAAATGTTTAAAGATATAAAAGTTTGGGGTGACAAAGGGATGAGTGTAAAATATTAAAATAATGATGAAATTTAGATTTAACAATATCTTAAAAATAATTCTTTAAATATCTTTCACATGATCCTTAACAAATTTATTTAAAATTAATTTAAAAATAAAAATTAATTTAATTATTAATTAGAATTAATTAATTAATATTTAATTAAATAAATATACGTTTAATTTTTATTATTTATTACATTATTAATTAAATGATGATTCATTTAAATTAATTAAATAATGTTTGTATTTATAAATTCATTTAGCCCCTACAATCAGAATATCAACAAATGTAAATATAATTATTAACGTTTAAATACCCTCCTCAGAAATATTTTAACCGGAAAACATTTATTTCGTTTATAAACTTTTTCTACATAAAACTTTTTCCGGAAACAATTTCTTCAGAAGTGAATAGCTTTCCGGAAAAATTAATAAAATTTCCGGAAACTTTTAAAGTTTCAGAATTTAATAAAAAGTTTTCCGGAAAAAAAATAAAAGTTCCGGAAACTTCTAAAGTTTCAGAATTTAATAAAAAGTTTTCAGGAAAAATAAATAAAATTTCCGGAAACTTTTACTTCAATAAAAACTTTAATTATAACAAGTTGTGATTTATATTTAAAATTGTATTGTGTAAGCTTAAGTTTTATATAGTTTAATCAGTTTTCTATTATGTTGTAATTAACTTATAGTTTTTAGTAGAATATATTTTATATTTAAAACATCAATGATTTATTAATTTTTATTCATATTATCACACAAATCTAAACTGTTAAATTTAGATATTTTTTTAATGTTTAGTGAATCATAAAAAGTAATTATAAATAAAATATTAATTTTATTAAACAAACAACAACTAATTATTTTATTTAAATTAATTTGATATAAAATAATATTTTTAATTAAATAATTAAAAATTAATTTATTTCTAGTTATAAAATATGCATTTTAAAAAAATTAAACTTTTTATTTTTAAAATTATTTTAATTTTATTAATTTACCAAAATTGTTATTTTGTTTCTGGTAATTGGAATGAATATAATAATGAAGAAATTCCGTATATATATTTTTTAAATAATATTATTAAAGTACAGTTTAACATTCCGGTTTATTGAAAATTAATGGGGAAAAGGGTATACCTATTTAATATTTATTTATTTATTTACCTCTATTTATTTAAAAGGGTATTTAATTAGATAAATAAAATTAGATATTTTTATTTTATAGAATTTATTTAACTGATATGTCCACTATACATCATAAAATTAACTACTTAAATACGGACCAATGTATGTTACGCCCTGGACAGGAAGAACATGGGTCCTTTGGATTTATTTTTGAAAGTCCAACAAATTTCCTATGCGACTAGTAATTTAATTTAAATTATTTATAAATATTTTATTTTTAAGTCTGTTAATATGTTATCCTAGTCAATTAGTTGGAAATAATACAATTAATGGAATTATCCCTTCAATTCCATACCGTCTTCGTGAGGCAAAACAAGTCAGTAAAGCATTTGTTATTTGTAAACTTTAACTTAAAACTTGAAAATAAACATTAAAATAAAAATAAACTTAAGTTTTAACTTTAAACTTGAAAATAAACTTCAAATTAAACTTAAAACTTGAAAATAAAAATAAACTTAAGTTTGAACTTAAAACTTGAAAATAATCTTGAAATTAAACTTAAAACTTGAAAATAAAAATAAACTTAAGTTTGAACTTAAAACTTAAAACTAAACATTAAAATAAAAATAAACTTAAGTTTGAACTTAAAACTTGAAAATAATCTTGAAATTAAACTTAAAACTTGAAAATAAAAATAAACTTAAGTTTGAACTTAAAACTTAAAAATAAACATTAAAATAAAAATAAACTTAAGTTTTAACTTAAAACTTGAAAATAAACTTCAAATTAAACTTAAAACTTGAAAATAAAAATAAACTTAAGTTTGAACTTAAAACTTGAAAATAAACTTGAAATTAAACTTAAAACTTAAAAATAAAAATAAACTTAAGCTTGAACTTAAAACTTGAAAATAAACATTAAAATAAAAATAAACTTAAGTTTGAACTTAAAACTTAAATTGTGTCAATGTTTTTATTTTGTTCATTTAAATGTTTTTCTTTCTCTAAAATGTTTAATTATTTAAAAGAATAATGTCACTAAATTATGTGAGGAAAAACGTAAAGAATTTTGTAAAAATCCGGATAATACATTTAAATGTTCAATTGGTCAACCAGCATCAACAATCTGGCATGGAATTAAATTAACTAGAGAATATTCGGAATATGAAAAAGACGAAGTTTTTATTGCAAATATTTCTTTGTCTTTTACCAACCAAACGTATATTTTTTTAATTAAATTTCAGAATATTTAAAAAAAAATTAAAAAAATATTTTTAGATACGCATTCAAATCTTCTTATTTTTTCAATATTGAATTTGGTCAAAGGGATGATATTTATACAAAAATATATTCAGCAATGGTTATCGAAGGTATTCCTTATTTTTAATAAAAAGTTTATTTTTATTTTTATCCCTCACTTTAATTATTATTATTTTTTAAATTAATTAATTTATTTATTTATTATTTTTTAAATTAATTAATTTATTTATTTATTTTTAAAGTCGAAGGAATATATAAATATATGAAGACAGAACAAATTAAATATCCAGAAGACACAAAGCTTTTAAACGAATATTTATCCAAAATAAATAAAAGTGCTAACATACACAAATACGCGGGTCTTTGGACACTTGGTTTAGATTTATTACCAACAACAGGACAGAGATATTTAAATTTATTTATTTATAGAGGATGTGGTTGTAGAATTAATGCTTGGGTAATTTTAATATTTTAATTTAATTAAATCTGTTTTTTAGTTTAAAAACCCGTTAACACCAGAATCTTTAGTGCCCCAAATAACTCAACATAACGAAGAAAAAGATTGTTTAAATAGATCAACTGAAGAAAAAACATTTAAATTATTTAATAAAAATGAAGAAGGGAGTTCAGTATATTTTACATTATTATCAGGAAATGAAGGAAAATTTGGGAAAATTGAATTAATGGATAATACACAAACTGTGTTTGAAATTAATTTTAAAAATGATTCAGTTGAATTTAATAGTATAGAGGTTAGAATTTTTAAAAAGAAAATAAACCTATAAACCCCCCTTTTATTAATTTAAATTTCTTTGTTTTTATTTAAATTTAATTAATTAATGTTTCAAGTTCATGGGTTGGGGTCGACTCATCGCCAGCCATTATAAAATTGAAAGCTAATATTTTTTAGGTCTTTTTGGTACCGTTAAATAGAGCGTAAAATTTGCCACATAATACCAGAAAATCAGATTTTTTAGTAAAACAGAAAAAAAGGTATGGTCGAAAAACTACAGTATTCCTGAAGGTTTAATTTTTGGGGGGTTTTTTTATCATAACTTTTTTTCTACTTTTCCAAAAATTATGATTTTGTGAAGTTTTATAGAAGATTTTATGCTCTATTTAATGGTACCAAAAACACCTAGAAGTACCTAACTATTAGAGAGTTATAATGCTTGGCGATGAGTTAGGTCGGCGATGGTTTGGCCATTCCGTTATTTTAATAAATTCTCAACCAATACTTTTCATAATTTTAAAATAAATTAAAAGAATTAAAAATAACTTGTTTATACATTTTAAAACCAAATTTATACTATATTTATACTTTAGGCAAAATATGGAAAATGGAGAGATAAAGAACCTAAACCTATGAATTTTCTAACTACGGGAACAACACTTGATGTTGAAATATTTATTAACAAATATCATGCTTTTATATCCCTTGGAAAAATTTATAATGCTTTTTGGCCATTTAATTGGACTGAAGGGAATTTTTTAACAAAGTCAGAAAATATAAAATTAAAGATTTGTGGTGATTTTATTATAATGAGTCCTGTATCTATTTCTGCTGGCCGTAAAAATGATTTTACTATAAGCGTAAGTTTTAAAGTTTAATTTAATATTTTAAAGGGAAAGGAAAGGTTTATTTTAATTATGCTTTATTTCTTAAATTAAGTTGCCTTATGAACTAAAACTCGCCGAAATAATAACAAAATCAGTTAAATTTCACTTTTACTGTATAGTAGAAGATGGGGCAGAATTTTTTTATATCGGATTGATGAACGGGGTTTTTATACCAGATTACTACAGTAATTTTAATTTAATTAATTAATTAATTTTTGTCTCAGCTGGAATAAATATGTTTTCCTTGATGGTTAATTTAACTGAAAATAGTGTTAGCCTATTTTCCAGATTTGTTAGTTACTTATCTTTTTTTTTATTTTTTCTGTTATTAATAGAATAAACGATCATTTTAGGGCCGTTTTAACTCAAGCACAACCGAATTATTTAAACGTGGAAAGCCGTTTGAGTGCGAACTTGATGTGAGCGAAAGCAATAGTGCTATGCTTGTTGCTGTTTATATCAACGGAAAATTATATCAAAAAGTGAAGATAGAAGCGCAGATATGGTTGATTAATAGACTCTTTGTAAGCTTTTATTTTTATATTTTTATGGCCCTTTTCCGGAAGCTGATTTAAAGCTCCGCGTTTTCGACACTTTTAGGCGCCCAGTTGGAGAATAACCGAGAGCCTCCTTTCGTGTCCTAACACCTCTACTTTAAATTAAAAAGTACCAAAAAATTAATAGGTCTATTAACTACTTAAAATACCCGGAAACCGAGTCGGGAACATTTTTATAATTTAATACAAATAAATAAATAAAGTTTAGATGTATGGAGGCATTAGACTTTTAGAGTATTACCGAACTGATGGTGAAAGAAGTAATGTTCACATAAAACAAATAGAAGAGCTGAAATTAAAAGGAACAATTCTTTGTCTTGAAGGAAATATTTTTAAAAGAGAAAAAATGAAAAAACAAGACAATTTTTTTACTGTGAAACTACTACATGTTGCCTTCGAATTTGGTCGTTTAAGTAAGAATTTATTTTTTTTTATTTATTTATTTAATTTATTTTTATTTATTTTTAAGACACTGTTGAACCATTAAGTTTAAAGTTCAAATTTAATCCTGAAGAAGATAATTATTTAACTGAAGAAAAAATATATCTAGAGTTAACAAGAAGCCTTAATCCTGGGGGTCAGGATTTAATGGGAAGAAGGGTTCTAAATCCAATTGGAACAGGTGTCCCCGTAACAATATTAATCTATGCAGATGATGCTTATTACAATATAAGCATTAATGGAGGTGATCAAATTTATTTTGAGAATACCTTCCCTACATGGATTATTAATTATATTCAGGTAAAAAGTTGGTTTAATTAAACTTTTTTTTTTTAAATTTAAAGGTTGAAGGATCCATTTCTGATGTTAAATTCTATGGCTATGACAAGAACTTAACAAACTGTCCAAAACTTGTACAAAAATTGCCAACATTCGAATTACCTAAGAATATTAAAAAATTGGCTTTTGAACTAAATTCGAATGCAGAAATAGAAATTACAGGAAAAATAGAAAATCCATTCAATTATATTCAAATTTACCTTTTTTATGGGGCATTAGAAGTCGACAAATACTGCATGAATTTATTTTTAATTTATTTAATTTAATTAAAATTTAGTTGGGAGAACAGTCCTTCAATTAACATTTACCAGAAATTGCTCATTTGTTTCTTCATTTGCGGCAAGTTTATTTTTTATTTTAGTAGGGAATTTATTCTATTTATTTAATTAAACTTTTAAATGAAAAATATTTTTTTATTTTTAAAGGATGCACAATTCCTTTTTTTTCAAGTATTATTTTGTTCAACTGATCTTTTTAAGGCAGATCAAAATATTAAAATTAATTTAAAAATTAAAACGGTTTATGTGTACTCATTTATTGTGGAAACAAAGGATGATGTATTAGATGAGATTTCTGGTTTAACAAGGATTCCTTTTACCTCAGTGCAATACATTCGTGTAATCGTTTAAATAAATAAATTAATTAATTAAATTTAATTTATTTAATTTTTAAGGTTGAAGGACTGGTCAAGTTACCAACAAATGAGCTTATTTCAATTAATTAAAATAGAGAGAAAAAAAGATTAAAAAAAACTATTTTTTAATTTAAATTATATTTTGTGAGGGTAATAAAATATTAAACTTTTTCTTTTATACTACTACTTATTACAACTTTAAAATAAAAAAGTTAATATTAAGCAACTATGCTCAAGTTTATTTTGCAAACTTTAAAAGGCTTCTGAAGCAATTATTTTGATAGAAAAAAATGCAACTTTGTTTCTTTTAAATTAGTTAAAGAAAAATAAATGTAAATTTATCAAAAAATATTTTTCAGATTAAATAAATATGTAAATAGGTTAGTTAAATTTAAAAATATAATTTTTGTTTTTTAAATAAATCTAATTATATAATTGAGAAGTGGTGTCTGTCTGTCTGTCCTTTTATAGTAAGGTTGTTTGGAGTGAAAGAAAATGAAGGTTTTTATAGTAAAATGTTTGGAGGGAAGTGAAGGTGGGATAAGATAAAGTGCGATAAGGTAGAGTGGGGGATGATACTTAAGTTTGTGGCGCTTGAGTTTGTGCCGCTTGAGTCTGTGTCACTTGAGTCTATAACACTTGAGTCTGTGGACTTGAGTTTGTGCCGTTTGAGTCTGCGATCTTGAGTTTGTGCCGCTTGAGTCTGTGTCACTTGAGTCTGTGGACTTAATTTTGTGCCACTTGAGTCTGTACCGCTTGAGCTGTGCCACATGAGTCCGTGGCACTTGAATCTGTGACGCTTGAGTCTGTGAACTTGAGTCTGTAACTTAAGTCTGTGTCACTTGAGTCTGTGAACTTGAGTCCGTGAACTTGATTCTTTGAACTTAAGTCTGTGCCGCTTGAGTTTAAGATACATGACTATGACAAGTTAATTTTTGTTGCTTTAGAACTTCACTATATAAACCGTTATTTTACTCAGACTGATACTATAAAAGCCCGCATTTTTTTCATTTCTCAACCGCCACACATTCTTCATACAACATAAACAACGCTGTATTTTCAAAATCTTCTGTCCCGCTTTATTGCCGACACCTTTGCTGAATCTGCTCATGGAGGACGACCAATGCTGCTCCAGTGCCGCCAACGACCAATGCTGCTCCAGTGCTGCCAACGACCAATGCTGCTCCATTGCTGCCAACGACCAAAGCTGCTCCAGTGTCGTCAACAACCAATGCTATTCCACTTTCGCCAACGACCAAAGCTGCTTCAGTGCCGCCAACGACCAAAGCTGCTTCAGTGCCGCCAACGACCAAAGCTGCTTCAGTGCCGCCAACGACCAAAGCTTCTCACGTGCTGCCGACCAACAATTCTGCTCCAGTGCCGTCAACGACCAATGCTGCTCCAGTGCTGCCAACGACCAATGCTGCTCCAGTGCCGCCAACGACCAAAGCTGCTCCAGTGCCGTCAACAACCAAAGCTGCTTCCGTGCCGTCAACGAACAAAGCTTCTCCAGTGCCGCCGCCAGGAAAAGAAGATCCCGTGCTGAGGAACCTGAGCATCTTAGAAATCTTAGATTAAATAGTGATAGAGAGAGACATGAGTATCTTAGATCCCTTGAGGATGAGAATCTTAGAAATCTTAGATTAAATAGTGATAGAGAGAGGCATCAGTTTCTGAGGTCCCTTGAGGACGAGAATCATAGAAATCTTAGACTTGAAAAAGATAGGCAGAGGAGAGCGGTTAAAAGATCGCTTGAATCGAGTCAAGATAGAGAGAAGAGACTAGAAGAGCGAAGAGTTAAAAGGAAAAACTTAGATCAACAGGCTATACGTAAGTATAAAGCAGGTTGTTTGGAATTAGCATCTGAGAATAAGCTTAGTAATCTTAGTATTGAGTGCATGCACTGCGGTGCTTTGCATTTTGCTGAAGAGAAAACTAGAGGTAATTCATTTAATGACTGTTGCCATCATGGTAAAGTTGTTAATTTGAATATACCTGAGCAGGATTTTCCTGAAGAATTGAGAGATTTGTTTCTGAGAATTGATAGAAGACATGTGAACTTCTTTGACAATATTCGTCATCTGAATAGTAGCGTGTCATTCGCTTCAATGAATCCACTTAGACATAGATTTCCTAGCAAAAGAGGGCCGTATTGCTTCCGCATATACGGTCAAGTATATCACAAATTGAACATAGCTTTGAATCCAGACTTAGATGAAGATCCCGCTTACGGGCAGATTTTCATAGTAGATACTGCTGAGGCAATGAGGGCGATGACAAAGGCTAATGCCGGAGTTGACCCTGAATTGCTTAGAATTGTGTATGAGATTATTAGAAGGGGCAACCCTTTTGCAGAGGCTTATATGATGATGAAGGAAGAGGAATCTTCTGAATTCGAAAAAGCTAGATTAGATAATAGAGAGCCATCCGAGATCAAACTTTTGTTTGAAACCGGAAGGCAATTAGATAAAAGATTAGGGTACAATGTACCAAGAGCAAATGAGGTTGCAGCAGTGTATGTACCCGGCGCAGACGGGGAAGTACCAGATGCAAAGGTTGTCGTAAGACAACATGGAAAAGAGTTAAAGATTTTGAATAGTGCTGACGCAATGGTGACACCAATGACTTACCCGCTTTTTTATCCGCGTGGTACTCTTGGTTGGCATCCAGAGCTAAAGCAGAGTAATAGTACTAGAAGAGTTACTAGGCTGCAGTATGTCTGCTGTAGTTTGGCAATACGAAATGAGTTTAATCCCATTTTACATGGAGGCAAACTCTTTCAACAGTATTGCGTAGATGAGTATGTGAAAATAGAAGGAGATAGACTTAGATGGATTCGTATGAATCAAAAAAAGATATGTGCTGAGGCATATAAGAATATAGATAACATTATGTTTAATAGATCCTTAGAATTAGGTTTGCCCCTTGGTCGGAAGGTAATACTTCCACCAAGTGTAACAAACAGTCCTAGATATGTTGAGAAGCATTTCCAAGATGCTATGGCCATAGTCAGAAGGTTTGGTAATCCAGATCTCTTCTTGACTATGACATGTAATCCTAGATGGTCTGAGATTTTAGATAATTTGTTTCCTAGACAAGTTCCTAGCGATAGACCAGACTTAGTTGTTAGAGTCTTTCATTTGAAAGTCAAGGCTGTTATGCAGCAAATAGTAAAAGAGAGAATATTTGGAAGTGTCAATGCCTGGATGTATCCTGTAGAGAATCAAGGCAGAGGCCTTCCTCATATTCATTTGCTTTTGACGCTTAGTGAAGAGGATAAGTTATTGACATCGGAAGATGTTGATAATAGAGGCATTAGTGCTAGAATACCTGAACAGGGTACTGAGTTATTTGATTTAGTAAAGAGTTTTATGATCCATGGCCCATGTGGAAGTTTGAATCCAAACTCCCCATGCATGGAAGAGATCTTAGAAAATGGAAAGAAAATTAGGAAGTGCTCTAAGGGTTATCCTAAAGCATTTCAAGATAAGACTTTGGTCTTAGAGAAGGGTTTGACGTTATACGCCAGACCAGATGATGGTAGAAAAGTAGAAGTATTAGTCTCAGGAAAGAGAATAGAATTGGACAATAGATGGGTTGTGCCTCACAATCCTTATCTATTGAAAGTATTTAGATGCCATATTAACCTTGAAAAAGTTAATAGCATTAGTCGGTGAAATACTTGCATAAGTATGTGCATAAACCACCGGATAGAGCTAGATTAGAACTAGAGCCTAGAAATGACCATGATGAGGTCAAAGAGTTCATAGACGCTAGATATGTCTGCCCTCAGGAGGCAGTCTGGCGGATCTTAGAATTGCCTATGTATGATAGAAGTCATAGTATTATGGCCTTGCCAGTTCATCTGGAAGGCGAGCAAATTTGTTATTTTGATGAGACTATGAGTGAAGCCGAGATTTTAGAAAGGACAAGTAATTGTTCTGAGTTATTAGCTTATTTTGATTTGAATAAGAGAAGTGATTCTTCTAGGGCTTTACTGTACCATCAGTTGCCTGAAAAGTTTTGCTTTAGTAAAGGAATTTGGTCTGAGCGTAAGAAACATTTTAACGCAATTAGTCGTATGGTTAAAGTGTCACCGGCAGAACCGGAGCGATACCACCTGCGGCTATTGTTGTTGAATGTTAGAGGAGCTTCTTCTTATGAAGAGCTCAAGACTATTAGACGTTCAGATGGCTCAGTTAAGGTTTGTACGACCTTTTCTGAAGCATGTCTTGAACATGGGTTAATTAGAAATGATGAAGAGTGGAAAAAGGCCTTGGAAGAGGCAATTAGTTTTGAGATGCCTAGAAAATTGCGAGATTTTTTTGCTTTGATCTTAGTCCATTGCAACCCGGCTCAGCCGGAGGAGCTTTGGTTGATGTTTAGAGATTTCTTAGCAGAAGATTTTATTAGAAATTTTTCTGTAGATTTAGCATATGCGAAAGCATATAGAGAAATAGCTTTTAGTATTGTTAAGGGTGGGAAATCACTTGCTGATTTTCCTACCATGGAGCAAATAGATTTAGCTGAGGATGTAGAAGCTACATTCGATGCTAAAGAAGAGAAGGAATTAGGCTTATCTGCATATAATAATATGTATGATGAGCAGAGATTAATAGTTGATGAGATTATGAATAGAGTACATAGGCCTGTTCTTGAGCCTGCGTTCTACTTTTAAGTGGACCAGGTGGAACAGGTAAGACGCATGTGAACAATACAATTGTTCATATGCTTAGAGGAGAGAAAAAAACTTAGTACTATGGCCTTTACCGGTATGGCAGCTACTTTAATGCCTGCCGGTAGGACTTTGCATAATAGATTTGGATTAGCATTAGATATGAGTAATTCGAACATAGGCCCTAGAAGTAGGGCATGGACTGAGTTAAAAGAAACCGAGGTGTTCATTTGCGATGAGGCGCCTATGATAAATAAGCGTGCATTGCGAACACTAGATGAAAAGTTAAAAGAAATCATGAATAATGATTTAGTATTTGGTGGCAAAGTTATGCTTTGGACGGGTGACTTTCGTCAAACCCTGCCAATTCAGAAACATGCTACGAGAGCAGAGGTGGTCAACTCGACCATTAAGAGATCTGAGTATTGGAATGTTGCAAAGCAATATAAGTTATCTAGAAATATGAGAGCTCTAGAAATGGAGCAAGAATTTGCAAGAGATTTAATAGAAATAGGGAATGGTAAATGGAATGATGAAAATGATTCCATTACATTACCATCCGAGTGTATTAGTTTTGGAGACTTAGCTGAAGAGATTTTTGCACATAGTATTGATTCTGAGAATTTTCAAGAAATGGCCAATAGTGCCATTTTAGCACCAAAGAATATAGATGTATCTGAGATTAATAGTAAAGTCCTGGCTATGCTGCCAGGAAAAGAGATTTTGTATACTAGCATTGATCATGCTGAGGATGAAAATCGACAGCGTGTCAATGAGTACCTAGATGAGTATCTGAATGCTCTGAGACCAAATGGTTTTTCAGTGCATGAGCTTAGATTAAAGAAACATGCTACTGTCATGTTAATTAGAAATCTGAATATAGAAAAAGGTCTCTGTAATGGGACGAGAATGAGAGTTGAGGAGATGAATGCAAACTTAATTGTTTGCAGGATTCTGACTGGAGATAAGGCAGGTCAAACTGAGTATATACCTCGGATAACACTTTGTTGTTCCGAGGAATACCCATTTGATTTGCATAGGCACCAATTCCCATTGGTGTTAGCTTTTGCTATGACGATAAATAAGGCTCAAGGGCAAACCCTTGAGCGAGTTGGAATAGATCTTAGAAAAGAGGTTTTCGGACATGGACAATTGTATGTGGCTCTTTCGAGAGCGAGATCATGGAATATGATAAAAGTAAAATTAGATAATAGTAATAGTGACCGTAAGGTCAAGAATGTAGTTTACAAAGAGATCCTAGATGATAGAGATTAGAATCTTAGTTTCATAGAAAAATAGGCGTATTTTACGCGCAAGTTAGAGATATAAAATTACTTTGAAATTTTTTGTTTAATTTATTTATTATACATTTAAGATACATACATACATATATATATACATACATACCCCCTTTATTTGTACTCTCTTTTATTGTATCACTTTAATTGTATATTTATTTTGTTTGAATAAAATTTTGTTTATATTTGTTTTTTTTTAATTTTAGTTACTGTAATGAGGTTTTGTTTAAAGTTTGATTAGTTTTAAGTTATTTTTGTTAAACTTTATTTATTTTTTGATGAAAATGTTTTATAAACTTTTGTTTAGTTTATATTTTAAGTTTTATTGTTATAATGTTTTAGATATTTTTTTATTGATGATGGTTGTTTTGTTTTGTGTTTTTGTTTAGTTTGGAAATGTTTTAATTTTGTATGTTTAATTGTTTAGATTCTTTAAGTTTTTGCTAGCGAAGAAGGCCGCCGATAGGCGGCCTACTCCGCTAGTAATTTAATATTTGTCAAATTTTCTTTAGTAATTTTTTCTTCTTCTTACTCCTTAATTTTCTTTTTTCCTTTGTCAGCTTTTTTAATTAAAATAATTAAATTAAATAATTAAATTACTTAATATTAATATTACATTTAACTAATCTTTCCTTTAAAAATATTTAATAAATATTTTTATTACCTTTATGTTCTCGTAAAGGATTAGAAGCATTTCCCCCTTGCATTGAGCCGTGTTCTAATAAATTTATTTAAAAATATAAAAATTAAATAAATTAATTTTTATACCTTTAATAATTAAAGCAGGTTGAGGTTGTTGTCCATAATATTCTTTCAAAGAGTTATTTAAAGCTTTGCCTAAATCTTGATCCAAATTGCCTTAATTTAATTAAATTAAATATTGTATAAATACATATTAAAAAATAAATAAAAGCTTTGCTTAGTTTTAGAGTATTTATTTTGTTGCAATAAAAGACCTTTAAAGCCTGTGAACTGTAAGGGAAGGAAAGCTAAAAATGCTTATTTACTGTTATTCCAGTAAAAGGAAACAAACAAGTTGAATTAAATTAACTCCTCTTGCTAAGTTTATTTTCTGGTATTTTTAATTAAACTTTAAGAATGTTAAAACTTGACTACCTGAAGTATTAATCTCTAATTGTTGTATTTTCCTTGCATTTATTTTATCTTTGTAAATATTTATTATACCTAAATAATTAATTAATTAAAATTACCCTTTAAAGCAGCTTGATGAGCTCTTGTTACTACATGGTTAATAACATGTGAAGGACGTGCAATTCTCTAAATAATTAATTAATTTATTTATTTATTAAATATTCTTTAAGAAACAAATGAATAAATAAATTTATTTATTAATAAATAAATAAATAAATTCATTCATTTATTTATTATATTCTAAATAAATAAATTAATTAATTAACCCTTCCGCATAGATTACAAATAAGTTCTCTTCCATCTTTAATTATATAGTTTTCAATACATAACTTCTCTAATGATGCTTTGCTTTCTTCTTTCGTTCCAACGGCCTTTTTCGCTTAAATAAAATTAATATTTAATTCCCCAAATTTTCTAAAATTTATTAAAATAGCTAAACACAAAAAGCAATAACTACACTATTAATTCTACCTTGTAGCAATGTTATGTGATTACTCACTGTAATATGATGCATAATATTCATGTACTTGTTCTATATTTAAATAAAACAAAAATAATAAAATTAATATTAAGCAAAGTGTTTACCGTTATTTTTGATTTACATGCTTTACATCTAACTAATTTTGAATTATTAGGCTCTGGAAAAATTAAATGTTCTTGGTACAGCCATTCTTTTAGTCCGTGAAGATCGTCTGCATGTTCAACTGAAATTTTTTTATTTAAATAAATTAATAACAAAAAGTAGACGTTGTCCAACAGGCAATTCTTGCATTGAATGCTGTTGTTCAGACATCACTAAATTATCATCAGTGGAAGGAAGCAACACAGAAGGGTTATTGTTAAACATTGCTGCAAGTCCATCCAACTGAGATGGAGGTGGTGGTGGGTGGTTAATTGATGTACTGCTTAGTTGTTGTTGTTGTTCTGCAGCTTCTGCTGTATTGAAGAATGTGTTTGGAATCTCTTGTGTTGGAGTATTGCCATATATTTCATTTAAGCCCTGAGGCATTCCTCCGTGAAAGTAAGCATTGTACCCCTGCCAGTCCCCTGCCATTCCCGTAAAAGTTTGGACTGAAGCAGATGACTGTGGATAACGAGGAATGTATGGGGAATAACCCAAGCCAGCATTCTGATTTTCCGTATTACTTGTCCCCTCTCCTTGATTATTTAAAGTAGCATCTTCACCTTCCAAACTATAAGGCCGTCGAGGGCCTACAACTGCCTTCACAAATAAAAGAATAAAAATAAAGAACTTCATAGCTTTTTTTAATTAAACAATTTAATCTAAAATAATTAAATTTTACAGAAAAAATATTTAATTAATTAATTAATTATTTATTTGTTCAGTAATTAATTAATAAAGTTAATTAAGAATTAATTAATTTTATAACAAAATTACAATCAAAATTAAAATCCTTTTTTAGATATTTATTTGTCTATGGGAAATGTTTAATTAAATGTTTTTTTACCTTCTTTAAATTAATATTATTTAATTAGAAGATAGACTTATTAAATCAAAAAAAAAAACAATTATTTCAAAATGTTCAAAATGCTATATAGAAAATAAATAAACATTAACAGAGCAACATGGAAAAAATTAATTAAATTAAATTAAAAATTAATGTGAGGCCCTTTTACACAAGAAGGCAAGGAAGGCTAAAATAAGGCTTTGATTTAATGCTGTCTATATGCTAAATATTCCTTTCTTTTTATCTCTAACATACGAAATAATAAATTATAAAGAGGAGAGAGAGAAAATTTTTTTGCCAAATCATTTTCTTAAATGAATGGGAGAAATTAATAAAATTAATAAAAAAACGGATTTTGAAATGGTTAACGTGTAAAAAAATTTTTTTAATTAATTAAAACAAGTCAAAACAGTAAAACATTTATTCAACAAAAATTAACAATGTCAAAGCTTTAAGCAAAATTTCTCTGTTGTTTTTTAACGGATTATTTATATTAATATTTAATTTTATTTAATTATCTATTACCTACAAATAAAATATTAATTCGATGGAAAAAGCCTTGAAATAATTTTTTAATTTTTTTTAAAGAAATATGTGTCACAGTATGAAACTTTTGAATAAAAGTTGAAATTTTGAAAAATTTTTAACTCAAAAATTACATATTGAAACCCTCTAATTTTTTGTTTTTTATTTATTAGACATTCTATTCTTTGATTTTAAGAAGAAATTTCAGAATTTGAAAAGAGAACTTTAAAAATATTCAATAGTCAACCCTGACAGAAATTGAAATTTTTAAAAAAATTTAACTCAATAATCACACATGGAATTTTTCTAATTTTTTGTTTATAGACTATTGACATCTTTTTATTCAATAATAATAAATTTATAAATTTAAATAACTTTCCAAAGAGAAGGTTCGAGCCCCGAAACGGCGACAACGCGCTCGTATTAAATATTTAATTAAAAAATTATTTAAAATAGAAAAATATTTTTTAAAGTCTGGAAACATTTTTTTAAATTTAATTTTTAATTTAAAAAGAAAAGGAAGTAAATATTTCCCTTATTTTTTAAAAATTCCTTTGTTTAAACAGTTGCCGTTTATTGGTAACGGAGGGAGTGTAGTTTAAAAGTGCTTCTTTAGATCAATTTTATTAAGACATTTAATTCTTTTTTTATTTAATAGACTATTTATTTATTTATTTTTCTATTATTTTATTTTTGCAAAAAAATTAAATATTTAATTAATTTTTAATTTTAATTAATTACTTAACTTTAATTATTTAAATTAATTAATTTATTAAATTATCTAATTAATTATTAATTTTAATTAATTATTTAATTTATTACTAATTTTAATTAATATTTAATTAATTTTTAATTTTAATTAATTATTTAATTTATTACTAATTTTGATAAATTATTTAATAAATTATTAATTAATTAAATTAATTAATTAAATTAATTAATTAATTTTTAAATTAATTAGAATTAATTGAATTAATTATTTAAATTTTCAGTTTAAATATTAAAAATGAATACAGCAATTCCCTTATTAATTTCTTTAATTTTTAATTTATTTATTTTAATTATTTATTCTCAACAATTTGAAAAAAGTAGAAGTGTTTGGGTTGAGCAAGGACTTGTAAGGGGAAAAATATTTAAAATTGAGGGAAAACAAGTTCAAATATTTAGAGGAATTCCGTATGTTGTTGCTTTAATTATTTTTAATTTTTTTGGATTTTTTTCTTCTTTTTTTTTTTTTAATTATTTTTAATTAATAATTAATTAATTAATTTTTTAATTTTTAATTTATTTAATTAATTTTTAAAAATTAAAAAATACAAAGTTTAAATATTTTTAGCTATGCAGAACCCCCAATAGGAGAATTAAGATTTAAAAAACCTATAAAAAAGGATAAATGGGAAAAGGAATTTTCTGCAGTTGATTATGGACCTCCATGTCTTCAATTTATGGACTTTCATAAAAATGATCGTTATTCTGGAAAAAATATGAAATTAGAGAATGAAGATTGTTTAACATTAAATATATTTTCTCCTTATGTAATTTAATTTAATTTAATTTAATTTAATTTAATTTAATTTAATTTAATTTAATTTAATTTAATTTAATTTAATTTAATTTAATTTAATTTAATTTAATTTAATTTAATTTAATTTAATTTAATTTAATTTAATTTAATTTAATTTAATTTAATTTAATTTAATTTAATTTAATTTAATTTAATTTAATTTAATTTAATTTAATTTAATTTAATTTAATTTAATTTAATTTAATTTAATTTAATTTAATTTAATTTAATTTAATTTAATTTAATTTAATTTAATTTAATTTAATTTAATTTAATTTAATTTAATTTAATTTAATTTAATTTAATTTAATTTAATTTAATTTAATTTAATTTAATTTAATTTAATTTAATTTAATTTAATTTAATTTAATTTAATTTAATTTAATTTAATTTAATTTAATTTAATTTAATTTAATTTAATTTAATTTAATTTAATTTAATTTAATTTAATTTAATTTAATTTAATTTAATTTAATTTAATTTAATTTAATTTAATTTAATTTAATTTAATTTAATTTAATTTAATTTAATTTAATTTAATTTAATTTAATTTAATTTAATTTAATTTTAAAAGGACTCTGAAGACGAGGGTAATTTAAACCCAATACTTGTCTGGATTTATGGAGGTTCTTTCCTTGCTGGATCAGCAGATACTGGAATAGATATGGAAATATTAGCTAAAAATATTGTTTTTCGGAATATAACATTTATTAGCGTAAATTATCGTCTTGGACCTTTAGGCTTTATGACCCTAAGTCATGGAGCTGCTGAGGGTGGGAAGTCTATTGAAGGGAATTTTGGGCTTTGGGACATTGCTGTAAATTAATTTAATTTATTTTATTTAATTAATTAATTTAGTTAGCCTTGGAATGGATACAACGTAATATTAAACAATTTAATGGAGACCCTAACAGAGTTATTATTTTTTTTTAAATTTTATATATTAAAAAAAATATATTAAATTTATACAATAAATAAAACTAAAATTATAGAGCTAATAATTGGCCCTCTTTTTTAATTTTATTTAATTTTTTAATTTTTATTTGAATTTAATTAATTGCCTTTGTTCCTCCCCCTTATTTATTTAATTTTTTAATTAAACTAGCGGAGTAGGCCGCCTATCGGCGGCCTTCTTCGCTAGCAAAAACTTAAAGAACCTAAAAAATAAAACATACAAACTTAAACACATTTCCAAACTAAACAAAAACACAAAACAAAACAACCATCATCAATATAAAAACATCTAAAACATTATAACAATAAAACTTCAGGATATAAAATAAACAAAAGTGTATAGAACATTTTCATCAAAAAATATACAAAGTTTAACAAAAATAACTTAAAACTAATCAAACTTTAAAGAAAACCTCATTAAAGTAACTAAAATTAAAAAAAAAACAAACATAAACAAAATTTTATTCAAAACAAAATAAATATACAATTAAAATGATACAATAAAAGAGAGTACAAATAAAAGGGGGTATGTATGTATATATATATGTATGTATGTATCTTAAATGTATAATAAATAAATTAAACAAAAAATTTCAAAGTAATTTTATATCTCTAACTTGCGTATAAATACGCCTATTTTTCTATGAAACTAAGATTCTAATCTCTATCATCTAGGATCTCTTTGTAAACTACATTCTTGACCTTACGGTCACTATTACTATTATCTAATTTTACTTTTATCATATTCCATGATCTCGCTCTCGAAAGAGCCACATACAATTGTCCATGTCCGAAAACCTCTTTTCTAAGATCTATTCCAACTCGCTCAAGGGTTTGCCCTTGAGCCTTATTTATCGTCATAGCAAAAGCTAACACCAATGGGAATTGGTGCCTATGCAAATCAAATGGGTATTCCTCGGAACAACAAAGTGTTATCCGAGGTATATACTCAGTTTGACCTGCCTTATCTCCAGTCAGAATCCTGCAAACAATTAAGTTTGCATTCATCTCCTCAACTCTCATTCTCGTCCCATTACAGAGACCTTTTTCTATATTCAGATTTCTAATTAACATGACAGTAGCATGTTTCTTTAATCTAAGCTCATGCACTGAAAAACCATTTGGTCTCAGAGCATTCAGATACTCATCTAGGTACTCATTGACACGCTGTCGATTTTCATCCTCAGCATGATCAATGCTAGTATACAAAATCTCTTTTCCTGGCAGCATAGCCAGGACTTTACTATTAATCTCAGATACATCTATATTCTTTGGTGCTAAAATGGCACTATTGGCCATTTCTTGAAAATTCTCAGAATCAATACTATGTGCAAAAATCTCTTCAGCTAAGTCTCCAAAACTAATACACTCGGATGGTAATGTAATGGAATCATTTTCATCATTCCATTTACCATTCCCTATTTCTATTAAATCTCTTGCAAATTCTTGCTCCATTTCTAGAGCTCTCATATTTCTAGATAACTTATATTGCTTTGCAACATTCCAATACTCAGATCTCTTAATGGTCGAGTTGACCACCTCTGCTCTCGTAGCATGTTTCTGAATTGGCAGGGTTTGACGAAAGTCACCCGTCCAAAGCATAACTTTGCCACCAAATACTAAATCATTATTCATGATTTCTTTTAACTTTTCATCTAGTGTTCGCAATGCACGCTTATTTATCATAGGCGCCTCATCGCAAATGAACACCTCGGTTTCTTTTAACTCAGTCCATGCCCTACTTCTAGGGCCTATGTTCGAATTACTCATATCTAATGCTAATCCAAATCTATTATGCAAAGTCCTACCGGCAGGCATTAAAGTAGCTGCCATACCGGTAAAGGCCATAGTACTAAGTTTCTTTTTCTCTCCTCTAAGCATATGAACAATTGTATTGTTCACATGCGTCTTACCTGTTCCACCTGGTCCACTTAAAAAGTAGAACGCAGGCTCAAGAACAGGCCTATGTACTCTATTCATAATCTCATCAACTATTAATCTCTGCTCATCATACATATTATTATATGCAGATAAGCCTAATTCCTTCTCTTCTTTAGCATCGAATGTAGCTTCTACATCCTCAGCTAAATCTATTTGCTCCATGGTAGGAAAATCAGCAAGTGATTTCCCACCCTTAACAATACTAAAAGCTATTTCTCTATATGCTTTCGCATATGCTAAATCTACAGAAAAATTTCTAATAAAATCTTCTGCTAAGAAATCTCTAAACATCAACCAAAGCTCCTCCGGCTGAGCCGGGTTGCAATGGACTAAGATCAAAGCAAAAAAATCTCGCAATTTTCTAGGCATCTCAAAACTAATTGCCTCTTCCAAGGCCTTTTTCCACTCTTCATCATTTCTAATTAACCCATGTTCAAGACATGCTTCAGAAAAGGTCGTACAAACCTTAACTGAGCCATCTGAACGTCTAATAGTCTTGAGCTCTTCATAAGAAGAAGCTCCTCTAACATTCAACAACAATAGCCGCAGGTGGTATCGCTCCGGTTCTGCCGGTGACACTTTAACCATACGACTAATTGCGTTAAAATGTTTCTTACGCTCAGACCAAATTCCTTTACTAAAGCAAAACTTTTCAGGCAACTGATGGTACAGTAAAGCCCTAGAAGAATCACTTCTCTTATTCAAATCAAAATAAGCTAATAACTCAGAACAATTACTTGTCCTTTCTAAAATCTCGGCTTCACTCATAGTCTCATCAAAATAACAAATTTGCTCGCCTTCCAGATGAACTGGCAAGGCCATAATACTATGACTTCTATCATACATAGGCAATTCTAAGATCCGCCAGACTGCCTCCTGAGGGCAGACATATCTAGCGTCTATGAACTCTTTGACCTCATCATGGTCATTTCTAGGCTCTAGTTCTAATCTAGCTCTATCCGGTGGTTTATGCACATACTTATGCAAGTATTTCACCGAACTAATGCTATTAACTTTTTCAAGGTTAATATGGCATCTAAATACTTTCAATAGATAAGGATTGTGAGGCACAACCCATCTATTGTCCAATTCTATTCTCTTTCCTGAGACTAATACTTCTACTTTTCTACCATCATCTGGTCTGGCGTATAACGTCAAACCCTTCTCTAAGACCAAAGTCTTATCTTGAAATGCTTTAGGATAACCCTTAGAGCACTTCCTAATTTTCTTTCCATTTTCTAAGATCTCTTCCATGCATGGGGAGTTTGGATTCAAACTTCCACATGGGCCATGGATCATAAAACTCTTTACTAAATCAAATAACTCAGTACCCTGTTCAGGTATTCTAGCACTAATGCCTCTATTATCAACATCTTCCGATGTCAATAACTTATCCTCTTCACTAAGCGTCAAAAGCAAATGAATATGAGGAAGGCCTCTGCCTTGATTCTCTACAGGATACATCCAGGCATTGACACTTCCAAATATTCTCTCTTTTACTATTTGCTGCATAACAGCCTTGACTTTCAAATGAAAGACTCTAACAACTAAGTCTGGTCTATCGCTAGGAACTTGTCTAGGAAACAAATTATCTAAAATCTCAGACCATCTAGGATTACATGTCATAGTCAAGAAGAGATCTGGATTACCAAACCTTCTGACTATGGCCATAGCATCTTGGAAATGCTTCTCAACATATCTAGGACTGTTTGTTACACTTGGTGGAAGTATTACCTTCCGACCAAGGGGCAAACCTAATTCTAAGGATCTATTAAACATAATGTTATCTATATTCTTATATGCCTCAGCACATATCTTTTTTTGATTCATACGAATCCATCTAAGTCTATCTCCTTCTATTTTCACATACTCATCTACGCAATACTGTTGAAAGAGTTTGCCTCCATGTAAAATGGGATTAAACTCATTTCGTATTGCCAAACTACAGCAGACATACTGCAGCCTAGTAACTCTTCTAGTACTATTACTCTGCTTTAGCTCTGGATGCCAACCAAGAGTACCACGCGGATAAAAAAGCGGGTAAGTCATTGGTGTCACCATTGCGTCAGCACTATTCAAAATCTTTAACTCTTTTCCATGTTGTCTTACGACAACCTTTGCATCTGGTACTTCCCCGTCTGCGCCGGGTACATACACAGCTGCAATCTCATTTGCTCTTGGTACATTGTACCCTAATCTTCTATCTAATTGCCTTCCGGTTTCAAACAAAAGTTTGATCTCGGATGGCTCTCTGTTCTCTAATCCTTTCGAATTCAGAAGATTCCTCTTCCTTCATCATCATATAAGCCTCAGCAAAAGGGTTTCCCCTTCTAATAATCTCATATACACATCTAAGCAATTCAGGGTCAACTCCGGCATTAGCCTTTGTCATCGCCCTCATTGCCTCAGCGGTATCTACGATGAAGATCTGCCCGTAAGCAGGTTCATCGCCTAAATCTGGATTCAAAGCTATGTTCAGTTTGTGATATACTTGACCGTATATGCGAAAGCAATACGGCCCTCTTCTGCTAGGAAATCTATGTCTAAGTGGATTCATTGAAGCGAAGGACACGCTACTATTCAAATGACGAATATTGTCAAAGAAATTCACATGCCTTGCATCAATTCTCAGAAACAAATTTTTCAATTCTTCAGGAAAATCCTGCTCTGGTATATTCAAATTAACAACTTTACCATGATGGCAACAGTCATTAAATGAATTACCTCTAGTCTTCTCTTCAGCAAAATGCAAAGCACCGCAGTGCATGCATTCAATACTAAGATTACTAAGTTTATTCTCAATTGCTAATTCTAAACAACCTGCTTGATACTTTCGTACAGCAGGTTGATCTAAGCTCTTTTCTTTTTTCTCTTATCTTCTAGTCTTTTTTCTCGTTCTTGCTCAGATTCAAGCGATCTTTTAATTGCCATCCTCTGTCTATTTTTCTCAAGTCTAAGATTTCTATGATTCTCGTCCTCGAGGGACCTCAGAGACTGTTGCCTCTCTTTTTGACTATTTAATCTATGATTTCTAAGATTCTCATCCTCAAGGGATCTCAGAGACTGCTGTCTCTCCTTTTGACTATTTAATCTAAGATTTCTAAGATTCTCATCCTCAAGGGATCTCAGAGACTGCTGTCTCTCCTTTTGACAATTTAATCTAAGATTTCTAAGATTCTCATCCTCAAGGGATCTAAGATACTCGTGTCTCTCTCTATCACTGTTTAATCTAAGATTTCTAAGATGCTCAGGTTCCTCAGCACGGGATCTTCTTTTCCTGGCGGCGGCACTGGAGAAGCTTTGTTCGTTGACGGCACTGAAGCAGCTTTGGTCGTTGGCAGCACGTGAGAAGCTTTGGTCGTTGGCGGCATTGAAGCAGCTTTGGTCGTTGGCGACAGTTGAATAGCATTGGTTGTTGACGGCAATAGAGCAGGTTTGGTCGTCGGCGGCAGTGGAGTAGCATTGGTTGTTGACGGCATTGGAGCAGCTTTGGTCGTTGGCGGCACTGGAGCAGCATTGGTCGTTGTCGGCACTGGAGCAGCATTGGTCGTCCTCCATGAGCAAATTCAGCAAAGGTGTCGGCAATAAAGCGGGAACAGAAGATTTTGAAAATACAGCGTTGTTTATGTAGTATGAAGAATGTGTGGCGGTTGAGAAATGAAAAAATGCGGGTTTTTATAGTATCAGAGACTGAGTAAAATAACGCTTTATATAGTGAAGTTCTAAAGCAACAAAAATTAACTTGTCATAGTCATGTATCTTAAACTCAAGCGGCACAGACTTAAGTTCAAAGAATCAAGTTCACGGACTCAAGTATCACAGACTCAAGTGGTACAGACTCAAGTGGCACAGACTTAAGTTCACAGACTCAAGCATCACAGATTCAAGTGCCACGGACTCATGTGGCACAGACTCAAGCGGTACAGACTCAAGCGGCACAAAAATAAGTCCACAGACTCAAGTGCAATAGACTCAAGTGACACAGACTCAAGCGGCACAAACTCAAGATCGCAGACTCAAACGGCACAAACTCAAGTCCACAGATTCAAGTGCCACGGACTCAAGCGGTACAGACTCAAGCGGCACAAAATTAAGTCCACAGACTCAAGTGTCATAGACTCAAGTGACACAGACTCAAGCGGCACAGACTCAAACGCCACAAACTCAAGATCGCAGACTCAAATGGCACAGACTTAAGCGGATCAGACTCAAGCGGCACATACTCAAGTGCCATAGACTCAAGTGGGACAGACTCAAGTTCACAAACTTAAGTATCATCCCCGACTCTACCTTATCACACTTGATTTTATTCCACCTTCCTCTTCCCTCCAAAACTTTACTATAAAAGCCTTCATTTTCTTTCATTCCACACAACATTACTATAAAAGGACAGACAAACAAACAAACACACACCTTTTCTCAATTATATAATTTTTTTAATTAAATTAATAATTTAATTAATCTAAATATTTTTAATTCAATTAATTAATTAATTTAAATTAAACTAATTAATTAAATTAAATAAAAAATATTTAAATTAATTAATTTTAATTTAATAATTTAATTTATTTAATTTAATAGGTCACTCTAATGGGTGAAAGTGCAGGTTCAGCAGCCGTTTCAGCACTAGCTGTTAGCCCTTTAACTACCGAATTATTACATGGAGCAATTACAATGTCAGGGTCAGCAACTGCGGGTTGGGCCATCCACCGATTAAAGGGAGTAATTCCCCAATGGGATATGATCAATATAGCTGATTATATTCGATGTAATAAATTAATTGCTGATCAGGTTATTTTAAATTAATTAATTTAATTTAATTTAATTTGATTTAAAGGATTTGGACGATGTCCTCGCCCTTCTCCCAATGGCTGAACGTTTACGTGTACAGGCAGCAGATTTTCATGCATTTAGAAGTTCCCAACGTGCATGCAATCTTCAGGAACATATTCCTGATTGTTTAAATCATGGAGGGCCAATGACTTCCCCTGAATTGTTGTCATGTTTTCGAAATGAATTAAATTTTAGTGAAAATCCTTTGTTTTGGAGGGCATTAGCTGCTGAAGTAAGAAATTTATATTTAATTAAAATTAATTGATATAATAGTTGGGAGTTTCTAAAATGATTGTAGATGGGGAATTAATTGTTGACTCAGGCGTTGAGTTGATTAAACAAGCTGCTCGTGTTCCTATAATGACTGGAGTAGCAAGGAAGGAATGGGCTCATAAAAAACGTTGGGAGATTGAATAATATTTTTTATAAATAATAAACTTTAAAATCAGAATTATTAAATAAACTTTATGATCAGAATTAAAACTTTAAAATCAGAATTAAAACTTTAAAATCAAAATTAAGTTTAAATATGTATCTCTCCCCTTTAGCTTCTTTCTACCATTTTTATCGTTACTCAAACTTAACCCGTTTCCAAGCTGAAGAAAGTGTGCGTAAAATAATAGAAAATGCTTTTGCTGAAACTCTCTCCCATCGCATCTCAAATTCAACAATTGACCTAATTTCTAATGCAACATTTTTGAGATATATTCAAGCAATTTTATTTAATATATTTTTTAATTTACTTATTTTAATTAAAGGATTTAGAAATTAATTATGATATGCCTTCAGTAGTTGCTCGCCTTCAAGACTTAGAATCTGATGTAGAATTTGTTTCTCCATGTCAAAGTGAAGTTGAGGCTTATGTAATGAATGGAATACCTGTTTTTACTTACTCTTTTGATTATGTACCCAGAGGTTCTGTAGTAGAGGACGACCGCCGTTTTTATTCAATGTTTGGAAATGCGCCCGTTGCTTTAAAACGAAGAGATCAACACTTAAAATGTAAAAAAATTAATAAATTTTAATTAATTAAAATTTTTAAATTTAAGCCCATAGACTTGAAGCATTCCATGGCCTAGACCATGCATTTATTTTTACACAAGGATATTCTTCCAATTTTCATATAGAGCCTTTTAGTCGCAGGGATAAAACAATGTCTCGCCTTCTAACAAAGTTTATTTTTCCTTCCTTTAAGTTTATTAAGTTTTAATTCTGATTTTTTATTAACAGAATGATAGCCAATTTTGTAACGACTGGGGACCCTTCAACAGAGAATTTTACTTGGCCTGCGAATACTAATGAATCGATGCATTATATATCGTTGGATTTACCACCAAAGTAAACCTTGAATTAAATTATTTAAATTAATTAAATTAATTTTAAATAATTAAATATTTAATTTAATTAAATTAAATAATTAAAATAAATTAATTAAAATAATTAAAAGAATAATGCGTGGAGATATACATTCCCCTTCTCCTTCTTTTTGGAATAATGAAGTACAAATGTTAGCAAAATATCAATTGGCAGATTCTGTTAGTAGAGCTAATGAACATGCAGCTAGTGAATTGTATGTATTCTTTCTTCTTTTATTTTCTTTTTTTCAGAACATGGGAGGAAAGAATGCAACTTAGAGCATACAAAAGAGCATGGTATGCTCTTTGGGTATTTGTTTTTGCACTTGCAATAATTATTTGGTTAATTATTGTTTGTGCTGTATGTCATTGGAGTAGAACACAAAGTGATAAGGCTTATGATAATATTGTTATTGAAAGATAAAAATTTTTTTATTATTTAAATAATTTTTTTATATTTAAATGATTTAATTTAATTGATCTCAATAACGCAATTTTATTCATTAGATTATAATTAAGTTTAATAAACTTGAAATCAGAATTTTTTAATAAACTTAAAACTTGAAAACAGCATTTTTTAATAAACATGAAACCTGAAATCAGAATTTTTTAATAAACTTAAAACCTGAAATCAGAATTTTTTAATAAACATGAAACCTGAAATCAGAATTTTTTAATAAACTTGAAACACATGTGTTCTATTCACAAATAAAAAAATAAAAAGAACTTAAATAATTTTAATTTAGTATACCCGTATTTAATATTTAAAAATAATATCAAATTAATTATTATTTTCTTTTACCAAACGTTTCTTTTTAACATTTTTATTATTTTTTAATAATTGTTGATTATTTGAATTAGTATTAATAAATCTAGCATTTCCAGTCATTTCCTGAGTTGACGGACTAGGGAACAAAATTAATTAATTTAATTTATTTTAATTAAATGAACCTATAAGTTCCTTGATTTGCTCTCTTTTTCCCTGTACAGACAATAAAGAAATTAAGCAAAATACCCAATGTTAAACACAAAATAATTAATACAACACCTAATGCTATAAAGCTGTATAAAGACATTGGTTGTTGTGTTTCAATCTTTTTTTATTTAAAAGAAAATAATTAATTTAATTACTAATTAATTAAGTAATTAAATTAATTAATTAAATAATCTTTAAAATAATTAATTTAATTAAATAAGAAAATAATTAATTAATTTAATTAAAATTAATTAAATTAAAATTAATTAATTAATTAAATTAAAATTAATTAATTAATTAAATTAAAATTACCAAACGAATACATAAATCTCCAGTATAACCAGCCAAACATTCACAGTCATGTGTTGCAAACTGTGACAATTAAAAAATAATAAATTAATAAAATTAAAAAGAACTTCCTTCCCGTCAACGCCTATGACTACCCTTGGCCGAATACAACGACCATGGACACAGTTATGTAGTGTTCTATTTAAATTGTCTGGATAGCATAGATTGGGTAGTTGACAATAAACACCAATAAACCCTTGGAATTAATTTAATTAAATTTTAATTAATTTAATTAAATTAAAAATACACACCTTTAGTACATTCACATTTGAAGGTACCTGGCCAATTATGACAGGTACCATTATTTTTGCAAATTGAGGGCAAATCTGTGAAGCATTCGTTTATGTCAATCTCACAATTTTGGCCCTTTAAACAATTTTTAAAAAAATATTTTTAGTTGGAAAGTTGATGTATTTTTAAGGGAAATAAACTTAACATTAAAGAGATAAATAAATAAATTTTAAAAAAATTAAAAAAAAATAAAGGACAAGTAAAAATGGATTTATTAGTCTTTTTCTTGTTCTAATAAATCTAAATAAATAAATAAATAATTTTACCTTATACCCAGTCCCATTACAATCACATTTAAATCCATTAATTTTGTCTATACATCTTCCTTTTCCACAAATAAAATTTAATTTATTATTCAATTTAAAATTTCTTTTTTCTTCACATTCGTCAATATCAACCTCACAATTTTCCCCAATAAATCCAGGAATACATTGGCACTCAAATCCACTATTATTTTTTGAAAGACATGTCCCCCCATTTAAACAAGGCTCTCCCACACAAAAGTCTAAACGTTTTTCACAAAATAAACCCCAAAAGCCAGGATGGCATTGGCATTGATGTGTTGATATATTCTGTTGAATACAGTAACCATTATTTTGACAGGGGTCTTAATTAATTAATTTTAATTAATTTTTAAATAATTAATTACGTTGTGTGCATATCCCCCCAATTTCACAGTTTTTACCCTCAAAAAAGGTTGGACATTGACAATTAAATAAACTTGAATTATTTAATTCTTCTTCTTTTGTTGCAGCATTATTTAAAGGAAAACAAGTTCCCCCATTTAGACAAGGCAATTCTTCTGTACACATATTTATTGGTGTAGAGCAAGTACGCCCACGCCAACCGGTATAACACTTACATCTGTTAATTTAAAAATTTAATTTTAATTTTTTTATTTTTAATACTCTTTGCTTTATTTAATTTTTATTTAATTTTATTTTTTTAATTTAAAGTTTATTTAAATTTTTGTCATGAAAATATAAGAGACTTTAGGTAGACCTACCAATTAAAAATTAAATTATTTTATTTATTCTTATTTTTTATTTCTTTTTTAAAGATTGACACTTTATTATAGAGCTGTTTAAGTACAGAAATAAATAATTTACAAACCTCAGTTAACCCCTTTAAAATTAATTTAAATTAAAAAGCACCTATGTCCTCCCCAAACATTTTCGCATTTTCCATGACCAGAACAGGGTAAAGAAGAATTATTATAATATCCACAATAATCAGTAAAATCTTCACAAAATCTTCCAGAATATTCTTTCGGGCAATCACAACGAAAATTGTCAGAATTAATGTTAACACATTTTCCACCGTTTAGGCAAGGCATTTCAAAGCAAGGATTATTAAATTCTTCACAAAATTGTCCAGAAAAATTGGGAGGACATAAACAATTTATTTTATTCTTAAATTAAATATTTAAATAATTAATTAAAAAAGAAGAAGAGAGAAAAAAGCAGTCGCTTACTAAAGAAAGGAATAAGCAAAGCAAGAGAGAAAAGTTTGAGAAAATAAACTTACTCTATGCTCTCTGCCTTTGTCTTTAATTTAATTAACTTTACCTTTGCTTAGTTTTTCTAACATAACTTTTTTTTTAAATTAGGTAAAAATATAAACTAAAATTTAAAAAATAGAGCATAGTCTAGTCAATAAAAAGGAAAAAGAAAGATTTCTGAAAATAATTTTTAAAAAATTTAAAAATTAAAAGAATCAAGTCTAAGCATGAAAATAGAGCTTTTACAAGACTTTGGACGAGACCAAAAAATAGATGGTTGTAAAAACATTTTTAAAAAAATAAGGAAAGGATTTTTAAGAGTCTAAGTTAATTTTTAATAAAAAAGAAAAATTTTTTTCTCCTACATTTTCACCACTTTCCAAGCATTTTCCCCCATTTTCACAAGGATTATCAACACATTTAATATTCTTATTAAATTGACAATATTTTCCAATAAATCCATTATTACATTTACATTTAATTGTTAAATTATTTATTAATTCTATACATTGACCATTATTATTACATGAAGTATTTTTACATTTATTTAATTCAGGGTCCATTATTTCTTTGCATTTTGGACCAGTAAAGCCAGGTAAACATTGACAATGAAAACCATTAATCTTTTTATTAATTTAAATTTTATTTTATTTATAAAATAATTTTTAATTTTTTTAAAAAATATAAAACTCCCAAATTTTTAAAAAATAAATAATTTATTTATTTATTTAATTTAATTAATTAATTAAATAATTAATTTTTTAAATTAATTAATTAATTAAATGATTAATTTTCTAAATATTAATTTAATTTAATTAAATAAATTAATTAATTAAATTAATTATTTAATTAAATTAATTAAAAAATAAATTACATCATCAATGCATTGTCCATTAGGTAAACATTCAATATTTCCATTAATTGTTTCACATTCATTTATTTGAATCTTAAAAGAGAATTAAAATAAAATTAATTAATTAAAAATAAACCTGACAATATTTCCCTTCAAACCCCATAGGACAAAGACAATTAAAATCATTAAAAATATCTTCACAACGTCCCCCATTTAAACAATAATTAAATTTACATAAATCAATAGACTGGCATAAACCTACTAAACTTTGAATATTTAATTGTTGTTCTAGTAAAAAATATTTTTTTTTAATTTTTAATTCTGAGGAAGAGTTAATAAATGTTAGAGGAGGTAGTGAAGAAAAACGAACATTTTTTAGACAACCCTTTAAAATAAAAAAATTAATTAAATTTAATTAAATTAAATATTTAAATAATTAATTAAAAAAGAAGAAGAGAGAAAAAAGCAGTCGCTTACTAAAGAAAGGAATAAGCAAAGCAAGAGAGAAAAGTTTGAGAAAATAAACTTACTCTATGCTCTCTGCCTTTGTCTTTAATTTAATTAACTTTAACTTTGCTTAGTTTTTTTAACATAACTTTTTTTTAAATTAGGTAAAAATATAAACTAAAATTTAAAAAATAGAGCATAAAACCAGCTTTATTAAAAAATTAAAGTTTATAAAATTCGACCCATTTTTTGACTAATTTTTTGGAAAATGCTTAAAATAAGGGCTCTCGTCTTTAATTATTTTTCCTTTTAAAATAATTAAATAAAAATATAATTTAATAAAAAAACAACCTTAAAACCTTCTTCACTTTCTGTTCTTCCAATAATAATTTTTGTTTTTTCGTTTTTAATAAAATTATCAAAAAATAAAATTTTTTCCTCATTTTTACCAAATTCTTCTTCAATTAAATCATCAATAATTAATTTAAAAATTTTATTTTCATTTTTAAAAATTAGTTTATGCCAAATTCCATTGTTTAATAAATTGTTTGAATTAAAACAATTAAATTTATTAAAACAAATATTTAAATAACCATTAAAAAAATTAATAGAAAAATTAATAGTTTGGTTAGTTGATGTACCCACTGACGTCTTAAAATTAAAAAATAAAATTTATTTAATTAAATAAAATTTAATTTAATTTATTTTTAATTAATTCAAAGCCTTAATTATTTAAAAAAATAAAATTAAAACCAATTCAAACAAATTCCCATTTTCTGTCCTTGTCATAACCTCCAAGGTTAAATTAATGTTTGAATAATTCTCTTCATCTTCTTCTTTAATATTTAAATTTTTAATTAAAGGAATATTAAAGGTTAAAGGGTTAATTAATAAATAATGAAGAGAACTTGATGTTGTTAAACTAAAAAAATTTTTAAAAAATTAAATTAAATAGTTGGGACAAAATGTCTTTTTTATTTTATTTTTTAAAGTTTAATTTAAAGTTTAATTAATTTTTTACGTTGCAATAGATGTACAAATAAACCCTTCATTATTACCAATATTTTCACATGTTGACCCATTTGGACAGAGTAGGGAAGAATTAAAACAAAAATTAAATTCATCACAGAGAACACCCTATAATTAAATTAAATTAAATTAAATTAAATTAAATTAAATTAAATTAAATTAAATTAAATTAAATTAAATTAAATTAAATTAAATTAAATTAAATTAAATTAAATTAAATTAAATTAAATTAAATTAAATTAAATTAAATTAAATTAAATTAAATTAAATTAAATTAAATTAAATTAAATTAAATTAAATTAAATTAAATTAAATTAAATTAAATTAAATTAAATTAAATTAAATTAAATTAAATTAAATTAAATTAAATTAAATTAAATTAAATTAAATTAAATTAAATTAAATTAAATTAAATTAAATTAAATTAAATTAAATTAAATTAAATTAAATTAAATTAAATTAAATTAAATTAAATTAAATTAAATTAAATTAAATTAAATTAAATTAAATTAAATTAAATTAAATTAAATTAAATTAAATTAACCATCCATCCAGCTTCACAAACACATTCAAAATCATTAAATGTATTAAAACAATTACCATGTTCACTACAACCATTTTTATTATTTAATTTATTTAATAAACAAATATCATCAGAAAGAGTTCCCTAAATAAATATTTAATTAATTTAAGCTTTTAATATTTTTTAAAAAAATTTTTAAAAAATTAGAATTTAAAGGGAACTATTAGAGACCATTTAAAGTGTCTAAGGGTCTCCTAATATTTATCTAAAATTAATAATAAAATTAAATTAAATTTATTTACATTAATTAAGTTTTGTTCAGCCAATAAAACTCCAAATAAGTCCACAAATTTATTTGAATTATTTTTTAAATTTTCTTTCCCTAATTGAACAAAATGTTGATTAATTCGAAAATCCTTTTTTTAATTAAATTAAATTTAATTAATTTAATTTATTTATTTATTAACTTACTTGAATTATTCCTTTAAAATAATTATTACTATTTTTATTATATAAAGTATTATTTAATTGTCCAACAATTAATTGATCAGCTAATAATGGATGAGCAAATGGACGGTTCAAAGTTGTTGAATTTTCTTTTAATTTATTTTAATTTTTTAATCTTTATTTGACCCTTTTTTAATTAAAGTTAAAAAAAAAAAGACAAAATGTCAAAATTTAAAAATAGTAAAAATAAACTTTTTTGTTAAATTATAATTAAAATTAAATTTATTAACCTAGTTTGTTGTCTATAATTAAATTTATTTGATTACCATCTCGTTTAATTTCGAATAGATGAAGTAAATTATCGTTTAACTTGACTATTAAAATTAAAATTAAATTATTAATTTATTAATTAATTAATTTATTTAATTAAATATTTAATTAATTAATTAATTAAATAAATAATTAATTAAATAATTAAATAAATTTATTAATTAAATAATTAATTAATTAATTAAAAATTTATTTATTTATTTAATTTTTTAATTTAATTAAAATTAATTTAATTGTTTAATTTAATTAATTAATTACATTAATTAAATATTTACCTTTATTATCAATTTCTAGTTGATTAATTAATTTACCCCCCAATCGAATATTTAATTTAGGAGTACTACCATTATTAATTAATTCAGCCATAATAAAAGTATTTAATATTTCTTCTCCATCAGAATTATTATTTAAATTATTTATTTCCCCCAAAAAGAAAAGTAATGAATTTGTTTGTTGATTTGTACGAAAAATAAACTTGAAAAAGTTTTATAAATTAAATTTAAAAAAAAGTTTATTTTTTATTTAAAGTTTATTTTTAAAGTTTAATTTTAAACTTTCCCTTAAAACTTGAATAAATACCCCACGCCTTTAATTATTAAAATAATTAAATAAAAATAAAATATTGGTAAATAAAGGGATGGAATTTTTTTTTAATTAATGGGTATTTACTAACAAATTCTGAAATAATATTTTTTTATATTTTTTTAATTTAAAAAAATTTTTTTAATTTTAATAAAAATATTTATTTACATTAATATTTGTAATTTCTGAAATTAATAATTTATCTTCAGCAGTTAAAGAAAACTAAATTTAAATAAATTAAATTAATTAAAATAAAAATTACCAAAGCAAAGGAAGGTTTATTATTATAACCAAAAGTAACTTCATTAATTTTTTCCTTACAATTTGGGAGTAAATAAGGTCTAAAATTAATATTTAATTTTTTAAAAATATAATTAATTAATTTACTTTAAGCATTGACACCCAAAATGGTCCCATAAATCAATACAAGTACCATTATTTAAACAATTTTCTTTTAAATTACATTGATCTTGTCGTATACAGATAGGGGAAATATTGAAAGCTCCTCTTTTAAATTTAAAAATAAATTTAAAATTTAATTTACTCATATTCGGAGGTTAAGGTTTCTCCATTTAAAACAACAGAACGCATACAACCAACAAAATAGTTATTCTCTATTTTATACCTTCCAAAACGAATATTCCAAATATCAGAAAATAAATAATTAATGCTCAAAATTTGACGAAATAATAAACTTAAACCTTAAAATTATTTTAAAGAATATTAAATCAGAATTAAAACTTAAAATTAATGGGAATAGTAAATCAGAATTAAAACTTTACGAAATGGGAATAATAAATCAGAATTAAAACTTTCCGGAAATAAATCAGAATTAAAACTTAGTGTATATAAAAAATCAGAATTAAAACTTTCCGGAAATAAATCAGAATTAAAACTTAGTGTATATAAAAAATCAGAATTAAAGCTTTCCGGAATTAAACCAGAATTATAAAAATAAACTTACTTTCAGAATGAATTAATTCATATCCAGTTTCTTCTTTATTAGACCATATTCTTAACGTATACCAATCAGCATCATTTAATTTAATAGAAAAAGGAGTATTATTATCATTTATTTTATTTATTCCTTCTAATGTATTATTTTCAATTTTATTTAATTTTAAAAATAAAATTCCATTAATAAGTCCAAAGGAAAATCTTTAATTAAATTTTTAAAAAATTAATTAATTAATTAAATTACAATAATTCTCCCAACAAAGTTTCTGTACTAATTAAATGAGCATTGTTTAAAGTTGTACGGAAAGTTAAGTTTAAATTAAAAACTTTTTTATTCTTTTTTTGTTGAATTAATAATAAAGAGAAAGTATTAAAACCTAAAACTTTGTTTTCAAATGAATTTGTTGATAAACAATTTTTAGCAAAACAAGGCTGAAATAATTAATTAATTTTTTTTTATTTTTTTAAATTATTTTTAATTTTTATTTACAGGTTTTTTAATGTTACATTGGTGACCTAAATAATTAATTGAACATAAACATTTTGATTTTTTATTATTAATAAATAGACATTTAATTGTAGTGTTTAAAGCACATTCACTACAATTTTGGACAAATTCCTAAAATTAATTAAAATTAATTTTAATTAAAATTAAATTTAATTAATTTTTAATTTTTTAATTAATTTAATTTTAATTAATTTTAATTTAAATTAAAATTAAAAAATTAATTTTAATTAAATTAAAATTAAATTAATTTTAATTAATTAAAAAATTAATTTTAATTAATTAAAAAATTAATTTTAATTAAATTAAAATTAAATTAATTTTAATTAATTAAAAAATTAATTTTAATTAAAATTAAATTAAAAAATTAAAATTAATTCTAATTAAAAAATTAATTTTAATTTAATTTAAATAATTTACTGTTTCATTTAATTCTGTATAAATATTAAAATTAGTTAATTGTTGATTAAATAAATTTTTAACATCTTCTTCTTCTTCTTCCAATGTTGAATTAATTTGTTGATTAAAAGAAGGTATTATTGTTGTAATTGTTTGGTTGTTATTTTCTTTTTCTTCTTCTTTTATTTTAATTAACTTTAAAAAAAAATTTTAAAATTTTTTAAATTTTAAAATTAATAAATTTATTTATTTTTACATTTATTGAACTTAAAAGTTCTGATTTTTCTGTTGTTTCTGAAGAAAAATGTTCTCCTCTAATTATTTGTTCAAAGGTTAGACGCAAAGGTCTGTCACACCAAATGCCTATTTTAATAAAAAATAAATTAAATAATATTTAAAATATTTTTAATTAATTTATTTTGCAAGGTTTATGCCGACAAATATTTTTTTGAAAAATCCTTATTTAAAGAAAAATATTTGACCATTTTTTCAAAATTAGCCTTATGACCATTTTGTCCCTTACCCTTTTTCACAAGCGCAAGGTTTTAGGTTTCACAAGGAGTTAAAGGAAATTAAAAAAAATTAATTTTATTAAAAAAAAATTATTTTAGCTTAATAAAAAATATTAAAAAATCACCAGTAAATTTATCAGTACATTCACAAAATGTTTCATTATTTTTAATTAAATTAAATAATAATTGTTTGCATTTTCCTCCATTTAAACACCGTTTCCCTTTAACCAAACATTCATCAGAAATTAATAAATTGGTTAAATTATTTTTAAATAATTCACAATATACTCCATTAAAGCTGTAAAATTGTTTAAAAAAATTTTATTAATTTTTATTGACTCGCTAGGACAAAAACAATAAAACTTTGAGCCTAGTTGCACGCATTCGCCTCCATTTTGGCATTTTTCTGATTTATTAAAATTACAATTGGATTCTTTTAATTCACAGAAAATAACTTCTTTGTCTCCTTCTTCATTCTACGTTGAAAAAAAAAATTTTTTAATTAAAAAAAATTGTTTAATTAATTTAAAAATCAAAGCAATGTATGGGAGACTTTTTAATATTAGAAAAAGGGCATTTTATTTAAAATTAAAAAAAATTTTTTTCTTAAAGAAAAACACTTAATGTTTATAAAAATAATTTTTCCATTATTTAAAGAATATTTTAAAATTTTTAAATAATTATTTTGTAATTAAAAATAAAAATATATTTACAGCATTTTTAGGTTTATTAATGCAAGCACACTCTTCTTTTCCAGAAGTTGAATTTTTAAATAAATTAAATGGAGGGGGACAATTTATATTTGTAGTTTTATTAATTAATAATGATGGTAAATGACAGAATTTACCTTTAAAAAAATAAAATTAATTTAAAAAAAGGAATTTAAAAAACAGACCTTTTTAAAGGGTATAAATTAATTAAATTAATTAATTAAATCTAAATAATTAATTAATTAATTTAATTAATTAATTTAAATAATTAATTAAATAAATAAATTTTTGATAGGAAAATTAATTAATTAAATTAACTCTGTAATTAATTTGTAAAAATAAAATAAAATGTTTTTAATAAATATAAGCATTAATTAATTAATTGATTTTTCTTTAATTGTTTTTATAAATTTAATATTTTTTTTTCTCGTTTAAAATTAATTATTTAATTTTCTTTTATTTTTTAAAAATTAATTAATTAATTTAAATAAATTTAAATTAATTTATTTAATTATTTATTTAATTATTACCCAGTTAAAAAGGTCTGTTTTTAGAATTATTTTTACCATTTAAAAAGATAAAAAAAAGTTTATTTAATTTAACCATTAAATCCTTGAGAACATTCACATTGAAATGAACCAAAAATATTTTTACAAATTCCCCCATTTTTGCATAGAATTTCTCTCCCCCCATTTTCAATACATTCGTTAACGTCTTCTTCACATTCTAAACCTTTAAAACCTGGCAAACATTCACAAACATCATTTAAATTATTTTCTTTTATTTGGGTTAATTTTTTGCATTTTCCTCCATTTTTACAATTTATTGAACATTTAGATTGACATAAATCACCAATAAAATTATTTCTAAAAATTAATTAGAATAAATTAATTAAAATTAAAATAAATTTAATGAAATATTTTTTTTTAATGGAAAAGGTCATAGATGATGAAATTAATTTTTAAATAAAGAAATCAAATGGTTTTTTCAAGTTTCACTTTATGCCCTTTATTTATTTCTAAAGTGTCGGCAACTGTTTATTTTATTTATTTATTTATTATGAAAGAATGTCTACCAAAATAAAGTCTAAATATTATTAAAGTGCAATTAAATTAATATTAAAGGAAAAGTATTTTATTAAATTAATTCATTTAAATAAATTGTATTTTTTAAATGTATTTAAATATTTTATTTTTTATTCTTTTTCCTATCTGTGAAGTTGTAATAATAGTTTATAAAACAAATCAACGTTTTAGTTATTTTAAATTGTTTGATGGAATTAATTTAACAGAAATACAATATAAACAATATAGTGAAGATAGAAATAAAATTAATTTGGACATGACATTAGAACTTAAAGAAGATATTGGTAAAATTTATATAAGAACACTAACGTATGAAGAAGTTGAAGTTTACTCCACTGAAGATGCAGAAATTAATGAAAATGGGATAAAGAAATTTAATATTTCAGATTTATTTGATAAAGATTGGAGAAATGGATTTTCAATTAGTGGAAAATCCTCAAATGGATTATCCTACAATGTAATTAATTTTTAACCATAAACTTGAAGTGTAAAGGTGAAGCATTATTGACTCTTCGATATATTCCAAGTTTCTAGTCTAAAGCTTTAACCAGTCGACCACGCACTCCCTCAAGTTTATTTAAAAGTTTAAATGTTTTGTTTGTTTATATTTATGTTTAAAATGTTTTAAGAAAGTTGCAACTTTAAAATAAACTTTTTAACATATATTTTGTTTCAGTTAACACAACTAATTGTTAGTCCACTTTTTCGCTCTAAATTAAATTTTATTCCAACTGAACCAATAAAAAATAAAAATAATAAAGATGAATTAATACAATTAGAATGGGATTTAAATATAGAAGAAAAAAGTTTAATTAAAATCTGTATAAAATTTAAAAACAAAGGAAAATATTTAATTATTGCAAAAAATAAATTATATTATTTTTTAAAATTTACTATTAAAGTTGGAAAAAATAGTAGAGAAGGGAAATGTGTTCAGAAAATGTTAAATAATTTAGAGGAGAAAGACATGGAATATTTAGGCAATGTTAAAAGGGGAATAGAAATTTTAATAATTCCATTTACTAAATTAAATAAAAAAAAATTTAAAAAATTAAATAAAGGTTTAAAATTAAATTAATTAAATTTATTTAATATTTTTAGAAACTAAATTTATTTGTTTGATTGAATTACAAAGATTAGTTAAAGGAAGACCTAATATATATGACTTATTAAGACTTTATGCCTTCCCTTTAATAGAACCTTTATTTGATGATGAACACTATGAATTTAAAATTGTTAAAATGAATGAAGAAATTAATGCAGGTAATTATTTAATTTAATTTTAATAAAAGAAAAGAGTTATTTAATTTTTAAGCTAATAATGAATTAATTCATTACAACCCTGACACTGAAGAAAATATAAAAGAAATTAAAATTCCAACAAGCTCTAAATTAAGTACAGAAAAGAATATTTTTAAAAATTATTTAAGTCCAAGAGAAGTAAAATCAACTTCTAAAAATTTAATTCTTCAAGATTTACAACGATGGTTTTTAATTGGAAATAATTATTATTTAATGAATAATGATGGAATGGCTGAAGAAGTTGAAAATATGTAGTAGTAATTAGAAAGAAAATTTTAAAAATTAAATTATTTATTTTTAAGAAAATTAAACCTATTTTTAGTTTTTAATTAATTAATTCTGTGTTTAAATATATTATTTATTTTAATGTTTATCATATTTAAAACTTGAATTAAATAAAACTTGGAGGTAAAGGAAAATTATAAGAGGGTCGTTTCGGTGCGGTCGTGTTGGAATGATAAAAGGGGTTTTTTAGCTTTTTATATAAAAAACTATATTAATTAATTAAAAAATAAATATTTAAATAAAATTAAATATTTAGACTTTAAAAATATTATTTTTATTAAAAATAGCCTATTTTAATTATTAATTAATTAATTATTTAATTAAATAGCTACCTGCATTCACATTCAAATTCCCTAATTCCTTCAGAATTTAATTTAATAAAACATGTCCCTCCATTAAAACAAACATTTGACTGACATTTCTCTCTTTTTTGATTTAATAATTCAATTGAATTTAATAAATGGTTGTCAGAAGTTTGAGCAATAATTTCAGCTTTTAATAAATTTTTTTTAAAAATTATTTTTATTAGAAAAAAGCTTACCTTTTGTACTAATAGAATAAAATAAAAAAAATAAAAAAATATTAAAATTAGTTGAGAAGAAAAAAATTAATTTAAAATACATTATTTATTTATTTAATAATTAATAATTAAATTAAAAGAAAATAAATAATTACAAAAAAATTATATATTTTTTTTAATATCTAAAAAATAAAACGGAGATATTTATCAATTAAAAATATATTTGAATTAATAAAACAAATATTATGCAAATTAAAGAAAATTAAAATAAAAATAAAATAAAAGGCTAACATTAAAATAAATAGATAAATTTATTCTTCAAGTTTATTTATTTCTAAGTTTATTTTCTTTTCAAGTTTATTTTTTTAAAGTTTATTATTTATAAGTTTATTATTTCTAAGTTTATTTTCTTAAGGTTTATTTTCTTCAAGTTTATTTTTTCTAACAATAAGTTTATTTTCTTAAGGTTTATTTTCTTCAAGTTTATTTTTTCTAACAATAAGTTTATTTTCTTAAGGTTTATTTTCTTTTCAAGTTTATTTTTTAATATATTCTAATTTAATTTAAATAAATTAAAGTTTTAGTGTATATTTTAGTAGTCAAAGTTAATGGGGGAATTAACATTGTATTATTTAATTTAAATAATAATAAATAATTATTATTTACATCAAAAATAAATATACAAATATTTTAGAGAGGATTTAAAGATTATAAAAATAGAAAAGGACGAAAATATTTTGTCAATATAATAAATACTCAATTAAAAATAAATAAATAAATACATAAATATTTAAAAATAGGGGAAAATATAAAATAATAATATTTTAGATTTTTTAAAAATAAAAATAAATTAAACAGAGAACTAAAAAAATTTAAAAAAATTAATTATTTGTTAAAATATATTTTTTATTTATTTTAGAAATAATAGTGTAAGCATTTACTTAGCAGTAATGACCATTAAATAAATAAATATATTTAAATAAATAGAAGAGAGATCAGTAAATAATATTCACAAAAAATTAGAAGGAAATCTCAAGTATGTAAATAAAGAAAAAAGATATTTTAAAAACAAAAGAAAAATTAAATAAAAAAATAAATAAAAGTAATGAAGGAAAAGGGATGTATAAATAACCTAAAATTGCTTTTTATTTTATTTATTTTTCGATTTTCTTGTTAATATTATTATTTTAATTTTATTTCTTTTTTAAGGCTATTAAATAAATTAAAATTTAAAATTAAAAAAAATTTTTTTTTAAATATTTTTTTGGTGTATTTAATTAATTTAATTATAAATAATTAAAAAGAATAAATAAATGAAACTAAAAATAAAAGGAAAAATTAATAAATTAATTTAAAAAATTAATTAATTAATTTTAAAAATTAAAAATTAATTTTAAAAATTAATTAATTAATTTTTAAAATTAATTTTAAAAATATTCAACCTTTTATTTTATTTAAACAAAAAGAGGGAAACTATTTTAATTAATTCTAAAGAAATATAATTTATTTCGTGACCTCTTAATAATTTACAAAAATAATAAAACTTTAAAAATTAAATAAAATTTAAAAGAAATTTGATACCAACGATAAATTAGAAAATTAAATAAAAAGTTTTAAAATAGGTCAAAAATATAAATAAATAAATAAATATTAAATTAAATAAAAAAAAAGATAAAATCTTTTAAATATTTAATTTTTTTAAAGGGTAAGAAATGTAGTTAAAAAATATATTCTGAGAAATAATAATTTAAAAAATTAAATTAATTAATTTAAAAAATTAAATTAATTAATTTAAATAAATAAGTAAATTAATTAATTAAAAAAGGGGTTAATTTAAATAAATAAAAATTAAGTTTTAAATAATAAAAATAATTAGCTCTTCTTATTATAATTAATTAAAAAAAAAGCTGTTCTATTAGAAAAAAAAAAGAAAATTGAGTTAAAAGACTGCGCAGTAGTAGAAGTAAATGGAAATAGGGGGGAGGATAGTGCGCATTTTTAACGAGAATTGCTAGGGCGTGAAGCATAGATAATCTATATATATTCACTAAAGTTAACTTTTTTACACACTTTACTTAATCCAGAAAAAATAATATCAAGTTATTTTTTAAGTAAATAAATAATTAATAAAATTAAATAATTAAATATATTTAATTAATTTATTTAATTATTAATTAATTTAATTAATTTATTTATTTAATTCTATTAATTTAATTAATTAATTAAATTAATTTATTTATTTAATTTTATTAATTTAATTATTAATTAATTTAATTAAATTAATTTACCTATTTAATTATTAATTAATTTATTAAATTTATTTAATTAATTTATTTATTTATTTAATTATTAATTAATTAAATTAATTAATTTAAAATTTAAAAATAATAATTAATTTAAAAAAATAATTTTATTAATTTAAAATAAAAAAAAACTTAACAAAAAATTAAACAAAAAAAAGAAATTATTTATTAGCAAATCTTTCAATAGAATACCTTGTCTGTTCATAAACAATATAGGTAATTACGCTGTAAGGAAGTTGTTTTATTGTTGCAGCCAAACAGCCTTTATATAAACCTTTAAATTAAAATTTGTTTTAGAAAATATTTATTTAAAAATAAACTTGTAAAAAATTAATTAATTTTATTTATTTTTTTTTATTTTACCAAAAAATCCTTCTCCTTTAATTGTTCTGGATAAACAATCTAATGTACCAGTATATTTTGCGTGATGATCCTTAATTTATTTTTAGTTAAAAGCAGATACTTGCGTTATTAAATTTCCATGGCTTTAATTAGTCTTTAGAAAACTTTAAAAAAATGATAAGAAAGAATTTTCAAGCAAAAATTAAAGATATAGTAGCGAAAAACTCTCGACAATGAAGAGGCTTCGAACCCACACGATACCTGATTAGAAATCAAGCGCATACCGACTTAACCACAATGTCGCTGCCCTCTTTTTCTACTTATAGATATTATTCCCGCCTATTTTTAAGGCTATTTATCTCAATCCTTGTCTATTTAATTAAAATCATAATAAAAAACAAACCTGAAGTCTAGTTCTTAAAACTTGATAAGGGAATGTTAAAATAGTAGAAGAACATTTTGAAACTGTAGAAAATAATAAATAATCCAACGGATTCTAAAATTAAATTTAATTAATTAAATAATATTTAAATAAATAAGCAAACTAATTGTGAATCCTTTGCCAATCCAAGAGAATGACAACGATAATCTTTAAGATGATTATAAATTGCAAATTGAACAGCTCCGTTAGTAGTACCAATAAGACCAGGAATATAACCCTATTAATTTTTTTTAATTAATAAAGTAGGAATTAATATAAAAATAAAGGGTTGTTCTATATTGGAGAGGAGAGGTTTTGAAAAAGATCAATTGGTAACAAGTCTTTAAATTAATCTAACCCCCACTCCTTTCTTTAAAAAATCCAAGTTTTAGTTTATCCTATTTTAATTATAAAATTAAAAATTTTTTAAAACCTTATAAAGCCCTCTCAATCCTTCTGTTCTCCAAATATTTTTAAGGCAACCAGCAAGCCCAGAAAAGTGTTTTTCAGAAGAACCAAGGTGTTCATATTGTAAACACATTCTAGTCTTGCATACCCAGAGTGGATTTGTTAAAGAAAGAATTATGCCTCCGGTGATGGAGCCAGCCAATAAATTGTCAATAAATGGATAATGTGGTGAGGTATTTGTAAATGTACGAATGCGATTATAACTATAAAAATTAATTAAGAATTTAATTTTTAAACTTATTAAGGCCAAAAACTAATAAAATAATGGAAGAAATGTCGTGATAATTTTTAAGTTGAAAATAAATACAACTAAATTCTAATTATATATCTAAAAAAACAAACAAGTGAAAGTAAAGACCCCAAGATAGTGGAGCAGCAACTACAGCAGGTGTTATTCCACGATATAAACCTTTAATTCCATTTGATGAGTAAATCTTGGTTATAGCGTCAAAATAGCTATTATATTTTGGCCTTAATTGGCTCCCTTCGTTTGCTTAAATTAATTAATTTTAGAAAAATTCTTTATTTAAAAATAAACCTGAATATCTGATTTTTAACAAATCTAAAAAAGAAGTTTAAATTTAAAAAAAAATTTAAAAAATTAAAAAAACCAAAAGGATGGCAAGTAGCTGTACTAACAAATCCTCCAGCAAGTCCACCAATAAAGTGCTCATAACCAATAAGAAGACTAGTCATTTACAGGTTTGTTAAACCATAATTTAAAATAAAAATGAATAAAAAATAAAGAAAAGTTAACACAAACATTTAAATTTTTAATAAAAAATCTGCATGTCTAACCTCTAAATTAAAATAATTTTCTGTTTCTCTAATTAAAAAATTAAATCAGAATGCCAAAAAAAGATTTTTTTATTTCTTTTTGTATTTCTTTAAATAAATTTTTTATTATTTTTTGTTATTAAAAAAAATTTTTTTTTCTATTTTCAGAAGGGATATGTTTATTATACCAACCATTGTAGACGGAACTTTACCTGCTGAACATAAGCATTGTATTAACTGTATTCTAATCAACTGTAAAGAAGACGGTTTATGTTCTCTTGTTAATTGTAATTATTGCTTTGTTCGTTTACATAAATGTAAAGTAGAGGATCACATTGCGCATGTTTGTAGAAAGGTTTATTTTCTAATTTTAAATTAATTATTTAATACAAATTAGGCCCCTTGTAAATGTCCAAACACAATTTACGGCTGTAATGTTATTCTACGTCGAGAACTTATTGCACGGCATTTGACTTTCTGTTGCGCTTCTTTAGTTTTTTGCCCGTTTGTTCGTAACCGACAGTTCTTCTCTTCGAAATCAAAAAAATTGTTAAAGTTGATGGCTAAAAATGGGGGAAATGTTTTTAATGAGGTTGGAAATACACAAGAAGAAATAGATGAACTTAGTGTTCCAGATATTGCCATTTCTTTAATTGATCAGGTTTAATTTTTGAACAAATCCAATATTTATTGACTAATTTAAACATTTTCTTTATTTTAAGATTTAAAATGTTTTTATTTTAAAGAAAATTTTAACAAAATTCTTTCAAATTCCTCGCCGTAAACGTTGTACTCTTTCACCCGCTGCTATTGCAATGGATTTTGTTCAACAAAATAATAGTTTAATAAATTCATCTAGGAAACGACCATCTATAGCAATGAAGGTGATTTTACATTTTTTATTCTTTTATTAAACTTTAAAATTTAAGTTAAAACAAGGCCCAGTTTCTTCTGATTATTTTGACAGTAGTGATGAGGAAAGAGAAAAAATTGTATTTATATTTTTTTAAATTCTTTTTTTTTTTAATTTTATTTTTAGGAAGACCGAAATAAAAAAATTCGTGAGCCTTTTGCTGGTTGTCGTTTATGCAAATTAGACCCTGGTTTTCTTTTCTTTTTAATTTTTTAATTTATTTTTTAAAAAGGAAGCCAACATTTACATCAATTAGGTTCACTAAATTTAAACGAAGAAAATGATGCTTTAAAAACGAAAAAGAAAAGCACAGCTGAAGCAATTGCTAATAATTCTATTTTGAATTTTTTACCTGAATTTTATCGAAAAAGAGGGCTTTTTGTTTGTTTTAAATTTTATTAAATTTATTTTTTAATTTTAGATAAGCCCAATTATTCCTTTTCTTGGAATTGTTTTGGGTGAAGAATATCTTCGTTTAAATTACCCAATTTTTGGTTGTTCTGCCTGTTTTGTTCCTCGTAGTCAATTTAATTCGCACTACACTTTTCACAATATTTTGGACGAATCCCCGCCTTACAACTTTTTTGCAAGATGTCCAAATTGGTCTAGGGGTTGTACATTTAAAATGAATACTTTAACACCTTCTAATGCCAATAATGGGGTATTTAGGTTTGTTTTAATTTTTTTAAATAATATTTTTATAAAAAAGGAATTAATTCTTTTTTTATTAAATTATAGGAAAATAAATAAAAAAATTATTTTAATTTATTTAAATAATTAATTTATTTAATTTTTTATTTTAAAAATTGTCCCCAATTTTATTAGAGTATTTTATTTATTTTCTTTTAATTTTAAAAATTTTTTAGATTTAATTCTTTTTTGTCAGCCTGTGTATATGAACCAATGCCTCAAATTCCTTTAATAATGCAATATTCATTTTCAGGTTTTTTTAAATTTAATTTTTAATTTAATTAATTAATTATTTAATTAATTCTTAATTATTTAATTAATTTATTTAATTAATTCTTAATTATTTAATTAATTTAATTAATTAATTCTTAATTATTTAATTAATTTATTTAATTAATAAAAATACCAAAATTCAATTAAAAATTTTTATTTAAATTTCAGGCCATTTTTTAACCCAAATGCCTTCATATTTTTATTTAATTATTTGTAAATGGTTAGATAATGCTTCATTACTTTCTTTATCTGTAACATGCCGTAGAATGTATGAATTATTGCCTAGTCTATTATTTAACCGGACAAGTGTTGAAATTAGATGGAAAAGGGAAAGTTTTGTTAAAAATGGGGTTCAATTGAACAGATATTTTGAAAATGGATTTGTTTGTTTTTTATCTTTTTATTTTAATTTAAATTAATTTATTTTATTCTTTTTTAATATTTAATAATTTAATTAATTAATTTTTTATTTTTGTATTTTTTAGTATTTTATTTTATTTTAATTAAATTAATTTTATTTTAGTTCTTTTTTAACATATTTTAATTTAATTAATTAATTTTAATTTTATTTATTTATTTTAATAAAATATTTAATTTATTTATTTTTTTATTTTAAGCGCAATTATTTCTCCTCAGTTCAATCTTCAATGCCTTCATTAATAATTCAACCCCAAGGACCAATAATTGATCATTTACAAAATTGCAATTATCAGGATGTTTATGATTTGGGAATTGAACCAATTGAATTAAAAAAGTTCCACGGAGGCTTTAAATAATTTTAATATTTTTAAAGTGTTCAGCAATTTTTAATTTATTCTTAAAAATTTTTTATTTTAATTAAAATAAAGAGGTTAAAAACATTAAAATTAATTAAAGAACATAATTTAATTATTTAGATAAATAAATTAATTAATTTAATAAAAATAAATTATTTAAAATAAATAAAAATTGAAAAAAAATAAAAATCGTCATTTACTTCCTTTTGATAAATTTAAAACTTTTTTTTTTTAAAAAACTTTTTTACTTTAAAAATAGTATAAAAATAGTTTCAATTAATAAAACTTTAAATTCTCCAAGTTTATTTTATTAATGCTTTATTTTATTTATTTTTTTCTTAAATAAACTTGAATTAAATAAATTAATGTATTTAATACATTTTTAGAATATTTTATTTATTTTTGGAATTATTAAGCTTAAGCTTAAACTTTGCTAAAAAATAAATAAAATAAAGATTAATCTTTTAATGTATTTTTATTTTTTTTTATTTTCTTTGGTTTTATGCTTTTTTTATTTTCTAACTAAAATATTTAAAATTTATTAATTATTATTTTATTTATTTAATTTAATTTTAATTAATTTAATAAAGAAAAGTTTTAAGTTAAAAATTTATTTAAATAGGTTATTAGCCCCAAATATTTTCTGTACCTTTTATTTTGTTTTATAGGTACTGTATTATTTTTATTTAATTTAATTACTATAGTAGCTTACTGTAGAATTAATTAATTGTTTTATTATTTGTGCCACCGGGGGTTTTATTTAATTTAATTAATTTGCACTAATTTAATTTAAAATAATATAACCGCCAGGGGCTCTATTTAAAAGAAGATAATTGTGCCGAAAATACAGAAAAAAAAAAGAAGGAAATAATTAACATATTTAAACAGTTGAGGATGACTAATTAATTCTTTAAAAATTAATTTTTGTTTAATAAATAATTAATAAAAATCAAAAATCATTTAAATAAAAAATAATTCCAAAAATATAATTTATTAAACTATTTAATTTTTATATAAAATAAATAATTTAAATAATATAAAAATGCAAAGAAATAATTAATTAATTCTTCTTCATATAAAACATTTTTTTTCAATCAAGTTTTTTAAATAATTAATTTTCCTTTAATTTATTTTTATTTTTTATTTTAATGCAACATTTATTAAAAATTAAAAAGAAGAGAGAAAAAAAGTTTTTTTAAAGCATTTTTATTTAATGCCTTCCTTTTATAGTTTTTTTTTGTAAATAAAATATAAATTATATTTATTAAAGTTTAAACATTGGGGAAATGATTAAACTACCTTTAAATTAATTTAAATATTTATTTATATTTTTAATAATTAAATTAATTTATTTTTAGTGTTCTAGGGTATTATGACACTGTTAACTTTAAGAAATTATATTTTGAAAAATTGAGGTTATTTAAATAAATAATTGACCTTGGATTAAAGACAAGTCTGTTAATTAATTAATTAAATAATTTAATTATCTAATTAAATTATTTAAAAATATATTTATTTATTTAATTAATTAAATAATTTAAATATTTATTTAAATTAATTAATTAAATAATTAATTTTAAAATTTATTTATTTACTTAATTTAAATTAATTAAATAATTTTATTTATTTAGTTAAATATTTATAAGTATATTTATTTAATTAATTAAATTATTTAAAATATATATATTTAATTAAATTAAATATTTATTTATTTAATTTAAATATTTATTTAATTTAATTTAACTATTTATTTAATTTAATTAAATAAAAAATAATTTATTTGTTTAATTAAATAAAAGAAGGATTTTTATATATAATTAATTAACTAAAATCTTCCCAACATTTTTTCCCTTCTTTAAAAAAATTTTTCCCTTAAGTTTGTCCACGTTTTTTACTTGTTCTTAATTTACTTTATTTTACATATAAAATTAAAAAAAATTTTTTTTAATTTTTTTTCACATCATTTTTTTATTTTCTCCATTAAATTAAGTACAGTGAATTAAAAAAAAATTTTTTTTAATAAATTTTCACATCATTTTCTGTTTAGAATATTTAAAATAGGCCCCGCCTTCTCTTTAAGGTTTTTATATTTTCTTTTCTGCGCATAAATAATTTCTTCATTTTTTAAATAAAATCTCGGATTTTTTCATTTTTCTTTTAAAGTATTTTTTAATAAAAAAAATAATTTAGAGAAGCCTTTTATATTTTTTAGAATTATTAAAAAAATATTTTTCTTAATTTATTGAAGCCTTTCTTTATTATTTAAATTAAATATATTAAAGTACGTTAATTTTATTTTTTATTATTTTGACTCAAAAATGGTTAAATAATATTAAATAAATTAAAAAATATTTTTTTAATTTATTATTTAATTTTTAAAATAAAAATAAAAAATAAATAGAAAGAGAAAATGGACGTCTGCTTTTATTGACGTAATCCCCTCTGTCCTTATTTTGAAAATTTAAAAAGTAAAAAATTCAAAATCTCTAAAACCTATTCTCTATTTAATTCTCTATATTTTATTACATTAATTTATTTTATTAAAACAATTTTGCAAAAATTGTTAAGGCAAAAAATCTGCGCCCAAAAGGCGTTAGGTCATCCATCGCTATTTAACTCAGTCTCTTACTATTGTTTCTTAATGTAATATTTTAAAAATATTAAATTAAACTAGTTTAGACACCTCTTAATTTATATATAATTAAAATAATTTAAAATTAAATTTAAGTAATATTTTAATTAATTTAATAAATTGTCACTTCAATTAACCTTAAATTAATAAAATTTAAAAAAAATATTTTTTGTTTTAATTTATTTTTATTTTTTAATTGTAAGGAAAATATGTCAATTTTATTCTTTTATATTTCTTTTATTCTATTCACACAAACAGAAGCTATTCGGGGTGCTCTTTTTCGAACAGGGCGGTCAACAGATGATGAATTATCTCCACAATTAATTAATTCATTTAATTCTGGATTTAATGAAAGAAATAATATTAATAATTGTCCTGAATTAAATAATAAAGAAGATGAAGAAGAAGAACAATTCTTAAATATGGCATCACATCCATCGTTAATGGTGGACTTGAGAAAATTATTAAAGTTCTCACGGGAGAGAGCATTAACTGAAGAAAATGGAAATGAATTGGTAAATATTTAATTGAAATTATTTAAATTAAATTAAATTAATTAACTTAATTTAAATAATTATTTAAATAATTAAAAGATTTTTATTCTTTATTTTATTAATTAATGCTTAAATAACCTTAAAAAATAAATAAAAGTTTAGCAACTACAAGGCTTCGAAAATGCGTAGTTATTTTATGTATTAGTAAACATTTTATTAATAGAGATATAAGGCTCTATTTTTAAAGAAAAGTTTAATTTATTAAAGAGAATGATTTTTTATATATATTCTATTAGGTGAATATTTAAAACTTGAAACTTTAAACTTTAAACTTGAAACTTTTTTTTAAAAAACTCTTGAAACTTTTTTTATTTAAAACTTGAAACTTTTTTATTTAAAACTTGAAACTTTTTTATTTAAAACTTGAAACTTTTTTATATAAAACTTGAATCTAAATAAATTTAAAAATAAAATAAATTTTTAATTTATTTAATTTTTAGTCAGAATTACCTCTTCCTCCTTCTCTTCCTTCAAAACACACTTCTAAAGAATTAAAAGAATTTCAACAGAATAAAAACAAATATAAATCAAAGCGTATCTCAAACACTATTAGAAGAGAAGATTATTTAAAATCACCTAGACTTGCTGCATATATTGCACTCTTTAGAAATGCCCATAAAAATCATCCTTGGACACATTAAATGAAGAAAAATGAGAGAAATAATGTTAAAGAAAAAAATAAATATTTTTAATTTTAAAAACAATTTTTATATGAGCTTTTTATAAAATCTTGTATGTTTTTTCATTAATTTTTCAAAGAAAAAAATGTAAAAAATTTTATTTGTAATTTTTTAATGATATTAAAGATTAAGAAAAATATTTAAATTAAATAAAGTAAAATGTGTATTAAATTAATAAAGAGAGATAAAGGTCTACTCTTTATTTCTGCGCCCAAATGTCCGCAACTTTTTTATGCAACTTTTTCTTCATTAAAATATTTTTTTAATTTAACAATAAATTTATTAAACAATTTTAATTAATTTAAATATTTTTTGTTTAAATTAATTTAAATTTAATATATTTATTTATTTAAAAAAGGGAAATAAACGACGCTTCAAAAAAAAGTTTAAAAAAAAGACAAAATGCCCACCCAAGAAAAAAAGGTTGGAATTTAATTGCAGCATTAAAATAAGAGATGTATAATCTTTTACCTTTAAATTTGTTAATTAAATATTTAATTAATCCCAATTAAAAATAAAAAAATTTTTTTCTCTTTAGCTAGTCTCTGTCTTCATAAAAAAAATAAAATTAAAATTTTTTTTTTAAATTTTATTATATTTAACTTTTACTTTTACTTTTCCCTTCAATATTAATTTATAAAAAAGATAAAGCAACAAACAAAAATCCTCAACAAAAATTAGAACAAGTTAAGCATTCAAAAACAAACAAAAAAATGAAATCTTTTCTGATATATTCTTTTTCTTGTTTTTGTATTTTTTAAAGAGATATAACAACGCCCGCGCATTAAAAGAAGAGAGAAGGAAAAGAAGTTTTATTAAAGATTTGGATATTTCGGCGCAGACAACTGACGTTAAGGAATGTTTTTTTTGTTTTGTGAATATAAATGTTGTTTTGTTGCCTCGAATTTAATAAAAAAAAACATTTTTTAAGATAGTTTTTAATTCTTTATTATTGTCCTTTAAAAACTTTTTTTAATATTCATTTTTTCGTTAGTTCCAAATTTGACAATTTTTAAATAAAAAAATTAATCAATTTTGAAAATCCAACCTCTATTTTTAAATTTACCATAGTTCCCCATATAGACCTTCACCTTAAAGGTATTTAAAAAATAGAAGGGCCTGGTACTCTATTAAATTAAATAAAACTTAAAATAAATAAAAATATAAGCCCAACAGCTGCGCCGAAATGTACACTCCCTCAACTATAAAAAAGAGGATATATTCCAAGTAAAAATGCTTCTTTTCCCTAACATTTACTCAGTTAGTTTTGTATATTTATTCTTTTTTATTTAAACAGAAAAATCTCTTATAATTGTAAAAAGTATATTACATAAATATTTAACAAATTAACTACTAAAAAAATTTTTAAAAAAATAAATTAAATTAAAAGGAATTTAACCTTAAATTAATTAATTATATTCTTTATTTAATTTTATTTTTTAATTCTTGCCTGAAATAAATTTTTTTGTGAGGCAGAAATAAAAATAGAAGAATGGATGATGAGGCTAGTTAAAAAATGAGTTCATTCTGAGGAGTAGGAATTAACAGGAAATTTAATTAATTGGCAGTGTTGACCCTTAGATTGAGGCCTTAATTTTTAAATTAATTTTTAATTTTTAGTAAAGAAATCAGAATAAATTTAATTAAATTTTAATTTATTAAAAGATATTAAATAAATATATTTTATAGAAAAATAGTGAAAATGGAGGAGTTCGAAGACGTTGGAATTATGAAAAACTTAAAGCTGGGGATACGTAAATAAATTAAATAAAATAAATAAATTAAATAAAATTAGAAATTAAAATTAAATAAAATAAATTAATTAAATAAAAATAAAAATTATATTAAAAATAAAAATTAAATTAAATCAAATAAAAATAAAAATTAAATAAAAATTTAATTAATTAATTAAATAAAAATTAAATTAAAGCTTCCTTTCAATGCAAGCAGGGACTAATAAATTCGAAACACAAAGAGGAATGACTGGTAAAATAAATTAATATTTAATTTAATAAATTAATTAATATTTTTTAAAGCTCCTGGAATGCCTCGTTTAAATATTACAACAGATAAAAAATTGGGGTAAATTAAAATTTAAAAATAATTTTTTTTTAATTTAATAAAAAAGAATAATTAAATAAAAACAATTAAATTGTTACGAAGAAATTAAATTTAATTAAAAAAATTAAATTAAAGTTATATTGAGCCTGATCGTAAATCTGAAGAAATTCTACGCCCACAATGCGGTTAATTTAAAGAAAAAATAAAATTTTATTTTTTTAAGATTTTGGAAAAATAAAAAAAATATTTTTTTTAATAAAACATAATTTAAAATTAAAATTAAAAAAATTAAATAAATAAAAAATTTAATAGGAACAAATTTATATGCATCACAGGCTGGGCAAACACCTATAGGTGCTAATAGAAATCAGGCAAATTTTTTTTAATATTTTAAAAATTTAATTTATTTTTAGTGTCCTAATATTGAATACAAAAAGGTAATTTTTTTTAATAATTTAATTTATTTATTTAATTATTCGAGGAATGGGAAACAATTTTGGAAAAGGAAGGTGAAGGAATTTTGCCTAAACAAAGCGGTGATTATGGATTCGCTACACAGGCAGGAGAAGTAAATAAAATTAATTAATTAATTAATTCATTTAATTTAATTAAATAGGTTAATATGGGAGCACCTCGAAATCAAGTTCCAAATATTCGCGGACGTTTGCCTAACGACAGGCGAACACATGGATTGGTAAAATAAATTTAAAAGAAATTTTTAAAAATAACTGGGATTTTTTTACTAAAAGAAATTCGAACAAAAGAAAATAAAAGAAAATAGACCTCTTTTTAATTAAAAAAAAACTACTCTTTAAATATTATTTAATAAAAATAAATATAATTTAATTTATTTAAAGCTTTGTTATCAGTATGGAACAAATATTTTTGCTTCTCAACAAGGAATGTTGAGCGCTCCTGGAGTAAGTTTTACAATTAATTTAAAACTTGAAATAAATTTCCCTAGCTTGGCGCATTTAGACAAGCAACGCAGGATATTGATGGACTTGGATTTACGTAAATAAAAAATTCTTTAAATTAATTATTTTTTAAAAGAGAAGAGAATATTCGAGCAAGTTCTGAATTTACTCCCTGGTATTCCGGTCAAAATAAATTTGCTTCACAAAAGGGAACAGGCGGATTCTTGAAAGTAAATATATATTTTTGAACATTAGAATTATTAAAAAAAGGTTCGTGATGTTCTTCCACACACAACTGGTGGAAAAGAAATTTCTGAAGAATCAAGACTAAAATCTGAAGGAATTGTGCCTCTTCAGGTTATTAAATATATTTTCTTTTTTTTTTAATTTTTAAATAGTCCGGGACCAATAAATTAGCATCACAAAAGGGAATGACTGGTTTTGGAACTCCTCGTAATACAATGACTAGAATGGGATGGAAAAAGGAATGGTTAGTCCAATGACAATTTTTAATTTGTTACTTTAATTTATTTAAGGGTGGAAGAGTTTGAGTCAGCAATGCGCGAATGGGAGGAAAATCGTCCGCCTGGTTCTGCATCAGCTGGATCGGATATGTATACTTTACCAATCCTTGTTTAATTTAAATTTTATTAATGTTAAGACATCCTTTTGAAAAATACAAAAGAAAGTTTGAAGAACGGGAGGTTAAAATTTTAACTATATTTAATTAAAATTATTTAAAGTCATCAAAACTGAGCGACAGTGGAGAGTCTGCAAAGGCTGAGACTAAACCGAAGGAAGAAATAATGAGTGAAGAAGAACCTCCTGTTAAAGCTGAACAAAAGGAAGAGGAGGAGGAAGAAGAAGAATATGAAGAAGAAGAGGTTGAAGAAGAAGAGGAGGAGGAAGTAAAGGAAAAATAATAAAATTAAATTAATTTTTTAATTTTAAGGAATGAATAAATACAACTACGAAGAGTGGAAAAGATGAATTTTTAAAAATATAAATTAAATAAAATTAGATTTGTTCGTTAAAATACATTAAATAATATAAAGTAGTTTAATTAATTCTCTTAAAGTTCATATTAACTAGGGCTAGAAAGTATATCCTAACGAAGGATTTAAAATCCAATTAACCAAGTCTCCCCAATACAGAAAAACTCTTTTAACATTTTAATTAACAGAATTTATTTCCAAACATAAAACAAACGAAATAATATTTTTGCTTCCGCATTACGCCTTAAGTGCAAACACACGAACTGGGCAACGGCGTTCATTCATCTTTTGTTTGTGTGTCTTCAAAGATAATTCGTGTTTGGTAAGAGCACGACGCATTGCGCGGGTTTTCTTGTAACGCAAATCCAAAGGCTTGTATTTCTTACCCTGAAAACCATTAAGCAAATTCAGTTAAGGGGTGACGTTAGTAAACCTTGTAGAATTTTCGCAAATTCAATTTCTGCGCTTGATTTATAATCGTCAATATACGCGCAATGTTCTTTCGCACAACTCGAATGCTGGAAAGCTTGGAAACTGCTCCATTTGTCACCTTGGCAACCTTAAACACAATGTTAGAATTATATGAAGCAAACTCAATCATAAACAAATCTACTCAGACTTGATTAGGGGAAACACTAACTACTAAATAAACTCCGGTCGCACCACTCGACCGCACTAAAGTCAAAGATCACAAACCTGAAGACTTGCAAGCTCAGTTTTCTGCTCCTCTAGAAGTTTCAAAAGTTCCTCCTTTTTACCACGAAGATCACGAGTCTTGATTCGTCCCATATCTAATTGTCTATCCTTTTATAGAATTTACTTAAAAAAAAATTAATTAGACAAAAAAATAAATAAATAATGCTCAAGATGTTCAACACTTGAATAAATAAAAAAAAAAGAAAAGGCAATTTTTTTTAAATAATAGAATAAAAATGAGCAAAGGAAATTATAGAGATATAAAAAGCAGCATATTGTAAAATGCATCAGTCAAGGCAAATAGAATAAGCACCAATACGGGCAATAATTGGATAAATTTGATCAGCAGAAAGAACATCAGACTTCCAGGAATGCAATAAAGACCTAAACAATTAAATAACTTAATAAAATGAAACAAACTTTTCTATACGCTCATCACAACTTGTATGCGAATTCCCATCCTCTACTTCCTTTATATCTGACAAATTGAGTGTCTCAATAATAAGCACATTATGTTGAGTAAAAATTAAAGGAGAACTGTCAGGATCAGAAAGCGAATGAAGAAAAAGTGGTGCATCGTCACTTAGCTTCTCCAAACCATCTAATGAAAGTGCAAATGTTGTAGAGCGTTGTTCGTTAATAAAAGGTGTCAATATACTTTTGTCAAGTTGAACTCTTGTGTTATTTGAGTTAAGAGTATGTTTCAAAATTCTAAATTTAAAAAATAAACGATGCAAAACATATTGTTAGACTTGAAAAAAATGTAAAATGAATTATCAAAGTATAAGAGAAGGACTATTAAAATTACAAAACATATAAAAACCTGTATTGCCAATGTTTCTGCATAATGAATGAGAAATTCCCTGCCAACAAGTTTCCTTTGCCAGAAGATGAATCCGCTATAAGCAAAGTCAGAGGACTTAATCGTCGATCGGAGCACGTTAATTGAAGCTCATCTCGTTGAGCTATCTTTGCGGCAATGTAGAAAAGAATTTTGAAAGATTTATCGTCAGCATGCTGATTATGAATTAAGAAGCAAATTATTATAAAGAAAGGTCAAACCTTATTAAATTCCTTAAGCATATATTGTAACAACTCTTGCCGAAAATTTTCCAATTTTTGTCTTGGTGTCAAATACCCATAAGAAAAGTACGATGGGAGGAAATAGTATGATGAGCAAATAATTAATAAAACAAAGCAGATGAATAAAAAGAAATTGAATGCTGTAAAAGTGAAAGAGTACTAATGTACCCTTGGTAACAAAAGAAAACCTGTAAAAAATCCGTTCTGTTCCCCTTTAAACGCTGTGCCCTCATAACTAGCAAAGCTTCTTTTGCGTCTTCTCGGAGAACTGATTGATCGACTTTGTGCTCTATCTTGAGGAGGTAAAGGACGCCATCCTATTATACGCGATTGATGATAAGATTGACAATGGATGTCCTCAGATATTTCATCGTCTTCATCTGGCTCTTCTTCCTCAACTTCATAATCTTCATAAGCACTAAAATTTGTAAGTTGTTAGAAAAATAAAAATTCTAAGTATGCAGAGCAGACTTAAGAACCATAAACTAAGCTATAAATAAGTTGAAAACCTTGTCGTAGGCGGCCAACTGTTGTTAAGAATTTTCTTCGGACGATTACGCCCTCCCATCTTGACAAAGTCGTCATCTGATTTCAACAGATTTGGAAAATATCTTCCACTCGAACAGATTGGCTCACCATTACCATCATAGTCATCATCATCTTGCTCTTCCATATCGACGCGCTTCCCCACAATTGTATTCTCATTCATGTCATGCTTAAGACTGCGCCTATGCCAAATCCTCATCTATAAAACTAATTACAAAATGTGTGAATTAAAAAAATTTCAATGAAAGAAAACATTTTAAACAAAAATAAGACTTTGGGATGAATAATTTACGCAAAAACATAAAACAAAATGGAAAACATCTCTTCTAAAAGAAGGTGGGAAAATGTACGGAAAAGAGTTCGATAAACTTTTTTAATTTATTGTTGTCAAGTCATCAAAAAAAGAAAAAGCCTTAAAGGTTTTGTCTAATTTTAAACAAAATCAGTTTCAAAATATAGTGATGACATTTGTTTTTATAGCAATTCCAATAATCAAAAGATGGGATAGAAGAGGATGAAAAAACATAATTATATAGTCGAATACTTGGATGTTTACTAGGTTGTTGTATGCGTTGTCATATTTACTGCGCCGTAAAATAAAAAAACAATTTGCCAACAATACTCTGAACTCTTTTCATTAATTTAATCGCATTCTTCATCCGCCTATAAAGTGAAAATTAAAATAAAATAAAAGACGCTTAAACATTTTCACGACGATTGCGAGCTGGAGGATTGCTTCCAACGCTTCTCGAATTACTTCCAGCATAACCCCCTTTATGCGGATTATTAGTAGAGTTTTGTTTGTTAGAAGTCATGTCCGAATGTTCAGTGCTACTGAGAGTACCATTATACGAGCTATCCTCAATACTTTTGCTATCTAAATTAATGGTTTAATAGGAAAAAAGAATAATACCATCGGCATCTTGACGATTCTGAGCCAAATGTTTCTGTGCCGCAGGTGGACTTCCTTCCTCACCATCCATAGATTGTTGCGCATCCCTATTTGACTGCTGAAAACGCGGTACCTGTCCTCCTCTACCTCCTCCTTTGCCACCAAGAGAACGACCCAAATAACGATTTCCACCTAAATATAAGTAAAAATAATAATTGAAGAAAAACCAGAACGATGGCCATAAGTAGCTCCAGCGCCTTGATTCTGATTAAAACGACCAGCACCTCCTCCTGGACGCTGACCGGCAACTCCCTGGCGGTAACCAGTACCGCCGTTACCACGATATGCACTTCCACCCATAGATCGACGATCAACACCATCACCACCTGTCAAAACTGCAAGGTTAAACAGATATAATATAATCTAAACCATTAACAGCGCGAGTATTTCCATCAGAACGATTGCGTTGGTAAGGCTGAATTGACTGATTGGTGTTATTTCCATAATGATTATACGGGGTACTTCGTGACATGTACAATTTACGACGAATTTCCTCATCTTCCCTTAAATTACAAAATTTTTTAATAATTAGATTTAAAAATTTACAGTCTAATAGAATCCATTTCAGAAATATGCTTCAGTTGAAAATCAACCATAAGCTCAGCAAACATCAAAGCCTCACGGGTGCCAGTAAACGTAAGTGGAACCATGCCCTGCTATTTATAACAGCTAATAAAAATAAGGGAAAGTAGAATAATACCTCTGGATTTTCATCACCAATTTGCACACGAAGCACTCCACTTTTGTCAACAATATCCTGGAAAATTGGAAACGATTCAACTTAAAAATTGGTAAAAATTACTTGAATAGTCTTTCCCTGCTTTCCAATAACTTGTCCGACTCTTCCTTGTGGAACCAATTTTTGCTGTTGAGATATTTCCAGCATATTTCGAGCACGTTCAGCCGCATCAGGACTATTTGCGTAAATCTAAAGTAATAAAAACTTAACTATTTTATTAAATTAAAAAACCTTGAATTTGCAAAAGCCTTGGCTGCGTGTAGCTTCATCAAGGATAATATCCTAAAAATCAAAATTTGAATAATGTGTTGAAAGACCTTAATCCCATCAAGACTGCGTGCAGATGTAATATTAGCACCTTGTGAACCAATGGCCATTCCCATAAAGTTAATTGAAACATCAAACTCGACAAGAACGGGTGCAACAATATTCGGCTCGTGAACGGATAACATCTTCTTTTGTTCCTATTAAGAATTAAGGTTGACGTAAGAAATGTAAAACAAGAACCTCCTGCCGCTGAATCAAAGCCATCTTCTGACGACTGTTTGCCAAAAACACATCTTTCAATATGTCAACTTTTTTAATAATAGATGGCGAAATAGCCTAAATAAAACTATATTTTTTAATATAGGATCTAAAGATAAACCTTAACGACCAACTCCTTCTTTTCTTTGTCAAGTTTAATTAAAATTCCAGAAATCGACTCAAGAAGAACCTAACAATAAGTTTAAGAAAATTAAAATGGAGAAAAAATTATGCTCAAATAGACCATAAGTAATCTTATTTCGCCCTTAGATATGTATATATCGGTAACATACAGGTATAAGTCTTAAGTCCACAAATAATTGAGAGCCCTACTATGCAATTCACTGTGGCGATATATAAGGAAAGGTAAATAGCCCTGTATTCCCATAATTAACAACTTAAACCTTATAACGTTCCGCATTCTGCTCAAAGTAATCAAACAAATCGCCAACAGGAATAACACAGCTTTGAATAGAAGAACTTGACAATTGCATAGAAAAGATAGGAAGTCGACAGTCGGAAATATGAGAAATATCATTTATCGTTTGATCGTCAACTCCTTCAACGACAGCAAAACAATTCTAAAATAAACAAAATTAAATGCACACATGTTGAAAACCTTAATGTCTCGAATTCGCATCGTATGCCAGGCTTTCTTATCACCTTGATAACGAATATACGCATCAACAATGTCGCCTTTTTTAACTGGCTGCTGGTTTTTGGCTTTGTCTGAAGAGAGATCAATTCCTGCACGACATTGTTCAAACTTGACCCACTCCGGTTTTCGCCATCCATTATCATAAACAACGTCAAAACTGTCTTCAGAAATGTCATTGACCAATGCTTTCAAGTAGAATCCATCAGGTTGTTTAACTTCAACCTCCATCGTAGATGAATAATTAATAAAATAGATTTAGCGTAAACTAAATATTATAAATGATTATTAAATTAAATCTTAATAAAATCTTAGAAAACAAGATTATACAAAACTTGGATTCACTAATCGATTTGGAAATTTATAATCGATAATCTTAATGTTGGTGATTAGATATCGAAATCGGCTATTTATTAATATCCTTTAATTAGAATACTAAAGCAATTCCTAATGTGTTAAATCGACTAACTTTTTAATGTTAAAAATCCTAATCTAGGCAGACAATTTTAAGCAGAAAGATTTAATTTAGGCTATAAAAACATCCAAACTCAAAAGGACAAGTACAAAATGTCAGGACATGTACGAGTAATAAAAGAGTCCGCAAGTTTTACTATGAAAAGTTTTATCGAGGGAAGATACAAAAAAACCAGGAAAATTTGTGAACTTTATTATCCAAAATGTTGCAAGTTTGTTTCTAACATTTATGATATGTATATTATTGTTTGCAGAAAAAACTTGCGGACTCAACTGAAAAGGACGATAACAAGAAAATAAAAATTTCAGTAGGAAATAAAAAAAAGAGAAAAAATACTAGCTAAATTTGAAAAATATTAATGAATATCCAAATCCATAACATGTGAAAATAAAAAAATAATTAAATTTTTATACAACTAAAGATAGGATAAAAAACATTGCTTGACAAAAAGAAAACAATTAAAAGCTTCAATTCTTTTTTCGGCTAATTTATTGTGATGATGTCTCAGGAAGAGCCAATGGATTTTTAAGAACCTAAAAATTAAAAATATTTTATTAAATTGGTCAAAAGTATACCAAAATAACACTGTCACCACGAACGAACAGTTTCGGAATGAAACGATCACGAGCCACTGGCTTCGACTTCTTTTTGCCTTTGGCCTTTTTTGGCAGTTCGGTCCACATTTCCTTGACATCTTCGAGTACCATGTTGCAATGACTAATATAAAATTTAAAATTATGAGTATTTAAAGAATAATGTTAGTAAGGCTGTTCCCAAGTGAACATAGGATAAACTAGGTCAAACTAAAAGATGGGACTTTCCTTACTAATATTTAAAAAACAAAGTAAACACCGATCGAAGGCCTTGATTCTTCCCAGCAATTTCTTGTTATTACGACAATTGATCAAAACCTGTGCATGGTTACGAACAGAATGTGTAAGAACAGAGAGTGGGCCAATGTTGAATTCTTCCTGTTCCTTAGCGGCTAATTCCTCCTTTAATAAACCATGACTGGAATAAACGAAAAATTAAAAACCTGGCTCATTTCACTACGTGGTTTGACACTTGACATTTTAGATAAAAGTTAATTCCAATAGATTTGAAAAACTAAACGAAAAACAATAAAATATTATTAAACTAAAAATTAAAGAAGAGAATTATGAAACAGAAAATCCAAAAAAAGTTCTATCTACAGTAAGATTATTCGCCGCTTCAACGCACAAAATTAATTTATCGTGAGGCCAATTCGCTACGAGAGAACGTCGTAAAACTTGGAATTAAACCTTAACTGTAAAGTTTAATAAGTTCTGTAACCCATGAAGTTACTTATTGTTTATTACCGTTTTAAAAGAACTTTTTAATTTAATTTAATGTTTAAATCCATAAAAGTATGATGTAAAATCAATTAATAACCTTTCTCCACGTCTTTCTCTTTCCACTCGAGAATTGCGTCTATTGCCACAATCAATTCTATTGGAAAATTTTAAATAAATTTATATTGCCTTAAAGCCCATTTATAAAAAATTATAACCTATTAATATTTTATAAATTAATTTAATTTTAATAAGGAAATCCTTGCGGCTAACCGAAGAGTTGAAAAATAAAATTTTCTTTAAACGTTAATTTTTCTCCTTAAAATATTCTCCTGCTACAAAGAGAATTAATTAATTACAACCCAAAAGTCTAAGGTTCTTAAAATAAATATAACTTTATCTTTTACCAACGATTTAATCTTTGTTTATTAAAAAAAAATTTTTAATTTATTATTTTTTCTTTTATTTTTAATTATTTATTTTTTAGGACAATAATGTTGTTCTATTTGACCTTAATTATTCTTTTTATTCCTTCAATTTATTCATTCTGTTATTTAAATAATATTACCCCTAAACAAGCTGAATGTTTCGTTGATTATCTTTTCCTTGAGTATGATACTACAACTGAAATATTTGCCGAAAAAGTTGAAAATGGGTGGACAATACAACGAGGAATTGAAAAAGGAACTGTTAGCCATATTACTATAACTAGAAAAGGAATGGAACATTATTTGGGTAAAGAGTATGCGAAAGATTGTTTTAAAAGTATTACTACAACTCAAAATACGAACAGAGAAGAATCAGCAGTAGTTAGATTTATTAAGAAAATTAATTATTGGAACTGTAAAAGTTTTAAAGCTACAAAACTTTTTGATTCAATTGGGAAGTTTTATTTAAATTTGTCTCAAAAATTCCAGAAGAGATTAGGTTATAATATTTAATTAATTTATTAATTAAATTATTTTATATTTAATTATTTTATATTTAATTATTTTATATTTAATTATTTTATATTTAATTATTTTATATTTAATTAACTTAATTAATAATTTTATTAAGAAAATCAATTAAATTGTCTAACCAACATACTTTTAAAAAAATATCAAAATGGTGATGTAACTGTAATAAATGCACCTACTGAATTAGAAGATGAAGATGATGTTATTATGGACCATTATAAAATAAATATAAAAGGTACCAATTATGTCTTTCTTTGGCAAAATACGGCGCTTGCCTCTAAAACTAAAGGAACGCTTGAAAAAATTTTTAATGAATTAGAGGATGAACTCGAGGAATTGAATATATGTCACGAAATTCTTTACAAAGATATGAGGTAATAATTAAATTAAGAAAGAGATTTTTTAAGAAAAGGGAATAATTTTTATTTCCAAAAAAAGGCTCATGGAAATTAAAAAAAAACATCTTTTCTATAAATGTTTTCCTTTATTTCAATAAAATGGTACCATAAAGCACGTATTTTAATGCTTCATTTGGTAAACTTTCTGGCCTTTATTTAACCAAAGCCTGTTCTTTTTTAATTTATTAAAACTCATTAGAGGAAACTTGATAATACTATTTATCTTCCTTTCAGCATAATTCCTAGGGGTATATAAAACCCTTCTTCTTGAACATTTAAATAAATAAATTCCTTCCTTTTTATTTTTATTTAATTAATATTTTCAGTGAACTCAATAAAGGTAAACTGAGTGATTTTTATGATTTTAAACACATGTGTGAACGTTTAAATATTGACCAACTTTATTTTAGAAAAATTCCAAAATGTAATTAAATTTAAATAATTAATTAAAAATAAAATATTTTTAAAGTTGGGGAACTTATAGAAGTTGAACAAAATAATGTATGTTCAATTTGTAACGAAGAATTCGAAAATAATGAGAAGGCTGTACATTTAAATCCATGCGGAGTTTTTTTTATTTAATTTTTTTTCCCAGCATTTATTTCATTATGAAGAAATCATGAAATGGTAAAATTATTTTATTTTAAATTTATTAAATTTTTTCTAGTATTTTAAGATATTTTAGAGCAATTTTAAAATTAATTTAAATTAATTTTAAATTATTTAATAAAATAATTATTTTATTTATTTATTTTTTAGTAATAAGACTTGTAATTAAACAAAAAAAATATAAAACTTTTAAATTAACTTTTAATTCTAGGTTTGTTCAAAATGGTAACTGCCCAGTATGTCGTCAAGACATTAACGTAATGTTCGATGATCCTTGACCAACTTAAATATTTTTGGTTAAAAAAGGTAATTTTTTCAGATTTAAAGTTTCCTTATCAAAATTAATTAAATAATATTTTTCTTTAGAAAAATAATTAATTAATAATTAAATTAATTAATTTATTCTATATAAATTATAGACAGATGAATGACAACAACCCAAAAAAGAAAAATTCAAAGAAAATTTTCAAAGTAAAGAAAAGTGAACATTTTAACACTATTTTATTTGATTAAATGATTATTTTTGATCCATTAAAATTTAACAAATTTAAAAGATAAAAGACACTAATTGCCTTATTTAATTTTTTTATTTATTTATTTATTCTGCTTTATTATTTTTTATTTAATTTAGTGGTAGAGAGAGGATAAAACCAGCAATCGAATCCCAAAAATATGAAGAAGAAAACACTGCTCTTTAAATAGATTATTTTGTTAACAAAAGCCGTAGTACTTAAAGCTTCCTTTACAGCCCAACTTTACAGCACTTTAAGTTCCTGTATTTAAATAAATTAAAATAAATAGATGGGTGATTCAAAATTAATTAAAATTAAGTCATTTGTTTAGACATTTCGCAATTAGCTTTAATTAAATAAAAAGAATTAATATAGAAATGGTAGACAAATATCCACATATTAATTGATTGCTTTATATTAATGCACTTTTGTTTACATAAATATGACTAAAAAAAGAAATAAAAATTAATTTATTTATTTAAAATAATAAGGGAACTCTTTCTTAACTTGTCAACGAAAACAGGGTGTTTTTATTTTAAAATTAAATTTTAAAATAATAAATATGCCCTTTTTCCCCTTTATTATTTATTTTTCCCTTTAATATTTATTTAATTTTATTTAATTTTTATTTAATTAATAAAAATGTCAATTTTATTTTTTATTTTATTTATTTTTTTTCTATTAAATAATTCTCTTTTTTCTACAAATAATTTTCCTTCTAAAAGTGACTGTATTTTTAATTATCTTTTATTTGGGTTAAATGTCCAGACAAATATTGTTTCGGTTAAAAAATTTTGTAGACCCTGGAAAATTCAAAGAAGAATTTTTAAGGAATTAATTAAAGACTTAAAAATAGAAAAGAAGGAAATGGAAAATTTTAAAGGAAAGGAGTTTGTTGATGAATGTTTTGAAAAAAATAAAAAATTGGTTAAAAATAATGTTTTAATAGTAAATAAACTTTTTAAAGGAAGAGCTAATTATTTAACGTTAAAAGAGGATTATAGGCAAAAATTAGGTATTTTATAAGGGTTTTAATTTTAATTTAATTTCAATTAATTAATTAATTTTGATTGATTAATTAATTTTAATTAAATTAATTTAATTAATTTTAATTTTAATTTAATTTTAATTTAATTAATTAATTAATTTTAATTGAATTAATTTTAATTTAATTAATTTTAATTATTTTCCACCTTTACCAACTAAATATAATTTAAATAATAAAATATTTTTAGATAATCAATCATTTTGTTTAACTAAATTTCTTTTTAAAAAGTATGGAAATAATAATGTAAATCAACAAAATATAAATAAAGTAAATAATGAAGTAACTTCAATCCTTTTTAATTATAATATTAAATGGAGAAATAAAAAATATGTTTTTAATTGGGATTGGGAAAAAACAAATAATCCAGAACATCCTTTCCCTAATTTACAATTTAAGGAAAATTCTTTAGAATTTCAAGAGTTAAAAAAATGTAATGAAAATTTTGAAGAAGAAAGGTTTATTTATATTTATTTTATTAAAATAAATAATTTAAGTATGTGCATTATAGTTCTTCTTTTAATTATTCCGCCTAAAAATTCTGATTTTAAAAATTCTGAGTTGTTAACTTCTTATTTTGAAAATTCTGATTTGTAAAATTCTGATTTTACAAATTCTGATTTGTAAATTCTGATTTGTAAAATTCTGATTTTACAAATTCTGATTTGTAAATTCTGATTTGTAAAATTCTGATTTCACAAATTCTGATTTGTAAATTCTGATTTGTAAAATTCTGATTATCTATTAAAAATAATACATACCTATACTATGTATGTATCTATTCCCTTTTGAAAATAAATTATCATTTGCTTAGCTTTTTTGTTGCTTAATCAAAATGAACAAAATTTAACTAAAAAATAAGTATTTGTAATAATTAATTATTGTTTTACAGTTTTTACGATATTAAAGAGGATGGATTTAAATATATTAATTTATTAAAAATATATAAACGTTACAATCCAAAACAATTATATTTCAATGAAATTCCTTTTTGTAAATTTATTTAAATTAAATAAACTTTTTTTTTATTTAATTATTAAAGTTTCAAATTATATTGAAGTTGACCAAGTGTTTATTGATGAACATAAAGACGCTTTGGGTAATAATAATTTTGAATGTAGTATATGCTTTGCGGAATTTGAAGTTAATAATAAAGTATTTATAACTCCATGCAATGTATTTATTTAATTTAATTATTTTAATTTAAATTTAATTAATTTATTTATTTTAATTGAATTAAAATTAAAATTTATTTAATTTAATTATTTTAATTTAAATTTAATTTATTTATTTATTTTAATTTAATTAATTTATTTCAATTAATTAAATTAAATTAATTAATTTAATTTAAGCATATATTTCACCTCCATTGCATTAAAAAATCGTAAGTAGCATTTTTTAAAATTTAATTATTAATTTCTATTTATTTATTTTAGTTTGGAATTGGTAAACAAAAAGTGCCCAATTTGCCGTCGAAATTTTGATACTGAAATAGTGGAAGATCAGCTTGAACCAGAGGAGGAAATTAACGAACAACCCAGATTAAACGCCAATCTTTACCCACCAGAATTTTTATATTTTGCTAATATGATGCTTGTATGAAATAATTAATTAGTTTAATTTTAAATTAATTATTAATAATGTGGAACTATTTCTTTATTAATTTAACCCTTTATTTGAATTAAAACAAAAAATACATATTAATTCAAATTTTAATGGAATTCACCTTTTTTATTATTTTTAATAGTTATTAAATTTTAATTAATTTAATTTAAATTAAAAAAAAAGTTTTAACTTTTAAATAAATTTTTAATGAATATTCTACGACTTTTGATCAATTAAAAATAAAAAATAAATATGTGTACATAGCTTAATTAATTAAAAATAAATAAATGTACTATGTTTACTAGAAAAAGAGAAAGTTTGTTTTAATTAAATAGCTTACTATTTCCTTAAAACTTAAAAATAAACTTGACTAAATTCAGAGTAGTTAAAGTCTTAAAATTTTTAAAAATCAATTTTCAATCAACTTCGGTAAAAAATTTGTAACACGACAAAGTGGACAAGTCCCTTCTCTTCTCAACCTAAATTTTAATTTTAAGATTATTAAGGATTTTAATTTAATATTTTAAATTTTAATTTCAAAACAAGTAATAGGCAGGCAAATTAATTTTGGTCTATTTAATTGATATTCTTTTAATTATTTAAAAAAATTAATTTTTTAATTTTACCAAGGCCCAATGCAATTCATATGGAAAAGATGCTAATTTAATTTAATTTAATTTAATTTAATTTAATTTAATTTAATTTAATTTAATTTAATTTAATTTAATTTAATTTAATTTAATTTAATTTAATTTAATTTAATTTAATTTAATTTAATTTAATTTAATTTAATTTAATTTAATTTAATTTAATTTAATTTAATTTAATTTAATTTAATTTAATTTAATTTAATTTAATTTAATTTAATTTAATTTAATTTAATTTAATTTAATTTAATTTAATTTAATTTAATTTAATTTAATTTAATTTAATTTAATTTAATTTAATTTAATTTAATTTAATTTAATTTAATTTAATTTAATTTAATTTAATTTAATTTAATTTAATTTAATTTAATTTAATTTAATTTAATTTAATTTAATTTAATTTAATTTAATTTAATTTAATTTAATTTAATTTAATTTAATTTAATTTAATTTAATTTAATTTAATTTAATTTAATTTAATTTAATTTAATTTAATTTAATTTAATTTAATTTAATTTAATTTAATTTAATTTAATTTAATTTAATTTAATTTAATTTAATTTAATTTAATTTAATTTAATTTAATTTAATTTAATTTAATTTAATTTAATTTAATTTAATTTAATTTAATTTTAGAAAACTAACCTTGCATTTAATCATTTTAATTGTATCCCCAATTACAAATTCATTTAAACAAATACTACATTTATTTTCTCTTTCTTTAATTTTTAAATCAACTTTTAAAAAAACATCTCCTTCAACTTAATTAAATATTAATAAATTAATTTAATTATTTAAGACATACAAATTGGAATATAATTAAAATAGAGTTGTTTTGGATTAAATCGATTATACAATTTATTAAAATTAATAAATTTTTTATTATTCTGATCAACTTCATAGGTGCTTTTAAAATTAAAAAAAAATTATTTTTAAATTTTCTAAGTATTTTAGGGCTGTTTGGGTAGAGAAAAAAAGAAAATTAATTTTACCTTTCTTCAGGAAGAATTTCAATACATTCTTGTAGTTCATTAAATTCAGATTTACCCTCATAATAACGAACATGTTTTAAGTGTTTTTCTTTAGGCTTTTTTGTTTTTTCCCAATCCCAACGGTAATTGTAATATTCATTTTTATAGTAAATTGGGTAAGCAAAGTCTATTGCATCCTTTACATTTCTTCTTTCTTCTGGAGATATAATTCCTATTAAATTTGCTTTTCCATATTTTTTTAATAGAAAATCGGTTAAACATTCCGATTGTTTTGCTAAAATAACAATTGTTTTTCACGGGCCATAAAACAACAAAATTTAAATACAGACACATGAAGAAAAGAGAATTAGTGCATACAACTATTTACTTTTTTATGCGATGACATAATGGTCAACAACATTTGGTCAAAGAAAAAATGTCTTAAAACTTTTCCTTAAAACTTTTTCTTATATTTTTGGCTTAGAATAATTAACTGACAAAAACCCATGTTTATTTAATTACTTACACAAAGACCAATACAGTTGCCATGTTAAATAATCCTTTCTAATTAAATCAAAAATATCCTTGACTTTAAATGTTAAAGAATTGTTTCCTAATTGCTCAAAAAAAGCTTTGTTGTCTTCTTCTCCCATAAATTCTTTCATTTCTTCAAAATTAACCTTTAAATCCTCTTCTATAGCATTTTTATTAATTCCCCTAAAAACAACCCAGCTGGGCGGTAATTGTTCAGCAATAATTTCTGTTTGAACATTTTTATGTATTATCAGATATTTTGCAAATTTATCAATCAAAGATTGGTCAATTTGTGTTTCAATCGTTGAATTAGTTAATAGAAAAATTAATAAAAATAAAATCATTTTTTTCTTTAATTTTTAAATTTTATTTTCAGTAGAAGAAAAAGTTACCTTTTCTCTACTTCACCTCGACTATGTTCTGACTAGAACAAAGTTTGTCTTTTATAGTGTTTAATTATTAAAACTTGGAATAAAAATTAATAAACTTTTACCTTAAAAAATACAAGAGAATAAATAAACTTATTAAATTATAAACAAGCATTAAATTTTAATTAAATATTTCTCAATTTAAATTAATTTAACTTACCCTTTTTTTCTTTATAAAATTTAATTAATTTAACAGCTAATGACTGACATAAAAATTAATTAAATTAAAAATTCTTTTTTTTTTCTCAAAATAATCATTAAATGCACTATTAAAGAAAAGTGGTGATTTAATTAGATATAGAATATATGTCTAGACAATAAAGAAAATATTTTTTATTTTATTTTAAATTTATTTTTCCTTCAATCTTCAATTTAAAATTTTTAAAATCCCCTCCCTAAACACTCTAAAATTAAAAAAATATTTTTTTAATACAAAAATTCCTTCTACTGATATATACACATTGATAGAGATATTTAATAACACTCTAATTTTATAAAAATAATTTCTTTTTAAATCAATTTACTTTGTTGTTTAAATATGAAAATAATTTTTAAATAAATAAATAGAAGAAAAAAAATAAATAATTAAAAACATCCTTTAAAACTTTAAGGTCTTTTATAGTAAATAAACTTTGTTTTAAAACAAAGTTTGTTGGATGTATTTTTAAAAATATAATTTTGATACATTCAGTTGCAAAGGGTGAATTTAATTTCTTTTTTAATGTTTAAATCAGGTTAAGAAAAATTTTTTTTTTATGAATTTTGAATTAAATATAGTACATCATTTTTAGTTCTTTAAATTATGGTTCAGAGGTAATTATCATTTCCTTTAAATTTTCTCGACAAACAGGACATGAATGCTGAGTACCGTTTAACCTTAAATTAAAAATTTTCATTTTTGAGGTTTTTTAAAATATTTTTTAGGCTTTTTAATTCCTTAAAAACATAAATACATACCATCTGCTAATACAAGCCTCACAGAATATATGCTTTAAAAAATTAAAAAAAATAAATAATTTATTTAATAATAAACCTGGCATTGTGTCCTTAAATAAATAGTATTAATACTACTAGACTTAAATCTACCCAAACAAATTGAACATATTTCTTTACTTTTAATCATTTCTTTAGTTACTCGAGCCTTTTTGTAAGTAACAACTAAAATAAATTAATTAATTGAACAATTAAATAATTAATTAATTAAATAATTAATTAAATAATTAATTAAATAATTAATTAAATAATTAATTAAATAATTAATTAAATAATTAATTAAATAATTAATTAAATAATTAATTAAATAATTAATTAAATAATTAAATAATTAATAAAGTTACTTACCAAATGGAACTTTTTTAAAATAAAGTTGCTTTGGATTAAAACGATTATATAATTTAGAAAAATCAGCGTATTCTACACCATCTTCGTCAGTAACAATAAAACTAATTTTTAAGAAAATAAATATTTAATAAAACTACTCTAACAAATAAGGATAAATACTCTGTAAAATACCCCCCTTTTGTTTTTTAATTAAACTCCTAATTTTAAAAAACTTTAAATAAAACTTTTTAATTTTAAGAACATCATTGCAAGTGATAAGCCCTTGAAATTCTTTAGTTTCTCTTTTAAAGTAAATATAAAGGAAATTTTCTTCTGCCTGGTTTGTTCTTTCAAAATCCCATCGAAAATAGTGTAAACTTTCCCCAGTAAAAATGCTATATTTATTATTAATTAAATCGGCATCTGAAGTACATCCTTCCAGATTACAAACATTTTCTCCAATTACGTTATGTTCGTGGTATTTTTTGAAAAGAAAATTTGTTAGACAAAATGACTGAAATTCTAAAAAAAAATTTTTTTAGAGTTTTTACAACATTTGTAGAACACAAAATGCTTACCAAGTTTTCCCATAAAATTATCGGATAAACTTAAATGATTTCCCTCAATTCTGTTGCAAAGATTTTTAACTATTAATTTACACTTTTGATCATAATTACGACATTCAATTAATTCATTCATTTCCATTAATATATTAGCATCATTTTCGTTTATTTCTTCTTTCATTTCATCCCAATCTATTTCTAAATTTTCCACTAAATCTTTATTTATTCCTCTTTTTACAATCGAAAAATTATAAATTCTATCACTACTGACATACAATTCTGTTTGAATATTTTGGTTAAATACGAGGTAATCAGAAACAATTTCTTCTTCAGGATTGTATGCAAATGTTTTAAACAAATTTGTTATTAAGAACAAAATTAACATAGAAAACATTTTAGTTGATTTTAATGTAAAGAATAGAATAGTCAGTGCTGAAAAGACTAGAAACTGAAAAGGCTGATTGTGAGTTAAAATAACATTGGGAAGAACCCCGTAATTTCCTTTCAGAATAGATGGAATAAACTCGCAATTTTAACCTTAACAATGTAGATTAAATTACCTGGGGGAATATTTTATTTTACCGAAAGGTATTATGATTAACATTTGTATCGATAAGCATTACAATATCCCCCATTCATAAAAAGAAAAACGGTATTCTTTAAAACATTGAGGAAATTAATAGCTATTAAGAGAAACCTTTAATGTATAAGGGAAGAAAATCGTCTATAAATCGAAATGAAGCAATAAAGAGAGGAAATAAAGGAGGAAATGAAGGAGGAATGAAGCGAGAAATGTGAATGAAGCAGGGGAGAATATATACTTTCAATTGATTTTAATTTATCTAAAACGTGGTTTTAATTTAAATTGAATTTTAATAAAATTTAAAAAAATAATTAAAATAATTAAATAAACAATTCTGTGTTTGGAATAACTAGTAAATTAAATGTATGTATTAAAAGTTGCTTTATAGTAAATAAGTAGCAAATTGTTAAATAAAATTCAATCGTCTCAACCATTTTTAATATGAGCTGCTATTATGTATATGCATAAGAAACTTGAACTGGTAAAAGTGAATTCCCATTCCTTTGTTTTATTTATCTAACAAGAAATTTTTTGTTTCAAGTAAACTTTTTAAATTTTTCTAAATAAACTCTATTGGCGAAGACTCGGTAAGACTCTTTTGTCCCTTTCCCTCTATTTTCGATGCAGTTGTAAATAGGGAGCGCAAAATCGACGTTTTCGTCGATTCGCGGCGATTATCGATGTTTATTCGCAACGACTTTTTTTTTAATGCGTAATGCCAGAACTACGTTAATATCGATGTTTTTCGCCAAACGATTGCGAAACGACTTTTTTGAATCTTTTTTTCTTTGCGTCTCTCATCTCCATCATACTCCATTTTTACTCTTTTTCCATTGTTTTTTCTTTACACACTATTACAAGGCCCATAAATTTTAAAGTTTTATCCATCTTTAAATAACGATTGTGCAATGAAATAAGTGTGGAAATTGTATGATGATCAAAGCAATTGAGTTTTTTTGATTCTTTTTAATTTATAAAAATGTTAATTTATTCCTTACTATTTTATTGATTGTTATAGTCATCTTTAATTTATTTAATACAATTTTAGGCCAAAATTTTTGGTTTTTGCTGCTAATTTGTAAATTTTATTGTTAAATAAATGGCTCCAAATCAGCGAATGAATGTTGCCAATCAAGCCTTCAGCATAAATATTGTATCCCGATGGAATGTGGCCAAATAAATGAAACCAGAGCAAAACATATATGCTGCTGCCCCTGGCTTATTGGAGTTTTTGTATGCTTTTAAGCTAAAATTCTATGTTTGAATTTAATAAAGATTTTTGTCGTGTGTGGTTCCGCCACTATCGAGGTTTTTATTTAAAATTTATTTATAAATGTTGACTAGTAAATAATAGCTGATTATGGAAATAAGAAGCTTAGAGAATATTTTAAATGTTGTCCTAAATAAGAAATATTTTTTAGCTAGTACGATAATCAAATTGCGATTTTAATTGTATAAATTTATTAGAAGGAACACAACAGAAGAGATTTTACTATGAGAACTGGAGCTTCCACATGGACCATCTTTTAAAATTTCTAATCTATTCTTTCCTTCAAGATGTCTTATTATTCAATTATTTTTCTGCTCTTTTAACAATTGTATTTGCACATAAAAATTGTTTTTAAAAAAGGGGTTGCTTGTGGATTAATCACTTCTTAAAAAATTGGTATATATTTCATCCTACAAAATAAGGTGTCCTGTTCTTGACATCTTATTTTACCTTTATTTATTATTATAAAGATATAATATTACAGAATATAATCCACTAACCACCAATAAACTAAATTGAAAACGTCCCCAACTTATTGTTAGACGAATAGGCCCTTTTCCAATTTCACCACTTCCATTTTCCAAGTATGTATACACTTATTTTTTGGTAAAACAAAATATAGAAAGTAAATTAAGGAGATAACGAAGAGACGCAAGGAAAAACAGATTTAAAAAAGTCGATTTTGCGTTCACTACTTCCAAGATCCAAAGTTGAAACTATTTCAGATTTCCGTCTTTTTGCTGATGGTACTACAGGTTCTTCAAGTCCCTAGTTTCATATTCTATCGTCAGTTCATCAAAACCATCCATTTTTATAATATTGAAGAAAAAATTAAAATAATTTCACCGGATAAAATATAAAATTTAATTAAAGAGAAATAGAAAAGAATAAAAAAACAATGGAAAAAGAGTAAAAATGGAGTATGATGGAGATGAGAGACGCAAAGAAAAAAAGATTCAAAAAAGTCGTTTCGCAATCGTTTGGCGAAAAACATCGATTAATGTAGTTCTGGCATTACGCATTAAAAAAAAAAGTCGTTCGCGATTAATTATCGTTTTATTTAAAACGACTTTTTCCTCCGTTGAAAAAGTCGATTTTGCGTTCACTAGTTGTAAATCTTCTAATTTGTCAAAGAATCTTAAGTGAATTGATGGTTTTAATTTAACATTATTTTTAATCTTTTAGATTTAAATTTTTTACTACGGTTAAAAATCATCTTAAATGACGGCCATTATTTTAGAACAAAATCAAGGTAATACAGTTTTTCTTTAATTTATCAATGGATCTAATTTCTAATTTAAAGATGCGACCATTTACGTCGGAGGCCTTGATGAAAAAGTGACAGAGGCAGTTCTTTGGGAATTATTTGTTAATTCTGGTCCTGTTACAAGTGTAAATATGCCAAAAGATCGAATTACTGGAACGCATCAAGGATTTGGTTTTATTGAATTTATGAGTGAGGAAGATGCTGATTATGCAATTAAAATTATGAATATGATTAAATTATTTGGAAAACCAATTAAAGGTTACTTTTTGAATACTTTTTTTAATTATACATATTAAATATTTTGTCAAATTAGTTAATAAAGCCTCTGCCAACGAAAAACAAATGGACGTTGGTGCAAACCTGTTTGTTGGTAATTTAGCTGCTGAGGTTGACGAGAAATTATTGTTCGATACTTTCAGTGCTTTTGGCGTTATTTTGCAGGTTTTTTACCTTATTTCTAAATACTTGAATAAATTAAATAGCCTCCAAAAATTATGCGAGATGTGGACACTGGAAGTAGTAAAGGATTTGCTTTTATAAATTTTGCTTCTTTCGAGGCCTCTGATGCTGGTTCTTTTTCATTTTTTATTTAAATTAAACTATTTTTATTTTATTAAGCTTTGGAGGCAATGAATGGCCAATTTCTTTGTAATAGACCAATTACTTGTTCTTATGCGTTCAAAAAAGACACAAAAGGAGAGCGACACGGAACAGCGGCAGAACGTTTGTTGGCTTCTCAAAATCCGCTATTTCCACATGATAGACCTCATCAAATATTTTCTGATGTGCCAGGACTGAGGTTTTTAACTTTTCTTAATTAAGGCTTTATTTAAATATGTAGGCTATCTAACAATAATTTTATCAAATAAAAGCCTTAAATTTATTTTCAAAAATTCCCTTAAGACCAATGCCGATTCCACCACCAGTACCTCCTTCAATGCCACAAGGAATGCATACTCTTCCACCAATGCCTCCTGGAATGATGCCTCCACCCCCACAAATTCATATTGCACCTCCAGGAATGACGATGGGGTTTATTTAACTTATTTACTTAACAAATAATTTTTAGCTTCATGCAACATAGCGGAATGGGTCTCCCAATGCCTCCAATGCAACATATTCCTCGACCACCACCTCCACCTATGGGAATGGGTGTTGGACAAATGTTTCCACCACCACCGCCTCCACCAATGTCAAGGTTTTTTAAAATAATTTTTAAAAGTTTAAAAATGAAATTTAGGCAAAGTATTCCTCCACCACCGCCACCTCCATCACAACCACCTACTCCAATGTCTACACCAAATCCACCGCCACCTCCTCCACTTAGTGGTAATTTTTTAGTCTATATTTTATTCACATATTTTTAAAATTCAGCACCACCACCACCTCCTCCACCGCCGTCGACTTGATCCTTAAACTTGATGAAAAAACAATGGTCTTTACTATTTTAAATATTTGTTTTATCCTAAAAAGTTTTTCGAAAACAAAAATAAATAGCACATAATATTATTTATGCCGTTTTGACTTTATTGAAGTACTGTTTGAATTTGAGGTAATTTGTTGATTGTGAGGAGATCTTTTTAGTGAACAAAAAATAATAGGATGTGCCATTTCATTTTTTCCATTTGTCCATTTTTTGTTAAATTTAAATGTTTTATTAACCGAATGGACCTTTGAATAAATTCTCCCTTATTTTTATTTGACTTCTCTGTTTATTTGTACTCTCAAATACTATTTAATCGGCAAGTGTTATCTGGAAATTTTTTGTTCTATTTGTGAGGAATTCTTTTTTTGTTATCGAATTGAATTTTATATTTTTCTTTTGATCTTTATATTATATTGAAGTTATATTTACAAGAAGTTCATTGACTAAATGTTTGGTGACTAAAAGTCTCCTTAATAAATTCATTATTTTTTTCTCGTTTTTTTATTTTGATGATAATTGAATTTTTTCCCTCTAAAGCGTAGTATATTTAAATGTCGAATTTAGTAAAACATTTTTTTCTATTTCAGAAATAAATTCTAAAAATTCTTAAAGTATAAAATGCCTTTGAGGGAAACAGAGCCGATTCAAGTACCGACCGGAGAAACAACTAAAAAATTAGAGCTTAATGATATCAATGATGTTTTTGCGCAAATAAGTCACTTTGGAGATGGAAGACTTTCAAAGATGGAGGTTGATTACTCTGCGGAAACAGATAAACAATTAAGTGAGGCTGATCTTAAACAAAAAGTATGGATTTTCTTTAGTTTATTTTTTATTTATATTTTTGATGGACGCCTTATTATCATAGATTATATAGTTTTATCCCTCTATAGACATGGCCTTGGGTTCAGGATTTTTTTAATAAATGTCGATCTCTTGTCTCCATTGTCTAAATTTCTTTTTCTACCTCTCCAATAAGACTACTAATATTTATAATAATTAAAGGAAGGCTTAACTCGAGAGGCTGTCGAATATTTGCAACAACTTGAAAAGAAAACTCGTTTAGATTGTGATAACAAATCTAATTTACGGATAGTTCGTCATATGGTTAAATTGGCTTTTGATGGTGGTCAATGGGATTTATTAAACGAGACTGTTAAGGCACTTTCCAAGAAACGAGCACTTATCAAGTTTAATATGACCCACGTGGTTTGTTTTAAAGATATTAAATAAATAATATTGATTGTGAGTAACTTCCTCTATTTTCTCGTATTTTCAGATTCGAGATTGTTGCGAAATGATAGACAAACTTCCTGATGAATCAACAAAAGACGCGTTTATTGAAAATCTCAGATCAATTACGGCTGGAAAAGTTTGTTTTATTTTACGATATTTTATTAATCTCAATGTCATAGATTTATGTTGAAGTTGAACGTGCTCGTTTAACTAAGCGTGTTGTTGATAAATTAGAATCAGAAGGGAAGATTGATGAGGCATATGATATGATGATGGAAATGCAAGTCGAGACATATGGATCCATGGAAATTGCTGAAAAGGTATTTTCAATAACCTCGAAATTAGGTTCCAATAAGGACAAATAACCGAATATTAGAAATGATTTAACATAATTCAGATTGAATAATTTTAAGGTCAAATTTTTACTTTATCAAATGCGTCTCTCAATTCAAAAAGAACATTTTACTCGTGCTACAATTATTTCACGAAAAATTAGTGAAAAATTCTTTACTCGAGAGGGAGAAGAGGTTTTTTTCTTTTTTTTTTATTAATCTTTTTTTAGGTTGAATTGATGAAATTGGAGTATTACAAATATATGATACAAATTGGTTTACACAATGAATCTTATTTGGATGTTTGTAAACATTTTCTCTGCATTTTAAAAACTCCAAAAGCCGAAGAGGATCAACATATACATTTGGAGGTTTTTAATTATTTTGCTTTTTTAGACTGGATTGGAGGTTTTAAAAATTCCTGGCCTGAGATCTGGGCATTATATTGATTTATTGACTGGGCCGGATCTTGGACCTATATTTCAGAAAATCCATTCCAAGTTAAAACTTCCATGCTTTGTTCCAGGGTGATCTCTATTTTACATGAATTTATAAGCCTGTTCTATATTTCATCCAATAAACTTTAGTTACTAAAATGCATTGTTTTCTACCTTTTGCTCTCACCGCATGATTGCGAAAAATGGGATTTATTGCAAAGAATAAATGGAATGCGAGAATTGGAGAAATTACCTGAACATAAAGAACTTCTGAAAATGTTTATTCGTCAAGAATTAATTTTTTGGAATGAAATAATTGAAGGGAAGTATTCCAATATTCTCTTTGGTTCCAAAGAAGAAGAGAAAATGTTGGTTGATGGACCATCTTCGTTAATGCCACAGCTGGAGGTTTTCTTTGTATATTAAAATATTTATGAGTTCCTACAAATGATTTATAAAATTTCCATTAAATAAAAGCACCTTCGTTATTTTAGGTTTTCCCAATGACTAAACCTGAAGGTATTAAAAGGAAGGAACGTTTACATGACTGTGTTGGTGAGCACAATGTCCGAATGATTTCTAAATACTACACGCGAATCAGTTTTCAGCAAATGGCTAAACTTTTAGAATTTAGTATTGAGGTTTTATATGCTTTAAATAAAATCCTTTGGATCTTTTCTTTTTTATTTGCAAAAGTCCGCAAGTTTTGTCCGCAATTCAGAATTTTAATTTTCAAAACGGATAAAATTTTCTGGGCTTTTGCATACAAAACCTTTTAAAAAATAATTTCAGCAAATGGAGACCTTTATTTGTAAATTAATTGTTGAGGGAGTAATTCCTGATGCTAAAATTCATCGTCCTTCTCAAATAATTTATTTGAGTCCAAAACTTTCAACTGTTGAAATATTGGATCAGGTTTTTTCTTCTTTTTTCTGATTAATTTAAATAATTTAAGTGGGGGTCTAATATCCATAAATTAACTGGTATAATAAATAAAGTGGCACATTTGATTGTTAAAGAAGAGATGGTGCATGGAATGGAAATAAAGCTTGACATTAAAAAGATAAAATGATAATAAAGACAGGAATAATTGAAAGCTCATTATTAAATAAATTTTAAAAAATTTAATTGTTTTATGTAGCAAGATCAACTCTTTTAATCAAAACCTTGCTTGTTGAATTATCCTGTTAATCACATACGTTTCTCTGATATTTGCGGCCTGCTCTAGTTACCTAAACTTCTTGCTAGTTCATAATCCTTTTTGAGAACTTTGTTGAACTGTGTAATATTTATTTGATTAAAAGGAATGGAACCTCTTAAACTATTTTTTGAGACAATTATCATACTCCATTATTTTTTTAAAAATATTTTCTAACCTACTATATTCTCTTGATGTCTTGCTCAACAGTGATATCATCAAAATTTTAAAATTAAATTATAAAAATAACAGATGACACCACAACTCTCACCTATATAAATAAAAAACGGTTTTGTACCCACCACCTCTCCTTTATTTTAATTGATATTCCACTAATATTAAAAGGTAAATGGAATGAATTTTCTGATCATTCTTGCACACATTAAATTTTAGCGTTTATTTTCTTCATGTGCATACTTATTTTTATTTTTCTCTATTTCATTATCAATTAGTTCCGCTAAATAAAAACAAGTTCTTCTATGTTACCATGAATGGAATTTTATCAGATTTATTTAAGAAATAAAGTTGTGGTTTTAAAATTGGCCAGATAAAATTTATTTCTTTTTTTTTTAATTTGACGTTTATTTTTAGCACTTATTATGTCAATGTAAAATTATATTTTTATCAAATTGATTTTTAATGCATCATTTTTAATTTTATCATTATTTTTTATATCTACTTTTTAGAATATAAATGGGTGAATGTCAAGTAGCCGGGCCATGTACATCTCAAAACACTGGAACTTCAACTTTAAATAGTTCTAAGGATTTAAATAAATGTTTAGGTAAATTAAAATTTTTAAGGGGGTCTTGGGTTTTTTGAAGTTTTTTACTTGTAAAAATGTTTAAAGTGCAGAACAGATATCCTCCGGTTAAGCAGATTAATGGGCTTGACTATTCGATTTAAGTTTAAGCTTGAATTAGGGTTTAGATCAACAGGAACTCTTCACAATCAATTAAGTTTATACATATATTGATTATATTTTCAGAAAAGGATTCTTCTAATAATAAACCAATCATCACCACCTCAACACTTAATAAGCAGTTTTCTTCCTTTATCAATGGTTGTGATATTTCTGATATTCTTTTTGAGCTTTCAATTGTTTGTATATTTATTGGCATTTTCTTGGCCGAATTGCTTTCTTGGAAGACTGCGTTATTTATTTATTTTATAATTCGTTTAAGCTGTAATGACTTTGCTCGACGTGCCATCTCTACACTTCCACGGGATTTAAGGTTGAAATTCGAGTTCTTTTTTTAGTTTTAAAAATTGTTAGAGGAATTATGTTAGTAGTTCTTATTAAATGGGAAATGCGCCTTCGTTTACGGCAAAATAGACCTTTACACGAAATTTTTGAAAAAATTGTTAATCGAATGCCAAACAACGAATGCCTTGTAGAAGTTGAAAGTGGAAGGAAAATGACTTTTCTTCAATTTGATCAACATTCTAATAAATTTGCAAATTTTTTTCAGGTTCATTTTATTAAAATTTGGAGAATTATTTAAATTCTTTTTTTAAGAAATGTCATATAGGATTTGAGAATGGAGAAGTAATTTCACTTTTTATGGAAAACGGAATCGACTTTTTTGCTGCATGGTTTGGTCTTTCAAAAATTGGCATTATAACTGCTTGGATTAATACAAATTTGAAATTAGAGCCTTTAGCTCATTCTATTCGTGTTGCAAATTGCAGGGCTATTATAACTACGAGAACTTTGTTTCCAGGTTTTTTAATTTAAATGTTTCTTTAAAAATTATTTTTGAATACTAACAATGAGTATACAAAACACCCGAAAATACATTAATAATGCAAAGTCATTTAAAAAACAAAAATATAATGTTTTTAATGTATTTTTGTGCTACTCCTTTAATAATGGATTTCTGGACTCTTACTTCTCGGACTAATGAAAGATTATTTTTTAGTGCTCGAAAATGCTCTAAAAAAGGCTTTGTTGCCTCATGATATTACTATTTTTGTGTCAGAATGTGGATCACTTTTCGAATATAAATGGGTACGAGAGGAATGTTTTATTAGAGAACATCCAATCAAAGAAATTGAAAAGCCTGTGATTCCTTCAAATCTTAACTTTCAAAGTTTTTTTTTCAATAAATTCAAAATAAATTCACTTTTTAGGTATTCTTTGTTATATTTATACAAGTGGAACAACTGGTATTCCAAAAGCAGCATTAATTAGGCATTTTAGGTAATTTTATGATATTGAAAGGAACAAGACATTGATTAAATTCAGGTTTTATTTGATGGCCAGTTCAACTGGAAGAGTCTTCCAGATTAAACCTTCAGATCGTTTATATATAACCTTGCCTATGTATCATTCACAAGGCGGAATTTTGGGTGCTGGGCAGGTTTTGATAAGAGGTTTTTTTAATTTTTAATAAATTTAAAATTAATTAAAGGCGCTTCTGCTTGTATTCGATCAAAATTTTCAGCCTCAAATTTTTGGCTAGGTTTTTTTAAATATTTTAAATTAATTTCTTCATTGTTTTTTGCAGATTGTAACCGTTTTGACTGTACAATTTCTCAATATATTGGGGAAATTTGTCGTTATCTTCTTTTGCAGCCATCTATTGAAGAAGAACGTTCACATAAAATTCGGTTAATGTTTGGTAGGAATGGTTAAATTTTTAAATAAAAAATTTTTAATGTTAAGGTAATGGACTTCGTCCTCAAATTTGGGAACAGTTTGTGTCAAGATTTGGAATCAAACAAATAGGGGAAGTTTATGGTTTGTTGGTTTTCTTTTTATTTATTTATGCGCGTTGAACCGTGGTGTTAGTGTGGTTAGGTGGGATAAATTCTTGGCTGATTAATCTCGGCCGGGTTTCTAGCCTTTTAGTTTGTAATCGGCTATGAAGATAATTAAGCCCTTTATTGTTAATAAATGTGAACAGTGGATTAGTCTTTCTGAGCCGGAAACTCTCCCTCTCGAGTATTTTAAACCTTTTTAAAAATTAAGGCAGCACAGAAGGAAATTCTAATTTAATTAATATTGACAACAAATTGGGTTCTTGTGGTTTTATACCAATATATGTGTCCATCTTGTATCGTATTTATCCTATTCGTTTATTACGTGTTGATGACAAGGGTGAGCTTTTACGTAATGAAAATGGTTTCTGTGTTCGTTGCAAACCTGGAGAATCTGGAGAAATTGTAATTCTTATCTTCTATGGTTTCTTTTTTAATTTATAGGTTGCCTCTATTAATCCCAACAACCCAATACTTCGTTTTGAAGGATATGTCGATCGCACGGCAACCAAAAGTAAATTGGTTGAAAATTGTGAAAGGGAAGGGGAAACTGTATTTGCTAGTGGAGATATTTTACATTGGGATAGTTTGGGATATTTATATTTTAAGGTAAAATTTACCTACTATTTTTATTGCTTTTTATTTTTAGGACAGACGTGGTGATACTTATCGTTGGAGAGGAGAGAATGTCAGTACCACTGAAATAGAGGGTTTACTCCAACGCTCATCAGAACAGAAATCTATTATTGATTTGGCGGTTTATGGAGTTGAAGTGCCTTTGCGGGAAGGACGTGCTGGAATGATTGCTGTTGTTCTAATGGATGGAACAGATATTGAGGTTTGCGGAGAAATTAATTTTAATCTTTTTACCAGTTTAAAAATATTTAATTTTTATATTGTTTTAAAGGAATTTGTTAATAAAGTATCGGTAATATTTACTGAACAACTCGCCTCCTATGCCATACCAGTTTTCCTCAGAATTTGTGATGAGATTGAGAAGACTGGAACATTTAAATTAAAGAAAGAACATCTTCAAAGGGATGGTAAAGAATAAAGAAATTTAAATAAATATCTTTGTTTTAAAAGGTTTTGATTTGGTCAAGTGTTTAGGCAATCGTATATTTTATTGGGATGCCTCTCTAAATACATATAAGGAATTATCTCAAGAAATGCATAAAAAAATTGTTTCTGGACAGTTTTTGAGTATATAATTAATAATATATAATTTTTATTAAAATTAATGACCATTTTTAAACAATCTTTTTTCCCATTAAATCTTTTAAAAATAATGGGGAATTAAGAAAACTTTTTTAATTAAATAATATTAAAATTTTTTTAAATTTAATGGTCATTAATTTAAAACCTGTAAAGCAGTATAATCGCATTTTTTATTTTATTTAAACACCCATAATCAATCTCGCAGATTAGACGTTTAATTCAATTATCTCCAACGTCTATATTGCATTGCCTTTGCTAATTTTGCCTTCATTTATTTTATGCATTTTCTATTTTTTAAGATAATAAATTTTATTTAAATATTAAAAAAATAAAGAAGATTTTTATTCAAACTAATATATTCTTTATATTTTGTTTACCACTTTTTAAGATTAAAAAATAATTTTTTATTGAAAAAAGCAATAAAAATAAAATATGTTTTCTCGTGGACCGCATACTTTAGAAGTAACAACAGAATTATTTTCTTTAAATAGACAACGATTAATACATCAACTGATAAAAAGTATAGGTGAAGAAAGCAACAATAAAGAAATTAAAGGAAGTTTTGTGTTGTTAGAAGGTGGTAGAGAAAAGAATCGTTATAATACTGATAGTGATGATAATGCTTTTAGACAGGTTTAATAATTTTGTTTTTTATTTTTTGGGGTTATTTTGCCCTGGTTTATAACGCTCGGATGTCCACAATTCTACTCTCAAAAGCTCTCATTTTCTCCCCATTAATTTAAACAAAATTTGGAAATTAATTTAATAAAGTTTTCTGCTCTCTAAATTAAGACAAACATTTCCTTTTATATTTTAGTAATTAAAAATTAATTCTAAAAATGTCCTTTTCTTCATCTAAAATAATATTTTAAAAATAAATATTAAATTATTTAATCAAAATAGACAACGTTTAATTAATAAATTAAAATCAAATTTAAACGGAAAAAATGAAAGAGGAATTTTTGTTTTGTTAGAGGGTGGAATTGAAAAAACTAGATATAATACTGATTTTGATGAAATGGCTTTTAGACAGGTTTTAATATGAGATGAAAAATGACTTTTTAAAATTTATTTTAATTTTTTTGTTCATTAAGGAATCTTATTTCTTCTGGACTTTTGGTGTTCATGAGCCTGGCTGTTATGGAGCTATTGACCTTGGAACTGGAAAAGCATTTTTGTTTCCTCCAAAGCTTGCACCAGATTATGCTATTTGGGATGGAAAGTATTTACTTTTATTTTTTAATATTAAAAAAAAATTATTTAAGGTATTATTTAATTATTAAGATTGTGCTTTAGTATTATCCTTTACATAGAATATATACCTTTTTTTGAATAAATTTAAACCTATATTTATATTTAAATAACTCCAATTATTGCAAGGTAGGAAGCATCATTAGATTAATTTAAAAAAAACTTCTGATTGTGAGGCACTTAAAGAGGAATAAACAAGAAATAATAAGAATTGTCTAAAAGAAAGGTTTAGGGGAAATACGGAAATAAACCTAAAGAACTCTTTAATTTATTTTTTTAAATTAAATTGGTTAATATTTAAAATATATTTTAATAAATTCTTTAAAAAAATTTTTTTTCTAACAGAATTCAAAATGAACAATGGTTTCTGGACAAATACAAAGTTGACCAAGTTGTCTTCCATGAAAATTGCCTTAAAATTATTGAAACATTAAATGCTTGTTCTCCCATTAAAAAAATATTTCTTTTAGTAATTTTATTAGTGTAATTCATTTTTTAAATTTATTTTTTAGCGAGCTGAGAATACTGACAGTGGAATTGGTTAGTTAAGGTTTTTGGTAAATTTTGTTTCCAGTCAAGTTCAAGCAGTACATTGGTTGATTAACATTTTGGACTGCTTGAACTTGATGACAATTTTTAATTATTTTTATTTTAGCTAATAATAACAATTTTTATGTTTTTCAGTGCTAGAACCTCCCACAAAAATTCCTGGTTTGGACAAATTTGAACTTGATACAAAAATACTCTACCCAATAATTGCTGATTTACGTGTGCTTAAAACTGATTTGGAAATTGAAGTTTTAAAATATGCATCAAAATGTGCAAATGAAGCCCATAAAGAATTAATGCGACAAGTTAAGCCAAATATGTTCGAATATCAAATGGAAAGGTAAAATATATATTCATCAAGTTCGAGTAGTACATTTTGTAGTTGAACTGCTTGAACTTGTCGAAAATTTTTATAAATTTTAATTCTGAAAAATAATTAATGTTCTAGCCTTTTTCGACACATTTCATATTATTCTGGTGGTTGTAGACATTTAGGATATACTTGTATTGCAGCAACAGGGTGTAATGCAGCCATCCTACATTATGGTAAAGAATTGTTTAAATTAATTCTAAATAATTTAATTTTTAGGACATGCAGGAGCACCCAACGATCGTAACTTTAAGGATGGAGATCTGTGCCTTTTCGACATGGGACCTGAATATAATTGCTACGGTAGACATTTAACAATTTTAATTTTATTGCCAAAATGTCCAATTTCGAAATATCTAAAAAATCTTTAGGTTCTGATGTGACTTGTACATTTCCTGCTAATGTTACCTTTTATTTTCTTTTTATAAACACTTAAACATTTTTAGGGAAAATTTACCGAAAAACAAAAGCTTATTTACAATGCTGTTTATTGCGCAAACCGAACAGTCTTTAAGGAAGCTAAACCTGGTAAATTAATTAATTAAAAATTCCTTTTTTTTAATTTAAAGGAATTCGTTGGACAGATATGCATTTACTTGCTGAGAAAATAATTTTAGAACATTTATTGTCTGGTGGTTTATTAACCGGAAAAATAGAAGAAATGTTAGAAGATAGACTTGGAGCTGTTTTTATGCCTCATGGATTAGGGCATTTTATGGTATAATTTTTTAAAGAATAAATTGAACAAAAAATCTCTATTTTTAAGGGACTTGATATTCATGATGTTGGAGGTTATTTAGGGGTAGAAATTTTAATTAAAGTTTATTTTAAAAATAAATTTCACTCAAGGATGCTTTACCCCGTTCTGAGAAGCCTGGACTAAAGTCCCTTCGAACAACTCGAATACTTAAAGAAAGAATGTGTATTACAATTGAACCTGGTTGTTATTTTATTGACACGGTTTACTTTACAATAAATTTTTTAAATTATTTTTAGTTGTTGGATAAAGCGTTTACTGACCCTATTTTGTCGAAATATTTAATAAAAGAAAAAATTGAGGAATTTAGAGGATTTGGAGGGGTTTGTTTTTATTTAAGATTAAATAAAATTCCTTTTTTTAAGGTAAGAATTGAAGATGATATACTTATAATGGAAAATGGGAATGTAAATATGAATGCAGATTTGCCTAGAACTGTTGAGGAAATTGAACAGTTTATGGCTTCTAATAACAAAAATTGTTGTTAATAAATATAGGGTTGAAAAAAGAAAAGGACAAAAATTAATTTGAATAATTTATTTTAATTAAAAAAAATTATTAATTTATAACGAGCGCGTTGTCGCCGCTTCGTGGCTTTAAACAACTATATGGAAAATTGTCTAAATTTATAAAAGTCGAAGAATAGAATGTATAATACATAAAAAGCAAAAAATTAGAGGGTTTCAATATGGAATTTCGAAATTAAAATTTTTTAAAATCTTCAAAAATTCCTTAACCTTGACCACAGAATATTTTTAAAATTCACCTAAAGTAGGCTCTTAATTTATTTAAACATTCCTGTCTTCTCTTATTTAATATATTTAAATTTTAAATAAACCAATAATTTATTTTTTGAAAGAAATCATAAAAGTACTTTATACGTAAACACAAGTTTTCCAAGAAAAATCGAAACAGAATTAAACTCATCGAAAATAACGTATTTAAATATTTCCTTCATCCTGTTTGAGATTAGAATTTAAATTCATTGAATTCGTTCCATAGGCTCCTAAAATTGACTTTTTAAAAAATATATTCCTTTAAAAAAACCATAATGACAATTGAATTTCCGCGAATAACGACCATTCCAATGCCTTGAGACTCTCCACTCTGAATATATGAAAGATTAAAATAGGACAAATTGTTATTAGCATGTCTCTATTCAAAGGCTTTAAGCTTGCTCTGTTATTACCATTTTTAAACTCAAAAACAGAACCAAGTTGGTCTTTTTGACACAGGGTTTGAACAAATCAAACAAATAGGTTTAAAATTGAGATGTTTTCTAACCCAATCAACAAAAAATTAATTATACCTTCATATGCTCAATGCAGTCTTCCACAACAATATTCATGAACGGATCAAACCCTCGCAAAACACCGGAGACATTTCTTTGAAAATTTACTTTAATATTAAATAAAATTAAAAAACCTATTCCCGTTCAACTTAATATTGACCTGCTTGTCCATGTATTTTTTGAGCTCAGGTGGATGCGTTTTACTCATTTTTGTAGTCAAAGATTTTAAATAGAATAAGGATCCTTCGGAACAAAATAAAGTAAAGTTATAAAAATAATTTAAAGAAAATTCTTATTTTTCTCTAATCTAATCATTTTACCTTTACTCTATTTTTTGGAATAGTCAAAAGACCAACTGATCAATTGGTCAACTTTTAATTAAAATCCTAGAATTCTAGAAAATTGTTACCTTCTTTCATAGCCTTTCATTGTCGATTTTTATATCTTAATTTCTTTTTTTTTAAATTTATTCTTTTCTGGATTGGACCACTAGATCCTTCATTAAGTAGAAATGGCCAAGGCTTGTTTAAGTATGTTTTTATTATATTTTTTAATAAAATAATCAAATTTTTAGAAAAGCCGAGCAAACGAATTACATTTAGAAAAAAGTTTAAACTTCAACGAAAGATTCGGATGCATTCTAAAAAGCTGAAAAAGATTGATGGAGGTATTTGAATTTTTTAAAATAATTTTTAAATTAATTTTCTTAGATTCATCAAGGAAAAAGAGAAAAAATGACAAGCTTAAATTTCCACCTAAGAAATGTCCATTTAAAGCAAATTTGATAAATGAATTTAAATCAATGCAGAAGCAATTAAAGGAAGATATTCGAGATAAAAAACTTAAATTAAAACAAATTTCTAAAGTTTTGAAAAATAAGGATGAAGAAACTACTGAAGAGATGGTTCCTATTTTTACCAATTTGTTTGATAAAGATGTATCGGAAATTGATGGAAATGTTCGTTTAGAGACTGATTTGAAGAAATCGAAGAAAAAATTGAGGAGACAGCGATGCAGGACAAGTATTTTTTAAAATTTTTTAAACAAATGTGTTGAGGGATGGGTTAAATGAAGGTTTTGGTGTTTAACGGTCTGCCACATTTCTGTCTAAAAAATGTGTCTCAAAATTCTAATGATATTCCTTTCGTATATATTTGACAATTGTGTTGCTGAGCGAATAAACTATAGGCACTGAAATTGGGAGGGTGCGGCAATGCCTAGGAACACCATGGTTTTTATTTAGGGTTTTTTAGGTTTTAACTGATTTATTTCTTCATATTCTTCAATTTAATTTTTTATGTGAACCTTTCAATTTTAGACAAGGCAGCTGAGAAATTGGCAGATAATTTCTTCGCTAGTATGGACATTAATTGAAATGTGATATTATGACCTATATATTATTATTATTGGCTATATTTATTTTGTGGCTTTTTTATAGTTGACTTTATTAAATTATTTATTAAATTATTTATTTTCTTTTTTATTTGTTTTTAATACAATAATTTATTTCTTTTTATTTTTAAACCAATTTTATTAAGAGATTTAAATGTTATTTCTCTTCAATCAATTTTAATTCTTTAATGGAACTGGCAACAATCCCACAAAATTCTTCTGCTATTAGCACAACTGGAACGAATGTATCACCTCAACATAATCAAAATGATGGAAACAATGACCAACAAAATCAGCAACAGGAAAGGACTGAGATAATTAAAATTAAACGAAGGGTTTCTTTTTAATTTTTATTAAAGATAATTTAATTTAAAAAGACTGTTGCGAGCGATTCTCGTTTATCCGAGTCTGCGCAGAGAACGCAAAGACGACACAATCCTCAAACAGACGAAAAAAGAATGGAAGAACAAGCATTGAAGTATGGAGCGTCTCATGTTATTCATTTGTTTGTTCCGGGTATTTTAAACTAGTTTTTAAGTAATTTTTAATTAGTTTCGTTGTGTATGGCTGTTGTTATTTTGACAATGTGCACTGTTGGATATTATTCAAAAGCTGGGGAATATCTGTAGGTATTTTAATTTGTGGGGTCGTATCCACTGGAACTACTTTTGCTTATCTTTTATTCAAATTAATTCGCTCTGGACTTCCCTTTCCTTATTTTACAATAAATAAGAAGATAATAGAATATTTAGGGAAATAAAATTTAAGACGGGATTGACCTGGAACTTCTGTTTAAATTAAATTTGACTGAAGGAATATATTCTAAAGAAAAGTTTAAAATTATTGAACATTTTTAACAGGCCATATACTCCATTTCATGGGAAAACAACAGATGGTGCAGGAGAGATTTTGCTTCAATCATTAGCCAACGCGGGAATTTTACTTGTTGTTATTATTGTTATGACTATAATTTTGATTTTGTTATATAAGGCTAAATGTTATAAGGTTTTTTTTTAAATTAAAAATTAAATTCCTTTAAATTTAGATTATTCATGCATGGCTTATGTTAAGTTCTTTGATGCTACTTTCAATGTTTACTCTTTCTTTTATTGAGTATTTTTTTTAAAATTATTTTTATTATTTTCTTTATTTAATTTTAGGGAATTATTTCGCAATTACAATATTCCAATAGATTATATTACGCTTGGAATTTTTCTTTGGAATTGTAAGTTTATTTTCTTTACTTTTTTTGAAACAAAAGTTTGTGTAAATTTTGTCCGCAAAAAGAGTGTGCATTTTTTTCTCTTAAAGTAATAATTTTACATTTTTTGCAACACTTGTTGCGGACGCTTCAATTAACTTCTTTTAGTATTTACCTTTAAAAATAAAGAATAAATTCTATTATTTTTATTTTATTAAAAAGGGTGTGTTCTTGGAATGATTTGTATTCATTGGCAAGGCCCATTAATTTTACAACAAGTTTTTTTTTATATTTCTTTAATTTAATTTTTAATTTCTCAAGTTCTATTTGGTGTCCGTCTCTGCCTTAATGGCACTTATGTTCATCAAACATTTACCAGAATGGTCAGTCTGGTCAATATTAGCTGTCCTTTCAATATGGGATTTGGTTGCTGTTTTATGTCCAAAAGGACCTTTGCGGATTTTGGTGGAAACTGCACAAAAGAGAGATGAACCTATTTTCCCTGCTTTAATATATTCTTGTATTCAATATATTTTTAATTTTATTTTTAATAAATTTAGCTGGTATTCTTTATATGTACGCATTAACTGGTACAGGGAAGGTTAATAATGCTGTTGATTTTGAAAATGAAGAAGAAGATGAACAAAGTCAAAGAAGAGAAGAAAATGAAGAAGAAGAAGCTAGTACTTCAACTAATATTAACAAAACAAAACGTGAAAGTAGTGCTACTTCTATGGATGAACTTTTAGGAAAGAATGATTCTTCACAAATTAAAAGTGAAGATCTGAGCACTTCAAATAGGTCAAGAAGTGCTCCAAATCGACCATCATCATCGAAAAAACAAAATATTACTACTTCAGGTTTGATATTAATTTAATTTTATTTAAATAGATTTAATTTAATAAAGGATTTTTTTTCTCAAATTTTATTTGACCTAATGATTCTATTTAAATAAAAAAATAATTTTTAAAAAATCTTGACTAAAAAATAAAATAAAATTTTTTTAGAAGATACAATTATTACAATAATTGGTAATGATGGAAATAATTCACTCCAACCATCAACTAGTTGTCGTATTCCAAGACGTACACATTCAGCACAAAATTTGGGTTGTGCAAATGAAAATGAGTTATTAGTTGAAGAACGTAACAAATAAAAAAAAATTGAAGAATATTTAAAATTAATTTTAATTAATTTTTTCTCCAGGAGGAATTAAACTTGGTCTAGGCGATTTTATTTTCTACAGTGTTTTGGTAGGCAAAGCAAGTAGTTATGGGGATTGGAATGTTACAATTGCTTGTTATGTTTCTATTCTTGTGGTTAGAAGTGTTTAAAAAAACTTTTAAAAAAATTTTTTTTTCAAAGGGTCTCGCTTTTACTCTAATGTTGTTAGCTTTGTTCCGTAAAGCATTACCAGCTTTGCCTATTTCTATTTTTGCTGGAATTACATTTTTCTTTGGTACGAGATGGTTAATCACTCCGTTAATGAAGGAAATTGCTTTACGACAATTATTGCTTTAATAAATTTATTTAAATTGTTTTTAAAGTATTTCTCCTATTTTCTGTAAAATTAAGTAATTCTTTAAATTCTTGGAAATATTTTCTTTGAATATTAATAAAATATTTTTAGACTTTTTATGTTTTTAAGAATATTATTTTAATTAAAATAAAAAGTGAAGCTTTTTTTTTTAATATAATTAATTTATACTGAGATCAAAAAATATATATTATGGAGTAAAAAATAAAAATGAGCAGTCTTGTTTTTATTAATTAAAATTAAACTTAGAAATTATTGTTTAAAAAATAAAAAAAATTGAAGAATAAAGAATTTAAAAAAAGGAATATTTTTTAAAGACTGTCATTATTTAATTAATTAAAAAATAATAAAACAAAATTGAATAATAAATATTTAAATAGTTTACGGCCAAAGCTTTTTTGAGCAAACAAATAAATGTTGCACCATTTTTAATTATTAAAATATTTAATTTTTAAATTGGAGGTTCTTCTTCAGAATCACTTAAAGGAACATTACCAGGCCTTGACCAAATTACAATTTCATCAGATTCAATGCCAGTATTCTTTGGGTCATCCTTAACAGAAAGAAAAGAAATTAATTTTTTAATAAAGAATTATAGTTAAAATTCTAAACACCTTCAGAAAAAAAGGTTAAATTTTTTTAATTAAAAAAAGATTTTTTAATTAAATAAAAAAAATGATTTTTAATTAAATAAAAAAATTTTTTTTTAATTAAATAAAAAAAATGTTTTTTAATTAAATAAAAAAATTTTTTTTAATTAAATAAAAAAAATGATTTTTAATTAAATAAAAAAAATGTTTTTTAATTAAATAAAGAAATATTTTTTTTTAATTAAATAAAGAAATATTTTTTTAAAATAAATAAAGAAACATTTTTTAAATAAAATAAACACCTTTTGTTGATTTGCAGAAATAAATTTTTGTTTATTTATTTTTGCTTGTTGATTGTCTTCCATAACATTATCCAATGCAGAAGAAGATGCTGAACCAGAAATTATTCGATTATAATTAGAATAAAATTGTTGAGAATATTTTTGTTGCTTTTTTTGTAAATTATTATAATGCTCAGAAGGAGGTATTGCTGTTGATAAAATATTTTTAGGTTTATTATTGGTTGTTGTTGTTGCAATAGTTGCAGCACGTTGAATTGGAAAACGACCAAAAGGGCCTATAAAATTAAATTAAAAAAAATAAATAAATAATTTAAAAAAATAATTAAAAAAATATTTAATTAAAGAATTAATTAAATTAAAAAATTAATTAATTAAAAAATTATTTATAATTAAAAAATTAATTAATTAAAAAATAAATTAATTAAAAAAAATATTTAAAAAAATAAAAAAAATTAATTAAAAAAAAAATTAATTATTTAAAAAATAAATTAATTAATAAAAAATATGTGAAAGAGTATTGTTATTATCTTTAATATATTTAATTAAATTCTGTTTAAATTTAAAGAAATAATTAATTTAATTAAAATACCTCTATTTGAAGAATTAAATCCACCAGGATTGTAATAATTATTTTTAGGACATTTTTGTTGTTTTGTTAGTTGTTCATGTTTAGCTAAATAATAAGCTGCTACAGGTTGTTTATATTTACTTATATTTGAAATTAAAGTTTTTGGTGGTTGTTGTTGAAAAGCAAGGGAAGATGAACGACTACTTATTGAAGGAGAACCTCCAACTAATTTTAAAATTAATTAAAAATTAATTTAAAAAACCAGGTCCAATAATTGGTAATTTCCTTTGAGCATAACGCTGTTGTTGTTCATTTATTTGGTTATTTCCTATTGTTAAATGTATTTTAGGTGGGGGACGATTTTGTTGAGATGGAATTCGTCTAACTGATGGCTACAATAAAAAAGAAATTAAATTAAAAAAAAATAGGGGATTGAATTAATTTTTTTAATGTCTTCCCCATCTCTTGTTCTATAATTCTTTTTTCTGATAATTTTACCAAAAAAAAATAAATTAAAAAATTATTAACAACATAAACCCCGAAGGTAAAAACAAGAATTTTAACCAAGGGTCAACAGAAAATTTAAAAATATTTTTATATTTATTATAAAACCAATTGTATGGAAGAGGAAGCAATTTCTGAAGGTGAATACTCATCTGTATGTTCAATTGATTGTTGTCTTTGCCTTGAGGAAGTAATAGTAGATCCGTCACTAATACTTTCACAGGAAGAACAACAAGTAGTTGCTGATGAAGAAGTATTACTATTAGAAGAAGTAGAGTGTGTAATATTACAACTTCCTTTACAACATTCGGAACAGGAAGTTGAAGATGAATAGGAAGGAGAAGGAGAACTTTGCTGGATACTTTTATTTAAATTAATGTTGGGAGGAGGTTGGGAAGTATTTCGTAAATATTGCTGTTAAAAGAAAGGAATTTAATTAATTAAAAAATTTAAATTCTAAATTAGTCTATTAATCAAATAAAAAATAAATTCTGCCTAATATAAGATCAAAAAACTTGTTTCTTTTGAAGAATACAGAATAGATATATCTAGACCAGAATAAGCAAGTAAATTCTGGTATAAATCAGAAAAATAAAACACTTTAAGAAGATAAATTCTCACATGTTCCTTACACACCACTTAGTAGTGTGAAAGGAACATTCTAATTTTTAATTTAATTTTTAAGTTAAAAAATAAACGGTTTGTTTTATTCTCTTTAAAATAAACAACCCCATACCGTAGAAGGTAATTTCCGTCTCTGTGATGTTCTTGCCTCATTTTGTTTACTATCAGCAAAGCTATTACTCCGACTTCTGTGCCTTCTGTCATACTCATTAGCAAACTGATATTGGTCTCCAGGCTGCAAACCAATGGCTGGTTGATGTCGAAAACGTTGCTCTAAAATAAATATAATTCAAAAAATAGTTTAAAATAACCAAGTTCATGTTGTCGTGTATACAGAATAGGATGCCTTATTATTGGAACAGAATGTTGTTGAGAAGAATCATCTAAAAAAGAAGAAGAACGAGAATGAAGAGGTGATTGTTGTGTACGAATATATTCATCATTGACATTTTGTCGTCTACGTCGAGGAAATTGAGAAATATTTAAATTTTCGGAATTGTCTTCTTCTTCAATAGTTGTTGGTTCATCAACCTTAAATTAATTCTAATTAATTTTAAAGAAAAATATAAATTAACCTCATTATCAATATTTTTAGTATTTCGATGTATTGTATCCACCAGTGTTGAGAAAATTGAATAAGGACGCTAAATTAATTTTATTAAATAATTTAATTTAAAAAATACCCCTGTCTGTGTTGGAGACATTTTTCGCCCTCCAACAGAACGGACAGTATTGAATTGCTGTTGTTCAATTAAAGGAGAGTCCGTTGAGCTTTGACCACCACCAGTTTGTTGTTGTTGTTGACCAGCAGCTGACTATAAAATTAATTAATTTAAAAATTAAATTGTGTTGATTTTTAAACCTTTGCTGCGGCAACTAGTCCTCGCAAACCTCCACCAAAAAGACCACCACCGCCAATCTGTTAAATAGAAAATATTTATATAAATTGAATGTACAATATTAAATGAAAATAAAATTAAAAAAAAATAAAATGGGGAAATAAAAAATTTTAAAATTAAATAAAATATTGGAAAAATGGGAATAAATTTATTTTTAATTTTTCTCGACAAAAACTACAAAATAGAAGGGAATTTTAGGTAAACAAAAATAGGGGGTTCGTATTTTAAAACCTCTCCTAAGAGGCTCCCAAATTTTGTAGTTATTTCACGTGCAGGTCTCAACAGCATAGTTGCTGCATAACGACGTTTAATCATTTCATACTAATAATCAAAACTTATTTTAAAATTAATTTTAATATTTTAGATTAAATAGATGAAAATATGTATAGAGGAAGATAAAATTAATTTAATTAAAATAAAAAACCTCAACGCCTGATTTACGAGCACGCCAATTTTCAAGAATTAATAGACCAGCATAAATTTTACCAACAGTCAGTTTTTGAAAGCATAAATCTGAAAGGGTAAAAAGAAAATCAGAATTTATTTTAATTAATTATTAAATACATATCAGAACATTAAAAGAAATTTTAAAAAAATACAAAAATCAGAAAAATACAAAAATCAGAAAAGCAAAAAAAAATACAAAAATCAGAAAAATACAAAATCAGAAATACATAAAAATACAAAATCAGAAATACATAAAAATACAAAAGAGCAGAATAAAAACTTAAAACAAAAGCTACCATTATTTGGCGGTACAACAAGATCAATCATATTTTTCTTAGATTTTAAAGGCCAAATTTTACGGAGTGTTTGTCGCAATTCCTCGTCAGCTTCATCCATTTCCTCAACTAAAAAATAAAAATAAAATTAAATTAATTAAATTGCCTGGTCTCATTTTAATGCTTAACGATTCCCTAATTAATGCAAATAATGTAGTAGTAAAATGAACAGTTCCATCATCGGAAACGGGCCTTTAATAATTATTGTTTTTAAAAATATGAAGAATATTTAATTACATATTCATTCTAATAAGATGTTTATAAGCTAGTCTATAAGGACATTTACGTCCAAATCCAACAGGAGGGGCAATATTGCGAAGCTATTTTAAATTAAATTAAATAAATATGTAAATTAATTAAATTAAACCATTTCATACATATCAGAATAATGTATTCTTCCACTATAAATAAATAAATTAATTTTATTTTTATTTTTAAATTACGTTGCTGTAGGGTCAAAATCGGCCCAGACCCGTATAAATTCATCCAAATGGTGAGGTCCAAGAATTGAACTATCCCGAGTTAGATAATCAAAGTTATCCATAATAACAGCAACAAACAGGTTTAACATCTTTAATTAATTAAATTAAATAATTTAATTTAAATTAAACCAAAAAAGATGAAAGAAAAACAAAAGAAGTAAAATAGGCAATACTAATAGGTTGACTTCCACAAGTAGCAACAACAGTTGATGAAAAACTTAAACTTATTTTAGAGCATTGTTTTCCTCCATTACAACTCATCATTATCTCTTGCCAAGCTTCTCCGGTTGCACATCTTTTTTTTTAAATTATTTAATTAAATTTAAATTATTTAATTAAATAATAGAATTACCTAAAGAGAAGTATTACAGCATTAAAAAAAGACTGAAAATTATTGTGTCTATTAATTTCGGTTGTTGGGTCTAATTGAATATTGCCAAAGACCTTTAAATATTTTTTAATAAATTAAATATTTTTTAAATAAATTTAAATAATTTTTAAAAAAATTAAAAAAAATTAAAAAAAAACATAAATAATTAAAAAAAATTCAAATAAATATTTTAATAATTTAAATAATTTTAAAAAAATTTAAAAAATTATAAATAATTTTTAAATAAATTTAAATAATTATTTTAATAATTTAAATAATTTTTAAAAAAATTTAAATAATTAAAAAAAATTTTTAAACAATTTAATACATTTATTTAATCAATTTTACCTGCATTCCAACAATAGCATAAATAAAGAAAAGCATACCAATTAATAAACAAACGTAGGGTAAAGCCTTAAAAATAAAAAATAATTAAATTAATTAATTTAATTACTTTAAACGATTGAACAAATGTCCATAAAAGTATTCTAATAGTATATCCCTGTTGAAGAAGTCTAATTAACCTAGCAGCACGAAAAAGACGTAAAAACCCTAGAGAGACAAAATGCCCACCAAACTCGGTTACCAACTAAAAATAATTTTTAAAAAATTAAATTTATTTAATAATTAAAAAGAACCGCGTCTGTTATAGAACCAACAACCGTAATAAAATCAAAACGATTCCACCCATCTTTAAAATAATTGCGAACACCAAAGGCTAGAATCTTAAGAATTGATTCAACAGTAAAAACTGCTGTGAGTGCTGTGTTGAATATTCCTAAAAAATTAATTATTTAAATTTAAATAAAAAATAAAAATAATATAATTTTTAACATACTTAAAACCTTCTCGTAAGTATCCGAATTTCCTTTAAAAAAAAAAATTTTTTTTTTAGAAATATTTTTTAAATAAATTAAATTAATATAAAAACCATGATATTTCATCATTAAAATAAGTGTATTTAATACAATCATTGCCATAATAAAATATTCAAAAGGCGTAGAGGTAACAAGACGCCAGATACGATATTTTATAGAGTTCTTATCTTCTGGCTAAAATTTTTATTTAAAAAATTAAATTTGGAATTTTTTCTTTTACCATAAAAAGTGAACGAGGTTTTGCATTAAGGGCAAAGTCAATGCATTGTTTCTTAAAATATATTTATTTTTTAAATTAAAGTTTATTTATTGTATTTTTCAAGTTTTATTTATTTAGAAATGTGTTTCATTTATTTTTATTGTATTTTTCAGGTTTTATTTATTTAAAAATGTGTTTCAACTAAATTAAAGTTTATTTATTTAAAAATGTGTTTTATCTAAAGTAAAGTTTATTTATTGTATTTTTCAAAGTTTATTTATTTAAAAATGTGTTTCATTTCAATTAAAGTTTAATTTTATTGTATTTAACCCATTTAATAATATAATGTATATTGTATTTGTTTGAAGCTAATTATTATTTTACTAAAATCTTATTTCTAAAATTAAAACCTGATTCTTGTCTAAATCTCCTTCAGAAAGTTCAGCCTCTCCCTGCTCTTGAAATGTAATAATAATCAAAGCAACAAAAATATTGACAAAGAAAAATGGAAAAACAATGAAAAACATCACATAGAAGAGTGCTACCTTTTATAAAATTTAAAATAAAAATATTCTTTTTTTTAACATACTTCAACACGATAATAAGGTTGGGGGCCCTGATCTTCAAATGTTGTGTCCATAGAATTTTGCCGAATTCCAGGCCAACCTTTTTTTTAATTTTTTAAGAATATGAGATTAAAAAGTACCTTCACTTGTCGTAACAACAAATAATGTAAGCATAGCATTAAGTGTATTATCATAATTAAAGGGTCGAAGACGCCATTCACGAGTTTCAACGCGTGGAAAATAGCTCTATAAAATTATATTTTGAACAATTTATGTAAATAATATACTCCAGGATCATAAATAAAATATTGGCCTTGACATTCAGAAGCAAATCGTTTAGTCCTATCAGTACAGTAAAAGAAACGGCCTTTGAAAAGTTGAACAGCAATAACAGCAAATATAAACTAAAATAAAAAATTTTAATTAAATAATGCAAAGAGATGTGTTTTATTTACAATCCAAGTTTAATTAAAATGTGTTTTATTTTATTAACTTACTTGAAAAAGGAAGTAAACAATAAGAATATTGAAAACATTCTAAATACAAACTTTGTTTGTCAAAAGCAAAAACACAACCTTTAATGAATTTACAACACAATCAAATACAGCCTTAAGTTTAGGAATACGCTTAATAGTTTTTAATGGACGTAATACTCTAAGCACTCTTAACGATTTGATTGTACTTAAGTTTTTTCCAGTAGCACCAGAAGTTCCACTAAAAATAAAAATATAATCAAAAATTGAATAAATTAAGGTTATTACGAAAATGAAAATCCAATAAGTGCACAAACGACAACAACACCATCAAGAACATTCCAAAAATCCCTACAATAAGAACCTGGATGTAGAATAACCCCTTGGTCAATTAACTAAATTAATTAATTAAATTAAATAAATTAAATAAACAAACTTTTAGTAACATTTCACATGCAAAAACACCAGTAAAACAATAATCAAAATATTGTAAGATTTTATTACGAGGATTTTCATCATCAACTGGATCTTCTGCTGCTAGTGAAATACTTGATGCACAAATTACTACCATTACAACCTTTAAAAATAAATAAATAAAATATTTAAATTAAAAACAAACCATTTCAAAATATTTAGTTGCAACAACACTATGTACTAAACATCTAAATGGATTAGTAGGAGAAAGAATAAACATTGAAGAATAGGGAACAATAGGCTTTGGACCTCCAAATGGGCTTTCTTCTTCATCATCACATTCTTCATCTTTTAAATTAAATAAATAAATTTTAATTAAATTATTTACCATCTATTTCTCTAGTAAATTCAGCATCGACAACACCAGCACCTATTTCAAGGTCTCTTTCGTCAAAGCCTTTTTTTTTATTTTAAATAAATACAAATAAATAAATTACCTAAAGATTCATCTTCTTCATCATACAATTCATTAGCCTTCTCATCTGCCTTAGAAAAAAATTAAAAAATTAATTCTTTAGAATTTACTTCATCCGCAGCCGTTAATTCCTGAGCATTAGCCAAGTTATCAACAGCAATAGCCAAGAATACATTTAATAGAGTATCTAAATATGTTAGGTATTTAAATTAAAATATATTAAATTACAATTTCCAAAGAGAACAAGAACAATAAAATAAATACAATAAACCATTCCTCCACCATAAATACCCCCTTGAGATTCTATAGCTAAATACATTACTTCATTCCAATCTTCTCCAGTTAATATCTAATTTTTTAAATTAATTAAATTAAATTAAAAATAAAAATTAAACCTGAAAAACAGTAATTAAAGCAATAGGAAATGTATCAAAATGAGTATAAGGATGAGAATTCTGAAAATAAACTTTAAATTAATTAAATAAACTTTAATTTAAATAAACCTTAAATTAAATTTAAATAAATTAATTAAATTAAATTTAAATTAATTAATTAATTAAATTTAATTTAAATTAATTAATTTAATTTAAATTAATTAATTAAATTAATGTATACCTGAAAGTTAAATTTACCACCAAATATTTGCCTTTAATTAATTAAATTAATTATTTAATTAATTAATTCTCCACTTACATTCCTAAAAGAGCAAAAATAACAATAAAAAGAAAAAGAAGGAAAAGAAGTGAAATAATTGAACGCATTGAATGTAAGAGAGATCGAACCAAATTTCGAAGGCTATAATTTATTTGTGTTTACATATATTTTTTAAAAAAGGGAAAACAAACAAACCTTAACCAATATGAGGTAAGTTTAAATATTCTAAGTAATCTAAGTGCTCTGAGAACAGAAATACTAAATAAATAAAATTAATTTAAATTAAATAAATTAATTAATTTAAATAAATAAATAAATAATTTAAATAAATTAATTAATTTAAATAAATAAATAAATAATTTAAATAAATTAATTAATTTAAATAAATAAATAAATAATTTAAATAAATTAATTAATTTAAATAAATAAATAAATAATTTAAATAAATTAATTAATTTAAATAAATAAATAAATAATTTAAATAAATTAATTAATTTAAATAAATAAATAAATAATTTAAATAAATTAATTAATTTAAATAAATAAATAAATAATTTAAATAAATAATTAATTTAAATAAATAAAAAAAATTAATAAATTAATTTTTTAAAATTAATTATTAAATATTAGAATCCATTTAACATTAAAATATTAATTTTAAGGTTAAATATAAAACTCTAAAAAAAAATACCCAAAAGAGCCTCCTTTAGCTTCAGCCCATACAACCTCAATTGCAGACCCAACAATTACAATACAATCAAAACGATTAAATCTATTTAAAAATAAATAAAATATTTAATTTATTAAAATAAATACTTTGAAGTAAAATATGTCCTATAACCCATTGCAAAAATTTTAATTAACATTTCACTTATAAATATAGCAAGAAAAGTAAATTCAGCATATTCTAAATATTTAAAAGAAAACAATTAATTAATTAATTATTTATTTACTTAAAAATTCAGTAAACCATTCTGGTTGTCCATAATGTTCTGAAAAATAAAAATAAATTAATTAAATAATTAAATAAATTTAATTAATTAAATAAATTAATTAAAAATAAACAAATAGTTCGATTAATTAATTAAATAAAAAATTAATTAATTTAATTAAATACTTAAATTAAATAAATAATTTAATTAATTAATTTATTTTTTAATAGAAATGGTTGATATATTTTTAAATTTTTTTATTTAATTAAAAATAAAAAAAACCAGAAGCAACACAAACAGTATTTAAAAATACTAAAGTAATAACACTCCAATAAAAAATTTGTGATTTAACAACATGTCTTAGACAAACACGAATTCTACGCATTTTTCTATGCCAAAAAGATGAAGAAAAAAATAAAGTTCCTCTTTTCTTTCTTTAAAATAAATTAAATAAAATAAATAAATTTTAATTAATTAAATTACTCAATATCCGTGGAGGAGTCAATTCGTCCTCTTATTGAATTTAAATACCTAAATAATTTAATTAATTAATTAACTAATTAATTCTAATTTTCTTACATATTGTCAGTAGCTAATTTATTAGTTGTATTAATTCTTTGTTGATTAGTTACAAGATAATCTTCATTTTGGTTGTTATAATCTTCACCATCTTCTTCTTCTTCCTCTTCTTCTTCAGTTTCAACACTTGTTTGCTTTCCCATACCTCCTTCTTTTTGAATCATTTTATTAGCACGACGGCGAGCTTTTTAATTAATTTAATTAATTAAATAAATAATTAATTAAATTAATTAAATAATTTAATTTAATTAAATTAATTAAATAAATAATTAAATTAATTAATTAAATAAATAATTAATTAAATTAATTAATTAATTAATTTAATTATTTATTTAATTAAATAATTTAATTAATTAATTAAATAAATAATTAATTAAATTAATTAATTAATTAATTTAATTATTTATTTAATTAAATAATTTAATTAATTAATTAATTAAATAATTAATTAAATTAATTAAATAATTTAATTTAATTAAATTAATTAATTAATTAATTTAATTATTTATTTAATTAAATAATTTAATTAATTAATTAATTAAATAATTAAATTAATTAATTAAATAAATAATTAAATTAATTAATTAATTAATTAAACTAAATAAATATTTAATTAAATAAAAACCTTCCATAATAGTAACTCTTTCTTCATCTGTTGTCCTTTCTTCTTGTAAAATAACATCCTCTGCAGCAAATATCCATTCAATATAACCTTCCAATTCTCTATTAATTTGTTGCATTCTTCTAAGTTTTAAAAATTCCCTTCTATTTTCCACTCTTTCTCTAAATAAAAATTAATTAAAATTTAAATAGAATTAAAAATATTTAATTTTACCTTTCTTTAGCAAATTCACCAGAAAGTACACCAAGAATTAAATTAAGCATAAAAAATGAACCGAGAACAATTAATGGAATAAAGTATGCCCAATTATAAGTACTTCCTAATGAATCATTAGTCTATAAAATTAAATTAAAATTAAAGAGAAATATTTAAATTAAATATTTATTTATTTACATAATACATAATAGTTGTCCATCCCTCCATTGTAATACATTGAAAGACGGTAATCATTGCAAAAGCAATATTATCAAAGGAAGTAATTCCATAATTAGGCCCTATCCATTGGTTTAGACATACAGCACCTGGCTATTAAATCAGAATTTTAAAAATCAGAAAAATTAAATTTTTCTGATTTTTTAAATTTAAATTAAAGGAAAGAAGGGGAAGCATAAAATAAATTAAATTTTAAAAGGAATAAATAATTTTAAAAAATTTAATTAATTACCACATCACAATTGTAAGCTCCAGTAGAGGCAGATTTATTAGAACAGGGAAATGGCTTTTCACTTAAATTAACAATTTCACCAAATTCATTGTAGCAAGCGGAATGAAAGGCAGAAGAATAAAATTCCTTTAAAAATAAATTTAATTAATTTAATTAATTAATTTACTAATCCAATAATAGCAAAAATAACAATAGCAAAAAGCACCAAAAGTCCAATTTGTAAAAGAGGTGCCATTGCACATAAAATTGATTTTAAAACAACTTGTAGACCTTAAACATAATTAATTTAATTTAAATAATTATGTTTAATTTACTTGGAATGCCACTAACTAATTTTAATGGTCTAAGTACTCTAACAGCCCTTAATGTACGTAAATCAACACCTTCGGATTTATCACCTCCTGAAGGGGAGAAAGGCATCATTGTAAGTACACTAGATTTAATAAAAAGGAAAATTAAATTTATTTTAAATATAAAGAAAAATATTTATAAAAAAGAAGGGAAGAGGGTTAGATAATTAGAAGACAGATTTTTAAAGGGGAAAAATAAATCAAAAAATAAATATAAATTTAAATTAATTAATTAAATAATTAATTAATAAAATAAATAAATAGATAATTAAATAGTTAATTAAATAAATGATTAAATAATAAAATTAATTAAATAATTAATTAATTAAATAATTAATTAATTAAATAAATAAATAGATAATTAATTAATTAAATAATTGATTAATTAAATAATTGATTAATTAATTAATTAAATAAATAATTATTTAATTAAATAAGTAATTAATTTTTAATAAATTAATTTACCCTGTAACAACAACAATAAAGTCCATAATATTCCAACCAGATCTTAGATAAGATCCTTTATGCATAACAAATCCAAAAGCAATAACTTTCAATACACATTCAATACAAAAAATAGCCATAAATATAGGCTCTGTTTTTTCCTATAAAAATAAATTAAATTATTTAATTAATTAAAAAATAAAAACAAACAAGCTTTTCGGATAAAGGTTTTTTGTCATTCCTTAAAATTAAAGAAAGAGATATTTAATTAAATAAATTAATTAAATTGTACTTAGGTAAGTGTTGTTCCATTGCAAGTACCACACAATTTAAAATAATTGTTACCTTTTAATAAAATAATTTAAATATATTTAAATTAATTAATTAAATAATTAATTAATTAATTAAATTAATTAATTTAAATTTTTTAATTTAACTTACAAGAATAAAAAATTCAAAAGGCCCCCATTCAATAATAGCTTTACTAAAATTATGTAGAAATTAATTTTTTGAAAATTATTAAAAATTTACGCATTGCGACGGATAATATTATTTTCACTAAAAATAAACAATGAAGAAGGTCCCTATAAAATTAAATAAATTTTTTAGAATTTTAATTAAAAATAAATAATTATTTTTAATTAAATAATTAAAAATAAGTATGTGTTTTTAATTTAAAAAAATCAGAAATTAATTCTGATTTTTTTAGAATTATTTTAATCAAAACAAGGGAAAATACCTTCTCTTTTCCACTAGTCCCTAATCCACCAGCCTTTCTTCCAATAGCACCAAATCCTTCTTGTGCCTGTCTTTGCTGTTCTTTTCTTGCTTCTTCTGCTGCTAACCTTTAAAAAAAGAGTTTTCTTAATTATTTAATTAATTAATTAAATAGAGGATTTAATTTTATAAATATTTAATAAAATAATTAAATAAATTAAATAATTAAATTTAATAAATTAAAGGAATATATATAATTAATTAATTAAAATTAATTAATTAAATAAATAAATGATTTAATTTTATAAATATTTAATAAATAAATTTAATTAAATAAATTAATTAAATAATTAAATTTAATTAATTAATTAATTAAAATAAAATTAATTAATTAATTTAAAGGAATATATAAAAAATAATTAAATTAAATAAATAAATAAATTAATTAAAATAAATTAAATTAATTAATTTAAAGGAATATATAAAAATAATTATAAAAATAAAAAATTCAATTTCCCCTCAAACCTTGCAATTTGATCAATTCCTATATGATGCATTTTAGTTAATGTATTTCTTGAATTAGAATAATATCCGCCGCTAGCTGTAGGACTAGGATTTAAATGCGCTAGTGAGCCAGCACGCGAACGACGCCTACTCATATTTTTATTTTACAAAATAAAAAGGCTTAAAGCATTAGGTTTTTATTTAAAAAAAATAAATAAATTTGTCAAAAACATATTACTAAATAAATAAAAAAAAATAAACTTAAAAATAAGAGGAAGGTAAAAAAAAATTAAAAATATATTTAAATAATATTTTATTTAATTATATTATTTTATTTAACAATAAAAGGTAAAAAAGATTTTTTTTAATTTAAATTAAAAAATAATTTTTTTTAATAAAAAATAATAAATTAATAAATTAATTTTTTTGTGTTAAAAAAAAGGCATTATTTTCTTTATTTTTAAAAATAAAAAAAACTAAATGAGTGTATAGTGTTTTAAATATATTTGTTATTTTAAAGTGGCAATTCTTTCCTTTTTATTTATTATTTTATTTTTTCTTTGAAGATTAGAAAAAATAAAAAAATAAATTAAAATAGCCTTATTTTAATTAAAAATAAAAAAAGTTTATTTATTTAAAAAGAGGTCTTTTTTATATTTTTATTTATTTATTGACAACAATGAAACAACTAGAAAATTCCCTCCTCTCCCCTTCTTTTGTCTTTAGTAAAAATATAAAATGTTATTTATGCCATTTTTGTTTGCAAAGAAAAAATTGTGTATTTTTTTAACTCTTGGATATATATGTAGAATTGAACCTTTTTTCTTTTGAGCTATTTTATAAATATATGTACATATATAAGCACTCTAGGCATTGATGTTTTAGGATAGTAAAATAAAAATATATATGCTTGTCAATGACAGAAAAGGAAAAATGAAGAGAAAGAAAAGAGAAAGAAAAGGTTGTAAGAAGAGACAAAAGTTTGAAAAAGAAAGAAAAGGTTGCAAGCAGAGATAAATAAAACTTGAAAAACAAGAAAAGGTTGCAAGCTTAAGCTTGGAAAAAATAAATAGAGAAGAAGGGAATATTTAATAAAATTAAATATAAATTAAAATAAATTATAAATTAAAAAAATTAATTATTTAAGGGAAATTGTGTAAAAAATTAAACTTTAAATTAATTAAAAAAGAGTTAATAAATAAATAAAAAAGGAGAGAAAGGATTAAAATAAACAAATAATATATTTATTTATATATTTATTTATTTACTAATTATTTTCTTTTATTTAAGAATTTATAGCTATTAGCATTTAATATTATAGTAAAAATAGTAAGCAATATATTTACATATTTTATTACTTTTTTTAATTTTATAGAGAATTAATTTATTTAAAAAATTAATTTTAACCCAAAAATTAAATTAATTTATTTTATTTAAATATTTTTAAATTAAAAAAAATATTTTTTTTAATTAAAGAATTTATTAAATAAATTAAAAATGAAAGAAAAAAATTAATTAAACTAAAAAATAATTAAATTAATTACCTATCTCTTCTTCTCCACAAATAGGTATAGTATAAAAGTTTAATTTTTCCAGGTTGTTTATAATCTTTTTTATAATTGTAATAATTATTATTATTATTGGAAAAAAAAGGGCGAAAAATATTCATTTCTTTTTTAATTTATTTAAATTAATTTAATTTAAAAAAATAAAAAATTAAAAAAAAATAAAAAATAAAAACAATTAAATAAAAGTGATTTATTAAGAAAATAAAAAAATAAAGTTTTTAATGTCAAATAAAATAAATATTGACATCAAAAATTAAGTAAAAATGTTAAATTATTTTGTCAGTAATTTCCAGAAAATTTGGGAAAAAAAGAAGTTTTTTTTAATGTACTAAAAAACATGTAGTACTAATTATGTATTGGACCTTTAAATAAATTAAAAATATTTTTAAAAATATTTATATTAGATAAAATTTAAAAAGGGAAAATAATTTTCTTATCTTTGAATTTATTTAATTAATAAACAAATAAATTTGATAATTAATTAATTAGTAAGAAAAAAAAATTAATTAATTAATTAAATTTTACACATCTCATTTTTTAAAAATTAAAAATAATTAAAATAAAATAAATTAATTAAAATTAATTTTAATTAAAATTAATTAAAGTAAAATTAATTAAAATTAATTTAATTAAAATTAATTAAATTAAAATTAATTAAATTAATTTAATTAAAATTAATTTAAATTTAAAAAATAATTTCCCCCTTTTTAATTAATTAATTTAAATTTAGTTTTTACCCTCCAACAGCTGGACCCATCATTTTAATAGTTAAATCTTTTAATGCTTCTACATGTATAGGTGAAGTTCTTCTTCTCCTTCTATTATTATTATTATTTAATAATTCTTCTTCTTCCTCTTCATAATTATTATTAAAAAATACTTGACCATCTAAAGGAGTTAAAGGTTGTGGTAATACTGGAGTTGGAAGTAAATCTTTTTTTTTAAATTTAATTAATTAAAATAAAATGAAAGAAAATTAATTAAATATATTTATTTAATAGTTAATGAAATGTTAATTTTAAAAATTAAATAAAAATTAATTAGCAAAAAAGGGTAAAAATTGTTAATTAAAATTTATAATCCAGAGGAAATTATAATTTTTAAAATAATTAATTAATTAATTAAAAATAAATTAAATAATTAAAAATAATTAATTAAATTAAAAATTAATTAATTAATTAAATTAAATTAATAATTAATTAGATAAATAAACGAATTAATATTTATTTAATTAAATTAAAAATAAATAAATTTAATCAATAAAATATTTATTTAATTTATTAAACTTACTTGGTACCATTGACAACTTCCAAGGTTTCAATTGATAATAAAAATTATTATAAGAATATTTTAACATTAAAAAGGATTAAAAATATTTATTTTTGTTGATGTTGTTGTTTTTTATATTTTTTTAGACTTTTTAAAAAATATTATTTTTTCTTTTTATTTTTAAGACGAAGAAGACTCCCTAGAGAAACAATTCTTTTCGTTATTTTTTATTTATTTTTCTGAGTTCTTTATTTTATTTATTTTTATTTAAATAAATAAATAAATATTTTTATTTATTTAATTAAATACTTTAGAAATAAAAATTAAATTTATTTAAATAAAAAATAATTTTATTTAAAAATTAAAGTATTTAATAAATAAAAATAAATAAAGCCTTCTTTAAAAAAAATTAATTTAAATAGAAAATTCATAATCCAAGTTTAATTAAGGTCAAAAAAAGAAGGGACAAATTAATAAAAAACTAAAACATTTTTTTAAAGGAAAATAAAATTAATTTTTTAGGAATTAGATGTGTCAGTTTGTCTTTTTAAAAATTAATTTTAAATCAGACATATTTAAATTAAAAAAAAAAAAATTTTTTAATGCAACAAAAAATAAATAAAAAATAAAAATATTAAATTGTTGCATTAAAATTTTATTTTTTTTAATAATTTCCTTTTTGGTACACAATTGAAATAAAATAATAAATATATTCTACTAGATATGTACATATTTATTTAATAAAAATTGAAAAAATAATTATGTTACTAAAAGGGAAAAAATTATTTTTTAAAAGCCTAAAGAAAAATAAAAAATAATTAAATATTTATTTGAATTAATTAAATTAAATAAAATAATTAAAATAAAAAAAAATTAATTTAAATAAGAAAAAAATTTAAAAATAAAATTAAATGGAAAAGGGATATATTATTTTTCTTATATTTATTTAAAAATAATATTTATCCTCTTTTCTAAATAAAAAAGATTGAAAATATTTTTTCCCCTTTTTTTTAGCCGTGGGAATAAATAAATAAATATATATACACCTTTTATATTAATTAAATAAATAGAAATTAATTTTATTTTAATTAAATTAAATTTATTTTATTTAAAATAAAAAGGGGTAAACTTAATTTAATTAAATTAAAAAAAATTAATTTAATTTAATTTAACAGAAAAAATTAATTTAATTAATAAAGGGACTAATATAATATTTATTAAATATTTAATATTATTCCTCTTTAATTTAAATAAATAATTAATTTAAATATATGCCCACATTAAAAGGTTAAATTAAATAAACTTGGAATATTTTATTATTTAGAGGGTAGTGTATTAAATATTAATTTAAATTATATAGAATATTTACCCCACACTCAATTAATTTTTTTTTAATTTTTAAAGAACCAGGGCTTTTAAAATTTAATTTTTTCTTCTTCAATTATAAAAGGTATTAATTAATTTAATTTTTAAAAATTAATTCGAATAGTGCTTTATATCTATTTTAGTTATTTATTTAATTTAAAAATTGGGACAAAAATATTATCTAAAAAAATGTTTAAATTAATTAAATAATTTAAATAAAATTAAAAATAAATAAAATAGAATTAATAAAATAAAAAAAAAATAAATTAAAAGAAAAAAATATTTTAATGGTGGTGGTCTTTAAAATTAAAAAAAAATAATAATAAAGCTATTTAATTAAATAAAAATATTAAATAATTAAAAAATAAATAAATAAAAATTATTTACTATTTAAATAATTTATTTAAAAAAAACCCCAAAAATCGTTTTTTAAATAATTTATTTATATTTCTGAATAGACCAATTTATATGGGAAAAAATAACAAAAAAAATAACATTAAAAAGCTTTCAGAAAAAAACCTTTGAATTTAAAAAAATAGAAAAAATATTCCCCTTCTCTTTTTTAAATAAATTTGCAATTTGAGAATATATCCATTTAAAAAAAAAAGAATATTTATTTTATTTTTAAATTAAAAAAATAAAATGAAAAATAGTTAATTTTATTTTATTTAATTATTTTTAAATATTAATTTAATTAATAAGTATTAATAATAAAATAAAGAAAATAATTAAATTAATGGTAAAGTTTATTTAAATAAAAAAGGTTTATTAATTTTAAAAAGAGCATATTTATTTTTAAATATTTAACTTAAATATTTATTTATTATTTAAAAATTAAAATTATATAAAATTCAATTTTTAAAATAAAGCTTTAATTAAATTAATATTTTTAAAAAATATTTTTATTTTTAAATATTTATAAAATTAAAAAATTAAAAGGAATTAAATTAATTAATTTAATTTAATTAAATTAACATACATAGGTGTAGGACAACCACCACTTTCTCTTTCCTTCATTTTTGCCATAAGAAGAGCACAGGCTTTGTGTGCGGAAATATCCACTGCTCTATAAATAAATTAAAAAATTAATTAATTAAATTAAATAAATAATTAAATTAAATTAAATAAATAAAAAGATGATTTTATTTTTATTTGAAATAAAAAAAAATGTAAAAAATTAATAAAATAAAAATTAATTAAAAAATTAAAAATTAAAAAAATTTTTTTTTCATTTAAAATAAATACAGGATTTATTTAAATTAAATAATAATTTATTTGTTAATTAAAATATATTTGCAAAAAATAATAAAGTTTATTTTTTAAATAAAGAGATATTTTTTAAGTTTAATAAAAAATGCATTTTGTGTGTGTGTCATGTCAACACTCCATTTGCATAAAAAAAAGAGTAAAAAAATGAGATAAAAAAGGATAATAAAAATAAGCACGCTATTGAAAATAAAAAAGGTTAATTTTGTTTTTTATTTTAATTTTTTTATTAAATAAAATTTTAATTAAAATTAAATTAATTAATTAAATTATTTAATTAAATTAATTTAATTTTAAAATAATTATATAAATTTAAAAAATAATTTAAAATTGCTTTATATATTCTATTAAAATTAATAAATATTTTAAAAATTATATTTTATTTATGAGAAGATAGAAAAATTAAATAATGATTTATTTAACTGTATAAAATAGAGGTAAATTTATCTGAATAGAAGTTTGTCCAAAATAAAGATTACATTTTAATTTATTTTTTAAAGTATTAAGGGAAGTCTAAATAATAAATAAAAATAAAAAAATAATTTTTAAAAATTGGAAATTTAAAATAAAATTAATAAAAGAATAATTATTAAGGTTTTTTCTTAAATTAAAAATAAATATTATTTAAAGGAAATAATTATTTATTTATTATTTTTCCAGAAAGTTTAAAAATAAAGGAAAAATAAAGAATGAATAAATTAATAAATGGATGAGTGAATAAATGGATAATATAAATATATAAGTAATAAATAAAATAAGAAAAATAAATTAGTATTTTAATTGAAAATATTTTAAAGAAAAATATGAAAATAAATTTGTATCAAAATTGGTATAGAATTACGTGTAAATATTTATATTAATTTAATAAATACATATAAATAAATAAATATTATTTTTAAATTAATTAGATTTATTTTCTTCTAAAGAATTAATTAATTTATTTATTTGTTTATTTATTACTAAATATATTTAATTAATTAATTAATTAAATAATTAAATTTATTTATTTATTAATAAATTAAATTAAAATAAATTTACTTTAATTAATTAAATTATTTAATTTATTTAATTAATTAAAATAAATAAATTTAATAAATATAATTAATTTTAATTAAAATTTAATATTTAATTATTTATAGCAGATAAACTAAAGAGATTAAATATTTTACTTAAGATAGCCTGAGGGCATTAATAATTAAAATAAAAAAGAAAATAAATAATTAAAAATATTTTTTAAAAAATATTAAATAAATTAAATAAATAAATAAAATAAAATAATTTAATTAAAAGAACCTTAAAAAATATAAAAAAATAAAATACTACTCCAACATAAAAAATAAATAAATTTTTGGGAAGCTGCTAATCGGATTTATAGGTCGTCCTAGAATTTTTTAGAAATAAAAGAGAGAAAATAAAATAAAGCAACAAAGCTACTATATTTTTAAACAAATAAAAATAATATAATTAGTAAAAAATAAAAAGATTTATTTAAAAGAGAATTTTAATAAAAAAAAGAAAATAAAGAAAAAATAAAATTAATAGGTTTAAATTTATTTTAAGTAAAAAAAGAAGAAAAAAAGTTGCAATTTTTATTTTTATTTTAATTAAAAGGAAAATAGGCGGAAATAAAAATTATACTTTTAAGTGACATTTTAAATTTGTTAAATATTTTTTTTTTTTTATTAAAAAGTCCATACATTATTTAATTTAATTCTTTAAATGTTACAAAAAATAAATAAAAATATAATTAATTTATTTAAGCATTTTACACGTTTATTTATATTTATTTTATTGGAAAGAGATTAATTAATTTAATTAATTAAAATTAAATTAATTATTATTTAATTAATTAATTAAATTAATTAAATAAATAAATAAATAAATTAATTAAATATTATTTAAATAAATAAATAAATAAATTAAATAAATAATTAAATTAATTATTATTTAATTAATTAATTAATTAAATAAACAAATTAATTAATTTAATAAATAATTAAATTAATTATTTAAATTAAATAAACCTTCTTCTATTACTCCAACCAGCAACATATTCAAATGGCCTTTCAATATTTGTAGTAGGTATTTGTAATGGATTTTGTTGTAAATTAATATTATAATTACTATTATTTGTTATAATACTATCACAACGAGCAACACATTCCTTTTTACTAGCAGAGGTTAATTGTAAAACAATTGAAGGAAAATCTATTGAATTTTGATTGCCTTAAATATTTATATTAAATTAATTAATTAATTAAATATTTAATTCAAATTAAATAATTAAATATTTATAAATTAATTAAATAAATAAATAAAATTAAGGTGTTTAATAAATTAATTTTTAGGATTAAAAAAATAGACTTAATTAAATTTAATTAAATTAAATATTTAATTCAAGTTAAATAATTAAAAAAAATCTTATTAAATTAAATTAAATATTTATTTATTTATTTAAATTAAATTATTTATTTATTTAAATTCCTTATCTTTCAAACCTTGCATTTCTTTATTATTATAATCTTCATTTATTGTATTAATTCCACAATTTAATTTATTTTGAGATAACCTTCTTTTTTGTTTTATTTTTTTTCTATTATTTTGTTGAATAAAAGAAGAAGAAGAAGAATTAATTTTATAAAATGTTTCAGTTGATTTTATGCTTTCATTGTTTTCCCCTTTATAAAATTTTTTACCTTTTTGTTTACATTTTAAATAAATAATTGAATTTTTATTATTTTCTATATCCATTAATGTTTTTGTTTTTAATGTTGTTTTGGGTGGAGTATTAATTAATGGAGAAGTTGATGAAATTAAAATAGCTTTACCTTTAAAAATTAAAATTAAATTAATTAAATTTATTTAAATTAAATTAATTAAATTTATTTATTTAAATTAAATTAATTAAAAATAAAATAAATTAATTTAAAATTTAATTTATTTATTATTAAAAATGCCTAAAAATTCCCTTTTTTAAAAAATTAAAAAAATAAATAAAAATAAAAATATTTTTATTTTTTTTATTTATAAGTAAATAAATGTATTTACAGAATATTTATTTTTAGTTTATTTAAATAAAATAAGCAAAGAAAAAAATGTAAATTTAAATATCCGGTAGAAAAAAAATAAAAATAAGATCTTTATTTAAATTCAATTTTTGCAAAGAAAAAAATTTAAGTTAATTAATTTAAAAAAATAAATAATACGTTTAGGCCATAATTTAGTAGTTGTTGTATTATTAGTATTTCCACAATTTGAAGAACGACGCCTTTTTGTATTAAAAAAGGCAGCAGAGCGGCTAGCTGCTGGTACAAACATTTTAAATAAATAAATAAATTACAGTTCTTTTATATAAATTAAAAAAAAAAAAATTATTTTAATTAAAGGGAATTAAATTAATTAAATAAATTAATGTATAGATAAAGGATTTAATTAAATAAATATTTATTTAATATATTTTATTTAATTCAATTTTAGTTAATTAATTAATTAAATAAGTTGTTTAAATAATTAATTAAATTATTATTAATTTAGTAATTTTGATTTAAATTAATTAAATTAAATTAATTAAAATAAATTAAATTAAAATTAATTAATTAATTTAAAATAAATTAATTAAATTTAAAATAAATTAATTTAATTTAAAATTAATTAATTTAATTTAAAATTAATTAATTAATTTAAAAATATATATGTAAATGTATTAATTTAAATTAAAAATATTTTAAATAAATTAATTAATTAAATTTTTATTTAAAAATAATTAAAATATATTAATTTATTTATTTAATTCTTTTTATTTTTTTTAAAAGAAAGTTTGGCAATATACATATATATTTAAAAAAAAAAAGAAAAAGTAATAATGTTTTTGTTATTTTGTATCCATTTATTTATTTATTTATCTTCTTCATGTTTTTTCCAAACATTTAAATCAATGCTTTTTTTATTTTTTTTTTTGTCATTTGTTGTTAAAAAGAAGAAAAAAGAACCTTCCAAATAATGCTGGAAGCGCATCATCATTAGTTTATTTATATACTCTATATATATTTATATATTTGCGTGCCAACATTTTTTTTTATTTTGTGGCCTTTCAATCTAGCGTGAAAAAATAAAAGTAATGCTTTAATAAATAAATGTCTATTTTACTTTACATCAATTTCTTCTTTTTTTTTTTAAATAAATATATTTAGTAATTTTAAATTAAAAATTAAAAAATGAAAGGAAATACAAATAAATATATATATTTGATTTAATTAATTAGATATAATTAAATATTTATTTTTTAAATTAATTAAATGTAGATGACTAGGATAAGCTAAAATTAAATTAATTAATTAAATAAAAATTAATTAATTAATTAAAATAATTAAATAAATAAATAAATAAATTAATGAATAAATAAATAAATAAATTAATTAAATAAAAGAATTATTTAAATTAATTAAAGGAAAAATTAAATTTAATTTAAAGCTAATTTATTAAACTATTTAATTAATAGAAAAAATTAATTATTTAAATTAATTATAATTTAAATAATTATTATTGCATTCGTCTTCTCCATATATTTCCAAACAACCAATATCTTCAAAAGAATGGCCAAATTCATTTTTATAATATAAGGTAATATTTACTACAGTTTGTTTAATATTATTATTTAAAGCTTTATTTTCTCTATAATTTATTTTATTTTAATTAATTTAATTAAAAATTACCTTTTATTTATTTCCTTTAAAAATTCAATTGGTTCAATTAAATCAGAATTATTAAATGAATTTAAAATATTTATACGTTCAATTGCAGGAAAGGTTAATAAAACATTTTTTAAATAGCCAACTAATGCCCAAACATATACACGAGAAAATGTTTGTTTTAATTCTGTTTTTTTTAATTTAATTAATTTTAATATTAATTAGAAAACTTTTATTTCTTTTGCGGACAAATATTTAATTTAAAAAATAACAGAATTCTGATTTTTAATTGTCATAATTCTGATAATTAAAAATCAGAATTTTGATTTTTAATAATCAGAATTCTGATTTTTTAGTTAAAAGAATTCTGATATTTATTTTTTAAATTAAATGTTTGTCCGCAAATGTCAATCCGCAAATGTCTAAGGATGATACATAAATATTTTAAATTAATTTAAATAAATTAATTTATAAATTAAAATTAAATAAAGAATATTAATTAATTAATAAAGATAATTATTTTAATTTACCTTCAATATTAATATTATTTGTATTATTAAAGGCTTTATTAGATATAATAGTACATAAAATCATTATATTATTCCTCATTCTTTCACTAGTTTTTCTATTTAAAAATATTTTAGAGCAGAAAACAGGTAATTTATTTATTGGCATAAAATAGCCAGATGCATGATATATTTGTTCTAATGTTTTAAATGGTCTAATTCCTGTATATTTAATTAACCATTTTAATAAATTAATTGTCTCTTCCTTAGTAAATGCTAAAAAAATAATTAATTAAATTTAAATTAAATAAAAAATTAATTTAATTTAATTAAAATTAAATAAATGTTAAGAAGGGTTAATTAAAATAATTAAATTAAAATAACTAATAAATTTAGCTTTTAATTTTGATATAAAAAAACAAGCAAAAAATGAGCCTTTTAACATCAACCAACTTTAATAATTTAAAACAAACTTTTTCTTTCTCCTTCAGAATTGTTTACTTCTCCATTAATACGTGGCAAAGCATTTGTTTTAATTAATAAATTATTTTTTGATGGAATTTTAAAATTCACTTTAATTTAATTTAAATATTTAAATTTTTATTTAAATTACCTAATTTATTAAAATTTTTATTTTTCTCGAATTTAATTGAATTAATTTTATTTAATGAATATATTCCTTTATGTTCATTAATTATTTTTGCAACTTAAAAATAATTTAAATTTTAAAATTAAAATTTTAAAATTACCAAATATTTTATTATTATTTAAGGCTGAATTTTCAATAATAGATTTAATAATAATTAAATTATTAAAAATTAATAAAATTAAATAATAATTCATTTTTAATATTTTAAATATTTTTTTAAATTTAATTAAATTAATTGTTTAAATAATTAATCTTTTCCCCTTTTAATAGACATTTAAAAGCACTTAAGTTTATTATTTCTTAATAATTAATTAAAATAATAAATAAATAAAATCACATGAAAATTAATTTAAATGAGACTTTAAAAATTAAGTAATAAATAAATAAATAAATTTATTTTTATTTTTATTTAAATTAAATAAAGGGCAAGAAAAGTGCATTTTTTAAATAAATAATTAAATAATTATATTAATAATAATTATTTTTTTTATTTAATTTTTATTGTTGTAATTGTTTTGTATTTTAATATAAAAAGGTTGCTTTATTTTCTCCTATTTAATTAAACTTAAAATTTAATTTATTATTAAATTAAATTTAATTTAATTTAAATAAATTAATTTAAAATATTTATTAAATTATTTATTTAAAAAAAAAAATTTATTTTTTTGGATAAGCTAATGCTTTGTATTTTTATTATTTATTTATTTTTTATTTTTTGATTTTTCTAAAAATAAAATTAAAACATTTGGACTTTTTTTAAAATTTTTTCTTTTATTAAAATTAACCAGCTGTTATATAACACAATTGTTTTATTTATTTTTAAACCAAAAATTAAAACAACAGATTTTAAAAATATATTTATTTATACTCCGAGTTTAAATATATAAAAATAAATAAAACAAATTAAATTAAAAATATATGTACTATTAGAAATAAATAAAAATATTTGTTCTTTTTCAAGTTTTAATTTTATTTCCCTTTTATTAATTAATTTAAGTTTATTTAAATTAATTAAACATTTAACCTTTATTTTATTTAATATATTATTTTCGTAAAATAAATGTTAAAAATAGAGTTATTTATTAATATAATAATTAATTTTTATTTTACAAATTATTTAATAAATAATTCATTTTTATTACAAAAATGGTTGCAATTGATACAAAATTAAAAGGTATTGGACAACAACGTGGTTTACAAATTTGGCGTATTAATGTATTTAATTAATTAATTAAAAATGTATTTTATTTTTAATTTAGAAATTTGCTTTAGAAGATATGCCAAAAGAACAATATGGAAATTTTTATAGTGGAGATTCTTATATAATTTTAAATGTAAATAAATTAATTAAATAATTAAATATTTAATTAATTAAATTAATTAAATAAATGAAATAAAAAATAATAAATTAAATAATTAATTTAAATAATTAATTAATTTAATTAAATAATTAAAATAATTAATTAATTTAATTATTTAAATTAATTAATTAAATTAAATAAATTAATTAAATTAAAAGACTAAAAATATTGGAGAATGGGATGTCCATTTTTGGTTAGGAAGGAATACTTCACAAGATGAAATGGGAACAGCTGCAATTAAAACAGTTGAATTAGATGATTCATTAAATGGATTACCTGTACAATATAGAGAAGTTTTAATTTTAAAATTAAATTAATTAATATTTAAAATTAAAGTTGCAAGACCATGAAAGTGCTTTATTTTTAAGTTATTTTAAGGATGGAATTAAGTAAATTAATTAATTAAATAAATAAATTAAATAAAAATAGATATTTGGAAGGAGGTGTTTCTACAGGATTTAAACATGTTGTAGATGAATATGACAAATGGACAGCTAAATTATTTCAATGCAAAGGAAAGCGTAATGTTAGGTGTACACAGGTTTATTTAAATTAAATTAATTACATTAATTAAATTAAATTTAAATTAAATTATTTAAATTAATTTATTTAAAGGTTAAATGTGTTAAAGAATCACTTAATCGTGGAGATGTATTTATACTTGATTTAGGTTTAGATATTTATGTCTGGATGCCTCCACAAAGTGGTCGATTAGAAAGACTTAAAGGAATGCATGTAAATTAATTAAACTTTAATAAAATGTTTAAATAAACTTAGAATTAAATAATATTTTTTTTTTATTTAATTTTTAGCAAGCCAAAAGTATTAAAGACAAGGAACGTGCAGGAAGGCCTAAAATTCATATATTGGGTAATAATTAAAATATTTTTTCTTTATTTTAATTTTATTTTTTAGATCAAGATTGGAATATTAATGACAGATTTTGGAGTCATTTTGGTGGTGTTAAGATGGTGGAATGGATAAAAGCACCTAAAGCTGGAGGGGATGATGATGATTATTGGAGGGAAAATAGACAAAATATTAGCCTTTGGAAGTAAATATAAATTAAATTAATTAATTAATTTAATAAATAAATTAATTAAATAAATGAAATAATTAAATAAATAATTAAATAATAAATAAATTTAATTAAATAATTTAATTAATTATTTAATCAATTAATTAATTAAATATTAAATAAAAGTATTAAATAAATTAATTAAATTCATTTTTTAGGGTATCCGATGCAAGTGGCAAATTAGAAATTAATTTAAAAAAACAAGGAGGATTGAGTGTTACTGATTTAGAATCTAAAGTAATAAATTAATTAAATAATTATTTATTAATTAAGGATGCATTTATTGTCGATGCAGTAGGTGGAGGTCTGTTTGTTTGGATAGGTAAAGAATGTACTTTAAATGAACGTAAAAAAGCTATGGAATGGGGACAGGAATATTTAAAGAAACAGGTAATATTTACTAAAATTAAATAGCTAATGTTATTTACCCTTAAATAATTAAATAAATTAATTAATTATTTTTTACCTTAAAAGACTCATTTAAATTAATTTTTTATTAAAACAAAGTTTATTTTAATTAATTAGTATTTTATTCAAATGTTAAGTTTAAATGGTAGAAAGGTTTTAAAGCAAACCCCGCGACAGGAAAAATGTTTAATAACATTAACTTAGCCTAGTTGAGACGCATGCCCCTGTGCAACCTTTTTGCTCTGTTTTTACTAAAAAATTAAAAAATTCTGTTTAGAAAGGAAGATCCCAAAATGCCCAAATTATTCGTATATTAGAAAGTGCTGAACCTGAATTTTTTACTCAATGGTTTTCCAATTGGAATACAAAGAAGAAAGCTGTAGAGTTTAAACCTAAACTTTATCAATGTTCAAATGAATCAGGAAAATTAAAAATTGAAGAAATTGCTAATTTTTGTCAGGAGGTAAAATTAATTATTAATTAATTAATTAAATAAATAAATCAATTTATTTATTAATTAATTATTTAATTTAATTTAATTATTTAACTAATCAATTTAATTAATTAATCTAATTAATTAATTATTTAAAATAATTAATTAATTTTAATTAATTAAAATTAATTAATTATTTAATTTAATATAAAGGATTTGGATGGAGATGATGTAATGATATTAGACGCATTAAATACAATATATGTCTGGATAGGTAATGGAGCTAATACACAAGAAAGAGATGCTGCAAAAAATACAGCACAAGTATAACTACATAAATTAATTAAAAAATTAATAATTTTTAAATAATAAATTAAATAAATTAATTTAATTAATTAAAATAATATTTAATTTATTTATTTTGATAAATTAAAATTTTATTTATTTTCTTTTTATTTTACCTATAAATAATTAAAATAAATAATTTTTAATTTTTTAGAAATATTTGGAAACAGACAGTTTACCTAGAAATAAAAAAGCAGCAATAGATGTAATATATCAAGGAGAAGAACCTCCACCTTTTAAAAAACTTTTTCCAGCATGGGACGATAAATTATTTAAAACAGTTAAATTAATTAAATTAAATTAATATTTAATATTTTATTTTTAGCCTAGAACTGTTGAGAATATGAGAAAATTACTTTTTAAATAAATTAAAGATTTAAAGGAAAATTAATTAATTTTAGGGACATAAATTAAAAATTAATTAAATTTTTTAAAATTATTTTTAAATTGTTTAGATTAAATAAATATTCAAATAAATTTATAATTTTATTTTTTAATAGTTTGTATTTATTTTAAATTAAAGGAAATAAAAAACAAAATTAAAATAAAGGACAGTAAAAAATTAAATAAATAAAAGGCGTAATTATTTATTTTCTCTTTAGTTCTTTCTTTTTATTTATTTAAACTTATTGTACCAAATATAATTTTGTTTATTATTTAAATAATTAATATTTAAATTAATTAATTTATAAAATTATTTTTAATTCTTTATGCTTCACCTTTGATGAATTAATTAATAAAATTAATAAGGTATTTATTTTTTATTATTTATTTAATTATTAAATAAAAATACTTTAGTTAATTATTTTTATTTTATTTTTAATTTAATTTTAAAAAATCTGATTTATTTAAAATTATTTTTGTTTACCTTTCTCACATGCATTTAAAATTAAATATTTTGACTATTTGTATTTATACATAAAAATTAAATTTAAAAAGTCATTGCGCACAGAATTATGCTCTTTTGCATGTAAAGGACAAATAAGGGAGTGGAAATAAATAACTAATAAAAAAAATAATTATTTTATTTGAATTTATTTAATTTTAAAAATATTTATTTATTTAATTTAATTATTTATTTTAATTTATTTAAATTTAATTAATTTATTTTTTAATCTTAAAAAATAAATAAAATAAATTCAACCTTTTCTAATGGAAAAACAAAGAAGGCTAATTTTAATTGATTTATTTATTTAAAATTTAATTAAATTTTAATTAAATTTTATTTTTTATTTATTTAGCCTATTGTCGGTAGTTTTCTTTATTTTTGTCTTTTATTTATTTTTTATTATTTTTAAAATAAAAATTTCTCTATTATGTAATAAAACAATTCTTGGGAAGGTAACCATTTTTATTATTATTTATTTTTTATTGTTTTATATTTTTTTCTTTTGGTCATTTTTATAATAATATACTACTAAATAAAATAAAAAAATTCCTTTTTTTTTATTTGAAAAAAAATAAATAATTGTTTTTTATATACCTAATTTATTATAGAATTTATTAAATAATTAAATAATGGTAAAGGTTAATTAATTATTTAATTAATTAGATTAATTAATTCATTTATTTAAATTAATTAATTAAATTAATTATTTAAATTATATTTATTTAATTAAATTAATTAATTATTAATTGAATAATTTAATTAAATAATTAATTAATTATTAAATCAATTTAATATAATTAATTCATTTATTATTTAAATTAATTATTTCTTCTGTTAAATAAAATAATGCTTTATTTATTTTATTTTTTATTTTTACCTTAACAAATGTTTCCCTCAATCATTTTATTTACTAAAAAACCACCTTGTCATTGTGTCCTTTCCCACCCTTTAATAATAAAAAAAATGTAAAAGAAATATTTTTAATTGTAAAGAAAAAAGGTCAAAAAATATTTAGAAAATAATTTATATTAATTTTTTAATTGTTTTATTTAAATAAATAATTATTTTATTTAAATAGATTTTTTTAAAATATTTTTTAAATTCAAAATAAACAAAAGAATTTAACAGAAAAAAATATTTTTATTAATTCTCTTTATTAAAATAAATTTATTTAAATAAAATGACCACCTGTTTTTAGTACATCATTTTCTTTTGTAATTTATTTTTTTCTAGACAATAAATAGGGGAAATTAATTTTTAATTTCTTAAATTAATTTATTTTTTTTATTTAAAAAATAAATAAAAGAAAAATAAATCTTTAAAAATATAAAGCAATTCTTTTGGGAATTTTACAAACTTTATAAAATAGACTAAAATGCAACAATATTTTTTTAGTTATTTTAGGCTATAAAATATATAATAAAAATATTTATTTATTTTAAGATTTTTTTTTATTTATTTTATAGCAAAAAAAGGAATGAATATTTTTATTTATTTAAATGTTAAAAAAAAAAAGAAATTAATAAGTTTATTTAATTTAATGTTAATTTAAATTTATTTATTTAATTGTAGTTAATTTTTTATTTTATTTATTTAATTTTTTTTTATTTATTTTATTAAATAATTAAATAATGTTTTATTTTTTATTTATTTATTTAATTAAGTTCATTAAATAAATTATTGTTTTAATTATTTATTTATCTAAACTAACTATATTTATTTATTTAATTATTTAATTACCTATTTAATTAATTAATTAAATTATTTATTTATTTAATTAAATATTTATTTTATTTATTTTTTATTTCTTTTAATTTAATTTAATTAATTTACTATGTATATCCCCTTATTAATAAAATAATTATTTCTTTTATTTTTTACCTTAACTTTTTTTTTTAAATATGTACTCTTTAGTCATCAATCATTGCACTAAGGGTTGTAGTATATTAAATTTAAAAAAATAAATAAAAATGAGAAATAAATAAAATACTAAATAAAATCATTAAAATAATAAAATTAAAAATAAAAAATGTTTTTGACAAGCTATAAAAAGTTTAAAAAATTATTTTTATTTTTTAAAGTATTTTTATAGATCAAATTTCAATAAAAAATTAACAAATATAAAAAAAATATTTTTTAAAATATACCTATACATATTTATTTATTTTTTACAGATTTATTTAATAAATACATAAATAACTAAAATAATTAATTAATAAAAAATAAATGCTTAAATTAATTAAATTAAATTAATTAAAAAAGACAGCAATATATTTAATAATTAATTAATTTATTTATTTATTTTTAATTAAATAAATAAATTAATTAATTAATTAAGTTTATTTATTCCCTTTATTTTAATTTAATTTTAAAGTATGCATATTTCTTTTCTTTAATTTTTCCTTTTATAATAAATAAGGCAACAACAACTAATTAGCCTTTTTTCCTTTTCTTCTCTCCAATTCCTTTTGTTTTCATAATTTTATTATTTTCTTTTTTTCTTTTCTTTTTAAATTTTTAAAAAATATTTTTAAAATAAATAAATAAATATTTTCTTTTATTCTTCTTTATTTTTTTAAATTTTTTATTTCCTAATATATTTTTCTTTTATTTAAATTCTTTGGACTTAACTCTATTGAAGCATGCAGAGAAAGCATTTTTTTAATATTTTTATTTTCTTTTCTTTTAATTTTAATTTTTTTTATTTTAATTTACTAAAATTTAAAAAATTTAAGGCATATATTTTTAATTAAAATAAAATTATTAATTAATTATTTTTAAATAAATAAATAAATAAATAAATTAATTTAATTAATTAATTAAATTTAATTAATTTAATCTTTTTTTTAGAAATGGTTAATTTATTAAATGATAAACAAAATAAAAAACAAATAATTAAATGTAATTATTTAAATTGTTTTTATTGTAATAATAATAATAAATTAAATAATAAATTAAATACAAACTTTCCAGTCGATCCAATAAGGTTTAAATTAATTAAATTTAAAAATACTTTTTTAAAGAGATTTTGCTCAGCGTTTAATTGATACAAAATATATATTTAATAAAGAAGAAAAAATTAATAATTATTATTCTTTGATGTCCGAAGGTAAATTAAATTAAATTAAATTAAATTAAATTAAATTAAATTAAATTAAATTAAATTAAATTAAATTAAATTAAATTAAATTAAATTAAATTAAATTAAATTAAATTAAATTAAATTAAATTAAATTAAATTAAATTAAATTAAATTAAATTAAATTAAATTAAATTAAATTAAATTAAATTAAATTAAATTAAATTAAATTAAATTAAATTAAATTAAATTAAATTAAATTAAATTAAATTAAATTAAATTAAATTAAATTAAATTAAATTAAATTAAATTAAATTAAATTAAATTAAATTAAATTAAATTAAATTAAATTAAATTAAATTAAATTAAATTAAATTAAATTAAATTAAATTAAATTAAATTAAATTAAATTAAATTAAATTAAATTAAATTAAATTAAATTAAATTAAATTAAATTAAATTAAATTAAATTAAATTAAATAATTAAACTGACCTTTTTTAAAGGAATCTATGACAATAATGTTGAAGATAATAACAGTGGAAATATTAGTTGTACAAGTGGTATTAATTCAAATAATTCCTCCACAAATTCACTTATTAATTGGAATGGACGTTTTAATCAAAATAGTCCCCACACTGTATTTTATAAAAATAAAGGTAAAATTAATTAATTAATAATTAATTTAAAAATTAATTTTTAAAGGGAAAGAATTATTTTAATTTTATTAATTTAATTAAAAATATTTAAATTTAATTAAATTAAATTAATTTTAGATAAACAAAAATATTCTTCATTTTCCTTATCATCTAATAATAATTCATTATTTCGAATAGAACAAAAAACAAAATATTCAACATCAACAACAACTCCAATATCTTCACTTTTATATTTAAAAAAAGCACAAAATAAAAGATGTAAAATTTAAATAATTTTTTTTAATAATAATTTATTTTTTTAGTTATTAAAAAAATTAATTTAAATTATTTAACAACAAAATCATTTAAAAGAAAAAGGAAAGAAAAAGAAAAGGCTAATAATTTTTTAAGAAAATATTTTCTTTTATTTATTATTTTTCTTTTAATTATTTCAATTATATTATTATTATATTTATTAAATTTAATAATTAAACAACAATACATTTTAAATAGAGAACAATTAGATACTTTAATGCCTTACAGGAAAATGCTTAGGGAAGATTTAGAAAAAGTATTCTTCTTTTAATTAAATTAGATAAATAAATAAATAAATTAATTAATTAATTAATTAAATAGTTAAATAAATAAATTATTAATTAATTAATTAATAAATAAATTAATTAATTAATTTAATTAATTAATTAAATAGTTAAATAAATAAATAAATAAATTATTAATTAATTAAATAATTAATTAAATAAATAATTAATTTAATTAAATTAATTGTTTTTTAAATTAAATATAGCAAAATGAGAGAAGCCAAGAATTAATGTCATTATTTAATCAAACAAAAATAATTGAAAATTTAAATTGGATATCTTCTAAAATGCATGTTGCAGGTAGTAAAGAACAATTAAATTTAATGGATAAACTTGTAGAAAAGGTAAAGAAAAATTAAATAATTAAATAAAATATATTTTAGTATAAATATTTGTTTGGCTTTAAAATACAGACTTTTGAATATTCAAATGTTTTATTGAGTAAACCGGATTATACAATGCCTAGCACGGTAAAAGAAAAATTAATTAATTAATTTAATTATTAAATAAATAAATTAAATAAATTAAATTAATTAATCAAATTAATTATTAAATAAATAAATTAATTATTTAATAAATAAATTAATTAATTTAAAAAGATTCATGTATGGAATGAACATAATTTTCTCTGGAAATTAATTTCTATTGGAAAAAGTAAATTATCCAAAGAAACAGTAATGGATGAGGAATTAAAAGAACAATTAGAAAATGATCCAAATATTGTGTGTAATTTATTATTAAATTAAAAATTAAATTTTTATTAAAAAAAAAAGAATTTTTGGTGGAATGCTTATTCAAATAATGGAACAATTATTGGAAATATTGTTTATGTTAATTATGGAAGTAATGATGACTTTGAATTAATTAAAAAAGTAGGGAATATTTATTTATTTAAATTTATAAATAATTGATTATTTAACATATTTAAGTTATTTTTTAAATAAATTATTTGACTAAAAGATTTTAATTAATTTAATTAATTAATTAAATTAAAATTAATTAAAGGTTTTATCCCTGAATTAAGTTTCATATTTTTAATTTTAGTCAAATATTACCTTAACTGATAAAATTGTTTTAATTCGTTATGGTGGAATTTTCCGAGGAGATAAAGTATTTAATGCTGAAGTACATGGAGCAATAGGTGTTATTTTGTACTCTGACCCAATTGACTATGTACTTGGAAATGCTGTATTCTTTTTTAAAATAAATTTATGTATTTTTAAATAATATTTTAGACATTTCCAAATGATGTTTGGTTACCTCCTTCAGGTTAGAATTAAATAACTTTTTATTTTAATTTCTATAAAGGAAGTCAACGAGGTACTTTATTTAGAGGAATGGGTGATCCTGAGGTTTTTTTTAATAATTAAATTTTAAAATTAAAAACTATTAAGACCCCTCTTCTTCCTTCATTAGAATATGTACATCGTGAATTTAATGAAGAAAAGCTTCGTTCAATTAATATGCTTCCGAATATCCCTGTAACTTCCATTGGTTATCAAGACGCTCAGAAAATTTTTGAGCAAATGGATGGAATTCCTGCTAATGTATTTCTTTAAATTTTATTTTATTTATTTTTTATTTGTAGTGGGCTCGTTGGTCTGGAGCTTTGCCTGTTACATACCGCTTAACAGGAACAAAGTTATTTAGATTGGATGTGAAAACCCAAAACGTCCATAGCCCTATTAAAAATTTTATTGCAAAATTTGAGGGCATTGAAGAGCCTGATCGTTGGGTTTTACTTGGGAATCATGCAGATGCTTGGACTAAAGTATTTTTATTTTAAATTAAACAATACATAATTCTATTTAATTTTAGGGGAGTATAGATCCAGGGACAGGGACTTCAATTATGCTAGAAATTGCTAGAGTTTTAAGCAATTATTCAAAAGAAACTGGTTGGAGGCCTAGAAGAACAATTATTTTTTGTCAATGGGATGCTGAGGGTTACTTAAAAATGTGAATTAATTAATTTAAAAATAATTTCAGAATTTGGTTTAATAGGATCAACAGAATGGGTAGAACAACATTTCCATCAATTAAAACAAAGAGCCGTTGCTTATATTAATTTGGATAATTTTAATGGAAATACAACACTTAATGTAAAGGCAGTTCCCCTTCTTTATAGATTAATTGTTGATGCTGCTTCAAGGCAATTTATTTAAATTAATTTATTAATTTATTTTTAAAGGGTTAAACAACCATCAGAAGCAGAAAATAAAAATGGTCGCTATACACTTTTTGATTCTTGGCGTTTTAATAATATTAGATCAACACTTAATGGAGATAGGTACAAATATATTAATTTTTATTTAGAAGAAGAAATTTAATTTAAAATTAATTAATTTAGAATTAATTAATTTAAAATTAATTTATTTAAATTAATTAAATTTAAATTAATTTAAAATTTAATTAAAGTTACCAAATTTAAATAAATATATATTTAAATAAGATCAATTCCTTTTATTCACCTACCACATTCTGGCTCTGATTTTCAACCATTTATTTCATTAACTGGTATTCCTGTTGTTGACATAAAAATGGAAAATGTTCCCTATTCTTTTATGTTATATCATACTGCTTTTGAAGGTTTATATTTTAATTAAAATAAAAATTTAATTTAATAGTTCCATGGTTAAATAAACATTTTTTGGATCCAGAAGGCTTTACTTCTGTTGCATTGGGGCAGCTTTGGTTAGAAATTGTTAGACAATTGGCTGATAATATTGTAATAAATAATTAATTAATTATCTATTTAATTATTTCTTTCACAGTTAATTCCATTTAATATTGAGGATTACTGTCTTTCATTATTTGAATACTTGTCTAGAGCTAACGCACAAATGAAGTATAAAATTAATTTTAGTTTTCCTTTAAAAGCCTTAAATATTTTAAAATTAATTAATTAATTTAAAATAATTAAATTAATTAATAAATTAATTTGAGAAAATAAAAGAATAAAATATTTAAATAATTATTTATTTTTATTTTAAAGATTGGAGGGTGTTATTGAATTTATTAATTCTACAAAACTTATTTTAATGCAGAATTCTTTAGAAAATTTTAAAAAATTAGCAATACCATTTCAACATTTAATTAATGTATTTTTTAATTTTCTTTTAATTGAATTAATTTAAAAAAGGCTGTAAATAATGGAAAATTGCCAATCTCTTTACTTAGACGAGAACAAATTAACCAAAGATTGGTTTTATTAGAACGCTGTTTTCTTTTAATTAATAATCGGGAAAATAATGGAAATAAAGAAAATAGACAATTAAGGCATTCAATATTTTCTGCACCAATGGAAGAAGAAAATTCTGGGGTTTATTTAAATTTAATTAATTTAAATAAATTAGAATAATTTATATTTTTTAAAGTATGCCCTTCCATTGTTGCTTGATTCCCTAATTAGATGGAAGCGTGCAATTAATTCCAAAAATTTAAATAAAGCCAAATATGAATTACAACAAATTAGTCTTGCCATTACTTGGATTCATTATGGTATTGAATGTGCTCAAGATTTATTAAAAATAGAATGGTTATTAGAAAATAATTAATTAAAAATTTATTATATTAATTAATTAATTAAATTTATTTATACATTTGTTTTATTTAATATTATTTTGTAAAGCTCTTTTTAAATAAAAATAATTATTCTTTTAAATAAAAATGCTCTTATTGTTTTATTATTAAAAACAGAAAATTTAAAAGGGAAGATGGGAGAGATAGAAGAGGGGTGAATGTCAAGTGTTTATATATACAATTTATTTATTCCTTTAATTAAAATAATTAATTATTCTATTATATTTTAATTAAAATGTTTTTATTTAAATTAATTATTTTTATTATATTCGTTAATTATTTAATTGCTTGTATACCTACTGATTCTTCAACTTCGCCTATTATATTGAAAGAAATAAATACTACAGTTGATCAACAACAACAACAAAAGAGTTGAGAATTTTTAAATTAATTTAATTAAATTATTTAAATTAATTTAATTAAATTAAAATTAATTACTTAATTAAACTATAAATTAGAGAATTAATTTTATATTTTAGCAACTGAAAACCCAACTAATAATGTAACAAATATGCCAACAACAACATCAACAGGTGTTAATATTACAACTAATAATTTAATAATAAACAACAATATTACAATAATTCCAGGATGTCAACAATGCAGTGATATGCTTATTGTTAGATTAAATGATTTAAATTCTAGAAGTATTGGACAATCATTAGAAAGAAATAATACTTCTGATGGATGTTAGTTTAACTAATTAATTAATTTTTAAAATATATTTAAAGGTGAAGAATTAACTATAAGCTGTTTTGGTAATGCAAATGATACAGCTTTAATTGTTTCGGTTAAATTAAACTTGAAACTTAAATTAATTAAACTTGAAACTTTATTAAATTAAATTAAACTTGAAACTTAACTTAATTTAAATAAACTTGAAACTTAAATTAAATTAAACTTGAAACTTCAATTAAATAAACTTGAAACTTTATTAAATTAAATTAAACTTGAAACTTAAATTAATTAAATTAATTTAATTTTAAGTATTTTAATTCTTCTGGTTCTGATGTTGGAACAACATTTGGAACTAATTCTATTGCTACAATACTTCATTGTAATAATAATAGTAAATGGACAATATCTGGTAATTTTAGTAATTCTAGTACTGAGGTTGATGAATTAGAATGTATTTCTACTTAATTATTTTTATTTATTTAAAAAATAATTTTAAAAAATAAAGAAATGATTGATTTCGTAAATTAATCATTAAAGTGTAAATAAAAAGAAATCAATTAAAAAAGAAAAGTGCAAAATTTATGTAAATATTTGTTTAACAGACTACATTTATTTTATTTATTTATTTTTTAATTAATTAATTTACATCACATTTATGTAAATATTTCTTCATTTTAATTAATAAATTATTTAATTTTTTATTTAATAAAAACTTTTATTTTTTAATTTTGTCAAATAAATTTTTAAATTCATTTTTAGCCCTCTTTTTTTAAAAATTAAAATGTCTTTGAATTTAATATATTTTTCAAGTTTATTTTTCTTTTTATTCCATTACACAACTAGTGGAATTAAATATTATCAAAATAAACTAATCGACTACAAATTAAAAGAGGATGGAAATCCATATATTAAATTGATAAAGATTGAGATGAAAGAGTTAGATGAAGATCCAATAGAAGAAAACAAGGTTGATATAGAAATAATTTTAGAGTTGAGTGATGAAATGATTAATAAATCCTATTATGTTACAACATTTGTGACTCCTTGTTCCATTGCAGAAGTAGAACAATTTTATTATGTAGAAAATAAAACGTCCGAAAACTGTGAAAGGCAAATTAAGATTGAAGAGAAGTTTCATAGTTCTATGGCTAGACATGGAATATTAATTTGTGGATTAGACGAATTGGATAAACTTGTAGGCTTTTAATTAGAATATATTATTAGGGATAAAATTGGAAAAATATACAGGACAATGTTAGGGGTTAACTAAACTGCCCAGATATGTATTAATACAAATAAATTAAAAACAGCACGGGAAGGACAAGTTTTAGTATAAAAACAACCTTTTTCCCTAACCTTCCCTAGCATTTTATCTGTTGTATAATAGTAAAGAAAAATAAACTTTAAAACTTTAATTTAACCTCTAAAGACGCTTATTAAAATTGTTCCATTATTCAACGCTCCAATAAATTTTGAACCAACTAGGGAATTAGAAGACGACCTTTTAGTTAAGGAAATAAATATAAATGGAATAAATACAGACTATGCTACAAAAACTGAAAATGTGTTTATTTTAAAGAAATTAAATTTTCTTTTAAATCCTCAAGGACCTAGAAAAATAATTAAAAATAAAAAAATTAAAGAAAAGGGAAAATTAAAAAAAATAAAAAATAATTTTATTGACAATATTGTGTTAAAAGAAAGCCATAGACGTGCAGAAATTGAGGGAATTTCTTACATTGATTTTTGTTTAAAATTTAATAAGGCAGGAAAATATTTTGTTTTATTGTCTTCTATTTACCTTATTTGGGATAATTCTGAAATAAAAATACGCTTTCTGGTTGAAATTAAAAATAAGGGGAATAAATTAAAATGTTTTACTAAATTATTTAAAGAATATAATGAAGACGAAATTAATTTATTAAATAATTTAAGAGAAGGTTTAAATATTGTAGTATATGAATATGCAGAAAATGAAGAAGAAGAAGAAAATGGTAAATTAATAAAATATGACGAATATTTTGAGAATTTAATGATTTATCCAAATATTATTTTTATTAAACCTAAATTAATTAAAAATTTTATATATTCAATGGATGAAGAAAAAAATTTAAAAAATAAGAAGGAATGATGAGAGTAAATTTAAATAAATAAAATTAAAAATAGATGACTGAAAAAAAAATTTAAATATTAAAAAAGATATTTGTAGAGTAATTGTTTATTTTAACTGTTCATTTATTTTATTTAATTTATTTTAAAGAGACAGTTAAAAAAACAAAAATATTATTTAATTTAAATTATAATTATTTATTTAATTGGAATAAACTAGTTTGATCTATAATCTCAAAGAAAAATGTTTCTACTAATTAATTTAATTTAAATAAAGGGATTTAATATTAATTAAAAAGAACACATTTAATTATTTATTAGAAATTTAATTTTTAAACCAAAAATTAGAAAACCTCAATATAAATAGAATATTTATTTATGTTGTATTTTTTATTATCTAAATAAATTAGTCATCTCATTGACAATCCTGATTAATCTAAAAAAAAAACAGCTTTTTATGTAATAAAAAATATAAACCAAAAATAAATAAATTTTTGTTTAAAAAAGAATAGATGATTAAACCTGATAAAAGGCTGTTTTTCAATACATATATAAATATTTAAATAAAAAGGGAAATTTATTTTATTTAGAATTAAATTTTAATTTTTTAACATAAAAATATATTTATTTTTTAGAATAAAGAAAAAATGTTTTTCACAAAATTATTATTCATCTTATTTATTTATTTAAATATCTTTGGAATTAATGCAAAAGAAGGAGTTGCTTTAGACAAATTAACCACCGTTGATGAATTTCTTTGCTTAAAGGAAAAAGTATCAGTTGAATTTGTTATTATATCTGCTACCACTTCTGGTGGTTATGTTAGTACTAATGTTGTTAACAATATTAGAAATGCTCGAGAAGCAGAAATTAACGATGTTGATATTGTTATTTCTCCTTGTGTTAAAAGTCTATCAAAACAATCTAACAGTAAATGCGGCAAACCAAGGCAATATTTATTTTTTTTAATTAAATAATTAATTTTGAACTACATAAAAAGGAAAAAAATATACATCGACAGTTGCTGAACAACATTTTTATTTAAATAAATAAAGAAACAATTTTTAAAAAATCAAATAAATATTTATTATATTTTAAGACCTGTAACAAGCCAATTTTTGAAAGATTAATTTAAACCTTTCTGGAATTTTTATATTAGAAAATATTGGTCTTTTTATGTTATTTTATTTATTTAATTGTTTTAGAGCCTAAATTTTCAATTAATTTAAGCGCTATAGTCACAGATGTTCTTACCGTGTTGAAACGAAATAATGCCACATTCGAAAGGGTTTGGTTGAGTATAACAGGTGCTTATGGAGATGATACTTGGCGTTACAGCTATACTTGGCATGAAAACAGTAAAAAGAATGTAGAATTTATTGAAGTAAAATACTTTTAAAAATTTAACAAAGATTATTCTTTAGAAAATGGTTAAGACTTTAAATGAAAACAACCAAACTTTTGGTTTTTTTACTACAAGATCTCTTTGGGAAGGAATTACTGGACACACTGAAAATTTTAATAGTGTTCCATTGTGGTATTCACATATTGACTACAAAGATAATTTTGATGATTATTATTTGTCCAATTATTATCAAGTTAGTGATTGGGAAAATCCAACGATAAAGCAATATGCTGATGAAAAATCAATAAAGAACAATGTTTGTAAAACAAACTTTAATTACAATTGGAAGCCTTGAGAAAAAAGAAAAAGAAGCATTTTTAAATAAAATTTAAAGAAAAAAGTTTTCCAAGTTTATTTTTTATTAATTAATAAATAATTCAAATAATTTATTAAATAAACATATTTATGCTTAAATAATTGTAGAAATTAATTTAAAGAATTAAAAGTTTGTTTGTTAAAATTAAAACTTAAATTAAATATTCTCTAGTATAGAAGGGGTATGCACCTAATATTTAACATTTAATTAAAATATATTTTTTATATTAATTAATTAATTTATTTAATTAATTAATTTAAATATTTATTAAAAATATTTATAAAGTTTAATTAAAGTTAAATAAAAGTAAGGAACATTAGAGTACCTTAAAATTAGACTTCCATTGACCAGAAAGAGAATTAAATTAAAACTTTATATAGAAATTAATTGCCTTTTATTAAATTAAACCTGGAGATGATTATTAATATTAAATTAAAGTTTCACATTTTTTTTAAATTAATAGTCTGTGTTTTCTCAGACAAAATTGAAAAGGTCATTTTATAAAATAAATAACACATTTTTTTATTTATTTTAAATTAAATTTTTTATCAAAAGTAAAAGTGCAAAATTGTGAAATTTATTTTTATTTAAATTAATTAAATGTATATTTATCATGTGCATGCGCTTCTTTATAAATAAAAATGCTTTAAAAGAATTAATTACACATCAAGTTTATTAAAATATATTTAATTAATTCTTTAAATTAGATTAAAAAAATGTTTTTTAAAATTTTAATATTAATAATATTCTTCCCATTTTTCCCCTTTGGTTAATGTTTTAATTTTTTTCAAAATAAAAACATTAAAAAAATAAACAAACATTTAATTATTAAAAAAATAATTAATTATTAATAAGGAATATAGTCTAATAATTAATAACAGTCTATGGAGATCATATAATTTAATATTTAATAAATTAATACCTAGAAGTAAACTTGTCTTTAAATTAATTAAAAAGGGAATTTAAAAATTATTTTAATTTTAGTTAATATTTTAATTGTTTGGGTGTTGTAAAAGCGATGAACAAACTAAAAAATATTATTTAAATATTTTTAAAATTTAATTTTTACCTTCTTTTCTATTGTTTTTATAATTATTTGTCCCATAAGGTAATTTAATAATAATGTTATTATTTTTTAAATTATTTAAAAATAAACGGCGTCTATTAATTGGAGGACCACAAAAACTTAATAAAACGGGCAAAAGAATTAAACCTAAAAAGTAATTTAAAAATTATTTTTAAAAAAATATTTTAAAACCATGAGCTGCTCCAATTAAAACAATATTTAAATACATACGAAAATAATAAATTTTAAATATTTTTGAATGGGCAAATGCTAAAATAAACTGAAAAAAAAAAATATTAGAATTAATATTATTTTATTTCTTTTAAATTTAATTAAAAATAAAAAAAGAATAAAAATTTTTTTTTATCCTTTTAAATAAATTAAATTAAAAATAAAAAAAAACTTAACAATTCCCCCAAGTTTTGTCATAGTAATTCCACTTAATACAGAACAACCAACTGAACAAAGACTTTCAAAAGAGCGTTCTAGTCTTGTTGGTTTAAGACTTTGAGTAAATGAACGGACAATATGAGCACAAAATTCAACAGAAATTCCAACAGACTTTAAAAGAAAATAAATTTAAAAATTAAATTTAAATTATTACCATAACTAAATTAACAACAGAAATTGCATTAAAATCAATTGACCACCACCACATTGACCCGACCATGTTTAAAAGAATTAATGCAATAACAATTACCTTTATTTATTTATTTTTTAATTAAGATTATTTTTAAAAAAAGAGACCACAATAAAAGCTGACCAAGGGTCCATTCCCAAAAGTATAGTATTAACACAAAAAATACAAGCAATTGATAATATAATCTAGAAATTTTTAATATATTTATTAAATTAAATAAAACCTGTAAAATAGCTGTTTTAACAATTCCTTTATATTGTTCATAAAAAACATAAAAAGGGCTATAAGGAAATACTTCAATAAATTGTTGTTGCTGTTGTTTATTTAATTTATTAATTATTAGATTAATATCTCTAGTAATATTTTGTGAAATAAGTTGTGCACTTTCCATTGCCTTTTTTTTTAATTAAATTTAATTTAAATTTAATTAAAAAAATACCCTTATAAAGTCTTCTGAAGAAGACAATTTTGTATGATATGCCATAAAATAAGAGGTCATTACCCTCATTTTGTTTAATTTATTTGTGTCATTTTTATTAAATAAATTAACTGCAAAGCCGTGTGTAGGATGACCTCTAAATTATTTTTTTTAATTAAAAAAGAAATTAATTTAAAATTTAATTTACGCTCTAGGGCAATTATTTGATGGATTTTCTGCTAAAAAATCAGGAAGAAATTGGTAAAAACGAGTTGGATCGGGTTGGCCATGCAATGAGGAGACAGTACAATGATTACAAATATTTGTGTCATTTACTGAGAATTTAATTAAATTTTTTAATTTTTTATTTAATTTATAACTTAATTAATTAAAAAATATAAATTAATTAAATATTTAAATTAAAAACCATTTGGAGAACAATAAGAGCCATTTAATTTAAATTCCCTACAACAAAGTCCAACAGGTTTGAGCCAATCTAAATAATCATCTACCCAATTCATAGCAGGATGAGCAATATATGACCTTTTAAATTTAAACTTTAAATTACTTAAATAAAATTGAACCTTTCAGGAAATTTAGAAGCACGAGCAATTTGAGCACCAAGAGAATTAGCAGAACAACCACTTGATGAACAAACCTTTTAGAATAAATATGTATTTAAATAAAATTAAAATAAACTTACCAAATTTCTTAAAATATAATCATGATAATCATATTCTCCTTTTAAAACAAAATAAATAGGAGGGCCAACGGCTAAATATTTTTCCATATTTAAAAAATGTGAGAGAACATAAGAGTCCTAGAAATTAAATTTAAAATAAACCAAGCTTCTTTTAAAATTTGTTATACTTCTGGAACAGCCATTTTCTGATCTAAACCTGCTTTAATTCTATTCATCACAGCAGAAGAGATTATAAGCCAAAAAGCAAATAAAAAAACAACAAAAATACGGATATATTTATTTAATAAGATTGGAGCATAAAATTTACGCATTAGATGCTCAACACGACTTTCTTTAGGCTGTTGGCATTCTGTAGATTTAATTTTTACACAACAACAAAATTCTAAATGGGAAGACTGGCGAAAAAAGAGAATTTTAATTTTTAATTATTTGTGTACATACTTCTTGTCTTTTAATATCCCAAACAAAAATTGATAGAAAAAATGTTATTTGAAGTAAAAAATTAAAAAGAATAGCAACTGCTGCATAAAGGGAAAACATTTGAACTGCTGGCATTGAAGAAAGTGCTCCTTTAAAAATAAATATATTTAATTAGATTAAATTAAAATTACACCTAAACTAAAACATAAAAATTCTGAAAGAGAAGATAAAAGCATTGACGGCATTACATCAGCACAAATAATTGAAATACGTTCAGGCAAAGGTTGTTTAATATTATTAGCTAATTGCTGTATAAATTAATTTAATTAAATTTTAAATTAAATTAATTTTTACTTGATAAGAGTGAACAAAAATAAAAATATTATCAACACCAACAGCCAAAACCAAAAATGGTTCAACTTCCAAAATTATTAAAGACTTTAAATTAAATTAATAATAAATATTAAAAAAAAATAATGACATACAGCAGACATTTTAAAAAAGGCAAAAAATCCAATTGAACTAGAAACTGAGAGAATACAACCTTTAAAAAATTTAAAAAAAAATTAAATAAATTAATTAAATTAACCAATAATTCCACATATTCCAAGTATAAACTTTGAATGAACAAAAGGAGAGCATAATTCCTTTCCACAACCAGAATAATAACCAAGGGCAAAAGCAACATAAATAAACATAAATCTAAATAAATATATTATTATTTTTTAATTTAAATTAAAAAACAAACAAATATGAAAGAAAAACTGTTAAAGCATCAGATTTGCTTTGTCTAGCAATTTCATCTTCTAAAGAACGTTCAGCCATAAAAGAAACATTAAACATGTCATTTTTGTATGATTTTAATAATTTAATAAATTTATGCTCCCATTCAAGTGCAAAAGAATTTTTATTGTTAAAGCTTGAAAAAAATTAAATTAAACTTTAATTAAAATTAAGGGTTATTTATTTAATTAAAATGTTAAACCTTCCATCATCATTTTCCTTTATATTTTTATAATTATTGACTAATAATGTAATAATTAATCCCCTTGCAGTTTCAAATTTTCCAGAGGTCTCAAAATCTCCAAGAACAACATAAGGCTGTACAGGACCTCCAAATTGACCGAGACAACTAAATTGAAGTTTACTATCCATTTGGTAAGGATTCTCCATACAATCAAATAAATGGTCCATCTAATAAATTAAAAGAAAGTTAAAGGTTTTAAATAATTAATATTTACATAGTCAAAAGTGTTGAATAGATTATCATTTTCTAAATCAATTTTCTCAATATCATTCTTTTTAAAAAATTAATTAATTTTTTAATTAAATTAAAATACCTGGAAATAATTAAAAATACTAAATACTAAACAATTTGGATTTTTTGGCCATTGTGGTTTGAAACAAATATCAGATAGGGTTATATTTTTATTAAATTCATTTTCTACATTTAATGAAGTATTTAATTCCAATATTTGTTTGTAAAGATTAAATGAGGCTTTTAAAAATTCTCTAAAATAATTAATAAATAATTAAATTTAGTTAAATTAATTAATTTAATACTTTCTAAAGACTGGACCAATTCTAACAGTTTTAAGGAAATTTGAAGTATCTTCACGTATCCAAAAGCTTTGGTTATTTGGCACAATAATTATTTGTTCAGTACGATAAAAGGGGCTAAGCAAAATTAAATTAAAATTTAAATTAAATAATTAATTAATTACCCAAAATTATTATCAAAGAATTCCCTTTGTTCACGAGCATCACTCCCTGGAGAACTCCAAAGTTCAACTGGATCGGTTGTTAGGCTTTTAAAAATGTAAATATATATTTTTTTTAAATTACCGTATTAAACTAATTCCTGAGGATGTCAATAAAGAAGGAATTAATCCAATAAAGAAAATAATTAAAGGATTAAAACCAACAAAATGGCCATATTTTGCACATAAATTAATTATTCTGTCTTCTAATTGAACTCTAGAAAATTTAGAATTGTCTTTACTATTAACAGCATCAACAGATATATCATCAACATCTTCTGATGTGTACATTCTCAAAATCTTTTAAAATATTTAAATTTATTTTTAATTAAATTTACATAATGCAAAACAACTGCTAACATAACAATTCCAAATAAAATACAGATCGCCATAATACACATTGCTGTTGAACAATCCATTGTTGCCATTTTACAACTTTCCTGGGTTTTATTTAATTAATTTAATTGAATTAAAATTACTTGAAATAAATAAGGAAAGGGTGTAGAAGATGTACATGAAGCCAAACAATCAACACAAGAACAAGGGGACTCTGACAAATCTGAGGATTGATTACATTTAAATGTTGTTGTATTCATTGGGTTTATTATTAATTGTTGTTGTTGTTTTTGATATTTTCCAGAAGACAGAAATTGTTTATTTTTAATTATCTTTAAACAAAAATAAATTTAATTAATTAAATTTATTTATTAATTAAAATTAATTAACTAATTAATTTAATTAATTATAATTAATTAATTTATTTAATTAATTAAATTTAATTACCACATCAATTGTAAATGGAATATTTATAGCCTTATTATATGTTCCAATATATTTAAATAAACGCTCAGGAGTGCAATTATCAATACTTGTACCACAAAGAATACTTAAAACAAAATCACCGGTTGTAGTACGAACATTTTTACAAGAGTCAAATAATTGTTGAGCATAATTAGAGGTTACCTTTAAAAAAATAAATTTTTAAAATACAAAAAAAGAAAACCTACATAATATTCTACCCGTGAAATATACCCTTGATCATCATATATTGCATTACTATCATTAAGCATTTCTTTTATCTATTTTAAAATAAATTAATCTTTTCTAAATTAAATTAAATTACTTTAACAAAATTAGCCTGCATTGGTGAACAAGTAAATTGACAAAAGAAATTGGCAAAATTAGAAAAACAAGAGGGGCAACGTTGCAATAACATTCTGGGTATGGACATTTTGTCGCGAAGAATTTCGAACTATTTAAACATTTAAAGTTTAATTAAACAATTAAATTAAAAAAATACCTGAGCATGATTACAACATGTAGCAATATTTCCATCTTTTTAAAAAAAATTAATTAATTAATTAATTAAATATTTTAACCTTTAAATAATTGAGGACATAAATCTCTATATTCTTTTTCAACATTTAAGGATATAGGAATTGGTCTTCCTTCATAACTAAAAATTAAAATAATTAAATAGCTATTTTTTAAATAAATTAAATATAACCGGCAATTCTGTCTTAGCTCCCCATCTGCCCCACAAATATCACGCATAACACAGCCTTGTTCTAATATTAATTTATTATTATTTAATTGATCTATATTTGTTGTCTTTAAAATTAATTCATTTTTATTTGCATTAATTAATAAAATATTATTTAAAAAAATAAATAAAATAAATATTAATCTTTTATTTTGTTGTTTTTTTAATTTATTATAATTAAAAGATGTTAAACAATTAAAAGATTTTAGGAAAAAAATTAAATTTTTTAACATCTAAAAAATGGTTAAAAATAAATAAAAATATTTAGAGAAAATAAAACTTTAATTTTAAAAACTTATTTAATTAAATAAATCTAAAAATAATTAATTATTTAAAAATAGTAATTACTTAAAAAATAGAAGAGTAAATAAAATTCTTTTTTTATTTAGCTTAGCAATTTTGTGATTATTATAAAATAAATTAAAATAAAGAAAATTCTATTTATTTATTTTAAAAAATAATTTTTATTTGAGAGAGGAATTAAAAGTGGATTTAAAACTAAAAAAGAATTTAATTGAATTAATTTTTAAAAAGGAAGAAAAATTAAAAAATAAAGGAAAATTAATATTTTAAATAAATAAATAAACAGCTTAATTTTTAATTTAAAAATAAACTTGAAATAAATAAATTAATTAGATAATTAATTTATTTATTTATTAAAACGAACTTCCTAAAAAAATAAAAATAATAAAAAATAAAGAAAGGTAAGGTTTAAATAAAATATAAAAAAATAATATATTCACCATATATTGGTTGCCCAGGCAAATAATAATAATTATTATTTTTAAGATATTTTGTATAAGAACGGAAAAATATGTGGTAGTTAAATAAAAGTTTTCTTTTTTTTTTTTATTTTTTAATATTTACGTAGATTAATTAAATAAAATTAAAAATAAATAAATAATGAAAAATAGGTACTTTTCTATTAAATTAAAAATAAATAAATAAATCCAACTTAAAAATATTATTTTTAATAAATAAACTTTTTCTTGTATTTTTAAACTTTAAGGAATTAAATAATTAATTATTTTTAATTGAAAAAATATTTTTTTTTAAATTATTTTTATGTATAAAATTAATTTTTAATTTAAATAATTATTTTTAATTTCAAAAAAATTAATCTTTTAATTAATTCCACCAAAAATTAAAAATTAAAAAAAATTAAAATTAATTTAAAAAATATCTTTGGCTTTAAATAATAGTAGAATAATAAAATATTTTTTATTACAAAAACATTCTCTCTATTTCTTTTATTTTTTATTTTATATATTTTACGAGAAAATAATAAGCTGCATTTCTTTATTCTTTTACCTCCTTGATGTGTGCTTATTTTGTTTAAATAAATAAATTAAAAAAGAAAAAGAAAAAAATAATTTATTGAGAAAATGGATATATCAACATAATATATAAATAAAATAAATTAATAAATTATTTTTAAATTATTTATTTTTAAAATTTAATTTAAATTAAAAAAAGGCTTATCTTCTATAGGGGTAAAAGTTCCCCCTTTTTTCAGAATTAATTAAAAATTTAATAAACTTGAAATTAAATAAAAGAATTAAATAAAACTTGAATTAAAATAAAACTTGAATTCTATAAAAAAGTTTATTTAAATATAATCTAATGAAAAAAAGTTTAATAAAAATAGTAAGGAATAATAAATAAATATTTATTTAATATATTCGCGCCTTTAAAGGATTAAATTTTGTTTTTGCATTATTTATTTATTTTATTTAAAAAAATAAATTCTCCCATACGTATACAAACTTTAAAGGATTAATACTTCAAAATTTAAATTTATTTAGTTTAAGGTCATTTAAATATTTTCTTTAAATTATACACAAAGATGATGTTTAAAATTAATTAATTAAATTAAATAATTATTTTGAAATAAATTTTTAAAAAATTAAAAAAAGTTTTTTTAAGGTAATATGTTTTAACCTTGAAAAATAATTTTTTCTTTTAAATTTATTTTTTCTGAATCAATTTAAATTAATTTAAAAATTCTGTTTTGGTGTTTCCTTTAAAAAAATAAAAATAAAAAGTTTAATGGAAATAAATTTAAAAAATAAATAAAACTCTCCTTTTAAGCATTTTCTAAAATCGATGCGGGATTTTTTTTTAGTTTGGTTCTTTTTTGTGTGTTCAGCTGCCGGACAACAAGAAAATAAAAGGAGGAAAGAAACGCCGATTTTCTTTTTAATTTTTATATTTTTAAAAGGAGAAAGAACGAGAGTACACAATAAAAATAAAAGAGCATTTTTAAATAATTTAAATAAATAAATTAATTAAAATAAATTAATTAAATAAAAATAAATAAATTAATTAAATAATTAATTAAATAAAAATAAATAAATTAATTAAATAATTAATTAAATAAAATAAATTAATTAATTAATTAAAACAATTTAATTATTAATTTTTTAAAATAAATAAATAAAATTATTTAAGCACATTAACTAGCTAAATTAATTAATTAATTAAATAATTTAATTAATTAAATTTAAATTATAATTAATTTAAAATAAAACATAATATTTATTTAATTTTAATTTAAAACTTAATTTTATACTTCCAAGTATTCCTGCAATATAAAAAATAATAAAAAAAGAAAAGAAATATTTTTTTTGGTTAATTCCTGAAAGAATGAATGTTTAGATGTTTTTTGCATTATAATAAAAAATGAAGAAGAAGTTGAAAAAAACAAACAGATAGAATGAAAAAAAAATAAATTGTAAAAATATGAAAGAGTGAATAAAAATAATCCTATGAATATATTTATTTATTTAAAAAATAAAATTAAATTATGAATTAATTTAAATACTTTTTAATTTAATTAATTTGTATCTTCAACAAGTTGATATTATTTTTAAAATATTAATTTAAAAAAAGGAAGAGAAATTAGAAAATAAAACAAATCACTAACTAACTATGTATTAATTTAAAATTGTTTATATAATTTTTTATTCAATAAATTAATTAAATAAATAAATTAATTAATTAAATAAATAAATTAATTAATTAAATAAATAAATTAATTAATTAAATAAATTAATTAATTAATTAAATAAATAAATAAATTAATTAATTAATTAAATAAATCAATTAATAAATTAATTAAATAAATCAATAAATAAAATTAATAATTAATTAAAATTTGTAGATTAATTAAATAAATAAATTTAATTAATTAAATGAACTAATTAACTAAATAAACAAATTAAATAAATAAATTAATTAAATTAATTTCCCTTTTCAAATCCTTCTTCAATAATATTTCCTGCATTATTATTAAAATTAAATTTATATTTTCCTTCCTTAAAAATTGGTAAAATTCCCACAAGTAAATTAAATTCAAGAGACGATTTATTTAATAATTTTCGCTTCCTTTTCCTTTTATTTTTTTCATTAATTTCAGTTATACACACATTAATACCAATACGTAATTTTCCTATTTTTATTCGTTCTATATCAGTTAATTTATTAAATACAGTTGATACACATTCTTCTTTATCTTTAAATTAATTTTTAAAAAATTAATTAATTAACTAATTAATTTCTATTTTATTTTAGGCTGAGGAAAAAGGATAAAGAAAATACAAAACAAAGGCCATTTATTAAAATTACTAATTTTTAGAAAATATTAGCTGTCCCCATCTGTGTCTATTTTAACCTTTTTTTCTTTTTTATTTTTATGTAAATTACCTTTCTTTGTAAAATTTAATTCAAATTTAAATTTTGATTCTTTTTCAATTTTTGTGCATTTTTCTTTATTATATTCTTTTATTAATAATAAATATTTTTTAGATTTATTTAAATTTATTTTTCCACAAATTTCAATATAAGGAAATTGTTTAAGGTTTAATAAATGTTTTTGATGATTAATCCAAGCATTATTAATAAATAATTTTTGAAATTTATTTTTTTCTTTTTTGTTAATATTTAAATTTCTAGGATTGTCAGAGTTTAAAAACGCCTCAAATTTTGTTAATTTAAAATCAAAATTATTTTGTTCAGGATAGACAAATACTATTGATTTATCCTTATTTAGGTAAATATTATTCAAACTTGTAGTTTGTCCAATTGAAATTTCGGCAATCTTCAACAATTGGGGCTCCACCCCAAATAATCGCAGAGCAATAGTAAAAACATGTTTTTAGGGGTTATTGAGGGCGCTGATTACGAATCTGATATCAGTTTTTTGTTATCACTAGTCCTTATCATTTTATCACTAATTTTAAAAATCATAGATTTTATAGTTTTTAAAAAATCACAGATTTCATAATTTTTAGGGAAAAATCTTAAAAATCAAAAAAATATCAATTGTTAACTGGGTAATAAATACTAATATGATTGAGCAAATTATTAAAGGTTCACACATTGCCGCTTGTGAAAAAGCAGAAATGCCTTGAGCCCAAAAGTATGCGAGCATAACAAACTGTTTAAATTCCAAATTAGAGTTGGCAAGAAACGATCCATGACGAAGTGCTATCTTCTTATTGCATCGTGGAGCTCCCTGATGCCTGCACTGACAGCGCCAGACAACACCATCTCCTCTACACACTCTACGATTTTCACTCATTTGCTGATTACATGATGGGCATAATGGAGGTATAGACCGTAAAATGTTACGTTGTTGTAAAAATTGAATAGCAGATTCTTTTGTATTAATAAGTTGAGTAATTTGGGAAATATCCATGATAAAATCTATCATTTTTAAAAAGTGATAAAATGATAAGGATTAGTGATAACAAAACTGATATCAGATTCGTAATCAGCGCCCTCAATAACCCCTAAAAACACGTTTTTACTATGCCCCTGCGATTATTTGAGGTGGAGCCCCAATTGTTGAAGATTGCCGAAATTTCTTCGCCAGTAAATTGCCATTGAAGGAATGAATCAAACAGAGGATACATTTTAATTAATTCTTTAAATTCACTGTCATTATTTGATGTACAAATTCTAAGTCCCCTTCCATATTCTAGAGAATGTACTCCATCCAATTGATATATGCCCATAGATGTTATTAATTCATCTGACAATGAGAAAATATAAGGTAAATAATTTATTAAATTAAAAATTAGAAGTAGGACAATAACTTTTAATTGTTAAAAAACCATTTATTTAATGACAAAATGTCACTAGTGGAGATTAGACAAAATGCTAGGAGGATGGGACGAAATGTCAGTTGAGGTTTTTCCAGGTTTTTAAAACAAAAATTTGCTGCTATAAATAAAGCAAGCATTCTTTACCATTTTTCAATTAATATTAAATGGTTTTGAAACTCTAAAATAATTTCTTAAACAGTTTCTAAGTAATTAAACATTAAAAGAAATATATGTAATATACCATTATAATGAACATAAGCATTTTCTTCATTAAATACACATCTTACTGAAATTGGATGTAAAATAACTTTATCGATATCATTAAATTCATAAGACAAAATTATAACAAAATAAGGTTTAACTTCAATTTCCCTTAATCTTAAATAAGCAATTAAAGTATTATTTGTTGTCAATAATTTGTTATGATTACTTGTTGAAATTATTAATTGTTGTTTTGTTTCAATTTCATAAGAAAATTTAATAAATAATAATAAAGATGTTATTAGTAAAAAATAAATTTTATTTAACAACATTTATTTTTATTTATTAAAAATTAAAATGTAAAGGTTAATTAATTTAATTTAAAAAAAATAATTTCATAATTATTATTCAATAATTCAATTGGTAGCACTTTCGTCTGGCAAAAAATTTAAAGGAAAATTATGATAGACATGCGAAAGAAAATTTCTTAATATATTTTATTTTGTCAATTAATTTAAGTGTAAACATTGGATAAAAAATATTTTTTTTTTAATTATTAATTTTAATAAATAAGAAACATTAAAATAATTTAACCATTAATTAAATTAAATAGAATTTAATCTAAATAAAGGTAATATTTAATATTAAAAAGGGACTAACATATAGTAGCTTATCTGACTGATGGGGATGGTCAAGTTGATTTTAAATTTATAAGTACCAATAAAATATTATTAAAAGGAACGAATTTGTAGCTTTTAATCTTCTCAATCAGAAGTCTAGAAAAAGTTTTATTTTTTGTTGTAAACAAGTTGCAAAAGTTTTATTTTGAAATAAAGACATTACGTCAATGCTTGTTTAATTCTTCACTACTATTTGGCCAATACAAAAGTGCTTTATTGCGAAAATATTAAAAGAGGTGGATTTGTTGTTGTATGCGCATATGCTTAGCTGCTGATTTATTAATTAACATTTAATATAAATATTTCATTAATAATTAATTTTATTTTTATTTAAATTAATTCGTTAAATTAAATTAATTAAATTAAATTAAAAAAATGTTTTTTAAAATTTTAATATTAATATTATTTTTCTTCCTATTTTTCCCCAATTTATGTTCAACAGATATTATTCAATCAACACAACCAATATTAATTGAACCTTTCTCATTTAAAGCAGATGATAGTCCTTGTGTTAAATTAATAGAAATGGAATTTAATAAAGAAGAAAAAACAATAGAAATTATTTTAAATGTTTGTAAAGAAATAATTAAGAATAAAGGAGTTTACATAACGCCTTATATTGCTTCATCAATGATAACCAAAAATATTAGGAAATTATATAATACAAAAAATTTCCCTATTAATAATGGAATGGTTAGAATTAGAATTATAGAAGAAATTGATTCACAGAATTACGAAAGTGGATTAAAAATATGGTTAAAGGGTGATGAGGCAAAGGTAAGGAGGAGACCAATTTTTCTTGGATCTATCCGAGCTTTAAAATTAATTGAAAAATTAAATACTTCGGTAATTTGTAGGTGTGTTAGTGTTTCAATTTTTAATAAATTAGTGGGTTGTTTGTTGTACTCCTGAAAATACCTTGATTTACAAAATACATAGAGGATTAAATAATTAAATTAATTTTTTTAGATTTTAATGCAAATTACCCCAATTTTTAATAATAAAATAAATATTGAAATAGCAAAAGAGTTTGAAGATGGAATGGTTAATTATGTTAATATACTAAATGGAATAAATTCAAAGATACTTATTTTGTAATAATCTAGTTAAATTATCTAAATTAAATGGTTATTATTATTTAAATAAAAATAATAAAGGAAAAGAAATAAAAGAAGGAAAAGAAATAAAAGAAGGAAAAGAAATAAAAATTAATGAAAATAAACTAGAATATTTTGAAATAGAAATTTGTTTAAAATTTGAAAAACCAGGAAAATATTTAATTCGTTTAACACACAGTGGTTATGAAGATCCTCTTTTCGCATTACAATTTTTAATTAAAATAGAAGAAAATAAAAATAATAATTTTGAAAAATGTGTCTTTAAAATATTTAAAAAAATAAATAAAAAAAAAGAAAAAAATACAAATTTAATTAAAAAAATAGAAGAAAATGAAATAAAAGGAGGAAATAAACAAATTAAACAATTTTATTTAAATAATAATGGAGAAGAAGAAGAAAAAGAAGAAGAGGATTTATTTAAAAAAATAATAAAAGGTTTAGCGATATATGCTGGAGAAGCTAATTTTAAAGATGAAGAAGAAGGAGATATAAAAATTGTAGACAAATATAGTGTAGATAATATTAATGAAAATACAATGTCTAAAATTATTGGGGTTATTTATCCTTTATTTAATAATATTGTTAAATATAAAATTATTGAAGAAGAGGAAGAGGAAGAAAAGAAAGGTTTTAATTTTGCTAAAGCATTAGAAGGAATTAGTAAATTAAAAATTAATTAATTAAATGAAGAATATTAATTTTAAGGGAAAATTCTATTAATAAATTAGCTAATAATTAAATTTACCTATAATTCCTAATAGCTTAATTTAGATCTGTTAAATAATATAAAATTTAATTTATAGTCTCCACTTTCGAAATAACTAGTAAATGTGTCCTTTTAAAATAAAAGAAGGAATAAACTTATTTAGTTGATTATTAAAACTTTTTTATAAGAATACTTTCCTTTATGTCTATAAATTAATTATATTAAATGTTTTAGTTTAAAGCATAAGTTGTTAGAAACTTTATTTTTATAATATACCTATTTATGTTTAAATATTATTTTTAAATTAGATTTTTTAAAATTCTTTTAAAATTATTTAAATAATTTATTCAAGGATTCAGAGGAATTATTTAATGAAGAAAATTTAATAAAATAAAATTAATTTTTTTTGGAATTAAAAATTTATAATTAACTACATATTTATAAAATAGAAAACAATTAAAATTATAATTATAAATATCTTAATTTTTTTATAAAGTAAATATTACTTTTTATATTTAAATGTAGTATTTATTTTTTAATTTTATTAAAATATTAATTAATTTTTCTTTAATTTAATTATTTTAAATTAATTAATTCTATTTATTTATTTATTCATCTCACAGTTGATTGTTCATTAGAATTTATTAATTGAATTCTAAATGAATTTCTAATTAAGCCTAAAATCAATTAAAAATTAATTATTTTTAAAAATATTTAAAAACCAAAAAATCTTTCAGAAAAGCTTCTTTCCCTTTGATTTCCATTACTTATTTGTTGACCTTCTATTTCTGGTTGTCTACTTAAATTATTTTCTAAAGAAGAATTATCTTGTTCAACCATAACCCTTGTACGACATATTGGACAAGAACTAATCTTTAAAATAAACTTGATTAAATTATTATTTTATTTAATTACAATAGGGTCTTTATATAATTCAACATCCCATTTATTAACAAAATGTGTTCTGAGCCTAATAAAATTTTTAAAAAAAATTAAAAATTATTTTTTAAAAATATTACCATTTTTGAATGCATTCTTTGTGAAAAATATGCTTGAAGAAAAAGTTTATTTAATTTAAATTAATTACATTGCATCTGTTTATTTGTTGTCCTTCTTCTCCTTCTTCAAAATCATTTAAACAAATTAAGCAATTAGTATATACATTGTTCTCTATTATATTTTTATTAATAACAATATTAGTTGGCCCTAAATTAATTTTTTTAATTTATTTATTTTTCCATTATTATTCCAAGTTTATTTTTTAAATTAAAGTTTAATTTCTTTTAATTTATTTAATTTATTTGTTTAAATAAATACTTGCAAATGGATTATTATTGAAAAATAATTGAGAAGGGGTAAACCTTTCATTTAAAATTTTAAAATAATTAAGCTCATTATTTTCTTCAGATTGTTGATTACTAGAAAATTAAAATTAAATTATTAAATGCTTATTTTAATTATTTAAATAATATTCCCCATTAAAATAAAATTAAAAAAAATTTTTTTGTTTTAAATAAAAATTAATTTTAACATTTCTTGCCCTAATATTTGGTAACATAATTTAATATCTTCTTTATAGTGGTTTTTCACTTCATCAATTTCTTCCAATTTTTTTCTTTCAATTAATTTCTCAGAGTCCCAAAATATTATTAAAGGTTTTTGATCAAAATTAATTTTATAATAATTTTTAATTTTATCAAATTTATGCCTTTTTCGGTTCAGATTAATAATTTTTAAATATTCTGTTCCATACATCTTTAATAAAAGATTGGTGAAACAAAAAGATTGTTCTTCTAAATTAATAAATAAAAATTTTTTTTAAATTAAATAAATTACCCAATTTATTCTGAAAATCTTCTGACAAAATTAAATATTTTTTTTTAATTTTATTAAAAAGTTTTTTGACAATTAAAATATCTGCTAAAGTATCCTTCTCTTTTTTAACAAATTTTTTATTTAATTCAAAACAATCATTTGCGTAATTTATATCCATTAAATTAATCATTTCATTTTTATTTATTTTTATATTTTTTATTAATTTTTTTAAAATTCCTCTCTCCATTTTCCATTCTTTTTTTATTTTCTCTGCAAATATTGTTGTCTGAATATTTTTATTAAGCAAAAGAAAATCAGAAATACAGGTGATTTGTTCGGAAGAAAGTTTAGAAAAAATTAATAAAAAATTGGGGAAAAATAAAATTATTAAATAAATTAAATACATTTTAATTAATTATTTTAATTAATTAATAATTCATTAAATAATTAATTAAATTAGAAAAAAGGAAGGAATAAATATACGAAGTATAAAGGAAATGATTTTAAATTAATTTTGAAATAATTGTATGTATAGACTTTAAAAATAAATAAACAAATTGTCTTGTAATTAAGCAACTGTATTTCATAAGCACTAATTAAATTAAATTTATTTATTATTATTTTATTATTAAAAGAGTTAAATAAGACAAATAGAAAGTACATACATGATTGGGCTTTTCGTAATCAGTAAACAAATTGCTCTGTTTCCTTAATTGTGGTCTCTGGACATGTCTAGTCTTTAATAATGACTCCTAATCAGTACATGTTTTATTTAATAAATCCCCAGTTTTTATCTTCTTCAAAATTTGTAAGCGTTAATATTGTCATTATGACTTTTATTTATGTATCATTCATAATTGACTAATCTCACTGATTCTAACAATTAAAAGACAAATATTCTTCTTCAATCAAAATAACCTTGCGAAAATTGTAAATTATTTATGATCGTGTTAGATAAGGAAGAACAAAAACAATCACTCTCAAAGAAAGCATAATTTTACCTACCATTCATTGATCATAGTAATTGCAAAATGTATTGCATAGAAGAATTTTATATTTTTCTTCCAACCATTTTTACGTAAATATTTGATTTTCTTTTAGAATCAATTTCTGAGAGCTCAAATTTTAGAGCAAAGTTTTTGATAATTTTCTAATAATAAATAACTGCAGTGTATAAATGTCGCTAATACCAGGTGCTGCGCCCAATTGTCTCTCCGTTTCAGTGAATTGTCCTTTTCTTTATCTAGTCTCGCCGTCTTATATACATATGTTTGTCTATTTATTATAGAATAAGCTTTAGTCGATGCTTTTTAGAAAGAAATTGCAATGAATAACAAACAATATTTCCACTTCAGAAAATCGATATAGTAAGCTGCTTATTCGTCTTCGGAGGCTTTTTAGCATTTCTTTCGTTTAATATATATTATTTGTATCAACTAAAATGATTTTAAGTATAATAAGTTGCATTTGGAAATGATTCATTCAGTATCTTGTAAACCCCTGTATATAAAATATCGAAAATTTTTTCTATCTTGGATACTTTTATGTATTTTTATTTTAGTGAAATCATAAATTACAAAAATTATATTTGAATAAAACATGGCTGATGATTTTTCTCAGGTAATTTTAAATTTTTTAGACTAGTTTTCAATTTTTTACAGCGGCCTGGTCGTCCAGGTGATGATGCAATAATTCCTCTTACTAGCAATGCTTCTACGAACGAACAGGCCAATAACGGTAAAAAGAAAGGTGGATGGAAGGATAAGAGGAACACGATAAAAAAATCCTTCAAAGTCAAATCAAACGATGAGAAGAAAACTGAGGATTTGGCTGAGCTTAAAAAGGAAATGAAAATGGTATTTTAAATATAATTCTTATTTTAAAATATCTTTTTAAACTAAATTGCGTTATGTTTTGCATTTTTAATTAAACTTTTGAGGATGAACATCGTATTCCATTGGAAGAATTATGTGCTTCTTATGAAACTGATATCGAAAGGGTTTTCATTAATTTTGCTATTATATTATAGATAAAATACTAATCTTAAGGGTCTTACAAGTGCTCAGGCCGAAAAAGTATTGGCACGTGATGGCTTAAATGCTCTTTCTCCACCACGTACAACACCTGAATGGGTGAAATTCTGCAAGAATTTGTTTGGTGGGTTTGCTCTTCTTCTTTGGGTTGGCGCTTTTCTGTGCTATGTCGCTTTCTCGGTTGATGCAATGACTCTTGAACATCCATCAAAAGACAATGTAATAAAAATTTTAAATTTCGTATATATATTTTTAAACAATAGCTTTATTTGGGGATTGTTCTGATGACTGTCGTAATAATAACTGGCTGTTTCCAATACTTTCAAGAACGCAAAAGTTCAAAAATTATGGAATCATTCAAAAATCTTGTACCAACGTTTGCTTTGATAATTCGAGATGGCGAGAAAAGACAGGTAAGGGTTGCAGCCAAAATATCTATTATTTTTAGATTCCGAGTGCCAATTTGGTTGTTGGTGATATTGTCGAAGTAAAGGGTGGTGATCGTATACCTGCGGATATTCGAGTTATTAAGGCTCATGGCTTCAAGGTTGGACTTTCCATCTTTTTCTAGATCATTTTTAATAGGTTGATAATTCTTCATTAACTGGAGAGTCTGAGCCACAAACTCGAACAAATGAGCAATCTAATGATGAGCCATTGGAAGCGCGTAACCTCGCCTTCTTTTCTACAAATGCTGTCGAGGGAACTGCAACTGGTGTTGTTGTAAATACTGGAGATAGGACGGTTTGTTTTGTGGAATTTAATAAAAATTTATTCTTAAGGTTATGGGACGAATTGCACATTTAGCTTCTGATTTGGATGCAGGGCAGACGCCAATTGCTCGTGAAATTGAGCACTTTATACACATTATTACGGCGTATTTATTTTTAGTTTAATTGTATTTTATTTTTTATTGTTAGTGTTGCCGTGTTTCTCGGTGTTACCTTTTTCATTATTGCTTTTATTCTTGGTTATCATTGGCTTACTGCTGTTGTTTTCCTTATTGGAATAATTGTAGCTAATGTCCCAGAAGGTTACTTATTATTTATTTATTGTTAAAATTATGTCATTAATTAGGTCTGATTGCAACTGTAACTGTCTGCTTAACTTTGACTGCGAAAAGGATGGCTCAACGCAATTGTTTGGTAAAAAACTTAGAAGCTGTGGAGACTTTAGGGTCAACATCAACTATTTGTTCAGACAAAACGGGTACTTTGACGCAGAATAGGTTTTTTTGTTTTAGGGCTAATTTTTATTATACTTTTTAGGATGACTGTAGCGCACACTTGGAAAGATCTAACTATTGAAACTGTTAATACATCTGACGAAGCTGGCGCGGATGAAATTAATGAAAAAGAAAAGAATGTTTCGGAACTTCTTCGCGTCGCTGCTCTCTGTAATAGAGCTGAATTTAAGCCTGGCCAGGTTTAGTAATATTTAATATTTGCTTTAACCTAAAATAATTTTCGGACAATAATTTCAAAAAAAATTTTGCTTAGGAGGATGTTCCAATTCTCAAGCGCGAGTGCACTGGAGATGCTTCAGAAATTGCTCTGCTCAAATTTGCCGAACGATCTTTGGGTGGAGTCATTAATTTTCGTTCTGCGCATCCTAAAGTTGCAGAAATTCCGTTCAATTCTACAAATAAATATCAAGTTTTCTTATTATAAATATTCACCTAAATTATTCAAAAGGTTTCCATTCATACGTATGATTCTAATGCGAATTTGTTGGTTATGAAAGGAGCACCTGAGCGAGTTTTGGCTCGATGTGATAAAATTCTAATTAATGGTGAAGTTCGTCCTCTTGACGACAATCTTAAAGAAACTTTTGAACATGCCTATATGGAATTAGGAGGAATGGGTGAAAGAGTACTTGGCTTTTGTGATAGTGTTCTTGATGTAGAGAAATATCCTAGGGACTTTAAATTTGATACTGATAATCCAAATTTCCCGCTTGACGGTTTATGCTTTCTTGGTCTTATTTCAATGATTGATCCACCTCGTGCTGCTGTGCCTGATGCTGTTGCAAAATGTCGTAGTGCTGGAATTAAGGTTTTTCAAAGAATTTGTTTTAAAGCTTTTCAATCCAAATAGGTAGTAATGGTTACTGGTGACCATCCAATTACTGCAAAGGCAATTGCGAAATCTGTCGGGATAATTTCTCCTGAAACTGAAACAGTTGAAGATATTGCAATTCGTAAAGGAATACCTGTTGGACAAGTTAATCCAAGGTATATTTTATAATTTTAATTTCAATTAAGTAATTTTTCAGAGAAGCAAAAGCCATCGTTGTTCATGGTTCTGATTTAAGAGAAATGTATGATTATCACAAAATTTATTTTTATTTATTCTAATTGTATTTTATTTTTATAAAATTTTAACCTTATAGGACTGAAGATCAGCTTAACGAAATAATTTCTGAGCATTCTGAAATAGTTTTTGCACGTACTTCGCCTCAGCAGAAATTGATGATTGTTGAAGGTTTTCAACGAAGTGGTCAAATAGTTGCAGTTACAGGGGATGGAGTAAATGACTCACCAGCATTGAAAAAGGCTGATATTGGCGTTGCTATGGGTTTATTTTTGTTTATTTTAATAGAAATTGTTATGACTATTAATGTAACTTTTTGATGATTAAACTTACGTTAAAGGTATTGCTGGTTCTGATGTTTCAAAACAAGCTGCTGACATGATTTTGTTGGACGATAATTTTGCTGTATGTTTTATTTCATCAATATATTATTTAATTATTATATTTTCTAGTCTATTGTTACCGGTGTTGAGGAAGGCCGTTTGATCTTTGATAATTTAAAAAAATCAATTGCATATACACTTACTTCAAACATCCCGGAAATTTCTCCTTTTCTCATCTACATTCTTGTTGGAATTCCATTGCCATTGGGAACAGTCACAATTTTGTGTATTGATCTTGGAACCGACATGGTTATTTTTCCATTCTAAACTTAATCCTTATAACCTTTTTATAGGTACCGGCTATTAGTCTAGCCTATGAAGAATCAGAATCTGACATTATGAAACGCCAACCACGTGACCCATTTCGCGATAAGCTTGTTAATGAACGATTAATTTCACTTGCTTATGGTCAGATTGGTATGATTCAGGCATCCGCTGGCTTTTTTACTGTAATAAAAATTTCTTTATTTTATGTATTCATTTGTTTCTTTTAAGTACTTTTGGATTATGGCTGATAATGGTTTTCTTCCTCTCGATCTGATCCAACTCCGTTCGGAATGGGATTCTCGTGCAATAAATAATGTTCTGGATAGTTATGGCCAAGAATGGGTATAAAATACTTTGCAATTTTTAAAGCCAATTTAAAATCATAAATCTAAAAATTTTAGACTTATGCAAACCGAAAAATCTTGGAGCATACATGTCAAACTGCCTATTTTGTCTCAATTGTTATTGTTCAATGGGCCGATCTTATTATTTCTAAAACGCGTCGTAATTCAATTGTTCAACAGGGAATGTCCAATTGGATTTTGAATTTTGGTTTAGTCTTTGAAACTGTCCTTGCTGCCCTTCTTTGTTACCTTCCTGGTACAGATCAAGGTCTTCGTATGTATGGACTTAGGTGAGTTTTTTAAATTAAATTTTGGACTATAAAATAAGCAGTTTAACATAGTCCTTCTACTATAAAATGAATTTTTGTTTGACATTTATATTTTCTTAATTTTCAGGTTCACTTGGTGGTTCCCAGCAATCCCATTTGCTATACTCATTTTTGTTTACGATGAATTTCGTCGTTATTTGATTCGTCGTTATCCAAAAGGATGGGTAGAACGTGAAACTTATTATTGATTATAAAAGTATGAATAACGTTGATTTTAATTTGATCTAAATGTTTTAGTTTAAAAACGATGATTCTTTAGATTTAAGATTACTTTAACCTAGGCAATCAATTACTACATAAATGTAACTCTTATTTTATGACAGGATTGTTATCAAACTTTTGGCTTATTCTATTAAGTAAAATTAGAATATTTAAGGTTCTTTAAATATTTGTTTATTTGATCCAATTTCTTTATCTGATAACAAGCTGTCTTAAAATATTTTTAGTTCTTAACAAAACTTGTATTTTTACGTAGTACTTAATGCTGACAGATAAATTTGATGCAAAAAATTATTGTAAAAATATTACATTGTTAACCATTTTTTCAAGAAATTATTTTTTACTGAAATACCCGTCCAATGATTTATACATTAAGTTACTTTTTTTGTTAAAGTTTAGTAGTCATGGGAAAAACAAAAAAGGATGATCCAAACATAAAATTTAAAAGAAAGAGAGGAGCTGATGCTGGGAAGAAGCTGCGTTCAAATCATAGTCTTAATCCAGGTTTGTCTTTTATCTTCTAGGATTTTTTGTACATTTTTACATTGGGTAACGTAAATTTAGAAAGAAAAGTTGATGGAAAAACCACGGGTAACGGACCAACTATGCGTACAAAATCAACAATTAACCGGCTTCGTATGTACAAGAATTTCAAACCAACTAGGTTTGCTTATTTTTGCCAATTGATCTGATTGTGAGTATTTATGTATTAGAGATGCACAGGGAAAAATTACCAAGGCAGCCCCTTTTCAAGGGACTTTAAAATCAGGAACAGTTGCTCGAGTTGAACCGCATCGGCGGTGGTTTGGTATACTTTTTTGCTTTTTCTGTTTTGACCGAATTATTTATTAGGTAATACTCGCGTAATTGGTCAACAAGAACTGCAACAATTCCAGGAGGAAATGGGCAAAATACTCCACGATCCTTTTCAAGTTGTTATGAGACAAACACGGGCACCTATTTCTTTACTGCAGGAAAAGGCGAAGGTTTTAAAATTTTAGAGTTTTTTAAATTATTCTAAAAATATTCCAGCAACAACGAGTGCACATTCTTGACACTGAAAGTTTTCAACACACATTTGGAAAAAAAGCTCAAAGGAAAAGGGCCAACCTTAGTGTTGATAGTCTTCAAGTATTATTTTTAGTTAGAATATTATATTTTTTAAATTTATTAGTCGTTTCGTGAAGAGGCTGAACTTAAAAGTATTGATTATTTGGAGGAGAAGGATAAACATTTGCTGTCAAACCAGATAAAAGAATTAGAAGAAAGAACGGAAAATCCAACTCCACTTTTTAGGGCTGGACAAAGTGCTCGTGTTTGGAGTGAACTTTACAAGGTTTTATTTATTAATATTACATATATTATTTGAATAAAATTTTCAAAGGTAATTGATTCGTCTGATGTGCTTTTGCAAGTATTGGATGCAAGAGATCCAATGGGAACTCGTTGTCACCAAGTAGAGCAATTTCTTTCTAAAGAAAAGCCACATAAACATCTGATACTGGTACTCAATAAAGTAGACTTAGTGCCGAATTGGGTGACGGTTTGTGCTATTTTTCTTTAAGAATTGTAATTTAATCTTTTTAAAGAAAAAGTGGATGCAAATTTTGTCTAAAGAATTCCCAACAATTGCCTTTCACGCATCTATTCAGCATAGTTTTGGTAAAGGTACACTCATAAATTTATTGAGGTTATTGTTTGTAAAATATTTTTTATTCATTTAATAATTACAGACAATTTTATAAACTACATAAAAAGGAACGTAAACAAATTTCTGTTGGCCTAATTGGGTATCCAAATGTTGGAAAATCTTCAGTTATTAACACGCTTCAAAATAAAAAGGTTTAGACATTTTACTTATTCTTTAAGCTTTTTACATTTATTTTTAAAGGTTTGTAAAACAGCTCCGCTTGCAGGTGAAACAAAAGTTTGGCAATATGTAACGATGATGAAAGGAATTTTTCTAATTGATTGTCCTGGAGTTGTTTATCCTCCTAGTGGAGATAGTGAAACTGATTTAATACTGAAAGGCGTTGTTCGTGTAGAGAATGTACCTGACCCTGAGAATCATATTGCCGCAATACTTGATAGGGTCAAACAAGAGCATTTAATTCATCATTATGAACATATTTTCACCAAAAGTGGATTGGACGAAGAGAAGAGCACTGCATTTTTAACAAATCCCGAAGAATTTCTTAGCATGGTATTATTTTTAAAATCAAAATGAAAATTTTTATTCTTGTTTAAATTATAGATTGCATTTGCTACTGGTCGTTTAATAAAAGGTGGAGAGCCAGACTTAAACACAGTCGCTCGTCAGGTTCTTAATGATTATCAACGAGGAAATATTCCACACTACGTACTTCCTCCCGAATCTAGAAAGTCTCCAAATTTAGCACCCTCAGAGTTCAGTAGACAATTAGCTGAAGAGGTAAAGATAACAAAGAAACGTGTGAAGAATAGGCGCATAAAAAAAAGACAAAAGTCAAAACATCAGATATAATTTTCGGTTGTTATATTTTTTGATATACTAAATTTTTTAATTAGTATAATTGAATTTTTTGGTATGGTTTAGAAAAAATGTTTTGTATGAGTACACTTTTTATTTTGATGTATAGTGAAAAAGAACAAAAGCCGGTCAGGTTTGTCATTACTCGTTCTATTTTTAAAATGAAGAGATTTTAAGTTTTACAATAAATCCTAAGCCAATTTTTTAAAATTTCTTCTCGATTTTTTTTGTATTTGACTTCTTCTCAGGTCTTTTTTAACAATGCTTATACAATATATTGATTGTCATGAGACAATGCTTAATTTCATTTTTTAGAATCAATTGTTGTATGCATCCACTCTATTGGGGACAACCCAATTGATCAACTCCCAATTGATCAACCCCCAATTGATCAACTCCCAATTGATCAAATTACCCAATTGATCAACCCCCCAATTGATCAAATTACCCAATTGATCAAATTTTTTTTTTCTTTTAAAAAAATTTTTAAAGCAAGTTAAAGGAATAATTTGCTTGAAAAATATATCAAACTAGCTTAAAAATTCAAAAATAACTAGATTTAATAATTTTGAGCAATAAAAATAAATTAAAAACGAATGTAATGTGAGCAAGCGGTAAGATACTCAATTGGATCTCGTGCTTGAATTGACAAAAGAAGCCATTTAAACAAATATTTGACTAGATTAAAGAGTTAAAAAAGATTAGCTGATAGAAAATAAAAAAAAATCGAAAAGAAAAAAAAATTTGATCAATTGGGTAATTTGATCAATTGGGGGGTTGATCAATTGGGTAATTTGATCAGTTGGGAGTTGATCAATTGGGAGTTGATCAATTGGGGGTTGATCAATTGGGAGTTGATCAATTGGGGTGAACTCACTCTATTTCTTCCATTGTCTTTTTAAACGACACCTTATGACTCCTACCTCTAATTCAACTAAGCATTCATTTTAATTAATTTTTAAGAATATGTACATGTATTTAAATTTTCTAATATTTATTTTTGTAATTCTTCATTTGTCAAACTCTTTTTTGACAAAATATCCATCGAATGAATTTGAATGTGTTACCGATTATCTTTTGCTTAACAAAGATGGGATTTCAACAGAGGCTTTTTCTGCGATGAATGTTCATGAAAACTGGATAGTTCAACGCGGAATTCCAGAAAATGTAGTAAAGAATATTTCTATAACTAAACAAGAAATGAAAAAAGATATGGGGGATAAATATGCGAATAATTGTTTTGTTAAAATTAACAAATTGAATTGGGTTAATCGTAACGTGTTAAAGGTTGAACGGTTGTTCAATGTAATTAGAGAAAAACATCTCATTTTATCAGATAATTACCAGAGAAAATTAGGTATGTAAATCAAGGCTTTCGGTAAAGTTTTTTCGATAAACAACTATTCCATATTTATATATTGTCCTTTTAAATATTCATTTAAAAAACAAAAATTTAGAAGCACAATCATTTTGCCTAGCTAATTTCCTAGTTAGAATGGTTAAAGAATTTGAAGTGATTGAAATGTCTGATCCAGTTTCAATAAACAATGGATTTGATGCTATTAATCAGCATTATGGTTTTCTTTCTAACGGAAAATATCGCATTTTTCGTTTAAATCAGAAAAAGCCTCTAGATCATATTCATTATAAAAAGGAAACAAAAGGATTTAATGAACTCTATGAATGCTACAAAATTTTGGAAATTCATACGGAGTAATCATTTTTTTAAAATTATTTAATTAAAATTAAAGAACTTTTCTTTAAAATAATTTTTAGTGTTCACAAAAATAATAGCAATGTAATTGAATACATAGATTTGTCTAAAATGTTCAGCCGTTTCAATCCAAATCAATTTTATTTTAATCAAGTTCCACCTGTCGATATTTCACATAGTTAGTAGCTTTTAGATGTTTCTTTTAAAAATATAAATATTAAATAATAGACATGATAGATGTAAAAATAACTGAACAAAATATTGGAACTGACGACGAAGAGGTTATTTGTAGTATTTGTATTACTGAATTTGAAGTTGGCGAAATGGCACAAAAATTTAGTTCTTGCATAGTTGGTTTAAATAATTATATTATTTATTTTTTACCTTTTATTTTCAGCATATATTTCATAAAGATTGTATTCAACAATGGTAAGGAAACAAAAAAATTTTTTTCTTTCGGTAAAGTCAAACACAATTTACTATTTTTGACTTTAAAGCTTAATGTTCAGTCTTTAGATTTTATAAAATTTAAATTAGGTTTGAACTCTTTTAAACATAAAAAAATATTTATAGAATTTAATTGATTACATAATAATTAAAGTTATTTAAGGATTGAAAAGGAAGCTTCTTCAAAGAAAACTGTAATTTTATAAAATTAAAAATAATGCTAAATGCGAAAATGTATTGAAATTGACTAGTTTATAATTTAACAAACTTTCTATTTAAAATATTTAAATATTTAAATATATTAGTGGCGACAAACCGGCCTTATCTCCTTAAAGGAGATAAAGTAATTTAATTGAAAAATGTCATTGTCGCAATTAATAAAACTAACTAAATATATTTAACTTAATTTTAATTAATTAATTATATATTAAATAGTCTGTAACCTGCCCGATATGCCGTCACGAATACAATACTATTAATATTAAAAAACAAGAGAAACTACCACAACATGAAAAACATAACGCCAATGATGAAGTTCCTGGTGGACATTTTGTTGGTTAGTAAATAATTAATTAAATTAAATAATAAATTTAATATCTAATTAGATTATATCTTTGGAGAAGTAAATGTAAGTTAATTAAAATAGAAAAATAATAAATTATTAATTTAGAATGAAGACTGATTTACACTAAAATTGATATTTTCCTTAATTTTTAAAAATTTTATTTAAAAATCAAAACATCTGACAATTATAAATACCTTTTTTTGTTTTAGCATTAATTTCTTTTTAAAGTAAAATTAAAGAAATTTTGTCTAAAAAAATAAAGCTTAAATAGAACTAAAAATACTAATGGAAATTAAAACTTTAAATATTTTTAAAAATTAAAGCTTTAATTTTTAAAATAAAATACAAGCCAAAATTATTATTTTGTTCTTTCTTTTTGTTTATTTTATCTCGTTTTTTCTTTCTATTTTATTCCATTCTCGGGTCATTTTTTGGCATATTTTTTTTTCTTTTCTAGTGCCATCTTCATTGCACACTAACTGTTAGAGGAGAGATGGTAAAAAAAAAAACAAGCCAAAAAATAAAATAATTTTTTAGTAAAAAAATTCACTCTCGCCCATCCGATTGAGAACAAAAAAAAAATAAGCAGAAGCTGAGGTCAAATCTATTGCATAATAACTAATACACACAGAGAGCGAGACAGAAATGCCGGTTGCATCCTCCTATTCTTTATTTTTTATGCAAAATAAAAAATTCTTTTTTTAGACAGTATTTGGTTATTTTTATTTTTCTTATTTTTTTAAATTATTTAAATTAATCTAGCCTGTTTTTAGACTTAAGAATTAATTTTAAAATTATTTTTATTTAAATGGCACCATCTCGTATAGTACGCAAAAGAGTTCGTCGTCGAGGTATTAAAAAAAAATATTTTTTTAAAATAAAGTTGATCCTTATCTCTGATCTCCCAAAAAAGGAGAAAACCAAACACTTTACAATGCCTTATAAAAGGCGGAACTTTTTCTGATGTTTCTAAATAATATTAAATAATAAACATGTTTAAGCTTTAAAATATTTATTTAATTAAAAATAAACTTTATTATTTTTAATTGGCTTAAATTAATTAATTTAATTAAATTACTGATTATTAATTTAATTTTCTTTTTTTTTTAATTTAAAAAAATATTTATTAGCATATAGTAGTAATACCTATTAAAATATTTTCTTTCCTTTAAATGGAAAAATATATTTTTATGTACTATATTTAATTTTATTTGTTTTTTCAATAAATGAATATGTATGTGTACAGTTATATTCTTTTTTAGCCATTTATTATTACACATAAATATTCTTTTTAGTTAAAAAAATGTTGAATTAAATTAAAACTTTATTTAATGTATAATTACAATACTTTCTTGTTTCCAAGTTTATTATTGTATTTCAGAACTTAATACAAAAACTGTATAAGCATATTTCTGTAAAAATAAAACTTTTTTTATTTTTGTATTTTATTAATTCTTAATTTAATTGTACACCATAAGTATTATATATTAAAAATAAATCATACAATAAAAAGAATAATTTTCGGGAAATAAATAAATATAATTTTATAAATTTAGAGAAGAAATTTCTCTAAATTAAACCTATTTAATCTAAATAATTTTACTATTTAGAAGAGCCTTATATGCCCAGTTATTTGGTAAAAGGTCAAAAATGTTCGGTATGTGGAGATGTTGCAACTGGACTCCATTACCGGTTTTATTTAAAAATTAATTTTAATTTTTTTTATTATAAAAAGGGCAATTACATGTGAAGGGTGTAAAGGATTCTTTAGGCGCGTTTATCAACGTGAACCTAGATTTGAATGTAAAAGTCAAATTCCTAATCAAAAATGTCAATGTCCAATAAGTAAAAGTACTCGAAATTCGTGTCAAAAATGTAGATTAGATAGATGTTTACAAGTAGGGATGGATCCACAATGTTAGTTTTTATTTAATTAAATTGAAGTACACACATTTACATTTACTAAGAATTTAATTAAATGAATTTTCCTTTTTTATTAAAATTCTAGTGGTATTGGATGAAGTCCAAAGACGTGCTAAACGTGGCTTAATAGAGAAGAACAGGTAAAATTAGATTTAAAATTTAATATTTAAATATATTCAGAACACGTAAATATTTAATGGGTAGATTAATGCGTATTCAAAAAGGACAATTTGGAGTTCCATTAGATAAAGATAAGTTTTTATTAAATGAAAATAAAATTAAAAATCAAATTAATTATTGTAGTAAAACATTTTGGTCAATATTTAATAATATTCCAACATTTTGTGAGGAGAAGAAAGTTGATTTTTGTAGGCTAGGTTGTAATTATTTAATGTGGTCACTTTGTTCCTGTAAATACGCTCAAATGGCTTTGACATATTTAGAAGAAGAGAATAAAGAAGAAAAGGTTATATTTTATTTAATTAATTAAAAATATTTATAAATTTTTTAAAGTCATTGAAAAATGTAATTTATTTTATATCAAACAGAAATTAATTAATTATTTAAATAATTAATTAATTTATTTTTAATTAACCTAAAAAATAAAATTAATTTTAATTCAAAAAAATCATTTTTTTAAATTAATTATTTTTTTTTTTAGCCTAATTCAATAAATAATTCAAATTTTGATTGGAGACCTGTTTTACTTCTTTTATCATCTCTTCATTTTAATAATAATAAAGAAAATAGAGAAGAAGAAGAAAAAGGAATTTTTGAGGGAAATGGAATTAATATTTTTGGGGGTTTTTGGACCCCCAAAAATTTTAAAATAAATAAAAATAATAATCAAAAATATTTAGATTCAACATTTAATGAAGATTTTTGTTTTATTTCAAATAAATTAAATGAATTAGAATTAACTGATGAACAGATTTCCTTAATGGCTATTTTATTAATATTAAAGCAACAAGAGGTTTATTTAAAATAAATTAAAATTAATTAATTAATTTAAAGTCTAATGAATGTTTAAATTTATTTCGTCAAAAAATCTATCGTTTATTGCTCTTTGCAACAGTAAAGAATATGGCCAAATTTGAGACAGAAGAACAACGATTACTTGAACAATGGCCAGTAATTCTACTTCGACTAGTTCAACTAGAAAAAATTACTGAAAAATATTCGGTAATTTTGGATTCTATGGCTATTAGCGGGAAGTTTAATTTTTTACGTTAAAAAATATTTTTTATTTTAATTAATTAATCTTTAGAGGCCAAAACATTTTTTTTTTTTTTTTTTAATAGTAAAATGGGCCTTAAGCCGTGCATTTATTTGGTGCAATTTATCGGCAATTCGTGCAATGCTGTACATAAAATTAATTTTTGATTTTAATTGATTAAATTATAATTTTTTTAATAAAGTTTAGCCAGAACAAGCAAAAGCAACTTGAAAAATAAATTTAAAAGAATTAATTAATTTAATAATTAATCTTTTTATTTTAAAATATTTTATTTGGCTATTCTTTATGTTTTTATTTTAAATTAAATAAATTTAAATTTTTTTAGTAATTTAGAAAATAAATTTTTATTAACAAAAATATTATTTAGGGTCTAAATATATTAGTATATTGTATTTTTTAATTAAAAATAAATTAAATATATTTAATTAAAGGTGTGAGGGTATTTAATTTATTTAAAAAGTTTACATAATTAATTATTTATTTAAAAAATTGTTAAGAAAAATAATAAACTCGTTTCCAGAGGTGAATTAATTCACACACGTAATTTAACAGTAAATGTACTGTCTCTTAATATTTAATTATTTACTTTAACTTTTTTTAATTCATAGAATTAAATGTTGTTTGAATTAATAATATGTTTAAAACTTTAATTAAATTTTCACCTGCAATTAAATAAATATTTACATTTAATTTAAATAATAAATTCAGAAAAATTTTGAATAATTAATTTCTTTAATTTTCTTTGTTAATATTAGTTTATAATTAATATAAAAAATTAATTAAAAAATATTTTATTTGTGAAAAAAAACCTATTTTGCTTTATAGTATAAGAAAATGCTTGATTTAATATTAAATTTAACATATTGGATTTGTTTATTAATTGGATTTCCTTTAAACTTTTTATTAATTATTTTAATTGTTTTTAAAACTCCAAATGAAATGAAAACTCACAGCAAAATTTTATTACAAAATTGTATTTTAGATATTTTATTATTAATTATTCAAATGTTTGTACAAACGGCAAGTATTTTTAAATATAATTTTAAAATCAGAATTTCAAGTTTTAGTATAATTATTGTACAAAGTTTAATTAAATCAGAATTTCAGGTTTTAGTATAATTATTATTGTACAAAGTTTAAATCAGAAATTTTAAATCAGAATTAATTCTCTTATTTGTAATAATAATAAATTTTATTTGTTTAAAAGTAACCTTTAAATCTATAGTTTTATAAATAACCCAGAATTTTGTAACTTTTATTTTTTCATTACAGTTTGTTATAAGGGAGATTGATGGAAATACAACTTTCATTTTTACTAAAGGTATTCTGGTTAATTTAATTAATGAAAGTATTAATGTGTTTTATGTATTTTTTCTTTTCTACGTTTTTATTCTTTATTTAAATTTAAATGGATTAAGTGTTCAATTTGTTTATAGATATTTAATTTTAAATAGGTAAATATTACACTTTATTTAAAATTAAGATAAAATATTTTATTTATTATTTTTTATAAAGTTCAATTTAATTTTAAAAAATTAATTTAATATTTATTTAAATTTAAAATTTAAAATAGAAATATGAATATTAGCTTTTGTAAATATTTATACATGTTCTCTATTGCTGTATTGATTAATTTATTTTTTAATCTTTATTTTATTTATTTTATTCAATCATATTCGGATGGAGGTATTAAACAATTTGTTATTGGAGATTTTAACAAAGATCTTGCATTTGTTCAAACTAAGACAGAAACGGTAATAAAAATTAAAAATAATTATATAATAAATTTAGATGACATTTCACCTACCATTAATAGTATTAATTATAAATACAACTCAATATGTTATTATAACTATTTGTGCTTTTAAAATGATTAAATATGTTAATTCACATTCTGATTTTAATGTAAACCTGAAAAAATTGGTTAAACAATTAACTTACACATTAATAATTTTGGTAAATAATTAATTACTTAAATAAATATTTTTTAGGCATTTATTCCTTTTTTTATTCAAATGGAAAGTTTACTACTCATTTTTAGTTATAATATTAATAATTATACAATGAATATTATCAGAATATTAATTACATCCTCATTTCATTTTTCACCTTTATTTAATTCAATTATTTGTATTTTAACTAATAAACCCTATAGAAAGGCAATTTTTACTACTTTAAGAATATATCCACAATGATAATCATTTTCAAGTTTATTTAATTAAAATCAGAATAAATTTGTATATGTGTGTATTTTTAAAGTTGTAAATAAACCAGAATTTTCAAGTTTATTAATTGTAAGTAACTGTACAAAATATTGTAAATAATAAACTTGGTTAAAGAATTAATTTAATTAAAATTCTAAAAATATAAATTTTTAATAAATTAATTATTTAAAATAAATTTAATTTAATAATTAATTTTTTATTAAAAAAATAATAAAATTGTAATTGTAAAATTATTAACTAAAAAAATAATTTTTAATTAATTAAAATAAAGAGCTTTAAATATTCTTCCTTTTATACATATTAAAAAAATTAAAATTATTTTAAATAATTTTTAAATCTTTCTCTTCTGTTTGGTATTGACGTGGACCATCTGCAACTAATTGTAAAAGATGAATTCGGTTAAATCCATTTCCTCCTTCTTGAATTGAAGTAATAGGAGAAGAAGAAGAGCTCCCTCCTATAAATTAATTAAAAATAATAAATTAAAGGTTATTCTGAAGAATTAAAAAATAATAGAAATTAATAAATATTTAATAAAATGTTTTATGGATAAAGGAGGAAATAAACATGTAGTTATAGGTTTATTTTAAATATTCTAAAATTAAATAATTATATTTCCTTAATAAATTCCACTTTAACTTCAATAATAAATAATTTAAATATTAAAATTAAAAATATTATTAACCAAGTCTATCAGCTAAAAATGAGAGAAGTAAACGCCAAGCATGTATTGTTTCTCTTCTTTGCTTTCCTGTTATTGTTGCTGATTGACAAATTGATTCAGCCAATGCTTCTCCCATACAATCCCAATGTGAACGTCTATATTAAATAAAAAAATAAATTAATGCTAATTTTAATTAATTTTATTTTATTTAATTAATTAATAGAATTAAATTTAATTACTTACTTTACTCTAAATTGGTTGTGTTCTCTCCCAACAATTTCTAACCAAGAGCTAAGTATTTTGTCAGGTTCAGCCATTCCATCTACTGCCCATTGAACTAATTCAGTAAAATACCGTTCATGACGGATTATAGCTAAAGGATCTGATGGGTTAAAAAGTCGTTCAATAGAAGGGCATTTTTCTATAAAATTAAATATTAATTAAAAATATATAAAAAATTACCAATCATTTTTTCATATATTGTATTTCCAAACGTTGATTTTTGAATTCTAGACCATGATTTTCTAAATAAAATAAAATAACTAATTAGTTAATTAATTAAATAATTAACTAATTAAATTATTTATTTATTTATTTAATTAAATAATTAATTAATTAAATTATTTATTTAATTAATTATTTAATTTAATTACCTAATTAATACTTGTTGTTCAATACTTAAAATTTGTAAATTTCCATTATTTGACTATAAAAATATTTAATTAATTTAAAAAAATTAAATAAAATTAACTCGACATAATGTTGGATTTGTAGAAGGTGATGAACTTCTACAACGTCTTAATGGTCTTGGTGTTGTTAAAAATTGTTGAGATAATGAAGTGTCTAATTTGTTAGAATTAATATTATTATTATTATTAGTGTTGTTGTTTGTATTAAATGAATCAAATGTTTTATTCTTCTTTAAATAATTAATTAATTAATTAAATGTTTTTTATTTTATTTATATTTATTAGTAAGTATTAGTGCTCAGCAAATGAGTCTTTTCGGTACCGGTAGTGCCGAAATGAACAGAAATTTTCAAAATCTTCAAGGCATGATTCCGGTAATGGTACCGAAAAGTACTGGCACCGAAAAATACCGGCACCGAAAGGTACCGGATAAATTTCTCGGTAATTTATCTGTCTCTATAAATAATTATTAACCTCAATTGATGCAGGTGAAACAATTAAATGTTTGTGTTGTTGTTGTTTATTATTATTTTCAAATTCAAAATTAACATTTAAAGGTGATTGAATAATATAAGAATTCATTTATTTTATTTCCTTTAATAATTATTTTTTTTTAAATATTTTGTTTAAAAATAATATATTTAAATAAACTTTTATTTTATTCTTTTGTTTTTTTTTAAAGTGTTAAAAAGCTTTAATTTTTAATTTTTTTTAACAAAAAAAATATTTAAAATTGTTTTAAATTATTAAAAAAGAATTAATTTAAAATTTAAAAATAAAATTTTAATTTAATAAAAACATTTTAAATAATAAATATTGCAATTAAGGTTTATTTAAACATTTTTAAACCTTAAATAAATTAAACTAGAGAAGAGGAGATTAAAAATAAATTAAAAGATTAAAAAACTCTTTTTAATAAATTTATTTAATTTTTTTAAATTATAAGTAATTTAAATAAATATTTAAAAATAAAAAACATTTTTAAATAAAAAAATTAAAATAAATTATTCTTTTAAAAATAAAGGAAATTAAAAAAAGGGAGGAAAATGATATTTTAAAAATTAAATAAAAAGTATTATTTCTTTAAATAAAAAATAATTTATTCAAAAAAAGGAAGATTTTCCTTTTATTTTATTTTTCCATAAAAAAAAAATTTTTTTTTTTTATTATAATTATTTATTATTTAAATATGTATATTATTAGCAAATACAAAAGAGTACAATAGTACATATTTAAATAGAAAAGGAAAAATAAACTTATTAAATAAAAAAGAAAAAAAAGTTTATTTAAATTAAACTTATTTAATTTATTAAAGACATATTGCCAAGTATTAAATAAACTATTTAAAAATTAAAAAAAAAATTAATCGCTTAAAAATGACGTATATTAAAATTATTAAATAAATATATTTAATTTAATTTAAAAATAAAATTAATTTAAATATTATATTTTTTATTTTCTTTTTAATTTTCTATTTTTGTAAATAAATAAAAAATTTATTTAATTATTATTAACTGAACATTTTTAAGTTTTTAAATTATTAAAGCTTTTAAATAAAATAATTTTAAGATTTAATAGAAAAAAGGATTTATTAAATATTTAATTTAATATTTATTTTAAAATAAAATATTTATTTAAAGGAATTAAATTAAAATAAATTTTTATATAAATAAATAAAATAGAAAAATTAAAAATGAAATAAAAAAATACATTTTATGGAAGAATTAAATATATTATTTTTATTAAATAAATCTTTTCGTCTTTTCCTTAAAGAAAAAATAAATAAAGTAAATTTTTAATTAAAAAAATATTCCAATTAATTTAATAAAAATAAATAAATAAATAGAAATAAGATATATTTATATCTAACAATGGGTAGATATACCTATAAAAATAATATTAATATTTTATTATTTTCATTAATATTTTTATTGCAAGAAAATAAAATAAAAGAAGAGGAATAAATAATTTATTTTATTTTTTAATTAAAACAATTTTTTTTAATTTATTTATTTATTAAAATTAAATTTGAATACAATTAAAGCTTAAAATATTAAAATAAAAATATTAAATAATATTTTTATTAATAAAAATTTATATTTATTTATTAAAATAAATAAACTAATAAATAATTATAATTTTATGGTTAAGTAAATTTAACTAATAATACCCTGTTAATTAAAATATAAATTTTAAAAAATTTTTTTAAAATTTACTTCTATTATTTTTAGTTAATTTATTCTTAATTTTAAAAATAATAGTAGACAAATATTATTTTTTAAATTATAAGGGAATATTTAAAAAATACATTTTTAATTTTTTTAATAGAAAAATAAAAAATATATGATGTAAATTAACTAGAAAAAAAATATTTTTATTTAAGCATATATATAGAATTAATTTATTCTTTTGGAAATTAGACATATTTAATATTTTTTAAATTAATTATTGTTAAATTAAAGGGAAGGATTTGTTTTTAATTTTAGTGTGTAATGAATTACCTTAACTATTATTTAATGAAGTAAAATTAATTTTAGATTTTTGTTTTAATTAAAAAAATAAATTAATTAAATTAAATTAAATTGAAAGAATTATTTAAATAAATAAAATAATTACCGTAAATTTCCTAAAATAAGCCCCGGGGCTTATTTTTTCAATCCTTCACCAAAGGGGGCCAATTTTAGGAAGGGGGCTTATTCTAGAGAGGGGGCCTATTTTTTTCGATTCTTCTCTAAAGGGGGCCTATTTTAGGAGGGGGCTTATTTTAGAGAGGGGCTTATTTTAGGAAATTTACGGTAATTAAAATAAAAAGGAAATAATAAAATTAATTTAATTTAATCTATAAACTTTTATTTTATAAATTAAAAAGGAAGAAATAAATTAAATAAAAAATATAAAAAATGCAAAGAATGTCCTTAGGTAATCATTAATTTTTTTTAAAAAATTGTTTTTGTTTTATTAAAGTAATTTATTTATTTATTAGGACATAGTTGTTTACGCTCTGTTACACTTTTTTAGCCTTTATGGATTATTGCTTTCCTTTTCCTTTTTTTTTTTTTTTTTAATTTTTTTTCCTTCCTCAATCATCTTTTTATCCTTTTCTATTAAAAAATAATTTTTATTTGTGTGTATTTTTTTTATTTTAAATTTAATTTGTTGTTGCTTTAAAGAAGAAAAAAGAATTCTTCTTTTAATGACGAATTATTCCTTTGGGAATATTTTCTTTAAAGAAAAGAATACATAATTGAGTAAAGTAAATATACATGTACTTAGATTATTCTATAGTATATTTAATTATATAGTTTATTTATTTATTTATTTTAAAAAATAAGGAAATTTTTTTTTTATTTTTAATTTTATTTTGTGAGAATTTTTATTTAAAAAATAAAAAAAGAATTAAAAAATAAATAAATAAAATTAATTTTTTATTTAAATTATATTTAATGTTTAAAGATTAAATAAATTGCCTAAATAAAAGAATTAAATAATTAGCTTAATAAGCATTTTATTTATTTATTTTTAAAATATTTATTTATTTATTTTAATAATAATAATAATTTAAATATATTTATTAGAGAAAATAAAAAAGAGAAGAAAAAAAAAGTTTATTTTTAAATAAACTTAATAATTAAATAAATTAAACTTTAATTGATTAATACACAAAGGGATATTTTTAATGAGCTTTTTAAGTCCTTTTATAATTATAAAATAAAAAAATACATTTTTTAATAAATGTAAAAATATTTTTTAATATTTTTGTAGAAGAGGAATTAAATAAAAACATTTTTCTGTTGTGACGTTAAAATTATGTATTAATTTTTTTTTTAAAAATATTTTAAAAATTCAAAATTTAATTTTAAAATTAAAAATAAATATTTATTATTATATGCTTATAATAATACTAAAATAATTAAAAAAATGTAAATAAATAAATGAACATTAAAAAAACCATTCAAGTGTAAAAATAATTCAGTCATGTATGCAAATAATTTTTTGTTTGTTTAGCCTTTTTTTAATTTACAAAATAGAAAATGACGAGACAATTATTAAAATAATAATATTTTATTTATTTTTAATTTTTTAAAATTATTTTAAATATTTTTAATAAAAAAGTAAAAATAATTTAAATTTTTAAAAATTATAAAAAACACCTTACTCCTTTAAAATAAATTAAATAATTATTTAAATAATTAATAAATAATATTAAAAATATTTTTTAATGAAAATTGAAATTTATTTACATACAAATATAAATTATTTTTAATTAAAAAAAAGAATTAATTAATTAAATAATTTAAATTAATTATATTGCCTTCCTTTCTTTATTTTAAATTTGTACTAATAAAATGCTTGTTTTTAATATTATAAAATAAATAAATTAATAATAATAGTAGTAAATTTTAAAATTAATTTTCACTGTCAGTTTCTTCTGCTTTCAGTAATTCTTCATTCTGATAAAAATTAAATTAATTTTAATTTTAATTTAATTTAAATAATTTAATTTAATTAATTAAAAATAATTATTTATTTTTTAAAAAATGTTATTTTATTTAATTAAATTAAATATTATATTTATTTTATAAAATAAAAGAAAATAATTAAATTGAATCTCACGCCGCCTGTTTGTTCAGAATTTGAAGTTATGGACAATAATTCTGATGGTTGAAAATGCTCAATATAATAAGGTTGTTTACAAATTAGAAAAGGAACATAAAACATTTTTGAGTTTAAAAGAACTAAAGAAACTGAACGAAGCATTGGAAGCCTTTTAAAAATATTTTAATTAAATTCTAATTAATTAAAATAATTAATTTTTTAATTAATTTAATTATTTAAATTATTTTATTAATTAATGATTAAATTAAATATTCTTTAAAAATCCTATTTTTTAAAAATTTTAATATAAAAAATAATTAATTAATTTAAAACCATGTAAGAATATCAGAAAGTCTAGGGCCATCTTCACATTGACTTAAATGAATTTGTAGTGCTTTAACAAATTGTTCTTGAATAGCAGAAACCTTTAAAATAAAAAAGAAAAATTAATTTAATTAATTTAATTAATATTAAATTAATTAATTAAATTAATATTAAATTAATTAATTGAATATATTCAATTAAATATATTATATTTAATTAATTAATTATTTAATTACTTTATTATTAAAATGTTCTTGTAATTCTTCACTAAATCCAGAAATATTTAATTGATTAGAATTAAATTGTTCTTTTTTAATATTATTAATTTCTTCTTGTTTTCCATTTTGAGATAAAGAAGAAGAAAGAGAAGAAGAATTAGTAGTTGTTGTAGTTGTATTAATAGGTGCAAGTAAAGGATCAGAATTGTCTAAATCTTTAAATTAAAAATTAAAATTAAAAACAAATTAATTATTTAACAATTCCCAGATGTTCCACTGTGTAATATTGTTATAGCTTTTAGACAAACATAAGCTTCAAATGTTATATTAAGTTGACAAAATGAATTATAAAGTAAGGTAAATTGTTCAACTAATTGACCTGCTTCTCTTTAAATTAATTTAATTTTAATTAAATAAATAAATTAATTTAAAATTAATTTAAATTAATTAAATTATTTATTTAAATTAATCTTAATTATTAATTTAAATTAATAATTAATTAATTTATTTATTTAAATTAATTAAATTTATTTAAATCTAAATTTTATTTAAATAATAATTTATTTATTTAAATTATTTAAATTAATTAATTTATTTAAATTAATTAATTTATTTAAATTATTTAAATTAATTAATTTATTTAAATTAAATTATTTATTTAAATTAAGTTATTTTTTAATTTAAATTAATTTAAATTATTTATTTATTTAATTTAAATTAATTTATTTATTTAAATTAATCTATTTGTTTATTTACTTTTCAACATATTCAATAGGTATTTGTTTATTCATTACAGAAGAAAGTCTTTTTTGTAATAAAAATAAGTTAACATTTTTATCAGATGTTGACATTTGTTCTGTTAAAAAAAATATTTATTTTTATTTAATCTAAATAATAATTTATATTTAAATTAAAAGGAGTATTTTTAAAAAATAAATACCATTTTCTCTTGCATTGGAAATTGAAGAATAAGCAAAAAAACAAGTAGACAAAAGAACCTTTAATTTAATTAAATTAATTATTTAATTTTAATATTTACCAATTCAGCCCATCTATTCGTTAACAAATATGTATGTACTTCAATAGGTAATTCACTATAAAAAGGCAATAATTTTGTCCATTCAACTAACTGCTCAACAATTTCATCACCAATCTATTTTTTAAGATTTAATTAAATTAAATTATTTAATTTAAATAATTACATGAGAAAGTCTTTGAGAAGCAGTCATTTGTTCTAAAATATTTTGTTGGTTACTACGGATGCGTAGACCATGAAGATTTATTAATTCATCAAGACGATCAATTTCCATTAATTTCTAGAATTAAATGAATTATTAAATTAATAAATTAATTAAATAAATTAATTAAAATGAAGGGTAATATTTTTAATTAATTAATTAATTAAATAAATAAAAGAAATAAATTATTAATTAAATTTAATTATTTTTAAATAAATATACATATATTTGTTAAAATTTAATTTAAATTAATTAAGAAACATTTTCTGATTAAATTAAAAAAATAAATAATTAAAACTACTTGAATAAGATTTTTTCTTGGAGGAATAAGTTGTTGCTGTATTATTATTAATTTATTATTTTCTTTTAATTTATTATCTTTTTCTAATATATTATTATTAATTAATTGTTGTTTATTTATTAGATTAATTTCTTCTTTTTTTCCTTCATTATGTTTTGCCAATTTTTTTCGTGGAGGGGGTTCTGAAGAATATTTTGAATTTTCTTCATTATTTTCTGAAAGAGTTGGTGTTGTTAATTTATTATTAGATAGTGTTGTTGATTGTTGTGTTGATTCAACATTTCCTTTATTTTTAAATAAATAGGTTATATTAAAAAAATTAATTAATAAAGAACTACCTAAATTTAATTTAATTTAAAAAAAATAGGGGAATAAAAAAATTATATTCTAAGAATTTAAAGTATTAATTTAGAAAGTTCATTTGTGTATTTATTTAATAAAGAATAATAGAATAAATAGAAGACATATGTACCTAGATTCTATTTAATTTAATTTAAAAATACCTAAAATAGTTCCAGAATTTAAATTAATTGTTTTTGGTGAAGCTATAGAAAATGAAGAAGAAGGTGATGAAGTTGAAGCCGTTGCAGTGGCAGTAAAAGAAGAGGATGATAAAGAAGAAGAACAGGGCAAATCTATTGAGGAATTCTGAAGAATAAATAATTTAAATAAAATTAATTTTAAAAATTAACCAAAGTATTGGCGTTCTGTTTTATTATTTCTTTATTATTTTCTAAAGCATTTTCTGTAGTTGTTACAATTTCAGGCATTTTATTTAATGAGGAAGAAGAATTAGAAGATAAAGAAGAAGAACAACTGTTATTATTTAATTGTTTTTCTGAAGGAGAGGAAGAAGAAGTTGTTGCTGTTTTTCGATATTTAAGCTAAAAATAAAAAAAATTAATTATTTAATTTAATAATAAATAAATAATAGCTACATATATTTTAGTAGAAAAATGTAATGAAATTAAAATAATAAATAAAAGCTTTACTTTTTTAATTTTTATTATTTTTTTTTTAAATTAAATAATTAATTTTTTATTTTTATTTTATTTCTTTTATTAGAAAATATTAAAATTATTAATTATTTTTAATAAAACCTCAGGATTATTTAACACTATTTAATTAATTAATTTTTCCCTAAATTAAATTGCCAGAAAAAAAAAATAATTTTTTTAATTGAAAGTATTTAAATAAATAATTATTTTTAGCTTCCTTTTTACTGTCATTTTTTCAAAAAAATAATTTAAAAATTATTTTTGTAAAAAATAAATAAATAAATAAAAATATTAATTTTTAAAATGTCTATAAAACGATGTGTTGTTTTAATGACTGATTAAAAATAAATATTAAAATAAAAAAGTAAAGAAAAAAGAGAATATTTGTGTGCAAATATTTAACACTGCAACTTTCTTTTTTCTTTTTTAAAAATAAAATTAACCAATAAGGGGAAAATGAACAGAAAGAAAATAAACAAAAAAGAAAAAAATAAATAAAATTAATTAATTATATTAATTAATTAATTTATTTATTTATTTTAAAATTTAAATAAATTAATTTTTAAATAAATTTAGGGGCAAAAATTAATTAATTTAAAAAATAAGTTTATTAAAAAAATTAAATAAGGACTTCTTTTATTTTATTAAAAAAAATTCTTTAAATTTATTTTTAATTAATTATTTAAATTAATTATTTAAGAGTATAAAAATTAGTTTTAATTAAATTAATATTTAATTTAATTAAATAAATTTTTCTTTTAAATTAAAAAAATAAAAATTGAAATATATTAAAAGTACAATAAAAATCAGTACAAAATTTAAGTGTTTAAAAATCAAAAAAAATTTTGTTGTACGAAAAACACCGACGGCATCCTGCTTTTTTTAATTGTTTTTTCTTCTATATATTCCCCGCAGTTTTGAACAAAAAAAATTTTAAAGAAAAAATGGGTCAGTAGATCAGATGGAAATTTATAATTTTTAGAGAGAAATAAAAGCCATTAATAAATTTAAAAAAAGAAAAAGAATATTCTTTTGTTTAAAATAAAATTTAAAATTTAAAGGAAATTTAGTTGTTTAATTAAAAAGGGAATAAATGGGTTAATTTAATTTAAATAATTAATTTAAATTAAATTATAATTAATTAAATTAATTTAAATTATAATTAATTAAATTAATTGAAATTAAAAATATTAAATTATGCAGCATAAATAAGAAAAATAAATTTAAAAAAATAAAAAATAATTTTATAAAAATAAAATAAATAATTTAAATAAATAAATTTAAAATTAAAAAATAAATTTAAAAAAAAATAAAAATATGTAGGCTTAAAAATATTATAAAAAATAATTTTTAGATTAACGAAAGAGAATCATTGAAAAATATGTGTACTCTAATAAGAAAAAAAATAAATAAAATGAGGGAATGTAAAGGGAATATACGAGATGCCCTTAAGCATTTTTAATGGATTTCTAGCTAAAACAAGTTATAAATAAAATTATTTTATTTTTTATTTATTTATTTATTTATTACAAGTTCCTTTAATAAATAAATATATTTATTTTTAATTAATATTTTTTTAAATTAAAAATTAAATTAAATAAGGGAGTTTTAAATATATTTAATTAAATAAATAATTAAAGATTTACTTTGTAGAGATTATAAATGGCTGAACCATTTCGTCCACCTGGCATACGGTCTTCACGCACAGCTTCAAGTACCATACCTTTTTGTAAACACTTTTGAAATCTACAGAATTGACAGCTAAAAATTAAATTAAATTAAATTAAATTAAATTAAATTAAATTAAATTAAATTAAATTAAATTAAATTAAATTAAATTAAATTAAATTAAATTAAATTAAATTAAATTAAATTAAATTAAATTAAATTAAATTAAATTAAATTAAATTAAATTAAATTAAATTAAATTAAATTAAATTAAATTAAATTAAATTAAATTAAATTAAATTAAATTAAATTAAATTAAATTAAATTAAATTAAATTAAATTAAATTAAATTAAATTAACCGATTTCTCTGTTCTTTTGTCATAGGACAATTGCCCAATTTAGCATTTTTTGTTTCATTATTATTTAAATTAATATTAATAGCACAGCAATTATAAATCCGTTTATTTTGTACTGTTCTTTTAAAGAAGCCTTTACAACTTTAAATTAAAATTAAAATAAACTTGAATTAAATTAAATTATTTAAAAAGGCTAAATAAATAATTTATTATTTTCTTTTATTTTTCCTAGAAAATAAATACAATAAAATGCGAGAATATAAATAAAGAACACACACTGGTAGTGCCATTCATTAAAATTAAAAAAAGAGAAAAATTAATTTTATTTTATTTTTAATTTTTAATTTAATTAATTTAAATTAATTTATTTATTTAATTTAAATTAATTATTTTTATTAAATAAAAAAATATTTTTTAAATAAAACTAAAAAAAGTTTAAATAAAGGATAGAAAATAAAAATAAAATAAGGAAAAATAAATCTTTTTAGTGTAAAAATATGTTCAGAAAAAAAGTAATAAATAAATAAAAATGGACAAAGAGCAATAAAAAGCCAAGAAATTGAATTGATTGAAAAAGAAAAAAGAAGAAGAAAATCCAGATAAAAATAAATTAATTAATTAATTGAATTTTTAATTATATAAAAAAAGAATATTTAAATTAAAATAAATTAAATTAAATTAAATAAAAGAACAATTAATTTAATTATTTTTTGCTCTCAAAATTAAGAGAGAATAATAAGAATTTAAAAATTAAAAAAAGGATATTTATTTATATTTAATAGAAATGATGGGGGAATAAATACAAGGGTAGGAGGAAGAGGAGCGTCTGGCGGCCTAATTTTGTTTTGGCGTTGTTTTTATTTTTAAAAGAAAAAGAAAAATAAGGGGCAGATGTTAAATATATATTTATTTATTTTTATTTATATATTTACTACTTCCCATCTAGCACCTAATTCTACGGACTATATTACTTCTCTACTAGGTCTCCGGGTCAAGGCCAAAAACAAAACAAAACAACCAACCAACCGGCATTTTAATTTTAAAAATAAAAAAGAGAAAAAGAGAAAAATAAATAAATAAATAAATTTAAAAATTATTTATTTTATTTTTTAATAGAATTTAAATAAAATAAATAATTAAATTTAATTAATATTATTTATTTTTATTTTTTAATAGAATTTAAATAAAATAAATAATTAAATTTAATTAATATTATTTATTTTTATTTTTTAATAGAATTTAAATAAAATAAATAATTAAATTTAATTAATATTATTTATTTTTATTTTTTAAATAAAGGCTTTATTTTATCTTTCTAATTTAAAAAATAAAATATTTAAAAAAGAGTATTTTTTAATTAATTAATTAATTTAATTTAATATTTGTAAAAAATTAAATAATTTTTTTTTAATTTTTTGATTGATTATATAACCTTGAAAATGTTCGTTTTTTATCATTAACCTGAAACTTTTTTTTTTAAATTAATTTTTACGAAAATTCCAATTTTGCAATTTAATTTTTATTTAATTTTTTAAATATTGTTTTACTACGTAATAATTAAAAATAAAATAAAAATAATATTTAAAAGAAAAAAAATAATTTTGTTAAAAATATTATTTGACCTTGAACACTTTTACATTAAAATTAAAAAAATTTTTCTGCAAAATGGGGGAACAGTGTAGGGCAAATTCAAGGTCATTTGGAAATTTTAAATTTTATATTTTAATAAATTAAATTAATTTAAATTAAATATATTTTATTTAATTTAAAAATTAATTTAATAAAAGGTAGGTAAAATAAAGGAAAAAGAAAAAAGTTTAATTATTTTAAACAGAATAAATAAATAAATAAACTTTTTTACCCTTCACAAGTATAAATTCCATAATGAAGACCAGAAGCCTTATCTTGACATATTGCACAAATTAATCTATTATTTATTATCTAAAATATTTAATTTATTTATTTATTTAATTAAATATAGATACATTTTCATTATAAATATTTAAATAATTATTATTATTTAAATCAATTTTATTTGCAGTTATTTGATTAAAAATAGAATAATGACGAATCCAAGAATATTTATCTTCTAATTCTTTTGTCAAATTGTTTGAAGAAGATAGATCTAGGGGTTCACTAAAAAATAAAAAATTAAATTAATTAATTAAATAATTTATTTAATTATTTATTAAATTAAATAAATTAATTAATTTAATTAATTAATTAATTAATTTAATTAATTCAATTTAAATAATTAAATTAAAATAAATAAACTTACTTAAAATAATCATTATTATTATCCTCATTTATTTTATTTTCTATTATTGTAATTTCTTCTCTTTTAACAGTATTAATATTATTTTCTATATTTATTTTCTCCTTTTTTATTTTTTTATTTTTTTGTTTTTTATTTTCAAGTTTATTTATTTCTTTTTTAAATGCTGATTTTGTTGAATATTTTGAAGAAGAATTAAATAAAATAAATTCATTTTGATTATCATTTATTGAGGTTTTTGTTAAAAATGAAGTAGATGGGTAATTTGAATAATTAAATAAATAATTAATTAATGAAGAAGAAGAAGAGTTATTATTATTATTTGATGCTAACTAAATTAATTTAATTAATTAATTATATAAATAATTAAATAATTAATTAATTAAACAATTAATTAATTAAACAATTAATTAATTAATTAATTTAATTCAATTAATAAAATTAAATTAATAATTAATTTAATAAATAATTAATTAATTAATTAAATTAATAAACTTACATTTAATTTATCAGAAGACCAATTAATATTTAAATAATAATTATTATTATTTTCTAAATAAATTAAAGGATGTAAGGGGAAGGGACGTGGAATATTATTTAATAATTTATTATTGTCTTCATTAACTTAAATTATTTAATTAAATATTATTAATTTAATTAAATTACCTTCTTTAATTTCACTAAAATGTTGTGCAATGACAGGTGATTTTAAAACTACTTGTCCAGAAGAATTAAATAAATTAATAACACTTTGTTGTTCAATTAAATTATTGTCCATTTAATTAATTAAATTTCTAAATGTTTTCTAAATTTAATTAATTAATTTAAAATTTATTAAACAATTAATTAAATAAAAAAATTAATTTTCTTTATTTTCGCGCATTTATTATTTAATTTAAAATTAAATAAAAAATAATTTTAATTTTCCTTTTATTCATTTGACTCTTCCAAAAATTAAATTTCTGTCAGTTTTTACTTTTTAATAAAATAATGACCTTGGAACTTACTACTACACGTTAATAAATAAATAAATATTTACTATTTAATTATTTGGCTAAAAATTAATTTTTATTAGATTATTTGGTATATGGTATTTATTTATATTTTAGTTAAATTATTTTATTTAAATTATAGAAATAAATTATAAAAATATTAATCTTCCAAGTTTACCAATTTTTAATAATAAATAAAATGTTTAAATAAAATAAATAAAATATTAATTTTAAAAGAAATAATTAATTTATTAATTTAATAATAAAATTAATAGGTAAGAGAATTAATTAGAATTTAAATAAATAAATAATTTAATTAATTAAATAAATAAATTAATTAATTATTTTATTTATTTTATTAAGTAATTAATTAAATTAATTTTTAAATAATAAAAAATAAATAAAATAATTAATTTAATTAATTAAATAAATTAAATTAATTAATTAATTAAATAAATTTAATTAATTAATAAATTAATTAATTAATTAAATTAAATAAATAAATTAATTAAATAAATAAATTAAATTTTAAATATTTTTAAAAAATATGTATTTTATATTTATGTCCTTTTTTTAATTAAAAATACTTTCTCCTCTCTCGTTCTCTTCTTCTTTTTACGTCAAGGTCATTAACACCGTCAACTTTCTTTTTTATTTATTTTTACTATTTAAAATTTAAAAATAAAGTAGAAAGGTAAAAAAAGGGTAATTTTGCTTTTTAAACAATTTTTTGTTTTTCCCGCACATTAATTTTATTTTTAATTATTTAATTTGTAAAGTAGCCAATGAAAGAGTTATTTAATTAAGAATTTTTAAATTTTGTAAAATGTGGGTGGAACGTTAAAAATATTAAAATAAATAAATAAATTATTATTATTAGTCTATAGTATTTTTTATTGAATTAAAAAAATAAATAAAATATAAATAAAATAAATAATAAAATAAATAAATAAATTAATTTATTAATTAATTAACCTATTTATTTAAAATAAATAAAATTATTAGCTTAAAGGGTAATTGCCTAGAGGATTTAATTTTATTATATTTTTAACTTAAATATATTCCTTTACCTTTAGGGAAATAAATTAAAAAAATAAAGGTTATATATTTTAAATAAATTAATTAATATTAAACAATTAAATAAATTAATTAATTTTATTTTTATTGAAAGAATAAGATTAATTATAAATTTATTTTGTATCCTTTTTTATTTAATAAAATTACAAAATTTCTATTGAAGAGAAATTTAATAATTCTTTAGAAAATTACAAAAGACTGAACTACCTCTTTTTAATTAAAATAAGTTTAATTTAAAAATTAAAAGGAATAGATAAATTAATTAATTAATTTAATGACTAACTAATTCTTTATTTATTATTATTATTTAGTAATTTTATAAAATAATCGCTCATCTTTCAGTTTAAAAATTCTTGTTAATTTTACGCATTGGGGGATTAAAAAGTATTGAAAATAAATAAATAAATTGTGAAATATAGAGTAGTTGTTGTAGTATTTGACCATCATTTATTCACATCCAGAAAATAGAGAAATGTCAGAAGAACCCCTAAGGGGAAAGGAGAATGTTCTTCTTCTTCTTCATATTTTCCTTTTTTATTCTTTTTTTCTCTTTTAAATAAATATTCAAAAATAGGGGTCAGTAGGCGCGTTTTTTTTAATTTTTTAAAATATATAACTAAACAATGAAAAATAAATAGAAAGAGAGCGAAGTGAGAGTTTTGTTCGACCTAGAAAATTTAAAAAGAAAATAATTTGGTTTATCTTTTGCTCTCTTTTTTTGGAAGTTTTGCGTAATGTCAAGCGCTTCTTCTTTTATTAGTAACAATTAAAAAAAGCTTTTTAAAAATTTTAAAATTAATTTTTTTAATAAAATAAAATAAAAAAAATATTTTTTTCCCTTTAATTAATTAATTTATTTTAATATACTTATTATTTTCTGTTAATTTGAAGTCTAATTATTATTTAAATATTTATTAAAAAATAAATAGTTTAAATAATTATTTTACTTTATTAAATTGAAAAAGAAAAGGAAATATAATTTATTTATTTATTTAAAATAAAAATATAGTATATTAAAATTAAATAAATACAAAGGTACAGCAAAATTGCTTTTTCCAGACTCTAATAGTACATTAAATGAATTAATTATTTTTAAGAGAAAATTAAATAAAAGGAAGGAAAAAAAGCTAATAAGGACAGTGGTCACATAATAAATAAACCTGTAAATGCTTTAAATGTTTAATTTTTTAGAGAGAGAAATTAGCAAAGAAATTAAAAATATAATTTAATAATTTTAAAGTAATAATTAAAGAAAAAAATAAAAATAAAATGAATTTTCAAGTGTAAATTTTTAGAAAATTAATTTGTCTTTGTTTCCATCTGTAGAATCTTTTAACCTATAAAAATTAAAAAAGAAAAGAATAAAGGAAAAGAAATTGTGCTGAAATTACGCAACTTGATGAACATTTAAAAAAAATAAATTTAAAAAGAAAATGAAGGGGAAAATCAGGTCAAATATATTTTAGCGATCAACTATGTGCATACACTTATTTATAAAAAGAAAAAAAGAAAGAAAAAGAAACAGAAAAATAAGAACAAGTACAATTTTAGATGACCGACTTTTTCTTCTATTTTATTTTAATTTATTTTTATTTTAATTAATCTCTCTTCTTCTATTCTTAAAATTTTAAATAAATAAAAATTAGAGTTAATTGTAGTATTTAAATAATTAATTTATTTTTTGGAAAATAATTTAAATTTCTCTAAAATATTATTTATAAATTAATTGAATTAATCTGAATTGAAATAAATAAAAAAAATATTTTTAAATTAATTAATTTATTTTTTAAAATTTTTTTGAAATTGTCTGTGAAGAAATTAAATTAATTAATTTATTTTTTTCTCTCGTTGTTGCCTATAATTTTGAAACAAAAAAAAAATTATTAAAATTAAGAAATGTATTAAATAGTACTTTTAAAATTAAAAAAAAAAAATATTAATTGCATCATTTTATATTTCAAAGAAAAAAAACATTAAAGCTTTTATATGCACTTTTAAATAAATATTAGACATTTTATTTAGAAATAAGTTTAAATAAAAAATTAAACTTTTTTTCTCTTTGCATATAAAAGCCCTTTTGAGTATTTCCACTTATTAGTGTTAGAATATATTTAATAATTTTTAAATGTTTTTTCTTTTAAATTTTCTTCTTTTTCAAACATTTTGTAATGCAAATAGAGAAATACATCAATTCTATATGGAAATTATTTCAAATCACCTTTTGCTTAATACTGACGTTCAAACAAAAATTATTGCAAATGAAGAAAGAGAAGCATGGTTTAATAAGCGTGTAATTCCTAAAGAAAATGTGTCTTCTAATTTAATAATAAAATGGGAAGATTTAATGAAGACAATAAATGAACCTTTTAATTATACAGATTATGACCATATTATTCAAAAAATAAAAGAATTATTTACTGAACATGACAATGATGGAAAATATTTTTTTAAAGTCGAAAATATATTCCCAATAATTAAGAAAGATTATTTGGAAATTACCTTCACTTATGAATTGAAATTAGGTATTAAATTAAATTAAATTAAATTAAATTAAATTAAATTAAATTAAATTAAATTAAATTAAATTAAATTAAATTAAATTAAATTAAATTAAATTAAATTAAATTAAATTAAATTAAATTAAATTAAATTAAATTAAATTAAATTAAATTAAATTAAATTAAATTAAATTAAATTAAATTAAATTAAATTAAATTAAATTAAATTAAATTAAATTAAATTAAATTAAATTAAATTAAATTAAATTAAATTAAATTAAATTAAATTAAATTAAATTAAATTAAATTAAATTAAATTAAATTAAATTAAATTAAATTAAATTAAATTAAATTAAATTAAATTAAATTAAATTAAATTAAATTAAAAAGATATGCAATCCACCTGTTTAGCTAACTTTTTATTAAAAATATATGGAAAAGATTATTTAATTAGAATAGAATCATCCAACAGAAGGACCAACGAAGAAACTTCTATTTTTCAGCATTTTTCTATTAGATATAAAAATAAACTTTTTGCCTTTCGTTTGGATATGGAGAAAATATTAAAAGAACAACAATTACCATCAATTATAAAATTTAATGAAAATATAGAAAATAATGAAGAAAACATTAAATATGAACAACTAGAGAAATGTATTTTAATTTTTGATAAAGCAAGGTAATTATTTTTAATTAAAAAATAATTAAATAAATAAAATTTAAATTATAATGTCCCCATTTTTTAATTAAAAACTTTTTTTTAATTATTAAAAAAAATAAAATAATTAATTAATTAAATATTTAATTATTTAAATTAACTAAAATTATTATAAATAAATTAATTAAATAAATAAATATTTAAATAAACTATTAATTCCTTTAATTTAACCACTCTATCGTCTATTTAATTAATTAATTTAATTTAGTTCCTACAAAACAATTGAAGATAATGTCAAGTCCATTAATTTAGGCAACCTTTCTAAACGTTTTAATCCAAAACAATTATTTTTCTTTAAATTTCCAATAGGTAAATAATTGAATTAATTTATTTAATTTTATTTTTATTTAATTTTTAAAGTTGTTGAAAATAATAGTTTAATAATAAATCAGTCATTTCTTGACCAAAACAAAAATAATGAGAATAATACTGAATGTGTTATCTGTAAAGAAAACTTTATAGTTAATGAGAATATACAAATTACTAAATGTAATGTAGGTTTTAAAATTAATTAATTAATTTTTTAATTAAATTAAATAATTATTTTAAAGCATTTGTTTCATAATAAGTGTATACAAACTTGGTAAGGTTTTAAATTAAAGTTTATTTAAAATATTTTATTTTTTTAATTTTTTAATTTTTTTAAATTTATTTTATTTATTTATTTATACTTTTTTTATTTTTTTTTAATTTTATATTTTAATTAATGTTTTTTCTAAATTTTGTTTTAATTCTTTATTAAGGGTAAACATTTTTAAAAAATTAATTAATATTTATTAAATTAATCTTTAAATAAAAATTAATCTTTAAAAATAAAAAGACATTAAAAATAAACTTTTTCTTTATAATAATTTAATTTAAAAAAAAAAGTTTTAAATAATTTATTTAAAAATATTTAGGTTTGAAGCAAAAAGTACATGTCCAATTTGTCGTACTGAATTAAATCTAATTAAACATGAATTAGATGTTGAGCTTCAAAACAATCAAAGAAATAAATGTATAGAATTAATTAATTAATTAAAGCTTTTATATACATTTTTAGGTCTCTTCAGTTCTTGTTTTGGTTTATTTAGTTTTTATTTAATTAAATTTTAATTATTTTTAGATTTCTTCAAGTTCAGATCAGATCGAAATTAAATTAATTTAAAAGAAAAAAAAGAAAGGAAAACTAAAAATATTTTTTTTTAATTTTATTAGTCTTAAAACATTAATTAGAAATATATTAATATTTATTTCAACAAGTAGACCTTTTAATAATAGAGAAATAAAGCTTTAAAATATTTTCTAGGAGATAGTACACAATTTAAAAAAATCCCCATAAATTATTTTATTTTAAAAATTTTGTCTCCGGTGCTAAAAAATTTTCAAAAAAATTTCCATCAAAATATTCCCCAAAGCTCTATCAAAAAATTAGACAAAAATAAAAGTTAAAATACATCACTAAAATTAATATTTTTTATTTTATAGATTTTAATCCTTAAATAAAATAAATAATTTAATTAAATTTTAGTCAAAGTAGTATACAAAAATTAAATTAAAAATTAAAAAAAATTAATTTATAACAATTCATCTTTAATTCCCATTTCATCATTTGTTGAGCTTAATCCACTATTAAATTCCCCAATTTTATTATTATTATTATTATCATATTTATATTGTATGGTTGTTGTTGTTGTCATTTTTCTTAATTAAAATTTAAATTAAATTTAAAATTAAATTTAAAATACCTTCTTCTCCAATTAATAGCTCTAAAAATAAATGGACGTAAAATAAGTGTTGTCATTGTGGATATACTTCCTGTTTTTTGTTGTCTTGAAATTGACCCAAAATTTGAAATTATTCTAAAGAATTAATTGCTTTTATTTATTTTTAAAATAATAAAGTGTAAAAACCTTGAACAATTCCCTAATACAGTTATGGCATCTCTTAATTCCCTGTTCATTGCGGCATAAAACACCCAATTACCGGCACTATTTAAATATGGCAAAAAACTAAAAGAATAAATTTAAATTAAATTAGAAAAGGTTAATTAACCTAGAAATCATTCTTAATGAACGAAAGAAATCATTATCTAATGCAGTAGGCACTCGTGAAATTAATTGAAAATATTCAATAATTGGAATTAAACTTAAGAAAAAATTAAAGAATAATTTTAAATTTAAATACTTACACAAATAACCAAAAAGGTCCCCAACATATTATATGAAAACCGACAACGCGTAATACAGACCTAACAACTTTTGTTGTACAAGCAGTAACAAACATTCCTTGACCTAAAATAAATTAATTAATTAAAAGGGTTTTAATTAAATTTAAAAACCTCTTGGCCAACATTCCTGAAAAGAAGAACGTGTTTTACGTAAATGTTGTATAAGGAAAAAGTAGCAAAGAGAAATAAAAATTAATGGCAAAACAAAGCCAAGAACAAACATATAACAAATAAATAAAGACATAACTAAATTAAAATAAATAAAAATAGAATAAAATAGAAATAACCTTGATCAGGCAAATCTGACCCACACAAAGTTTGTGTACTCTTTTCAATACTTCCATCATCATAAAGAAGTTCTAAAGGCTTTAAATCAGCATAATATATCATTGGAGAACAGAGCAAAATACTAAATATTAGCAAAACAATTACAACAGCTAAAGCGTTGGAAACACGTTTACGACGAATTCTACAAAGGAAATTTAATTAATTAATTAATTAAATTTAATACCTGCAACACAACCAATTAAATGGCCTAGAAACTGCTAAAAATCGTTCAAAGCTCATAATTGTTAAAATCGCAACAGACAAGAGTTTATTAATGTTTTCAACTGTAAAGAATATTTTACAACCAATAAGACCAAAACGCCAATGTCCATCAAGGAAATAACTTAAAAGCATTGGGACCATACAAAGAACCTTTTAAATAAAAAATTAAATATTAATTTAAATATTAATGTAATTACAGCAATATCTGCAATACTTAAAGAGAGAATATACATTGCCATATGTCTAAATGTATAATTAATTGGACTGCGTGTTCTGTGTAAAATACGGAGAACAGAGAATATTACCCATAAATTTCCAACCATTCCAATGGTAAAAACCTTTAAAAAAAATTAATATTTTTTTATTTAATTTTTAATTTAATTAATTAATTTAATTTAATTAATTTAATTTTAATTAATTAATTTAATTTAATTAATTTAATTTTAATTAATTAATTAATTTAATTTAATTAATTTAATTACCGGAACAAAATAAATAATCAAAAGAATACGTCCCCATAAATTTTCTATCATTTTTAATTGACAAAAAGAATTTAATTAAAATAAAAGGATCTAAATAAAATAAATATTAATTTATTTATTTATTAAAAAAAAAAAGAAATTTTTTTTAAAGATTGCTTTTAGCATTAAAATTATTTTTTTATTTAAACCCTTAATGCTTGATAAATAAAAAGTAATAATTATTTTTTTTATAAAGATGGTTTAGTATCGGATTATTTTTTTTATTTTTTTACCATTTATTATTTACCTTTAAGAATTTATTTTCTTTTAAATAAATCCTTTTTTACTTAAATTTAAAAAAAAATAATTTAAATTTATTTTAATTAACGTATTAAGGAATATTTTTAAATTTAAAAGAAAAGAGGAAAAGAAAGAGAGAGAGAGGGGAGAAAGAAGAGAAAAAGAAAAGAGAGTGAGAGGGGGAAAAAGAAATTAAATAAAAATAAATAAACTTTGTTTCTAAATTAATTATTAAAATAAATAATAAACATTTGTTTTTTAATTAAACATTTTTTTATTTAACCTTTATTTAATAAATATTTATTTATTAAATAAAAGAGATTAAAAAAAAGGTTCTCTGCAAATATTAATTAACTATATTTTTTAAATAAAATAAAATAAAAATTCCCTTTTATGCATTTTTAATTAAAGAAAAATAAATTTTAGTAAAATAAATAAATAAACAAAAATTAAAAATAATAAAATTAATTTTTTGTTTCAAAAATAGAATAAAAGAAATTAATACTTGTATGTATTTAAATAAAAAAGGAATATTTTCTCTCAAGTATGAGGAAGCTAATTTAAAAAAAAGAAAAATTTTTAAGGATTCAAAGGTCCAAAAATTAAATTTTAAAAAATATATAAAAATGTCAAAATAAAAAAAATTTATTTTTTATTTATTAAAATTAATGAACATTTTTTAATGAATTATTAGATGCCAAAAAATAATTTTTATTAAAAAATAAAATTAATTTTTTGACTTTAATTAATCTATGGACTTTTTATTATTCCCTGTCCTATCCTGTATTTTATGTAAATTAAATTAAAATAAAAAGAAAATAATTATTAGATCTAATTAAATTTATTTTTAATTTTTAATATTATTTACTGTCTACTAAATAAAATTAATTTTAAAAAAATTAATTTAAAAAATTAATAATTTATTTATTTAATTTAATTAAATTTAAATTTAATAAAAATTAAATTAATTTAATTTTTATTAATAAAATATTAATTAATAAATATATTTCTAATTTAAGAAATTTAAAAAAAAATTAAAATATTTAATTAATTTATTTATTTATAGTATATATTTTTTATAGAGAGGAAATGCGTCTGAAAAACTATTTCTATTAAATAATTAAAAATTAAAATGTCCAAAATTAATTTAATTTAATTTAAAAAATAGACACAAAAATTAAGAATATTTTAAAAATTAAAAAAATAATATTTATAAATAATAAATATTTTATTTAATACTTAAAAAAGTCTAATAATTAAAATTAATAATTTAATAAAAATATTAGTAAAGAAATAATTATTTTATATTTCATAAAGGCTAAAGTTTGGAAAAAAGTTGCAATTATTTTTCTAAATAATTATTAAAAAAAAAAGAAAAATATTTTTAAAATAATTATTAAATAAATTAATAAAATTAATTAAATAATATTTTAAAGAAATTAAATAATTAATTATTTATTAATATTCAAATATTAAATATTATGTACAGATGTTTATATTAATTAAATGTCAACAGAAGAAATAAAAATAATTAAATTTTAGGCCTTAAATTAATTAATATTTAAATTTAAAAAATTCCCAATCTATTTAAAAAATTAATATAATTTTGAATAAATAGAAAAATAAATGGTCTTTATATTCTAGAATTAAATAATAAAAAATTAAATAAAAATAAATATTTTTAAAAAATAAAAAAATAATTTTTAAGTAGTTCCTTTGGTGAACTTTTTAATAAAAATAATAAAATTTTAATTTTTTTTATTAAATATTTGGAAAATGAAAGGATTAAATAATACCGGAAATAATAGTTAAAATATTAAAAATTATTTAATATTAAAGTACAAATATTTTATAAAGAAAGAGAGAAGCTTTTAAGACATTTTTTATGTGTGGGAGGACTGAATAAAAATTAATAAAAATAAAAAGGATTTTTTTAGTTAATTAAAATATTTTATTATTTTTTTAAATAAATAAAATAATTTAAAAAAAAAAGTTTTTAATTTAAAAATTGGGTTTTAAATAATTTAATTAATTGACATTATTAATTAAATAATTATGTTGATAATAAAAATAAATATTTAAAATTAAATTAAATTTTAATAATTTAATTTTATTTTTAAATTTAAATTTAGTTTAATTTAAGGTGTTTAATTAATTAAATATTTTTTAAATAAAATAAAAGAATTAGTAAAATAATTAATTAAATATTAAATAGTTCTAAAAAGAATATATATATTTTTTAAAAAATTATTTTAATCCAGGGGTTCTTAATTTAGTAATAAAAAAATAAAATAAATTATAAATATACCTATTTAAATTAAATTCTTGTGATTTAAACTTCATAGAATTTATAAAATTTATTTAAAAAAATATTTATAGGTTTCCATTAAATATTTATTTAAAAAATAAAAAAAATATATTTAATTTTATTTAATAAAAATAAATAAAATAATTAATAATAATTTTAAAAATTAAAAAAAAATAATTTAAAAAATAACTAGTTTAATACAATTTATTTATTTAAATAATTAAATGTTTAAAATAATAAATTAATTAGTTAAATAAAAATATAATAATGTCTTAAACTAAAAAAATATTATTATATTTTTAATTTAATTAAAGGAATATATACGTATGTAAATATTACTTGTCGTCATTCTAATTAAATTATTTTTGCAACAGAGGAGAGTATATATATTTAATTAAAAATAATAATTAATTTCTTAAAATAGATAGCTATTTAATTATGTTTAGACAATAAATATAAATTTAATATATTTAATTTAATTAAAATAAATATTAAAAATAAGAAAAAAGTGTCTCATCCTTAATTCTATTTATTCTTTTTTTTTTATTCATTCATATAGAATTAATTAATTTATTTAATTTTGAATATTTTTATAGCTAAAAATAAAATAAAATTGCTTTGGGGAATAAATGCTAATTTCTAATGTTTCTTGCTAATTTGGTAAAAATGTTTAAATAATTATTAAATATTCTTTTTTGGATTTAAATAAGAAAAAGGGAAATATTAATTAAAATAATTTTAAAAATTAATTTTTAAATTTTATTTTCTAATTAAAAAATTCTTTAATTTTTAGTGTAATTGAAAACACTAAAATATAACAAAATTTCTAAATTGTCTAATTAAAACATAAATTTAGCAAACACTCTATTATTTATCTCGACAGGTTAATAAAGTTTGAAAAATAATTCTTTAAGTAAAAATTTTCTAATTTTTATTAAAATACTAATTAAAAACGTCTTTATAAAATAAGGATTATCCTATTAGCCAACCTCCACCAATTCAATCCAATGTTGAGGAAAGATCGAGGATAAATGACCGAAAAATTTTTAACTAAATGTCACATACCGAAATGTTAATTATGGCTTATTATCAAAATGTACATATTCTAGCACTTTATGTTATCTCTAACAAATAAGAATTTTTTGTTCTCGGGGTGTTGGAGGGTTTATCATTATTGATTTTTAACTTTTTTTACCCATTTTATTAAACAGTTTTTTCTAATTCATTAAATGTTTAACTTACTTTTCGGATTTTAATAGATATTACTTTGATTACATTTTTATTTATTAATATTATTTTCACATTTTAAAATTATTTTAGTTATTTTTTTATTATTGTGCTGCCAAAATGCGTCTTTCGTTGGCTTTTGCATGTGCTCAAAAATCTTCTCGAAAATTCTTAAGTGCTTTTAATTCAGTTAAAATTGTTGATTCAAGTAAGAATTATATAGGTACTTATTTTTTATTATTATTTTAGAACCTGCAAAATTAATTGTTTCTGATAAAGAACGACAAATAGAATTGGTGGAAGAAAAATTGACAGTAAATCAAAGGTTTTGGATTGATTCAGGTTAATTTAGTAACAATCATTTTTAAGAAAAATGTACGAAGTAGATACTGAGGTTATGCAGCCATTTGAGAAAATTCGTGTATTTTTTTTTTATCTTTTTGATTTTTAAGATTATTTTGTTCTTAGCTTTGTCGATTGGAATTGAAAAAGAATCCTTATCGACCCAAAATAGCGAACATTGTTTATGATTTTGCTAAGGTTTTGGTAGCGAAAAAAACGGATCTTCTTTTGGGTGTCCACGTTATTGGATCGGTGAATTTGTTTAATCAAAAATATTTAAATTTTTTAGCATTATATTTATTCTATATTTATTTTTTTAGAATGTTGGTGAAATGATTGCTGAGGCAACTCTTGCTTTAGAATGTAGATTATCATGTAGAGAAATTTCCCGTCCTGTGGTAATAAAACTAAAAAATTTTTAATTTTTGTTTTTTAAGGAATTTTCTGAGACATTCCGTGAAGTTAATCTTGATGCTTCAAAGCTGTGATTGTTAAAAAGTTAAATTTTTTGACATTTATTTGACGGGATATGCCTTTACTTGACCTCATCTTATGTATTAGATTTCTAATTCAAATCTCAAATATATATACTTGAATTTTTTATAACTAATTGATTTTTTTATTTGCAATTAAATGAGTAAAATATTTTTTAATTATTTCAATTTTTTTATCAAATTGTTTTTCAATTCATTAATTGAGAATGTTTGTTTAATTTATTATCTTTACAATTGTGCAAACAATGTCCTTTGATTGTGCAGCTATATCTGATATTAAACCTTCTACAAGCAAATTACGGGAACGAATTAATATATTTAAACCTGAAGAGAGGCAGAATTTGGTCAGTGAAACCCGAAAATTTTTTGAAGTATTTTCAAAAGAATGTGATGGAAATGATCAAATTACAACTAAAAAGGTTGTTTTATTTTCTTTAATTTATGCATTATTTATGTATCTTATATGGTTTTTTTAAATAATGTTTGAATAAGCAAATAACTATCTAGTAAATTAAAAAATAATTTATTAATTTTAGAGGCTTACTTTTGATTTAATTAAAAATGTGTTTAATAGTTACATGAATTCAAATAATGATGAAATTATTGAAGATATTATGAATGTATTCAATTTAGATATTTCTCAAGTTGTTTTGGCTATTTGTAAACATTTATGGATTGATAAAACAAAACATACAAATCTAACTACATTAATTAAATTTTTGGCTTTGGATGAATATAAAGTCCTTAGATTGATTGATTTATTACTTAATGGACAAGCAAAGGATTCAAATGATATTCTTTTTGTATTTATTTTAAATTTAATTTTTAATTTGGGTTTTAACCGTTATAAGAGATTTTTAGGTTTCATAATGTCAGTTCTTCCGAATCAAAAAGATTACACTAAAGGCAATTAATATTCATCTATTTTTTATTCAGAAGCTTTTAATTGTTCCTTGTGATGCTCTATTATTGCTCACAATGATTTGGGCTGAATTAGAATTTCCAAAGGTTGCTCGACTTTTTGAACCATATTTAACTTACCCTTCTCCAACTGTTAAAAAAATAACAAAAGCAGAAATAAAACAGTCAGAAGATGATTTTAATTATTTACTTGATGAACATGTAGCACTTTTTTTAGGTGAAGATAGAAGTATAATTGACAGGTTTTTTACCTAATTTTATACCTTTTAGTTATTATACTTTTGCTAATAATCAATAAATAGTATTAAAAAATGTTTAAAAAGCAATAAATAATGTATTTACAATTTTAGGAATGAACAACTTGTTAACGAGTTAGATACTCTTCTTGAACTGCTTAATGAAGATCATAAGGGAACTGTGGAGATGATGAATAAAATAAAGGAAATAAACCAATTTATTGTATTCTTATTTTATTAAAAAAGACAAATTTATATTTTATAGAGTCATGTGCCTGAACATGAATATTGCATTGAAACAATTGTTTCAGATTCATCAGATTCTGATTCAGAGAACTTTGATGTTAATTTACTCTTTTATATATTCTTTCCATTAAACAACTTTAATTTAGGATGATTTGGTTATTTTCTACGAGAGATCAAAGAAATGGCCAAATTGGCTTGAACAGGAGCTTTCTCAAGCAAATTTAAATGATCATCTTATTTTAGAAGAAAATCAATTTTATTTTGTTCCTATTTCTAAATTATTAAATAATGAGGCTACTCTAAATGGTTATACAAAATGTAAATTACTTAAAAAGGTTATTTATTTTTTAATTTAAGATATAATTTATTAAAAAGATTATTTTCTTTAAATAATTTTGATTTTTCCGTTCCTACAATTAAACGACCAAAATATCTTTTTCCAAAAATTTTAAAAAGTATAATCTTTTATTAGAATAAAAAAATATTATATTTACGGACAAAATTTGCGGACTTTTTGGTAGCAGAAAAGCAAAAGAATAATCAATTTTATTGTTTAAATTATTTAGGATTCCCTTGGCCTTTGTCAACTGAAAGGTATTCTCACTTCTGAAGCTAATGGTATTGTACTATTTTTAATTAATATTTTTTTATGAATTAGTTTCTCCATTAACTGTGTTGCTTCAATCGACACATTTAGCAATGGGTAATGCACCAACTATTCGATGTCCAGAAGGTACCCGTGTTGTGGCTTTTTGTGAACGAGGAGCTGTTAAAATGGGTCCTTTAGTTGCTACTTATTTTGAAGGGACAATTGCTGTTAAACCATTAAGCCAAAATCGTTTTGAATATTTAGTTAGTTTTTTAAATAATTTTAAAATATTTTCTCTTAAAGATCTTTTTTGACAATGGAATTGATGCTTATGTTAAACCAACGGACATTCATTTAATGTTTAATCAACCTTTGGATGATAACCAAAAATTTCAACCAAGACTTGCTTATAAAAATGTATTAAATCCAGTAAGAACTGAATTCATTCGGTTAGTTTATTTAAATTATTTACTTTAAAAACCCTTATTCTTTAGAAATTATCTTGCTGCCTATCCTGATTGGCCTTTGATACAACTTAAAAAGACGGAAAACATGCAAAGAATTTTGGTATTATTTTGAAATATTATTTTTTAATTAATTTCTTACAATTTACCTAATTTTTACTTCAACTTTTTAACATTCATGATAATTTTAAAAATTGTTTTTTAATAATTTAATTAAATTTTTAGAACTTTAGTTCACATAATCGATTAATTTAAACCTTTTTTTAATTAAAACAGGCAATTCGTAATGGCCTAAATGATTCAGCTTTTGTTCTGGATGTTGATAGGCAACTTGCTCTTCTCCGATTTCCTGGTGTTAATAAAGCAGCATGGCCGTCTAATCAGTCCATTACTGCTAAGGCTATCAAAGACTGTATAACTGTTGGTTGTAAAGGTTTTTTTCCAGCCTTTTTTTTTTAATATTTTAATTTTGAAATCCAGAACACATTCATCATGATGAATGGGTCTATCGAGGTAATCCTCTACGCTTTCCTACACTTGCTCTTTCAACAAATGGTCAGATATCGCAACAAAACCTTCCTTCTGTTTGTTTTAAATGTTTCTTTCTGGAATAATTTAAGGAATTTTTAGAGATCATTAGCAAGGACTGGACGTAAAATGTGTCAATTTGAAATGGCTTTTCAACACAGTAATGTAGATTTATATAAATCATTGCAACTTATGCAAGAAATAAGACAAAAACCGACAGCAAGAAAAACATCAAAACAACAACCTATTGAACTACAACAAATACAAACTAGGTCCTCCACTATTGATAAATCTTTTCTTTTGAGAAAAAAATTAACTTCACAGGTTTTTTTTATTCTTTTTAAAAGAATTTTTATTTAAATTTTTAGGTTAAAGAGGAACGTATTAATATTCCAAAGTGGACACATCCAAAAAATAATCATACAAATACTTGCAATGGAACAAAACTAAATTGTTCACCCTCATGTTTAACTTCTTTTAAAGTTCCAAAAAATGTAGACCGATTTCAATCACCTTATTCCGTTCCTTTACAGAATGGTTGGACTCGATTGGTATAATCTATAATTAAGAATTATTTTTGTAATTATATTTTAGACCTTTAATCTTACTTGTGATTATAAGACTAAATCTTCAGTCAAAAAACAGTTAATAAAAAAGAAAATTTTGTACAGAACTCCGTGTGGAATTCAGCTTTCTTCTATCAAACAAATTGCAGAATACCTACAATTAACAAAACATACAAATGTTGCAATTGATATGTTTACTTTTGATCCACAAGTTAGACCTGAAATTCGAATTAAATTAGTTAATGTTGTACTGGAAGATTTTACATCGGTTACTTTAATTATTTAAAATTTATTTAAAAATATTTATAGGGTCAAGAAGCAATTCCAATTCCTCTTGTTAATGCTCTCGAAGAGGCACCTTTGCCAGACGTTTGTTTATTAATTTTATTTAATTCTTTTTTTTAAATTAAAGATGATCTATCGTCCTCGAAGAACAGGAATAAAAAGAATTGTTCCAGGTAAAGATTTGTTTTTCTTCACAATTAACTTCAACTATTTTTTGTTTTTAAGGCTTAATGTCTTTTTTAAAATATTTTTAATAATTTTATTCAGCTACTAAAAATCGAGTTGAGGAAGCTATTAGTCCACTTTTCTGTACTGGTTGTACTTGCATAGGTATTTTATTATTATCATTTATTTTGAAAATATTTTTAGATGATTGCACAAGCGATAAATGCGAATGTCGCCAATTAACAATTGAGGCACACAACCAATTGAGTGATACATTAAAAGTGCCAAAATCATCACCAATTGGATATAATTATCGAAGACTATTGGATAAACACATTAGTGGAATTTATGAGGTTTAAGAATAAATTTTTAAAAAATTAAAAAAAAATTAAAAAACATTTTTTAGTGCAATTCTAATTGTAAATGCAATATATCAACTTGTTTTAATCGTGTAGTTCAGCAAGATATTCAAATACCTTTGCAGGTATTTAACTTTAATAATTTTAAAATAATTATTTAACATCATTAAAGTTATTCAAAACAGCCGATAAAGGTTGGGGTGTTCGTACTCTTGTGGACATTCCTTCAGGAATATTTGTATGAGATTTCCTTTATTTAATCTATTTTTTAATTAAAAGGTTTGTACCTATGCTGGTGAACTTATAGACGAAGAAATTGCTGATAGTTTAGAAAATGATATTTATTTTGCTGATTTGGATTTGATTGATGCTGTAGAGCGTGAAAAAAGACAACAAGGCATTGACTATATTGATGATGGTTATGTTGGTGATGAAAGTTAGTTTAATAGTTTTCTTTCTAATAAATTAAAAAAAAACATTATTTTTAGATTCTGAACTTCCAACTACTGAAAATAATATTATTCATATTGATTTAACTAACGATGAAGATGAAGCCTTTGTTGAACCTTTAAATAGTCAACAATTATCTGATCATGAAGGAGATATTGTTGAGCCGAGTTCTGAAATGGATGACCAGTAAAATAATTAAATTTAATATAATTAATATTTTTAGATTAAGAGCAATTGAAATTTCTTCAAAAGAGACTGTAAATGTGCAGAAAACTGAGGAAACGAAAAGAGGTTAAAATTAAAATAATTTTAAATATTTATTTTATTTTTAAAGTTCTTCCTTGGAAAGACGAACAATTTCAAAAATATTTTGGAAAGAGTTTTTTGTTTGTTATTGACGCAGCAAAGACAGGAAATATTGGAAGATTTCTCAATCATTCTTGTGAACCAAATTGTGAAATTCAACATTGCTTGGTTTATTTTTTTATTTAAATTTATTTTTAAATTAATTATCTTTTAAATATTTTTAAGGTAGACACTCATGATTTAAGATTCCCTTGGTGTGCATTTTTTACTACAAAATTTGTAAAGGCTGGACAGGTAAAATATATTCTATTTAATTATTTTTGTTCTACATTTAAAATTATAAAATTAATTTATTTTTTTTAGGAGCTTACGTGGGATTATAGATATGAAATTGGTTCAGTAAAGGGTAAATGTATTATTTGCACATGTGGTTCAAATAATTGTAGAGGAAGGTTACTTTGAATTTTAAAAAACATTTGCTACTTTTTACTTCTTTTTATAAAGGTTTTTTTAAATTAATTAATTTTTTAAATTATTCTTTTAATTAAAATAGTAGATTTTATTTATTTACTTAAATTTACTAGAATATTATAAAAAATAATTTTTGATTTTATTGTTTTTCTTTAATTATTAAAGATTTTAATTAGATTCTTGCCCATGTAGAAGTCGATAATCCCAAATAAATAATCCCATAATTATTCCAATAAGAATCTAAATTAATTAAATAATTTAAAATTAAAGAATATTACCGTTGAAGCAATATATTGATGAATATTATATTCAATTAAAAACCTTAAAAATTAAAATATTTAAAAATAGATTAATTAAATTAAAACCAAAACATAATTCCAAAAGCAATAATAAAAAGGACAGTGCCCACAATTGAGTAAATTCTTTCCATTTTATAATTGGCAACATTAAGTAAATTAAGTACTTTAATAATTAAATAAATAAATAAAAATATGAAAATTAAATTACCAAAAAGTACAAGATTAATAATAACAATAATAAAATTTAGACCACTGACAAAACCTATTCGACCTTTAATTTAAAAAAAAATTAATTTAAATAAATTAAATTAATTTACCTTCGTAAAAGCATGTTCTACTACCTCCACTCCAATAAACACAAAGTAAAGAACAAACAATAAATCCAAAAATTATCTTTAAAAAAAAGACATCTTTAAAAAAATTAATTAAAAAATACCTGAAAAATTTTAATAACTCCTCTATTTGTTTGTAAATAGGATAAATTTAAAGAAAATTCTCCCATTCTTTTTTTTTTTAAATTAATTTATTTTAATAAAAACTTTAAATAAAAATTAATTAATTTTTTTTTAAATAAATAAACGTAAATAAAAAAAAATAATAATCAATAATAATTACTTAAATTGTTTTGTAATAAAATTTATTTTTGGTTGTCATGTGAATTAATTACTTTAAAATTATTTTATTTTTTATTGTAAAATAACAGGTTTATTTATGTAAATATTTAACTTTATTTTTTAATTAATTAATTAAATTTTAAAAATTTAATTAATATTTTAATTAATTAATTAATATTTTAATTAATTAATTAATTATTTTTTAATATTTTTTAAATAAATATTTAATTATTGAGTTGCAATTTAGTTCTTCTAAAATTATTTATTTTTTATTTAATTTTTAAAAATGGAAATTTATGAAGGATTAAAATAAAAATGGACAATAATTATATATGAATAATTAAATAAATAAATAAACTGATAATAAATATATTTTTTTTAGAAATATTTATTTATTTATATAAATAGGTAAAGAAACTCTTCTTTTTTTTAATAGGTGAAAATGAGTCAGAAATAAAAAAAAACATAAAAAAAAAAAAAAAATGTAAAAAATCGATTTAAATAAAAAAGAAACAAATGCCTTGAGAAGGATTTTAAAAAACTATTTTTTAATTAAATTAATTAAGATTGGGATAAAATTTTTATTTTTAATTAAAAATTAAATAATTAATTATTTTATAGTCTATTTTAATAATTATTTAAATTAAAGGGAAAAATTTATTTATTTTATTTATTTACTAAAAACTACTAAATATAGTATATTTAAAAATAAAATATAAAAATATGTATTTCTTCTAAAAATTATTTATTCTTTTTATTTTTCTTTAAAATAATTAATTAATTATTTCAACAGTTCTTTTCTCATCTTAATTAATTTTAAAAAATTTTAAAAAATTTTTAAACCTTTTTATTTGTTTTCATTAATTATAAATATAGTTCATGTTAAATACTCTATTACATAAAGGACACAAATTACGTGTTGTGTACCTATTTATTTAAAATTAAAATAAAATAATTATTAAAAAATAAAATTAATTTAATTTAATTATTTAATAAAAATATTTAATTTATTAAATAAAATAAAAATTAATTTTTCTACCAATTCCAAATACAATGAACATGGAAAATATGCTTAAAAATTTAAATTAAAGTATAAATTAAATATTTACATAACAATTAGGTAATGCTATTGCCGTCTGTCCTTTTTCAAAATTTTCTAAGCAAATAGAACATTCATTGTTATTTAATTGATTTTCTTCAACAATAAATGCTTCTTCAACTATAAATTTAATTTAAATTAAAAGATTAAAAATTAAGTCACATTCTGGTATTTTATCATAAAATAAAAATGTAAAACGATCACGCATTGCTTCAAAAATTGTTTCATTTTCATGACTAGAAAATAAAAATAATAATTATTTTTTAATTAAAATTAAACCTTTTAATTACATTTAAAATATCATTACATTTACTTTGAATTAATTTATTTTCTAAATTATTTTTATAATTCTGTTCAGAAATTGTAATATAAAATTCAAAGTCTATATCAAAAAAGACTTCAAAAATATAATATTCATTTCCCCATTTTATTTTATAATTATTTTTAATTGCATTTCCATTATTTATTCTGTTATTTTGGGGAACAATTTCTCCTTTAAAATGGCCTTCAAATCCAAAATTTTTTAAAATAAAATTTGATAAACAAAATGATTGTTTTTCTATTAAAATTATAAAAAATAAATATATATTTTTTTTTAATGTTTAAAAGAATTAATATTTAATTTAATTTTTATTTTTTTTTAATTTAATTTAATTTTTATTTTTTTTTAAATTTAATTTTAATTAATTTTTATTTTATTTAATTTAAATTAAAATTTTTTTTTAATTTTAAATTCAATAAAAATAATTTAAAAAAGAATCTATTTATTTAAAGTGAGAAGAGTTTGTCTGTTATATTTTGTAGTGGCTAAGTTTATTTTAATATTATGTGTAGATTAATCTCTTCTTTTTAATGTAACTTAATCAAATGAAGAGACTATTTAAGACTTTTTAAAATAATAAATTTTATAATAAAAGGGCAACATGTATTGATTCTTAACAACCTTTTTTTTTCTCTTTTATTTTATTTATTTAATTATTTATTTAATTAATAATTAAAAATTCAATTTAAAAACTAACCCAATTTTTCCGAATATTCTCTAAATAAAATTAAATATTCTTTATTAAGAGCATTTAAAAAATCACTAACAGCAAATTCATTTAAATCTTTTCCCAGTCTTCTATTAAAAGGATTATTCTTATTAATTATTAATTTTTTAAAGAAAGGTGTTTTATTTAATTTTTCATTAAAATAAATAATAATATCGTCAAAACATTTAATTGTGTAATTTTCCCCCATAACCCCTTCCATTTCTAATTTATTTATTTTTAAATCAATGATTGAATTTCCAGTAATTCCGTATTTAATTATCCATTCTTGGTTTACTTTTTGTGGATAAATATTTGTTTTAACATTGCTGTAATTAAGCAAGAGATAATTGGCAACACACTTCTCTATAAATAAAGCACAAAAGGAATAAGAAAAATAATTTAAAAGAAGAATTAATAATTTAAAATTAAACATTTTGTGTTTTTTTAACTGAAAAAAAAGAGAAGAAGAAAAGAGAAATTTAAATAAATAAATAAATAAATAAATAAATTAATGAATTAATAAATTAATTAATTTTTAATTTACAAAAAAAAATTTTTTATTTTTTAAAGACTGACTAACGTGTCAATATTTACAAAAAAAAAATATTAATTAATACATACACTCATAAAAAGAGAGAAAAAAAATTAAAAAATGAGAAATGAGGAAAGACTCTCTACACATGTTATTTTCTTTCTATGTTTTCTCTAACTAGACTGATCAATTAATTTAAATTAAAATCAATATATGTAGTTGGGTGTTTTAGAGTCTCTAAATATTTTAGTTTTAACAAGTTGAATTCTAAACTATTTCTTAAAGCTTTCTGGCTGTTCGGGGAATATTCGATACTATTTTTAAATAAATCTTAAATTAAACTAATTTAAATAAAAATAATTGGAATAATTAAAAATTAATTAATTAAATTGTTTTTCTTTTAGAATTTTTAAAATTTAATATTAAAAAATTGGAATATTTAAATAAAATAAATTTTGTTAAATTAAATAAATGGTTAATTTATATATAAATAAAATTAATTTAATTTAAATAATATAATAATTTTAAAAAATATCAAAATTCTTTAACATTTTTCGTTCAACGTAAAACGACAGATTGGACAATGATTATTACTTTTTAACCTTTTTTAAAATTTAAAATTAAATACTTTTTATTTTTTAATTTAATTAATTTTTAATTTAAAAATAAAAATAATTAATTTATAATTAATTTATATTTAATTAAAGAAAAAATAATTACCATTTTTCAATGCATTTCTTATGAAATAAATGCTTAAATAATTTTTAAAAAATTTTATAAATTAAATAAAAACTTACTTTACATGGTAATTCTCCTTTTGCCTCATTTTCTTCAATTTTAGATAAACAAATTGCGCATTTTAATTTATTTTCATTTTCTTCACTTTTTTCAGTTTCATCATTAATTTCAATTACTAATTAATTAATTTATTAATTTAATTTGATTTAATTAATTTAATCAATTAAATAAATTAATTAATTATTTTAATTAATTAATTTAATTATTTTAATTAATTTACTTAATTTAATAAAATTAAAAAACAAAACATACAATAAGGATTTTTATTAAAATATAATTGTTTTGAATCAAAAAGTTTATATAAAGTTGTAAAATTAATAAAATCAGAATTAATATAATCACTATTGCTTATTGTCGTAGTCCTTTAAAATAAAAATATTTAAATTTAAAAAATTAATAAATTAAATTTTGTTTTTATTTTAATAAACTTAAAAATTATTTATTTATTTTATTTATTTATTTATTTAAAAAAATGATTTTATTTTTTACTTTTCTTCAAAAATAATTTCTTTACACTTTTTTAATTCTTTATATTCAGTTGTGTTGCTCATAAAAATTAAATTAGAATTATTTTTATTTTTTAAAAATATTTTATTCCATTTTAAACAATTCCAACGATAAGAAAAAAAATATTCTTCATTTAAATTAATTTTGTGTAAATAAATTAATGGAAATTTATTTTTTTTCTCATTTTTTATTTCTTCTTCAATTAAATAATCCTTTCCATATTTTTTAAAAAGAAAATAAGTTAAACAACCAGACAATTCTTCTTTAAAAAAAAATAAATTAATTAATTAAATTAAAGTTTATTTTTCAAAGAAAATAGTATTCAAGTTTTATTTATTTAATTAAATACTTAAAACTTTTTCTTTTAATTTAAACGGTTAATTTGAGTCTGAGTAAATTATTTATTTAAATTTTTTAATTTTTCTGAATTTTTTTTTTTTGGTAGAAAACGAATTTAATTATAAGAGAGAAAATAAAAAATAAATAAATGAATGAATTAAACTTTACCCAATTTATTTGTTAATTTATTTGATAAAATTAAAAAGTTCCTTCCTATTATTTTAAATAAATCTTTGACTTTAATTATTTTATTTCCTTTATGTAAATCTTTATTTGCTGTAAAACATTTGTTTGTAAAGATTTCCCCCATAATATTGTTCATTTCATCATAATTAATTATTAAATTGTTTATTTTATTTTTAAACATTTTTCGTTTAATAATTGATTCTTCAACAAAGGATTCTGTTTTAATTTTATATTTAATTAATATATAATTTGCTATACACATTGGGGCAGCTAAATAATTTAATTTAATTTAATTTAATTTAATTTAATTTAATTTAATTTAATTTAATTTAATTTAATTTAATTTAATTTAATTTAATTTAATTTAATTTAATTTAATTTAATTTAATTTAATTTAATTTAATTTAATTTAATTTAATTTAATTTAATTTAATTTAATTTAATTTAATTTAATTTAATTTAATTTAATTTAATTTAATTTAATTTAATTTAATTTAATTTAATTTATAACCTGATGGCCCAACTGCATATTTTAATGCTTTGTTAACTTCTTCTACGAAATTAATTGAATTACAAAATAAATTGTTAAATTGGAAAAATAAAATAAAAAATATTTTTAAAATTAAATAATACATTTATTTATATTTAATAAAATAAATTAATTCTTTTTTTTAATGTTTAACAGACTATAAATAATTCACTTAAAGGGAGACTCCTTCTAATAATTAAAAAAGGAACTCCAGACAATAAAGCATTGTTCCTCGAGTCTTTAAACAATAAAGATAGCCTTTAAGTATTAAATATTAAAAATTGATTTATCTAATTTAAAAGGTTAATTATTGATTTTAATTTATTAATTAATTAAATTAATTATTTATTTATTTAATTATTTTATTTATTTATTTAATTAAATTATTTAATTAAATTATTTTAAAAATAAATTTAAATATTTATTAAAAACAACACAAAATTGTTTATAAATTTTACTAATTTTCTTTTTAATGAATAAAATCAAAATTTAAAAAAAGCAGTTAGTTGATTATATATTTAATTATTTATTTCATTAAAAAAAGAAAATTCAATTAAAAGCTTGGCCATGTAGAATTTGGTAATCCCAAATAAAAAGAACCATTTGAATACCAATTAATACCTTTAAAAGAAAATTAATTTTTTAAATAATTTAATTAATTTTAATTAATTTTAATTAAATTAATTTATTTAATTAATTTTTTTAAATGAATTTATTTTAATTGATTAATTTTAATTAATTAATTTATTTTAATTTAATTTAATTAATTTTAATTAATTAATTTTTTTATTATTTAATAATTTTTATTTTTAAAATTCAAAGGAAACAAAAAAATTAATTTTTAATAATTAAATTAAAAAATAACCGTTGCAGCAATAAGTTGATTACGTCCAACATCATATTCAATTAAATACCTTTAATAATTAATTTATTAATTAATTAAAATAAAATAACCATATCATTATTCCAAATGCAATAATAAATAAAATAACCCCAATAACAGAATAAAGACGTTCCATTCGAAAAATTGTAGCATTTAAAAGGTTTAAGACTTTAAAAGAATATTTTAATTAATTAATTTAATTTAAATTATTTACAGAAGAGAACAACGTTAATAATAACGATGATAAAGTTGAGAGAACTGGCAAATCCAATACGCCCTTTTTTATTTAATTTTTAATAAATTAAATTTATAAAAGAAAAAAGAATTAATATACCATCATAAAAACAGGTTCGTCCTCCGTACCAATTTGCACATAAAAGGGCACAAGTAATAAATCCACAAATTATCTATGTTTTTAATTAATTAATTAATTAAATTTAAATTTAATTAATTAATTAAACTAATTACTTTAATTTTTTAAATTAATTTAATTTAATTAATTGAATAATTAATTAATTTAATTAATTAATTAAATTTAAATTTAATTAATTTAATTTTTTTTAATTAAATAAATTAAATAGTTTAAATAATTAATTTAATTTATAGTCTATTTATTTAAAAAAATAATTAATTTAATTTACCTGAAGAATTTTAATTATTCCTCTATTTGTGCTGAGATATCCAGTATTTAATCCTCCCATTTTATATTATTTAAATAATTTCTATTAACTATTTAAAAATTAATTTAATAAGAATTAAATAAAAAAAGGAAGTTATAATGGTTATAAAATTAAAAAAAATATTTTTTTTTAATAAAGATATTTTAAAAGAAATTAATTATTAAAACCTTTTAAATTTATTTGTTAGCTTATTTAATTTAAATAAATGTTTTAAAAAATAATAAATAAATATTTATTTATTATTTTAATATAAAAAATAGAAAAGATAAATAAAAAAAGAATTAATTTTTTTTAATAAATATGTATGTAAAGGTAGGGTGGTATTAAAAGTGATTTCCCTAACAAAAGAAAAAAGGAACAAAAAAAAAATATTTTTTTCTAATTAAATAAAAAATATTAAACTTTAAAATAAAGATTTATTTTAATAAAATATTTTTTCCTTAGATTTTATCTATTTTTACCCTTATTTTGTTTAATTCTTGGCTATTAAATGGCCCCCACAATTTAAAAGATATAATAATGTACATATTTATTTTTAGTTGGTAAATAATATATACACACCAAATGGCAATAGAAAGGGAAGAAATAGTGCATACTTTTAGTAGAGTAGTTGTTTACAACAAAAATAAAAAAAAAATATTTTTGTTTAAAAATGTACAGCTGTGCATGCATGTGACAATAAATAAATAAATAAATTAAAAAAAAGAAAGAAAAAAAGAAAGAAAAAAAAAGAAAATCGAGATTCGAGGTTAAACGTTTTTTAATCATTGAAAAACATAAAGTAAATAATTAAATATAAATAAATAAATTTTGAAACAAAAAAAAATTTTTTTTTTAATATTAATTTATTTAATTATAAAGGAAAAACTATTGAAAAAATAATTAAAATAAAAATTTAAAAAAAAATAAAATTAAATAAAAATAATTGTCTCTATTTTTTAATTAAATAAATTACCCATGTTTAAATAAATAAACACTTTTTCTCTTTTGATTAAAAAAATTTTTTTTTTAAACTTTAAAAATAAAGAATGTGTAATGGATTCTTTTTTTTTATTCTTTTAATTTTTTCTTTTTTAAATTTATTTTTTCCCAATTTATATCCTAACCATTCCTTCCTGCTGTTTAAAATTACTAGGTTGTTGTTGTTTTTTTAAAGAGAAAAAAAAAGAAAAAAAAGAATTTTAGGCTTTAATAAATAAATAAGAAAGGAACTTTATTATTTAGAAAAATGTTTAGTTTATTTGTTAAATTTTGGGATATTTTTTTCTAAAGATTTTTGGACCAAATCCTAAGGGAAACGAATAAAAGAAAATGAAGAAAAAAAAAAAAAGAAGAAAAAGATTTTCTTCTTTAAATATTTAATAAATAAAGAAATTTGTTAAATTTAATTTAAGAAAATTAAATTAAATTTTAAAAATCAATTTTAACAAAGTTTAAGACCCATGAAAGATTACAGGGTGTGTAATTTAAATAAATATAAAATAAAAGGAATATTAAAAGGAATATAAAAATAGTAGAGTTTAAACCCGGGCCAGGCCCGGTTTTTTCGGGCCCGGTGGCCCGGAACCGGGTATTTCTGAAAATTCCGGTTTTTCCGCCTTTATCCGGAAAAACCGGTTCGAGTCTGTTTTGGCGAAAAAAAGTCCGGGTACCGGGCCCGGCTTTTCGAAAAGTTTCAACTCTAATAAATAGTATTAAAAATTGACTAAAATAATTAATAAAAATAAAAATATTTTATGGTTTTATTATTCATTGTCAATAAAATATACTATTTGACAGCTGTCACAGTTAAAAACAATTTTTCAAATTAGAAAAGGACAAAAATATGATAGAAGAAAAAAAGTGTATATATAGAATAAATCTATCTTTTTTTTTGACAGTTAAAAAAAAATAAAAAAAATTTTTTTTCTTTAAAAAAAAAGTTTCTTTTTATTTAATTTTTAGTCATTAAATAGGCAACAAAAATAGAAGGGAAATAAAAATTAAAAATATAATTTTTATTTTAAAATAATTTAAAAGTCGATTAGAATTTTTAAAGAAACAAGAAATTCTATGAGTAATTCAAATAAAATAAAAATAAAATTCTCGTCCTTGAAGTGTGTAAAAACTGAGAGGAAAAAGAGAAATAATTTTATAAATAAAATTCTTGTTTTGTTATAATTGCAAGGTAAACAGTTAAATATATAATTAAAACAAAATTCTTTTTAAATATTTTTAAAATTATTCACTGCCTATAAGAAAGTATAGTTAAAAAATGGTAAGGTATATGTAAAAATAAAAATGTATGTATTAAAGGGATTTATTAAGATAAGAGGATGTAGTATTTTTAAAGAGATTGAGAACGAGGCCTTAAATTAATTAGTTTAGGTACTTTTTTGTTTGGTTGCAGCAACACTCACCATTGTAGTATCAGAAATTAAGTATGAATTATAAGTAATTATTTGATAAAATATGTATGTATCAATATTTAGTTAAAAATAATTAGTGCCAATTCAAGTTTTTTATAAAAGTCTGGTATTTTATTGACGTTGACAAAGAGTTAGTTGTCATAATGTCTGTTTAACAAAAAGTATTGTTATATCATTTCGCCAAGCTCTACATTTTAAATGCATTTTCCATTTGAGTCCTATTGATATAAATTCATACCTTCCTGAACCTTAAAATTAATACTTTTCTTATTCTAATATGTTTAAAAACAAAAAAGGTTATCAAAACTATGAGATTTTATGATTACGGATTGATAATGAATACGCAAATTCTTACTTCTATATACATTTGAATTTTGTCTAGCTCTCTAAATATTAATCGATTTTCCTTCTATCTTTTCATTGTTATCTCTAGTTCGATAACGAGTATGCCATGCTTATAAAATTAAATAAGCGATTTTAAGTTTCACTTAATTTTTCGGCTGCGCAACTTTCTTAAGTGTAAAGAAGTTATGAGATCTATCCGTTTTGATTAAATGCGTCTATATTAGCGTTTTAATTCAAAGTAAATTATAAAAAAATGCAAGGGACTTAGCTTTTTTTTAAATTTGCAGACTTTCCGTCTTCGGCAGAAAAATATAATTTCAAAGTTTATATTTCATTTTGCTTTCAATTTAACAAAAATTTGAATATTTTCTTATCCTTCAGCAGATTGTTTAAATTTTTTGTGTTTATTACAACCCTATAAGACAGAATGAATTTAGTAAGGATTACTCGATTAATTTTACTACTTTATTAACTCACTTTCAAGGGATCCTCAACTGCACATATTCTAGCTGAATTAACACTTGGTGAACGTGAGAAGGCTTTGAGTGAGCGTTATTTGTGTGAACGTGATGATTTAATTTCGGTTTATTTTTTAATCTTTTTTTTGATAATTTTCTTTAAATCAGAAATTTATTTCCTGGTCTGAACAGGATCAAACTGATTTTTGCAAACATTTGCTCCAACGAATGTTCCATCATCAGCACGGCCAAATTGACCAATTTCTTGGTCCAATGTTGAAAAGGGATTTTATTGGATTATTACCTAGTATTTGTGTTATTTTATTTTGATTTATTTTTTCTTAATTTCAGCTAGTTTGGCAGATAATGTTTTGCAATTGTTGGACGCTCAATCCTTGTATGCGTGTGAATGTGTTAGTAAGGAATGGCATCGTGTAATTGCAAATGGAATGCTTTGGCGAAAGTTAATTGAGCGTAAAGTACGTTCTGATCTTCTTTGGCAAGGACTTGCCAATAAAAGAGGATGGTTAGTTTTGTGGAATTTTTTAAATTCTTTGTTTTATTTTTAAGTGTGCATTTTGTTTTATTGAAGCTCTTTTCATTTTTATTATATTTTGTTAGCTAGATTCTTTTATTTTTCAGGAAGAATTTCCTTTTTATTTCAAAGAATCAGGCTACATGTGCCATTTTAGCAGCTGGTGGAATGGGTGTTTCAGAGTTTGAAGCTTTGCGTAGATCAGCCAGTTTTGATCCTTTAGAATTGCAACATAAATTTTATCGGTTGTTTATTTTTCTTTGGTTTTAATTTTATTCAATTAGGGGTCTCTATCCACAAGTTATGGCAGATATTCGTCAAATTGAGCAAAATTGGTGTGATGGTCATCATCGACTTGACCGAATTAATTGTGAATCAGAGAACAGCAAAGGTATTTATCTTTTTTGTTGATGCATGCGTTTTTAATACAAATTTAAAAACCAATATAGGTGTTTATTGTTTACAATATGATGATGATAAAATTGTTTCCGGACTCCGTGATAATACAATAAAAGTTCTTTTTACCTTTTATTATTTGTTTATTTTTAATAGATTTGGAATCGTCCTGCTCTTCAATGTATTTCTACGTTAACCGGTCACACAGGTTCTGTCCTTTGTCTACAATATGATAACCAAATTATTGCTAGTGGAAGTAGTGATGCAACTATTAGGTTTGTTTTACTTTTTGATTTATTTTTTTTGTATGATAATTTTCTTTAAAAATTGCGTTCTTTAATTAATAAAAATGTTCTTTTTGCAACTTGTATTTTTATAGGATTTGGGATGTCAAAACTGGTGTACAATTAAACACACTTATGCATCATAGTGAGGCTGTTCTTCATTTACGGTTTCAAGACGGTGTTCTTGTAACTTGGTAATTTTTCTTTTTATTGATTTTGATTAATTAATTTTTTTTAATTTAAAGTTCTAAAGATCGTACAATTGCCGTTTGGAATATGGCCTCACCTTTAGAAATAAATATTCGCCGTGTGCTTGTAGGTCATCGCGCGGCTGTTAATGTTGTGGATTTTGACCAACGTTATATTGTTTCGGCTAGTGGGGACCGGACAATAAAGGTTTTTTAATTCCCTTATTTTTAATACTTTTAGGGTAGATATATTCGTAGTAATAAAATTAAGGAGTACTATAACATGAATGATTTTTATTTTTTGGTATTATGTATTTAAGGTTTGGAGTGTTGGCGCTTGCGAATTTTTACGCACTCTTAATGGACATAAGCGTGGGATCGCCTGTTTACAATATAAAGATCGGTTAATTGTTTCTGGTTCTAGTGACTTTTCTATAAGGTTATTCTTTTGGAATCTACTTTTTTGCAATATTTTAGACTCTGGGACATTGAATGTGGCAATTGCTTACGTGTTTTGGAAGGTCATGAAGAACTTGTTAGATGTATTCGTTTTGATTCTAAACGTATTGTTTCGGGTGCTTATGACGGGTTTTTTGATATTTTTTTACTTTTTCTAATTAAAGTATTTTAGGAAAATTAAAATCTGGGATTTGCAGGCTGCCCTTAACCCTCGAGCACCACCAAACAGTTTGTGCTTAAAAACTTTAGTGGAACACACAGGAAGGGTGTTTAGACTACAATTTGATGAATTCCAAATTGTAAGTGTTTAATTTTGATTTAATAATATTGTTTAAAATTAACTTTTAGATAAGTTCTTCTCATGACGATACAATTTTAATTTGGGATTTTTTACATGTTTCTAACTCTGGAGGTGGTGGAATGGCAGCAGTTGGTGCTATAGGTGCAATTCAGCAACAAAATCAACTATTACAACTTACATAAACTTTGAATTTGATTGTAATTTTTGGGTCTTTATAATAATCCTTTTTTCGTCAATATTTTGCTCTAATTCTCTATTCATGTTTACATTTTGTGGGAATTTTTTCAGTCTTTTAAATTCTTTTTAATTTACAAATTGTTTATTTCCGAAAATAAAAAGTCCATCCTGATGAATTAAAATCCCTAAGTTTTAACAAGTGTAAGACATTTGTAGCCCAAGTTTAAAATAAATTTATGTATTTTGTACATAAAATTCTCTCTAAATTAAAAAAAATATCAAGAGTCCTTTATCTTTAATTATGTACATATACTTCTATTGTCCGGATACTATTTAATAAATATTTAATAATACACAATTGTGACTACAACTTTTGTCTCTTCATTTATTTTAAATTTTATCTTGACCTTTTTTCTTTGTAAAATTAAAAAAAATTCCAATTTTCTCATAAACTATTTTCTCTTAAAATTATATAATAACCAGCTTCTATATTTTTTTTATTCACCTACATATATTTTAAACTATAAAATGTGGTATAAAATTAAAGAAAAAATATTTTATTTTTAATTTTATTTGTTTATCTCTTTTATTTTTTAAATTTAATTTTAAAGCGTCTATTATCCAGTTTTTGCAGACTTAAAATTTTATGTCTGTTATAAGCAAATTTTTGCATTGTTCGCCTTCGATCGTTCACCAAGGAGTCCCTTATCGTTGTGATTTGTTTAACTTTCTCATTGTTGCAAATGGGCGGCAATCAGGTTTTTAATTTAATAAAAATTTTGACATTTAAATTTTCCGTTGAGTGGTGGTATTTTTTTTTTCATGTTTTTTTGATAGAGTATCATTGTCATATTTTCAATGACTGAAAAAGTTTAAAAAATAATTTAGTAAGTAATGTAACTGTTCGTCATTCTGGTAATTCATGGATTTTTAAACGTCGACAAGGTCAACTAGTTAATAATCGAGTTAAAGATGCTATGCATTTTTATTTTGTCGGAATTGGCCTTATTCCTGGTGCAATTCTTTTGTTTGTATCAAATATGATTTTTGGTTAGTTTTTTTTATTATTTTTTTTTCTGGGTCATTGTCATGTTTATGAGAATCAAAATTTATAATTATATTTACAGAGTCGGTGTATTATGACCCTTTGTTTATAGACCTTTATATAACCCATAAAAGTCGATTGGACTCAACCATGACAAGACCTGAACTTTTTTTATAAAATTTTAAGGCAGTCAATGTGAGCTCGCAGAATATCCAAACGAAGGAGAAGAACCGCCTCACTATTGGCAATATGAGAGAACACCTCTACGACAATTTGTTGCCAAATATTTTGTCCCTAGTGGTATTGTTTTCTCATATTTTAAATCTTTTGTTTAAAAATAAAAGATATGCAATATCATGAATCCTGGTCTTCACGTATTTCCCACTGGCAAATTAAAAACCGCTGGAATCGTATCGAAGCTCGAGTTAAACATTTAATTGGTGAAAGACAGGATTATAAGGGTTATCATTATCATCCAGTTACTAATGAATGGATAGATGTTGGTTAGTTTGCATATTTTTACTTTAATTTGTTCAAAAATAAGTTTAAAAAAAAAATAAAAAGAATCAATTTTGAATTAAATATTCACAATGTTAATTATTTAATATTATTTAGCCAAGAGACGTGCTGCTATATTTGAACAGCATTACCTTCCTAGGGCCAATGCAACAACTAGGATGCAATAAAACGAACTTTGGTTTGTTGATTTGGTGATTTTTGTGTAAATTGTTAATTTTTTATATAGGACTTTTGTTTTAAGTAAAAAATGTTTTAAATTTTTGTTTCAATATTTGGTTATTAATATTGATCTTGAATCATTTTTTGATTTTATCTGTGCACTGAAAGAAATCATTCATTTAATATTTATTATCTTCTAACATTTCAGCTTCCCCATGGCCGTATTTAAATAAAAAAAATTTAGGAATGTACGTAAAATTTTTTTCTAAATTTATTCGAATGTATTAGTAGTTTCGGTAAATAGATGAGACGTTCACATAAACTACAAAAACTAGAAATTTTTTAAAAATCAAAAAATAATTTTAATAATAAATATTTTTACATAAATACATACCTATATATACGTACATAGTCTAATTCTTAATCACTTTTTAATCTGATTCTAAAATATAATCTTTGCTCCTTGACTCAAACCATTTCTTTTTATCATTATTGTTAATGGCAGTCTTCATCATTCCTCTCCGGTGTGGTAATGAAAAACATTCTTTTGGTTGACCTACAACACCTTGTATTATTTGATCATAGTCAATTTTATCATCTTAAAATTTTTTTTCTTTCTTAGAAAATTTTAAACCTCGAAGTAAGGGTTTATCCATATCCTGAGAGTATTGTGAATATTTATTTGAAAATAGATCCGAACAAATACGAACATCCTCTGGCATGCTTGCCATTAAAAATCCTAGCACTTGGTCTAAAGTTCCTTCTTCTAACATTTTTGTCGCATAATCAGCTATATTAATCTATTTTTTATTTAAAAATTATTTTTACATTTTTCCATTCCTTTTGGAACAAGTTTTGGCCAATAAGACAGAAATTCTTCAACAACTTGTTTATCACTTTGAATATAATCTTGTTCGTGTTGAAAAACACAATGCTTATCAGCACAGAGTCCATTTAATTGAAAAGGACATAAAGGGATAAATGGATTTAAATGACAAGAGAAGGCTGGATGTGCTAGCAAGTGCTGAGGAAAGTTTGGACTTAATCTGGTTGTAAATTAAAAAATGATTAATTCAAACAAATTAGATTTTACCGATATGAACGAATACATAAAAATGGCAAAGATGGTAATAAAGGTTCCTTTTCTTTCATTTGTTCATCCTAAAGAGATAATTTAAAAAATGAATTAATTTTTAGAATTTTTAAAATTCCAAATTCCCCCAGTTTCAAAGAAGCGTACAAGGTGGGCATTTAAATACCTAAATATTTTACCAACAGGATTAACTACTCAAAAATTGTCAAAATATTAACACTTCTATATTTTAATTTAAATAAGATTTAATAGAAACCTGTTCAAAATTATTAGAAATCTGAGGCACAATTGGTATTGTATTCTCCATTTCCAACAATACTTGTTTTTCTTTTAATTTTTTAGTTTGTAAAATGTGTTCATGAAACTCTATATTTAAATTATTCTCTCTTATTTTATCAACATTATTTTCATTTAAAATATGTTCCTCATCAGATTGACAAATTTCTCCTTCTTCTAGTAAAATAGAATTATTTTCAGAATTTTTATTTGAAAATAAACGTTGTTTATGAACATCATTCTGGACATTATCGTTGACAATTTCGATTGATTCTGTCCTAATTGTAATAAAAATTAAAAAGAATACTTTTTAAATTTTGTTTTATTATATTTAAAAGTTCAAATCCACCACTTCTACCTAATCGATTAAATTCTACATTATTTACTTAATTATTTGTTTAATTATTCAAACCCTTCATTTATTTGTGGTATTAACTCGTGACTTTGCTCCAAATCTTCAACGGTAGCATTGACTGTTGGTGTAATTAAATGTTGTACTTCTGTGATTCCTGATGGTTGTACGAGAATATCAACAGCTTTAGATGGAATTAGTTCACGCAAATCAAGGTCCCAAAATTAAAAATCATTTTGAGATAAAAATTTAGAGAAAAATCTTCAACCTCTTCTTCATTAAAAACTCTTGCTATTTTTATAGCATCACCAATAGTTGACGAATTTTTACGCTTTCTTGTTGGAATTGGCAATCTAGAAATTCTAGAGTTGTTCGGTTTCCTTTCTTTCTCTGTCGAAACTCTTCTAAGTTCACTCTTAATATTTTGTTTTATTTGTTGTTTATATTGTTTCTTTTGTTGTTTGGCCACAAATTGAATATCAGAATAAATTTTTCCGATTAATTTATTTATTGTATCATTTGTTCGTTCCAAGTCAAGATCACAAATGGCCATCAATTTCTTTATTTAAATAAAATTATATACGAAGAATATAATAAATACGTAGACATGCAATACACACGTTGGGACAAATAATCCAAATTTACATCGTCAAATATTTACCATCCTCTCCAATAAATTGTTTATAAAATACCTGAAGCTCACGTTGGCGTAATAAATGAGAATCTCTTCGTCTATGTTCAGAATCCAGTTGTGAAATCAAACAAGATAATTTATTAATAGGAGAAGATGTTCTTTTTGGTGACTGAGTTTTGTCTTCATTAGATTCGGCTGCTTGTTTTCTTGCCTTGAAAATGTAAAAAATGTCAATATTTAAGAATCTAAATGGTACTTGAGCAAAAGCTAACACAACTTTTTTGATTAATAACCTGCGATTTCATAAGATTTTCAAGAAGTTTTTGTCTTAAGATTTCATCGTTATCATCCTCATCAATTTCAGGAGGTTTTATTGGCTTTCGAGTTTTAACTATTTTTCTAAAATATAAATTTAAAAAAAATTTTGGACAGGGAAAAATAAGTCACGAACGTACCTTAAATTTGTGGAACACTGTTCCTCATCGAACTCTTTTGTGCAAAAATCATCTTCTTCAATATATTCTCCTTCTTCTATTTCATTATACATCTGACTACAAGAATTTAATAAAGTAAAAAAATTAAAATAAAGAAAAGTTCCTTGAAGCTTATTAGCCTAAAAAACTATTTCTCTGGTCTTTAGTCTGAAAGGATACTTGAATAGCAGAAAAACTGAAGATAAAATCTCCATAAAACGGCTAATTATCCCGCGGCTAACTATTTTAGCGGTAAGCATTTTCTTGGCTAATTTGCGGCGGCTAACTATCCTGATCCGTAATTAACTGATTGATTGAATTTTGCCTTTTCCTAATTTATACTAAAAAATACTTTTTGAGCTTCTTTATCTTTCTTAATGAAACCATTATTGGAATATTTTTTACAGATTTCAATTTTTATTACTAAATAAATCATAAAAATGCCTTTACAAATGGATGTAAAAGAAAAACAAAAAGTTTGGTTTCGCGAAGCTCGACACATTGAAGAAGTTAAAGGAGCATTATTAGAATCCCTAAAAAACAAGGATGACTGGTTTTTTAAAATTTATTTGTATGAAATAACTACTTTTAGGCGTAAAATACGGGAAAGAATGAAAACGGTTTCTGTAGCTTTAGTCCTTTGTTTAAATGTCGGTGTTGATCCGCCCGATGTTAAAAAACCTTTACGTTGCGCAAGGAAAGAGGCCTGGGTTGACCCTAGTACTTCTAATCCTCAAAGATCTTCACAAAAGATAGTACAAAGTTTGCAAAAGATTTATGAAAAGCTACAGCCAAGAGCTCGCTACAAATCTGCAATTGACCCAACAGGTTTTCAGGAATTTATTTGTTTTATTTTTATTAAATTTTCAGTTGATTGTGTTCGTAAACTCTGTATGAGTATGCGTCGAAATGCTAAAGATGAAAGAGTGCTTTTTCATTTTAATGGACATGGAGTTCCAAAACCTTCAGAGGCTGGAGAAATATGGGTATTTGACAAAAATATTACTCAGGTTTAGTCTTTTTAATATTTTCAAACAATTTGGAAATAATTACACATACATTTAATGTTTTTCTATAATTTTAATCATAGAAAATCGACTTAATTATTTTTTAAGTATATTCCTCTGTCTCTATACGATCTTCAATCTTGGATGGGTGTTCCATCTGTTTATTTATGGGATTGTAATTCGGCTGGTACAATAGTTAGAATGTTTATGCAGTTTGCCGATGACCATTCAATTCGGTTTGTTTTAAATTATTTTAAATTTCTTTAGCTAAAAAATGTATATTTTTAAAAATTATACTTTCAATATTTTCGTTTTCAATATTTATTATAAATAGAGAAATAATTTTTGTTAAACGATAAATTTTTTGGTACTTGTGAAGAACGGGGTGTTTTCCTGCGGACTTTTTTTTGCGGACAACCTATTATATTTGAATTTTTCCCAAGGCTATACATTGACTTTATTCACACAAATAAGAATCATGATTGACAATTTGTGAAATTAAATGAAAAAAACAATCGGGCCCTTTAAAACGCTGTCTCCAAACAAATTCATTAATGTAGCTTTCAATTGTTGTTTCTGCGGTTCCAAATTCAGCTTTATGTCGTCGTTTCAGTTTCTGCCAAAGTTTCCTGACGCATTTGTCTCCCACAATCACATGTTCGACGTTGATGAAGCAGCTTAAGGTCTACTAACCATTGTTGAAACTCTTCTTCTGATAAGCTAATTTTATTGTATAATTGTAAAAAAGTAAAATTTTTAAGAGTTTGAATCATTTTATTGAACAATTGATTAATAAAAATTTAAATGGCAAGGTCAGAAACATTTACACCTATTTGTTAATCCATATACACCCTTATTTGCCTTAGGAAAAATTCAAACATAATAGGTTGTCCGCAAAAAAAGTCCGCAGGAAAACACCCCGTTCTTCAAAAGTGCCAATTTTTTGAATATTTAAAATAACAAATTATTTTTATATGGATGGAAGATTATCAAGCAATGAGGGATAGAGATCGTTTGGCTCAACAGCAACAACATTACAATTCACCAGGCCCTTCGAATGAAGTATTTAATGATTCAAATAATTTTTGTGGAAGTAATGGAAATGATGTCGCTTCGAGTGGAGCTTCAACGAGCAGTCATTCAGTTCAGACCTTCAAGGTACTTTACTATTAATTGTTTTAACTTTATAACAAATTTTTTAGAGGAAAATAATTTTTACACTCTTTTTTAGAATTGTATTCAATTGGGTGCTTGTTCTGTTGGCGAAACACTTCCTTTCCATTGTCCTGATCTACCAGCAGATTTATTTACCTGTTGTTTAATCACTCCAATCCAGACTTCACTTCTCTGTCATATGCTCAAGTTAGGTGTTAAGACACGTTTTCCTCAAAATATAATTGATGATATTCCTGGTGTTTTAACTGATAGAAGAACACTTCTTGGTGAGCTTAATTGGATATTTACTGCAATAACTGATACAATTGCCTGGAGTTGTTTGAGTATGGATACATTTCAAAAGCTTTTTAGACAGGTTTTTATTCTTTTAGTTACTTATATTTAAATTTAAATCAGGATTTACTTATTGCTTCATTATTTCGAAGCTTTTTACTTGCTCAAAGGATAATGTTAGAGAATGGTTGTCATGTAGTCTCCACGCCAGAACTTCCATCAGTTCATGCACATCCTCTATGGGAATATTGGGATTATGTTTTAGATTTATGTGTTGCAAATATGTACAATTTATTACAACCAAAAGCAAATATTGTCCATTTCACTAGGACTGATTGCTATGTTGGAACTCCTTCACTTCGACATAATTGTAGATATTTTATCTATTTTAATGCTTTAAAAATTTTTTAGTGCTTATTGAACTTTCTCTAAATGCCTTAACTGAATCTGAATATGCTTACAGTTGGTTTTTCATCGAACAATTGCAGGCCTTTGAGGTTTGGTTAAAATTCTCTGTTGACAAACAAGAACCGCCTCAACAACTTCCCGTTGTCCTACAGGTTCTACTCAGTCAGGTTTTTAAATCTAACTATTTCAACATTATTTTAAAAATTAAGATTCATCGTGTGCGAGCTCTCGAACTTTTAGCTCGGTTTGTAGATCTTGGACCTTGGGCTGTTGTTTCTGCTCTTACTGTCGGAATTTTTCCTTATGTTCTTAAACTTTTGCAGTGTGGCACTCGTGAATTACGTCCAGCGCTTACTTTTATTTGGGCAAAAATTTTAGCAATTGATCCTATTTGTCAACATGATCTTGTCAAGGACAATGGGTATTTTTATAGGTCTTTAAGAATTATTTTTATATTTTAGATATCATTATTTTCTTCAAGTACTTAATGATCAAACAATGTCACCTCGAATGAAGATTGTTTCTGCTTTTGTGATGGCCACAGTGATTTGCAATAACTATAGGCAATTTTCATAATATTATTATCATTATATCTTTTAGGCCTGCTCAAGAGAAATTAGTGCAAAGTGACTATGTCAGCCTTTGTATTGAATTACTTTCAAATCAACAAGTTGCTCAATGTAGAATGCTTTGCTTATGGCTACTTATTGGACTAGGTCGTCTCTGGTCAGAATGTGACAAAGCTAGATGGCAAGCCATTCGAAATGTTGCTTATGATAAGGTTTTTTTTTAGTTTTTATAAATAGAACTCCCCTTTTAAATTTAATTTTTAATTTATTTTAAATTTAATTTAGGCTATTGATTTTCTAAACGATGAAGTTCCAGAAGTTCGTGCAGTTGCTGTTTATGCTCTCGGTTGTTTTGTTCATAACACTTCAAGAAATAATGAGCATGCAACAGCGGTTTTTCAGAATACTTTGAAAGATATAATAATTTAATTTATAGGTTGAAAACGAAGTATGCGATAAACTTTGTGAAAAATGTATTTATGATGGTTCAATAATAGTACGTTCTGAATTGGCATCGGCAATCCAATGGTTTGTCATCGATTTTCAATCTCGTTTTGCTGCAATTTGTATCGAATTAGATAGAAATCTTGAAAATCATGAAAGTGAAATTACAACAATTAGTGGCTCAAAAATTCGTATTGGTAATGGAACTGTCCATGCAGGAATGGGAGCACAACTGGTATTTTATCACTTATTTTTAGAAAACTATTGAATGAGATGTTTGACTCTTATTTTTGCTTTGTTTATTTTAAATTTAATTTTTCTATATAGCACCATGACTTAGCTTCTGTTGATTTTTCTGGAAAGAAGCAAAGTATCCCCAATAACATTCCCGATAGCAATTTGCCAAAAAGAAGTATGAGTAGTGTTTATTCAATTATTCCTCGATCAGCATCTCTTATTTGTATGTCCTTTATTAAAGTTAATTTTATTTTCATAATATTTAGATAATGTTGCTCGTCAAAGTTCTGCTACAAGTCGTAAATCTAGCATTTTACATCGGTCTGATTGCCCAACGTCGTCTAGTCTTTATATTGATTCTCAGAGTGATTTCAAGTATTTACATATTTTAATACTTTTCATACTTTCTAAAAGATATCGAATCCTCTCTCATATTCGGACGCTTGAAGCTAAGGCATTTATTGGCCCATTTGAACGAATTTGGCTTTGTGTTTTACGTTTGGGTCTTGATCCATTCGAAGATGTCAGTAAAATGGGAGAACGAATAATTACCTACATTTTTGACCTTTCTTTTAAAATAAAAGAAGCTCGTTCTAAAGCTCTGGAAGTTAAGCACCAAAAAGTTAAAAAACAACACATTTCTACTTCTCTTGGAGAAGGAAGAAATGTTGCAGGAAGAAGACATAGTGCACATTCTAAATCAATTAGTGATGTTGGCTATGATGTTGAAAGTAATGAATACATCAATAATGATAATCTCCATTCTAACCCATCAGTATATTTTTATTTAGATATTTAATTTCTTTAATATGATTGCTAAATTTTTTACCCTAATTTTTTAGGTTAAATTCCTAGTCGGCTCTCCTTCAGCTCAACAATCCTTAGCAAACCCTTCAACTAGTTCAAACTATGATATTGTCCTAAATATTGACACCGGTAATACCACTATCAAGGAAGAAGAAAACGGGAGTGAAATATCACCAGAACTAGCCCCTACTAGTAATAATAGCAGTGCTTTAACATCAAATTCTGTAACTGACTTTGAAAGGCGACAATCATCTAATAATAAACAAGAATTACTTTCTCCGCCATCGACAATACTTCGACAATCTCCTCAAACTATGGATAATGCAAAACGGCGTTTACTTATGGATCCTTTTATTCATCACAGTCTATACACACCAAAGAGGAGTGTAAGTTATTTAACCTTATATAGGAAAAGTTGATTACGTTTTTTAAAATCTTCCTGATGTAATTAAGCGATGGAATTAATTAAATTATTTTAGATATTCGGAACAAAGTCAGGCGCGTATTCTCAAGTCAACAATGATATAAGCGATTCATTACTTGCCGAACAAGCATCAACAATTGCTACAGAAGGCCTTGTAAGGACTTCATTTGTTGATTGGTGTGCCAAAACCTGGACAGGTTAATTCGTATCTTTTTTATAATAAATTTATATTAAGAACCACTCTATGGAACAATTTATGATGATGCCTCAACTTCAACTCGTAATTCACTTGTTAATAGTGAAATGCCTTTTACTGTGGAACAACCAACTGATTGGGCAATACATGTACACGATGGGATTTGGCAAAAATCAAAGAAAGAAATAGAGCTTATAAAAGATAAAAAGACTCGTTGTGAACTCCAATGCATGAAGTTAAAGTTTGAACAACCAGCAACAAGTTTAGCTTGGAGTCTTTTGAGGCCTTATGTCTATATTAGTGATGGAAGCAAAGTTCGTATTTACAGGTTTTTAAATAAAAATTTATTTGTATTTTTCTTTGAAAGTTATCCTACTGGTGATACCTCACTTCTTCAGCAAGCATCTACTCAACAACAACCAATACCACCTCCACCTAGTAAACTCTGTAGTGAATGGCAAGTAGATTGTGAAAAATTTTTGTTAGACTCGGTTACTGATTTGATGGTTGTTAATGGTTTAACTCATGAATTATTGATGACTGGTTCACGAAATGGATTGTTGAAGGTTTTTTTTAACATTACTTTTTGTTAACTTTGATATTTGCCTTATTTCTTTGTAACACTGTTTTCAAAGATTTGGAAAAAATAAAATTAGAATTTTAATATTATTTAATTTTAAGATATGGGATCCACAGTTTTGTGAACATTCTTACTCTCTTAAAGGACAAACAAAGCTAATTACTGCGACATATTTGCTTAACGACATGCCCAGATTAGGAAAAGGAAATCGAACACTTTATCAGTATGTTATGATTATTTGAACTAGAAATAAATTTATTTTAATAGCTGGGATCAAGATAAAGGTCGTCTTATTTGCTCTGGAAATGTAAGAACTTGTCGAATTTGGGATGCATGGGCAGAAAAGGGTATTTTTGATGTTTCTTTACGTCATGGAAAAGGAAATGTTGTAAATATTGCTTCAGATTTGAGTTGTGATCTTGTTGGTTGTGGTTTGTTTTTATTTTCTAATTGAAATTTGATAGATCAAATTATGACAAAAATGTTTTTTGATTTTATTTGATCTATTATGCATATTATAAAATTATAAAGCCTTAATTAACAGAAAACCTCTCCTTTTGTTTATTTATTATTTTTTCAAATTTTCAAATAATTCCAGCCATAGCTCAGTTGGTAGAGCGTGGGACTGTAGTTGTTTAGCGGTGATCCTACTGTCGCTGGTTCGAATCCGGCTGGCTGGATTTTTTTTTTGTTTATTTTTTTGTTAGAAATATTTTTATATACATATATTCTTTTTATTAACTATTTTTTAAATCAAATTTTAGGCTTTTCTGACGGAACTTTAGCAGTATTTGATACTCGGCTTCCTTCTAATGAATGCGAAATTATGCGATTAAGAGATTCTAATGCTCCTGTTGTTGGAATGGGAATACTTAGGGAACGTCAACGACTTTTAGTTGGAACAAGAGATGGATTTATACGTTTATGGGAGCCTAGGATGTTTCAGGTTTTTTCTTATTTTTAATCTATTTTTTAATCCATGTTTAAGGAGCCAGTTTCTGAATTTAACGTTGTCACTGATGTTTTTCAAAATAACTCTTTATTAAATGATAATTCTCGATTACTTCATCAAATGGAAGTACAAAGAAATGCTCAGGTATTTATTCAGTATTAAAAAATTCCTATTAAAAAAATTTTTATTGACTTTTATTTTTACATTTAATAAAATAATATGTGAGGAATGATATGTCCAGCTATAGCTCAGTTGGTAGAGCGTGGGACTGTAGTTGTTTAACGGTTATCCTACTGTCGCTGGTTCGAATCCGGCTAGCTGGAGTTTTTTTAATTTTTATTTGAAAGTTGTCTATTGTTAACTAATTATTTATTTAATAATATTTTATTAAAATTTTATTTTTTAACTTATGTATATGTTTGTTTAGTTAGTAGCTTGTGCAATGGATGACTCTTCTGTTTATCTTTTTGATATTGCTGGTCGTGGTGGTATTCTATCAAAAATTCGCTATCCATCATCCTCAAGTGGAGGTGCTAGTTCTTATTTTCATTCGCCTTCTTTAGCAATTGGTGGCCTTTCTTCATTATTTCTAAGACATACAAGGAGGAGAAGTAGCAGTGGTGGAAGCAGTGTTGATGGCTCAACGTTTTTAATTTTATTAAATAATTTATTATATTTTATATTTAATTTAAAGATCTCAAAATCCAATAAATATGCTCTCCCCTGGCCGTTCGTCTACAAATAATAATAAATTATCGCAAAATCAACAAACACAACTTCCTTCAGCAATGCGTTTTCACCAATATCGTGTTCTTCTTGGTGTTGCTACATTTGAGGGACAATTTAGAGCATTCGCAATGCCAAATGTTGATTCATCGAGTAAATAAACAATACCTTTTTCTACATATTTATATGGTACAATGTGCCTTGTATATACATTTTTGGTGTCCTTTTTTTTTTAACTGTCTCCCTATTATATACTGCCCAAAATATGTAAGAGAATTAATTATGTTTTAAAGAATTCGAAAAAGTTCCTGATTTCTATAATTTTCATATCTCAAAAGATTTCTATATGTATCATTTTTTAAATTAAGAAATTTTCTTTTTTCGGGATTTTTTCATTTTCTTATTCTAAAAATCTCCAAACATTGTTTCTAGAGATTTGAAATTTCTGGTGTATTAAGGCCCTATTTTTGGTATAAATTTGTTAAAATTTCAAGTTTCAATATTTCTGAAATACCCTGAAAAACAACAAAAATATAAATAATAAATTTAGGAAAAAAGCTATTTCTGATCTCTTCTTTGTACACTTTAAATTAAATACATATGTACATATTTAATTTTCTAATTTTTTATCAAATCTCGACAAAAAAAAATTTTTTTTCTTTGAGCCTTCTTACAACAACAAATTATTCGTATTTTAAATATTATAAACTCATGACTCGTTTATTTTTACTTAATAAAAAATATGATCATTATTAAGTATTTTATATTTAATTATTAAATTAAAGCCATCAAATTATTCGGTGAATTTACTCTCTTTTTTATTTTTTCAATTATCAGAATTCTTTTTTTTTTGTTAGCCAAAACTTTAAAAGATATATATATAATTATTTACTACTACATACGTTGTTTTCTTTATTTAAAAAAAATTTTGTTATGCGCAATTTCTTTTATTTTTAGTTATTTTTTACCTCCTTTTTTTAATAAATTATTAATGTAAAAATATGAAAATTATTTGGAGATGATTTTTCCGAATTAAAAACATTAATAATTTAGAATTTAACCTTACAATTAGATTCATAGTGAAAATGTCTTTGTTAAAGTTTCAACAATAAATAGATTTGAAAATATCAAACAACTAACAATTAATTTAAGCTTCACTTTAATTTTTATGTTTTTGATATCTTCTTCAATTAAATAAATTCTCTTCCCTCTTAATATTTTAAAATATGTTGTCTTATTTTTAATTTTTTAGATTTCTGACTTTTTTTTTTTCTATACATATTGAAAAACATTTTGACATGAAAATTTATCATAAATTTTTTATTTGCTTTTGTCACTTTTATTTATCACCTCTTGATTAATTTGTTTTTTACTGCGAACGAAAAATTATTTTTATTATTCGTATTAATGTGAAAATTATTTATATAATTTTTTTATTTTTCTTTGTGCCGGTGCTACATAAAAATCGCTAGTAACTCGTGAATGTCGCTGATGTCTTGACGTCTTGCGGCAAACTCTAGTTATCTGTCTAGATAAACTAACAAAATTGTTTTCGTCTAGTTAAAGGACGAAATTCTAATTTTATGTAGGAAAACCGGCGTTTCTCGCAAGACGGCAAGACACAAAATGTTTCATCAAAACGCTAGCTATGTTAGGTAGCCATTGAAGAAATTAATCTGATTAACCGAAGATATGTAATAATTTTAATAATTTAATTCCAACATCAAGTCCTTAATATTTTTTTAAAATTGTTTCATTTATTGTTAGTTTTTTTTGTAAAGAGGACTTAAATAGTTTTTGGAAAATTAAAATTGTATTTTACATTCTTTTATTTAAAAAAATTGAATTTTCAAAAATTATTTTTATGCTTCAGTATTACAAGTGCAAAATTGGTCTAGTGCTCGAAGTCTGCTGGTTAAACTAAAAGAATTGTATTTTTAATTTTTATAATTATTTAATTCATTCAAATTTTTAGAAAATGTTTGGTCATCAAACCCTTCGTTTAATATTTTGTTTAAAGTGTCAGAAAAAGAGGTTACTTTTAATATTAAAGAATTATAAAATATAGAAGATTTTTAAAGAATATTTTCTTCTATTTCGACGACAAGATCCTTACAATATTCATCATTATCGACAGAATCAACCTTTACTGACAGAAAAACAATTGACGAGAATAATAGTGTTTATACTCCAACTGTTGGGAAAGGCCTTAGAGTAGCAATTATTGGATGTTCTAATGTTGGGAAATCTGCACTGACAGTTTGGAAATTTTTTAATTCTTATTTTTAATGACTATTATATAAATAAAATATTTTAAGAGATTCTTTCCTGTAATATTTTACTTTTTTTAGAATGCTCTAATACGTGCTCCTATTTGTGCTGTTAGTAAATTAGTTGACACAACTAGAGCGGTTTGATATTTAATAAAATTACTTTAAGTATTCTTAATGACAGAACACAACAACTTCATTAACAGAAGAACAATGTCAATTAGTTATTGTAGATAGTCCTGGTTTGTTTAAAAAATATTTAGTTTGGGCCCTTAAGGGTGTTGCGGAGACTGGGTCATTTCTGAGTTTTCTTTTACCCATGGCAGGTGGAATTTTTGTAGATTCTTGGTTTTTCCTGTTTTTAGTCCCTAAACCTTTAGAAAATATTTATTTTTGAGGATTTTGCGTATATGCTGAAGAAAATAATTTTATTAGAAAAAATTCAATTAAAAAAGGTTTGGTCAGTTTGAGTCACGCAAAAGACGTAATTGGTACTCATTCAGAAGATAGAATTTTAACACATCCAGAAAAGGCAATTGAATGTGCAGAACAAATTATTGTTGTTCATGTAGTTTTTTAAACCTAAAAATTAAAAATATATTTAAAGGATTCAACTTCTAAAGGGGAATATTTACAACATCGTATTTTGTACATTCTTCATCGTTATATGCATATTCCTGCTTGTTTAGTTATTAATAAAGTTGATTTAATTGAAAGCCGTGCAGATTTGCTTAAATTAACTGAACTTTTAACTGATGGAACTGTTGGGGGAGAAAAAAATTCAAAAAAATCTGTGAATTTATTTTTTATTTAATTAAGCTTATTTTAATAAAGATATTCTATTTTTTTAAATAAAATTGGAATAAATTTAATTTTCTTGAAAATAATTATTTTTCCTTTTTTTTTAGATTGGCCTAGGTATTATTGGTTCTATTATTTCAAAAGCTAACAATTCGAATGATAAAAATAAAGAATTGTCTGACAATAACGAATTTCTTCATCTTCATCCTCTTACAACGAAAGAACGTGATGAGAAGTGGTATTCTCTTTACAACAAAATATTATCTAAACCTTTACATAAAGCAAGGTAATTATTTTATATTTTTATTTAAATTTGGTACTTGCGGTTTATATTAAATTTTGGGAGCTTTTTGAACCACCCAGGAAATAATTTTAGGGTCTAACCGATATTAGAGGTTAGACTGATTTTTTGGAAAAAATTTAATAATTTTATAGTTGGTCAGATACACGTAAATTATTTAAAGAACAAAATGGATGGCCACATTTTAAAGCTGTTTTCTTTACCAGTGCTAAAACAAATGAGGGAATAGATACACTTCGTACATATTTAAGAGAAAATTCTATTGATAAAAAATGGAGTTTTTCACCTAAAACAGTTAGTAAAAAGGTTAGTTTTTTTAAATAATTTTTTTTTTCTAATTTCTTTTAAAAAAAGAATTCTCGTTTAATTTGTGCAGAACATGTACGTTCAGCTTTATTAGAAAATTGTCCTCCACATATTGCCTATAAACTTCGTGTTGCTGTTACCGAATGGGAATTTGACGAACAACTTCCCATTAATGAACAAATACTTAAAGTAGCTGTTAATGTATTTTGTAAGTCTTTTTTTTTTTAAAAGAAAATCTCCTATGGAAATTCTTCAAATAAAATAAATGGAAAATTCTTTTAAATAATCAAAATAATGTTTATTTTTTAATTTTAAGGCGAAAATGAACGAGAAGCTCGTCAAGTTTGGTACAAACTGGAGGAAATTGAAAGTACAATATGTCAACAATTACAACAATTATATTGCCAAAATGCTATTTTTCGCCTGTTTATTAGAGTAAAAGATAAAGGAGGAATATATCAACCAAATGAAAAAGCTGAAGAACAAAAAAGGTTATTAAAGCAGAAAAAAGAATTAAAGAAGGAAATTAATTATTAAGAAGAATTATTTTATAAATTAATTTTCAACATCCTTTTTACAACTGAAAGTGTTTTGATTTATAGAAAAAATTTTATTTATAAAAGAAATAATTAAGAACGAGGCATAATTAACAAGAATATAGAATTAGATTACTTAAAACAATAATTAAGAAACCCTGAAACAAATAAATAAAAAGGTAATTTTCCGTTATGCCCATAAAGAAAACATTTAATTACTTGCGGACAAAATTTGCGGATTTATGTGCACATACGGAAAAATACAAAAATTAAAACCAACAGAGTTCAAAACTTTTAAAAATATTTTTTAATTTTTAAAATTTTAAGCCTAGTTGGGAAAAGGCAAAAAATAAAAATACCAAACCTTACAATTAGACATATTTTTAAACCTTTTTTCGAAAGTAGTTAAAGTTCACTTTTCTTTTTTGTTTCTTCCTTTTCATTTTTATCCTGAGCATCCAAATCCTCCAATTCAACATCAGAAAGGTCAATTTCTTCCTCAGCATCAGCACCAGGTAATTCTCCATCTTTCCCATCCCAAGGCTCAACTGTTTCAACATCAGCATTTTTACCTCCGGGTACTGAAGATGTCTTTCCCTTTCCATAGGAGAGATCGCGTAGAAATTCTGATATTCCTGATTTTCCGAATGATCCTTTAAAGATGGCTGCATTATTTAAAAAATCGTAAAAATAAACCAGTTAAAGTGCTGTATTTAAGCTTCCTCGAATTCAAGGCCACCATTGCAGGATAACCAAAACCACCAATTCCAAAAGATTGTTCAATTCCTGGTTGTTGACCTGCCTCCGTCCAGAGCCAACCCCAATGGCTTTTCTTAAATTTCTCTGCCATTTCACGTAAAAGTGATAAGTAACCATTTCGGCAATCTGATTGACAATCCAATATATGGGGAAGAAATGTGATTATACAACTAAAATTAAATAAATTTAAAAAAAAATAATAAAACTAACAGTTGCATATCTTGACAAGCAGCCTCAAATACTCCAGAATTGACAACTTGTTTCAATTCAGGTGGGGGCAAATGTTCAGCAAGACGAGCATTTGACCACTGAACAATATCACTTCTAAAAAATACAAAAAAATACTAAAATAATTTAAAAAGGAATTTTAACGTTGTTCGACCGCCATCATAATCAATAGAATCGCCAAAGGATTTCTCTCCAGCAGGGAAGAATTTAATTGTGGGAAAGCCACGAACATCAAAACGACCAGCGATTAATGTGTGAATAGTAGCATCAAGAGCACCCATCTTTAAAATTAAAAAAAGCAATAAATTTAACTAAAGACAAAAGGTAGTTAAATAAATTAATAAATACATAAAATTAATTTAAAAAACCTTCATTTTCCCCTTTAGTTCAGAAGCAGCAGCTTTCCAATGAGGTTCCAAATTCTGTGTAAAACAAAAATTTTTATTTGAAAGAGAAAACAAAATAACCTAAAAATTCCTAAAGTTTTCCTTTTTGCGGAAAAAATCCGAAATCCGCAAGATATGCGAGGAAAAGGAAACATTATAACCTACGAGTTTGCCAGTAAAAAAGTACACTCTTCCTTAAGAAATAAAGAAACCTTGCAATGTCCACACCAAGGCGCAAAAAATTCTACCATCCAAGGATCCTTACTTTTTATTACAAGTTCCTTAAGATATAAATGTTTAAAATATTTTCTCATTGTCAAAGACCTCAAAGTTTGCATCAGTTAATTCAATAACTGATTTAGAAGGACTACCACTTTTTGATGATTTTTGATTATAATAGCTACCACCGCCAGAAAGACGTACAGAAAGAACACGTTTGATTTCGGCAATAGAAGCATCGGTAATTGCCTGAGCAGTCCTTTGACCATTATAATCACTTGGGCGCTAGAATTAAAAGAATAAAGGCTTATAAAATCGAAATCAAAATAACCTGTTTATTTTCTCCAAATATTTTGATGGTCGGAAAGCCTTGAACATTATATGGAGCGCCAAGAGATTGATGCTAAAATACCGTATTTATTCGATTAATTACCCTCCCTTCATTAGTTACCCTCCCTCGATTAATTACCCCACCCAGAGAAGAGTTGAAACAACCCAGAGTAATTAATCGAATAAATACGGTAATTAAAATTTTAATTAAAGAAATAATATAAATTTCCTAATTTAATGAAAAAATAACAATAAATTTTTACAAAAATCTTATGATATACTGATATATATTTAACCTGTGTCATATCTACAGCACCAACTTTAACTATTCCTTTTAATGCTTTGGCCACTTTTTTGTATTCGGGTTCAAGCCTCTACAAATGTAGAAATAAATATAGAAGGAAAATAAATATTGAAATAACCTGACAATGCCCACACCAAGGCGCAAAAAATTCAACAATCCAAATCTAAATTAATTATTTTCAGAAATATTTTTTTGTTAAAAACCGCATCATCATCCAGAACAAGTTTATGAAAATTACCGGCTGTTAATTCTACAACCTCATCTGCACTGTTGTAATCAGCAAGAGATTTGCTGATAAATAGGAAGGAAAACAATATAAAAATATTCATTTCTATAATATTAAAAATAAAAGTTTTAAAACAGTTTAGAAAATTTACAAATATGTCACTAAATTTAAAAACAAAAAGCTAAATTTAAAACGAATAAAATAAAAATATTTAGATAAATGTCGTGTTAAAGAATGATTGGTCGAGAGAAATCCAAAAATAGTCAGACAGACAGAATAACAACGGAAGATCTAAAGATAAAAGAACCATTTGATATAATACCCTCAGACAAAAGATCCGAGCTTAGACCTCTCTACTTAAATCCTTAGCTAATTTCTTCTTTTAATTTCCTTCCACTATGTTGGAATATTGATTTTCTATTTATTTTGTGCCAAAAAATTTTAAGTTATTGTTTTCACAAAAAATATGAGTAACAATCAACAAAACCAAAATATCCAAATATTTCCAAATTATGCACCAACATTTATTACTTCATTAATTCCAAAAGGTTCCTCATTTCCCTCAACCCCTCGTACCCCATCCACTGGAACTTCTAGTAGTACAAATAATTGTTCTGTTTCAACTCCAACCACCAGTACTAATTATTACTATACTGCATTAGTTTCTCCAATACACCAACGTTTTATTGGTAATTTTTAGTTTTTTTAATACATTATTTTGTTTGACATTTTTGTTTTTTTTTTGTTTTATTTGTGTTGCTATGCTGCTGGTGGTTGGTTGTTATTCTTGATTTATTCTTATTTAAATATATGTATTTCCTTTTAATTTATGTTTTTATTTGTTTATTATCTTTTTTCTTGCAGTTTAACATTTAAGGTTTATCGCTTTTAAAATTTTCCCGTATTTTTGGCTGTTAAAATAATCTAATTTTTTTTTTTAAATTTATAATTCAATAATTAATTTTTAAAGATTTTGAAAAGAGAGTAAAAGGTTGGCGATTATTTCGACATATTTCATCATCTAAAAGAGGTAATCATCGGTCCACCTCCTACGATCCTTCTGTGAAAACATTAAAAAAGGCAAAAGGAATTAATTCAGATAGGAAGAACCTTTTCTTATTTGAGGAAGAAAATTCTGGAAGTTTTACTTGCCCTGTATCAAGAAAACATCTCTATAGTAAGTCTTTTATTTTTATTTAAATAATTTTAATTTAAAAGTGAATCTATATGGTCCAACACGTCCACGTCCAACATTAGATGCTGTCTCAAATTCTAGTGATAAAAGTCTTAGTCATGATGAGGTCTTTATTTAGTTTTTTAAATTATTTAAAAAATATAGGTTGAAAATCGTTTTAAAATTATTCAACAAAATTCTGGTATTTTGACATTTAGTTTGGGAAAAACATTTACTGGAGTTAAATATTCAGATTTGGAACGTCATGGACAGGTTTTTAATTTTTAAGCAAAGATAAAGTCTAATGTTTCTTTTTACGTTTAGAATTCTCTTGGAGAGGGTGCCGGTGGAAGTGTTAGTAAATATAAATTTAAAGGAAGATCGATTGCTGTTAAGGTTTGTAAAAATTTTACAAGAAATATTTGTTAATCTTTTGTCTGTGATTCCTAGGGTTTTGAGGTTAAATTGTACCTCTTTCTTGTCTTCTACTTTCTAAACTTTTATTTAAAAATTTCTTTTTTCTAATTTTTTATTTTTTAAAAATATTTAGCATATGAAAAGAACTGATGCTCTTGATGAATCGAAGAGAATATTTATGGATTTGGAAGTTATTTCTAAATGTGGTGATTGCCCTTATATCGTCGAATATTTTGGATATATTATAACTTTGGTATTTATTTTTAATTAATTATAGAATAATTGTGGAAATTATTATTTAATTTTCTAAAGGATTATGTATATATTTGTATGGACCTTTTGTCTACTTGCCTTGATAAACTTTTAACAGAACGGCAAAAAACTCGTCCAGCTGACCAAGTTGGTCTTCCTGAAGAAATTGTTTCTCAAGTCGCTTTGAATGTTGTTTGTGCTCTTGATTATTTAAAAGAAAAACATGTAAGTCAAATATTTTTCGTTAAAATTTAAATTTTTTGTTGCTTATTTTAATATTCATTAATGAAGAATTTATTATTATTCTTAAAATTTTTTCTTTTTTTTTCAGAAAATAATGCATCGGGATGTTAAACCTTCCAATATTTTGATGGATTATCATGGAAATTTTAAACTCTGTGATTTTGGAATTTCTGGAAAATTAATTGAATCTAAAGGTTGAATTTGTCTCTTTTATACATTTTAATTATTTAATTTAGCTGCTACAAAAATTGGTTGTACTGGATATATGGCACCAGAAAGGTTAATTTCTGATTCTCCTAATTATGACGTTCGTGCTGATGTTTGGTAAGAAAAATAATATTTTAATTTTTCACTTTTCTTTTTAAATAAAAAGGTCTCTTGGAATTACTCTTGTTGAATTGGTTACGGGAAAATTTCCATATCAACATAGGGAAACTATTCCTCTTATGCTAGAAATAAAGAATAGAGACTCTCCTTCTTTGACTCCTGAACAAGATGGATTTTCGTCTGAATTTTGTGCTTTTATTGCTGATTGTCTTCAAAAGGATATGGAAACAAGACCAAAATATCGTGAATTATTGGTAAGAATTTAATTAATTATTTTTAAATTATTTAATTAAGGAACGTCCTTTACTTCAAAAGATAGCTATAATAAAACCTGACGTTGAACTTTGGGTCTCCGATCCAATGGAATACGCTAAACGTTATGGTAGAAATTAAATTAGGTATAAAAACTTAATTTTATTAAATTTTTATTAGAACTTTTTTTGTAAAAATTAAATATTAACTATTTTTTATTTTTAGGCTTAATTTTAAAAAAATCATTTTTAAAATTATATAATGATTTTTAACCTATCTTTTGTATATATAACTTTTTATTAACCTAGAATATTTAAATATTTTTTCATAAAATTGTTTTTATTTATTTGAATTAATGTATAAAGAATTATTTATTTTTTTAGTTTAATTTTATTTAATAGAAATGTGATAGTTTTTATATTAAAAAAAATAAAGAGAGAGGAAGGAGGATTTGTTTATAATGTATAAAGTTCTCAAAAACAATTAGATTAATTATAAATAAATATTTAGAAAATAAAAAAATATTTCAATCATAAATATTTTGAAAATAAATTAAATTAAACCTTTTTTTTTGAGAATTTATTCAATTTATAAAAATATTTTTTTTTACTAATAAATTATTAAAAAATATTAAGAAAAATGAAAAATGCTTGGAAAAGTTTATTTATTAGAATATTAAATTATATTTATTTTTATACCGTCATTTTTAATTGTTTATTAATAAATAAAAATACAGGAGAAGAAATAAATGAATTAATAAATAAAGACGAAACAAGGTAAAATATTTAAATTATAGCAAAAATTTAATTATTTTTAAATTTAAGGCCTCGAATTCTTTTTGCTGATGGAAATATGTTATTTATAGCAGGCTCAGGGAAAAATATTTCTTTTCATGTAGCATCTGGTTCTTCAATTCAATTTGGAAATACAAATATTTTGGATTTGCCTAATTCTGTATTAATTTAAAAAAATTAATTTAAATAGAATAATTAATTTAAAAAATAATTTTAATTTAAAAAATTAATTTTAGACAGAAGTTGGTCTAATAAAAAATTTACTTTCGGATACAAAGGAAAAAATGCTTGGATTTGAGACAACATTAAAAATATCAGCATTAGAGTTTTTAATTAATATTAACATAATTATTTTTTTATTTATTAGATGGGAAAATAAAATAAATGATTTATTACAGAAGGTTTTTAAATAATAAAAATAATTATATTTTTTATTATTAAAGAATTTAATATTAAACAAAAAAATATCGGGATATGCAAATGATACTTACCAAAGGGCTAAGACTAACAGACAGGCTCGTTTACTTATTTTAAAGCTTACAAAGCAAATTGAACGTCTTTTTAAATTAATGTCTACTGATGAATGTTTAATATTGGGTACTGATACATGTAAAAATGGGGGTAATATTTAATATAATTAATAAATACTTTAAAAAATAATTTTTATTTTTAGGGACATGTATTGATGGATTTGGAAAATTTCAATGTCTTTGCCCCTCACATTTTCAAGTAAAAATTTTGATTTAATAAGAAAATAAATAAATAAAATATTATTTATTTTTAATAGGGAAAGAATTGTGAATTAAGAATTGATGAATGCGCTTTGTATAGTGGAACTTCAATTGGGTGCCAAAACAACGCAAAATGCACGAATAATCCGGTTTAATTAATTAATTTGAATCTATAGAAATTTTTAAAGACAACAGCTGGGATTTCCTGTAATTGTACTTCTGGATGGCATGGTCTTCTTTGTGAACATTTAGAAAATGTTTGTGACAGTACTGATAATATTTGTGGTAACCATGGACATTGTATTCAAAGTAGAAGTAGTCAAACTGCTGTAAATTAATTAATTAATTTAATAATTTAATTAATTACAATTAAATAGTTAGCATATAAATGCCTTTGTGAACCAGGTTATAAACAAGGAGGTGATCCAAATAATCCAATCTGTGTGGATGTAGATGAATGTTCTATACATAATCCTTGTTATCCAGGAACTGAGTATTTATTAAATAATTTGTTTTATTAATTTAATTTAAATTTGTAGATGTATAAATATGCCTGGATCTTTTAAATGTGGTACATGTCCAGCTGGATTAATTGGTATAAATTAAACTTAAAATAAAATAAATAATATTTTAGGTAATGGTTTACATTGCTTGGATTTTAATGAATGTGAAAACGACTTAACAAATGATTGTTCTAAACAACCACCAGTTGATTGTATAAATATTCATGGAAGTTATAAGTGTGGTGAATGCCCAACAGGATATATTTCTACAGGAGAAAAACAGGGGCAAATATGCCAGAAAATTGATGTTTGTAATAATCCACCATTATTAAATGGTGGATGTTCTCCAATGGCTAAGTGTGTTAGTGAACCTGAATTTCGTTGTATTTGCCCTGCAGGAATGATTGGGAATGGAATTGGGCCTGATGGTTGTGAAAATCTCAAAATATTAAACGGCACAGATGAAAGTTTATGTGCGGAGAATAATGAAGATAAACGTTGTTTGAATGGAGGAACCTGTCAAGTAAGGATAAAGTGAATAATTTAATTTTTTTAAGGCAATTTCTCCATCGGATATTCGTTGTTTATGTCCAGAAATGTATTTTGGAGTTCGTTGTGAACATCCAAGCCCTTGTCTTTCAAGACAATTCTGTTCTGGTCATGGACATTGTCAATCTTATCCTTTAGGTTGTCTTTGCTTTAAAGGATTTTATGGCCCACGTTGTCAATTCCAAGAAGACGGTATCTGAAAAAATAAATTAATAACTAATTTAATAAGTAAAGAAGGTTGTGGTTTTCATACCTCAAATGATACTGGGGAATTAATTTATGAAAGAACAGCTCCTAGTCCATTATTCGTTAGATGGACATGTACTTGGCATATACAGATGTTTGACACTAGAAAAGTATTTTTTTAAAAAGAATATACTTTATTAAATAAATAAATATATTTTTTAAATTATTTCTTTAGGTTTTACAAATAAATTTTTTAAATCTCACTGCTCCTCGACTCTTTGAAGTAACATCGAAGGTTTAAAAGAATATATTTTTTAAATTTATTATTTATTTTTTAGGGATGTGAAAATGCATTTGTTACTCTAACTATCTATGATGGCTCTGATCCAATAAAAAGTCCAACCTTAGCTTCTACACAAATTGCAAATATGTGCCATGGAGAAGATTTTGAAGTATTTTTTCTTAAAAATTAATTTAAAAATATAATAATTAAAAAGAATCCATTTAAACATCCACTCTTTACTTCAACAAATAAAGCAGTTATTCGTTTGAGTAGTCGTATTCAAGGAAGAAGTACTTATTTACATTTAAAATGGACAGCTAAAAAGCCAAGTATTAAAACCTTAAATATTTATTGTTTGTTAAATTTAATTAAAATTTTAAAGGATGTGGTGGTCGATTCTCAAATCCAAATGGTGGTCGGATAGACTACTATTACAATAATATTAAGGAAGGAAAGGAAGAAGAATTAGAAGAGAGAGCATGTATTTGGTATAGAGAAATTATTTAAATTTTTTTATATTAAAAACATATACTCTAAAGGTATATTAATGTACCACCTCAATTCCATATTGAATTAAATCTTCAAGTTCTTAGATTACCTAGTGATGAAATTGTTAACTGTTCGGTTAACAGATTAGAGGTTCTTTTTTCTTTTTAAATTATTTCATTAATTTTTTCAGGTTTTTGATAATCAAATGCCATCGAACAGAACACTTTCCCTTCAATTATGTTCTTCTTTATCAGCCAAAGAAGTACCCAATATTATTAGAACATCTGGTCCATTTGCTACTATTTATTTACAAATAAATGAACAACAATTAAACAAAAATTGTAAAGAAATTTTTTCTCTTTAAAATTTTTTATTATTCTAATAATAAAAAGGAGAACATAATTTTTTAAAGACTCTATTTGTATTAATTATTTTTTAAGGCAAATCTCCTTCATTGTGTTCATCTATTGGCTTTTCTATTACTTACAATACAGTTGAATGTAATTATTTTATTATTTGAACATTTTTCCTTTTTTAAGTACCGTCCGGTTGTGGAGGAAAAATACAGACAGAAGAAACTTCATCTTTTCTTCAATCACCCAATTACCCAAATATTTATTTTCCTAATTTGGATTGCCTTTGGGTACTACAAACAAATAATAATAATAATAATAGTCAAAATAATGAATTATTAATTAATGATCCTTATTTAACTGACCAAAAGGTTGAAATTTTATTTGAACATTTTGATGTGCCTACAACTGTTACCCAGGTAATAAATAAAAAAATAAATGATTAATTAATTAAATTTTTTTTAAAGTATTCTAATCCTCTTCTGAGACACATAACAATGAATTCATGTTCTGGGGATTTTCTACAAATTGTAGAAAAAGAATTAATTTACTGTAACCTGAATAAACCTTCATTTACTTTACCTATTATAGCACCCTTAATTTCATTAAAATTTCATTCTGATAATTCAATTGGAGGTTCAGGATTTTCTATACGTTATAGAACAGGTTTTATTTTAATTAAATTTTTTAATTTTTTTTAGTTTGTCAGAAAGATTTTATTTTACCAAATGGGACAATATTTCCCCCTAATTTCCCTGGATCTTCATTAAATCCTTTTAAATGTACATATCGAATTATTGCAAAGCCAAATCAGGTAAAATATTCTTTTTTAATTTAATTAAATTTAAATAAAGGCTATTCGTCTTCGTTTTGATAAAATAGGATTTAGTACAAGTTTTGGCAAATGTTTTCAAAATAATCTTGAAAAAAATCCTCAAATACAGGATTATGTTGAGGTAATTAAATTAAATATATTCTCTTTATTATTTTCTTTTTTTTTTTAAAAAGTTTTCTGGTGGTCATTCATCCAATGAAGTAGCCAATAAACGTTATATCTGTCCTCGTTATCCATTTGTTGCCCCAGGAGGGGAAATTGTTACAAGTGGAATAAAGCCGTTTACTATTACTTATAGTTAATTAATTTAAATAAATTTAATTAAAATTTAATTAAATAGGTACCAGTGGTTCCCCCACAAATAAAGGCTTTCTTTTCTCTTATGAAACATTTGATGTTGGTTGTGGTGGTATTTATACAATTAATAATGAACAAAAACAATTAGTAATAACCAGTCCTAATTATCCAGAACCTTATTTATCGTTTATGTATTGTGTTTATTTTCTTCGTGTTCCAATTGTTTGTTTTTTTCTTTTAAATTATTGCTTTTCAATTTAATTAGGGAAAAGCTTTGCGTCTTAGTTTTGATGTTTTTGATATAGAAAATGTAGCTCATAGAGATGATTGTGATTTTGATAATGTTCGTATTTTTGATACTTATATTGATGACAATGAACATGGGCAATTATTAGGAAAGTTAGTTGAATTAAATAAATAGATATTTAATTAAATTAAAGATTTTGTGGAAAAGCATTACCACCCCCATTAATTTCTACTTCTGGACAAATGGCACTAGTTTTTATTAGTGACCGCTCAGTTAGTGGATCTGGGTTCTCTGCTAAATTTCAACCAATTGATTTAACTTCACATTGTGATAGAACATTTACAGCGAATTTTGGGGAATTTATTTTTGATTTTAGAGATTTTGAACTTAATGAACATTGTGATTATAAAATACAAGTAAATATTTAATTAATTTTATTTAATTAATTTTCAACAGATTACCTCAAATAAACGTATTTTACTTACAATTTTAAACATTTCTTCTCCTTGTGATTATGGTACTTTAATGGTTAGAAATGGACCTTCAGAACAATCTCCTGGTTTTTCCGGACTTTTTGGAGATTCTGAGATATGCAGTAAAAATTAATTTTAATTTAAAAATAAATATTCATAAAAGATGAGAATCCAGTTAAACAATTAATCTCTCAAGGAAATCGCCTTTTCCTTCGTTTTCGTTCAATAATGAATAAGCAAGTACTTTTTGCTTTACGTTATGAACAATATGAAGGAGGTAAAAAATAAATTGTTCTTCCCCTCACTCTTTCTTTAGGTTGTGGTGGTCATATTGCTGGATTTACTGGAGCTATTTCTTCTCCACAGTATCCTCATAAAGATTCTCATTCTTTACGGTGTGAATGGTTATTGGCTGTGGCACCAGGAAATAAAGTTTTTTTTAATTTATTTAAAATTTATTATTTTTATATTCAAATAGATTAAATTCCAAATAATGAAATTAGACAATCTAGACTCTGAAGATTCTGATGGAAATTGTTCTCCATTTAGTCGAAACTTTTTGGAACTTTATGATAAAAAATATGAAGGAGAAGAGCATTTAATTGAACGTTATTGCAGTTTTGACACAAATTTATTACCTTTAATTACTTCAACTAATTCATTAAATGTTAGATTTTCTCAACATGGAGGTTCACATCATTTACCTATTTTTGGATTTTTGGCTGAATTTTCTACTGGTTATTTTTATTTAATTTTAAATTTAATTTTTAATTATTATTTAGTTTGTTCTGATATTTTACTAAAAGGTTTACATGGAACTTTGCAATCCCCTGGATATCCAAACAGAGTACTCGGACCTAGAAGTATTTTATTTAAAATATTTAATTTAAATTAAAAAAGGTTGTAAATGGAAAATTTTAACTCCTTCTGGCAGTAGAATTCAATTAAAATTTCATTTGTTTAGAATTACAGACACAGGAAATGAATTGTGGAATGGAAAGAAAATAAATAGTTAAATTCTCAGAAAATAAATTAAAAATTAATTTTTAACAGATTTTGTCAGAATACGCTCTCCTTTTTGTAAAAGAAATTATTTAAAGGTTTTCTTTTTATTTATTTAATCAAAAATAAATATTTTTATTTAGTTTGATTTAACACAAATTAATCAAATTGTTTGGGTTAAAAATGGAAAAACAATAAAAAGTAATTCCTCTTCAAAAATAGCTGAACAATTTTGCCTTGGAATAGCTGAACCAATTGAAATAATTTCAAAAGGGAATTTATTAACATTAGAATTTAATTCTGTTAACGAACCAGAAAATCACTTTTGGTTAAGTTGGAATACTCTTGGTAATTTAAATAATTAAATAAAATTAAATCTTTATTTAAAGGTTGTGGTGGTATTATTACACAGAATGGTTCCCATTTAATTGCAAATGCTTCAGAGGGTGCTGATTTTGTAGGTGAAGGAACTTTCAGAGAATGCCTTTGGTTTGTTAAGGTATTTTTAATTTTATTTAATTTAATTTTTTAAATAAAAGGCACCAATTGGATATTCTATTCAAGTAAATATTGAAAGAATGGAAGTTGGACAAGTCCCATCAGGGCAAAAATGTTTTGAAATACAACCTGCTAGTTTTAACGATAATGAAAAAACTCATTTAAAAGATGGTGTTCAGGTAAGAGTATTTATTTCCTTCTTTTTCTTAATTTTTTAATTCAAAGATTATTTTCTTTTAATTTAATTTTTTTTTAAAGTTTAAATTATTTATTTTCTAGTTTTATGCTGTTGACAGTAAATCTGATTTTGAAATTCTATCTAAAGGGGTAGATAATTATTTGCCTTTAAAAGCATTTTGTGGTCAAGTAAAAAATGTTACCTTTACATGGGGAGGAAATTCTTTTGCTTCTGAAGGGTTAGCAATTGTCTTTAATTATCACACAGATACAACACAAATATTAACTGATACACTAGTTGGGGCAGCAATTTTTGGTGATGGAACATTTGCACCTGTTACTGATCAAATTGTTTTTTCTGCTAAAATTAATTTTTTGCCTGTGTCCAAAGAAGAGAATAATATTATTTTTAGTTTGTAATTTATATTTTTTTTTCTAAAAATATTTCTTTTAGTTGACCCAAATTCTGATTCATTTATTCAATCTCCAAATTATCCAAAACCTTATCCAAGAAGTATTGAAGTAAAAGAAATTATTTAATTATTTTTCTAAATTTCCCTTTTATAGCTTAGTTGGAAATTTGTAACATCTGAGGGGTTTAGACTTTCCTTCCAAATTTTGAATTTTACAAGTCCAGTGTTGGGTACTTCAATCTTTGATAGACGTGGAAGTCCAGAAACAATGTTATCTTCCTTCCATTCAACTAATAATTCACTAAATCCAGAGGATTATATTTGTGGTTATCACATGCTTTATTTACGTGGAGGGCTTATTTTCTCTGAAGAAAATTTTGAAAATTCTTCCCAAAACGGAGATAATTTGTAATTTTATTCAAAACTGACTTCTCTTTTTTAATTTTAAGATTCCATGGAAGTATAACACATTCCCGGTATAAAATTTGTAAAGACATCGTAACAATTCCAATAGAAATAACTATGGAAGGACTAAGCAATACAGTTAAAAGGAATTTTAGTTAATTAATTAATTAATTTAGAGCATTGTTACCTTTCGTGGAGCACCTTATGACCAACTTAGCAGTTTTGATTCTTCTTCTAATTCTGTTACTCAAAAAACTCAACGTCCAATTGGTTTTCGTCTTCGTGTTTATGCAAAATGTGGAGGAATTCTTTGGGTTAATAGTAGAGAAACTAAAGTATTTAATACAGCCAACATTGTTGGATTTAATAAAAATCATAACGATGAACATGAGAATAGTAATTGTGAATGGATTATACGTTTAAATGAAAGTTCTAGTGGTAAACAATAAATAAATAAATTTATTTATTTATTTTCCAAGATTATCAACAAATTTTTGTTCGTGTTGAACAGCTCTATGATCCTTCAACTGTTAAATTTTTCATTGAACCTCCACAATTAGAATTCTTTTGTGGGACAGACTCTAAAGGTATTATCGAAATATCAACACATCAAGAACAACATTTTAATGAATTTGTTTGTGACTCCAATAAACAAACAAAATTAGTTGGAAAGTATTTGGATAAACTTGGATCATTATATTCTTTTTTAATTAGTTATGATGTTGCTTCTACTTGTAAATTTAATTATTTATTTTTTAAATTTTGTTTTAAAGTTTGTGGTGGTCAAATAAATAACGAGCAAGGACGTCTTGCTTTAAATCCAATTTTGTCTCCAATAGAATGTGAATGGACTATTAATTGTGTTAAAGGATCTCATCTTTCTATTAATATTTATTCACTATCACTTCCAACCTCTGAATTTTGTTCTTCTTCATTTTTAGAATTTCGTGAAAATAATTCAACTGGCCCTTTAATTGATCGTTTTTGTGGAAATTCATTTCCTTCATCAGTTGAAAGTAAAGAGGGACCAATTTATATTAAATTAAGACATAAAATAGAACAAAATAGTGATGAAGAAATAACTTCAAAATTTGCATTAAGATATGTACAAGGTAAATTATTTATTTATTTAAAAATTGATTTTTATAAAATTCCAATTTTAAAGTTTATGGCGAAACAGCTTCTCATATAATTGAATCACCTCCAATCAGTTTATCTGGTTCAGTCTATTGGCGTATTGCTACTCAAGATCCTGATAATTGGATTCAATTTGGGTTTTCAGAGTATATACAATGTTATTCAGTGACTATTTACCCATATTGGTGTTTTGAGGATTATTCGGTTTATTTTTATAAAAAAAAAATTTTTTTTTATTTAAAAAAAGGATGGAAGAAGTTGTCTTAACGATGATCCTTTAGCTATTAAATTCTCTAACTTTATTCCTCCTGAAAGAAACCTTCTTTATACTTTACGTTCTAATAAAGCAACAATTGTTTACTTCCCACATATTTATGGTAAATTTAAGCTTTATTGGAAGGAAATATTTCCAATAAATGGACAATTTAATGAAACAACAGATTTGGTATATTTAATTAATTATATTATTTTAAATTAAAAGACTAAAATAAAACAATTAAATAATAATAATAATAATAATGGATTTACTTGTGGTGGAGAATTAATTCCAACTTATAAAATACAAACACTTGTTAGTCCAATTGACCAGGAAACTTTAAAGTTTATTTTAAAATTTATTTTTTAATTTAATATTAGTTTATTTATTTAAATAATACTCTGTGTAATAAATAATTATTATTTTTTTAAAGCCTAGTAATAGAGGTAAGAAGGGTATTTAATTAAATTATTTAATTCTATCTTTTTTTTTATTAAAATATTTTAAGATATAATAACAATGAAAGATGTAAATGGACCTTAAGACGTCCACAATTTGCAAATATTTTGTTAGTTGTTGCTAACTTAGATTTAGAAATCCATCCAAATTGTCAATATGATTGGTTAGCCATTGGAACTTTAAATTATGAAAAAGCCTCAGAATTGGATAATTTTCCCCCTCTTCAAAGAATTTGCCAAAAACACCAAATAAATACTTCAATTGAAATAAATTCAGCAGAAAATGCTTTTATTTATTTTTATACGGATAGGTCATTTTATTCTTTAATTTTTAATTAAATATTTATTTTTAAAGGTCTCGAACATTAAATGGTGGTTTTGTTATTAATTATTCTCTTTCCTGTAATTCTATTGAACTTTGGCTTCCATCTCAAGGAATTTTTGATACCCAATTATCTCTACAATCATCTTCTTTTGATTCTAATTTATCAATTGATAATTTAAAATGTCATTGGACAATTTTAATATTATCCAGACGTGATGTCTTTATTCAATCATTAGAAATGGATGTACCTATTTTCTTTAAAAATTAATTTTTTATTTTTATTTAAAAGTTATCCCCAAGGGATTGGACTAGTCAGGAATGCATAAATGATTTTCTAGAATTTTCTACAACACCTTTTTATAGTGAAGAAACTGTTGCTAACCATTCATTGGTTCATTGCGGACAAGAAAAGTTTAATTTAACAATGACTTCTGGTTATTTATTTATTCGATATAAAAGAGCTATACCTAAAGGAAGGGTAATAATTTAATTATAATAATTATTATTTAATTCTTAAGGGTTTTAAATTACATCTTAATGAAATAGTCCATGACTGTGCTTCTTCAATAATTCAACTTGATGAACTTTCTCCAAATAAAATAATTAATTCACCAGAATTTCCTTTACCTTCACCTAACTCTCTAGATTGTAATTGGATTCTCAGTGCACCCTCAGGAAGACGTATAAAATTTACAATTGATCCTAACACTTTTCTTTTACAAAATCCAATAAGTGGAGAACGGTATTTTTTAATTAAACCTTATTTAGCCGAATAAACATAATTAAGTTGTGAAGAAGATTACCTTGAAATAAGGGACGGAAGTTCACATGCTTCACCATTAGTTGGACGTTTTTGTGAAACAAATGCTCCTAGTACTTTTATTTCAACTGGAGAGCATTTATATATTCGTTATGTGACAGGTTTTTATTTTAATTTACAATTAGTTATTTAAAATAAATAATTCTTAAAAATTATTTTTTAATTCTTTTTTCATTAATTAAAGTATTTTTTAAAGAATTAAAAAATTATTTTTAGAAAGTTAAAAAATTAGTTTTAAAACATTTTCAGATAGCGATTCAGAATCTCCTGGTTGGAATTCTTCTATTAGCTTAGCATCATGTGGTGGTTCTGTTGTATTAGTTAATGGACAAAATTCAACAATTCATTCTCCTAATTTCCCTGACATTTACCCAACATCATTAAATTGTGAATGGACAATATTTGCTCCACGAGGGCATTTTGTTGAAGCAACGTATTATTATTTTATATTTTATAATTTTAATTAATTTAAGAATTGAACATTTTTGGCTTTCTGCTAGTGAAAATTGTAGTTCTGAATTTTTTACAATTAGAGACAATAATTCTACTGGTTTTATTATTTTTTAATTAATTAATCTTTTAAATTAAAAAGGAGATTTGTTACAAAAACCTACATGTTCAAAATTAAATTTAAATAATGCTGGAGATTTTTATCGTTCAGAACATCGTTCTCTTTTTATTTTATTTGTTGTCAATTATACTAAAAATTCAAATAATTATATTAGTGCAGTCACTGCAGCTAAAACTGCACGGTTATTTTGTTTAGCAAGGAAATGTGGCTTTAGTATTAAACTTTGGTCATCTAAACTAGCCTGTGGTGGAATAGTAAAAGACACTGAAGGGATTATATCCTTACCATATGGAAATAGTTCATTGGCTGAAATTCCTCTTTTTTGTAAATGGAATTTTTTAGCTGGAATTGGTTATCGTTATATATTAGATTTTGAATTAATAAATAATAATGAAGAGGTTTATTTAATTAATTAATTAATTTTTTTAAATTTCTTTTCTAGTTTGATTCAATTTTACCATCAAATAATGCTTTAGAAAAAACAATTTGTTTTATGGATTTATTGGTTTTTTTATTTTCTAATTAAATTTCTTTAAAATTTAATTTTTTTTAAAGTTCAATGATGGTGTTGATTTTGTTGATAATATTTTGGTTAGCAATTCCAAATACTTTTGTACAAATAAAAGACGTATAATTACCACAACTGATGTCTCTATTTTAAAATATGATACTAATAATTGTGGAGAAAGTTTTTTAAAAGGATTTTGTAATTATGCAAAAAATATTTTTTCAAATGTTGCTTCAAATAATAAACAAATTGATTGGCAATTATTAAATAAAAAACAATTTAAAATTAAATACACAAAGGCCTTCTTTTAATTTAATTTTTAATATAAATTTAAAAAATTAATTTTTTAGGTACCAAAAGATTTAAATAATGGATCTTGTATGTATGAACTAACAAGGCCTGGAAATTTAAGTTTTAACATGCCTAAAGTAATTTAATTATTTTTTTAAATTTTAATTTTAATTTTATTTTAGATATCTAATGGACAGGAACAAATTTGTAAATTTTTAAAAAATTAATTATAATTAAATTTTTTTTAAAAAAAGCTTTTTGTCACATTCAAATAAATAAATTAAATCCAGATTTTATTACTTTACATTTACAAATTGTTAATATTAGTTTTTATTCTTATGGGTATACTGCAAATAATAAATTGAGTAATAAATGCTTATTTGGGGAAAGCCAATTATTAATTAAAGGTAAATTTAAATATTAATTAATTAATTTATTGTTTTTTAGATGAAAATTCTGATCCAATCGATTTTGAAGAAAATATTTGTTTTAATAATTTTATAGCCAAAAATAATCATTCTTCAATTATTTTACTTAATTCTCGATTAGATATTTATGCTTTAAAACTTTCTGCAAACATAATTTTAAATTATTATGGTCTTTTTTAACATTTTTAGAGAATAAATTCTCTCTCTTTTGTTACTTAGATTGTGGTGGTTTAATTGATGAACGTTCAATGGGAATGTCTGGTGAATTGAACAGTCCAGGATTTGAAACGTCCTCTAATTATAGTAATGGATTAGAATGTCTTTGGTTACTTAGGGCACCTGAGGGTTACATTGTTGAGGTATTTTTAGAGAACTTTTTCTTTTCTTTTTCATTTATTTTACAGATAAAGTTTAAAACTATAGATTTGGAATATCATATTGAATGTGCACATGATGTATTAGAAGTTATTTCTGGTTTAATTTTTTATTTATTAATATTATTTTTTAATTAATTAAAGCCCTTTGTATTTAATCTTTTATACAAATTTTAATAGTTTTTTAATTATTTTAATTCCTTAAAAAGGTGAACGTCAATCTTCTGCTGTTATTCATCGTTATTGCAATTCTGAAAATCTTGGTGAAGATCAGAAATTAGCTGAAAGATTTCGAACTGTTCGATCTTCTGGGCATTCTCTGACTCTTCATTTCCATACGGATTCTTCAGTTATTTTTTATTTAAAGCTTTTTAATTTATTTTATTTAATAAAGATAACCGCCCGTGGTTTTTCTCTTCAATTTTCATTTTCTTTACCAAATCCACTACAATGTGGGTTTAGTGTTCATTCTCTTTCTGGTGGTTTTATTAAATCACCTGGTTATCCATTAAATGATTATTTGGATAATACAAATTGTTTATGGGATTTACAAGTTCCTACTGGTTATCATATATTAATCACCTTTGAATACTTCGATATTGCCCAGTCAATTGATTGCAAAAAAGACTTCTTAAAAGTATTAAATTTTGTTTATTTTTTAATTTTAAATTTTAATCTAAAGATCTCAGAAGAACATCAATCACGTGCAATAGTCCCTTTACGTTCTTATTATTTTTATTTTGATCATGAAACCCCTGGTCAACGTTTTTGTGGAAATCAATTACCTACACCTATTCATACAGAAAGCAATAGAGTTAAAATTAATTTTACAACTGATTCTCATAATACAGCCAAAGGATTTAAATTACGTTGGGAAGCAGGTTTTATTTAGTATTTATTTTTCTAATTAAAATATTAAAAGTATTTATTGTTAGTTATTTAGACTATCGGATTTTTAACGAATATTTTTAACTATTTAATTTATTAAAAAATAATAAGTAAATATTTAAGTAATTTTCTCTTTTATTTTTTAAGTTTGTGGTGGTGCTCTATTTCGTAATAATCATGGAGTAATAACTTCCCCAAATTATCCTATTAATTATCCAAACGAAGCAACACAATGTGATTACCTAATTGACCCAGAAGTACAACCAGGAATTACACAAATTGTTACCTTAAAAGTTTTGGATTTTGACTTGGATAATACAAATTTAATTGTAAATAATAATAATAATCAACAACGTTTGTGTTCTTCAGATTATTTAGAGATTAGAGATGTTGAACAAAATATTACTATACAATTACTTTGTAGTTCTACATTCCAAGCTGATTCTTCTGAAGCAATATCCATAAAAGTAGGGGAAAAATATACATTTATTTAAGTTGTTTTTAGGGTCCAATAGGTGTTCGTTTTGTAACATTTCGTTCACAATTTTCATCAAATTCTTCAAAATTTAAAAATTATCGTGGTTTTAAACTCTCCTATGCATTATCAGATTGTGGTGGTGAAGTTAATTTATCATCAAATCAACAACCTTTTCGATCACGTTTTTTTTAAATTAATTAATTCAAATTTAATTAAACATTATTTTTCAGAATCAGTTTCTATAAGTTCTCCTTCATTTCCTCTTCCTTATCATCATTCTCTTGATTGTATTTGGAATATAAGTGCTTCTTCGGACCGTGTAATTTCTTACAAATTTACTGATTTAAACATTGAAACTGGTATACAAGGTGATTGTCCATTTGATTCTGTTGAAGTTTTTGATGGACAATTAATAAATAATCAAAGCAGACAGGTTTAAAAAAATATAAAATTAAATTATTTTTTAGTTAATTATTTGTGGTGATAAAGCACCCAATGGTGAATTAAAAAGTACTGGATCTGGATTAATTGTTCGATTTAGAAGTGACCATAGTACAAACTTTGAAGGATTTAGAATGGTTTTTAATTTATTTAATTAATTAATTATGTATATATATTTTTAGATATTAACAGCTACTTTAGGACATTCTAATGGTTGTGGTGGTTCTCTTAAAGCTTTAGAAAATAATTGGCAAAAATTAAATGTTCCAATTGATCCAATTACTAAACATTATTTTCCTAATTTAAGATGTGAATGGAATATTGAAGTATTTTAAATTAATAATTAGTGGAAATTAATTTTATTTTTATTAAGGCGGAACGTGGAAATTTAATAGAAATTAGGTTAATTGAATTAAAATTAGAACAAAAATTACAACAACAACAACAACAAAGTTTGATTAATTCAACTTTATTAGCAAATGATATTGGAATTTCTTTATTAGAAATTATTCCTTGTTTTGATTTTATAGCTATTTATGATGGACCTAAAGTTTAAAAATTAATGTTTAAAATAATAATAATTATTATTTTTTAAGACAACTTCACCATTATTACTTAATCCAAGTTGTAATTTACCTTTAAATGATAATGAATTAAATCCAAGTTTTATTTCCTCACATCGTCTTATTACTATCTTTTTTTCTTCTGATTCAACAACAGAACTGTCAGGAAATGGATTTGAAGTATTAAATATTTTAAAATCTTTTTAAACTTTATTTTTCAAGGCTGAGTATAGGGCAATTAAATCTGATTGTGGAGGTGCTTTCTTAGCTAAAACAGACTGGACTGATGTTAGTTTTACTAGTGAGAGAACTTTAAAAAGAACAAATCAACGTCATAAACGGTAATAATTGTTTTAAATTGATTTTTTTATAATTTTAAAAGTTGTCGTTGGTTTCTTTATACAGAAATACAACAACCTTTGGAAGTTATTTTTGAACAATTTTCTTTCCCATCAACAAGTGGAAACTGTATGGATGAATTTCTTGAACTTCGTGATGTTGGGTCTATAAGTCAATGTCAACATCCTGCTTGTGCTACAGAACAGTTAAATACTAAAAATGAAGGAACTATACGTACATGTGGTGACAATGTTAGTAAATAAATTTAAAATATTTTAGTTGGGAAAAGTCATTACTGTATACCCTTCACCCTCACATACATAATAATGTCAACGGGGGATAATTGAAGAAAGACTTTTTATGATATATTTAAATTTTTTCCTTTTCTCTAACAATTTTTGTTTATTTAGGCACCTCAATGGTATATTTCAAGTACTTCTGTTATTCAATTAACTGCTTCTGTTCTTCTTCAAAGTCAATTCTCTGCTAATTTTCGTATTAAATTTAGAATTCTTTCTTCATGTAATCGAAGTATAGAAATTGATGGAAATGGTTTTAACATATTTTTAATAAATTTTAAAAATTTATTTTTAAGTACCCAATGGAGTTTCAATTGCTTCTGGACGTATTACTTCACCTAATTATCCTCATTCTCCATATTTAGCTAATTCAAGTTGCACAACAAAGTTTTTTTTATATTAAAATAATAAACATTTCTTTTAAAAAATGTGTTTTTTTTTAAAGATTAATTGCTACTGAAGGTCATCATCTTTTTCTTGTTTTTAAACATTTTGAATTAGAAAAAGGTCGTCATAGAATATTACAAAAACAATTATTACTTCAACATTTAAGACCATTTGATAATAATAATTTTGATACAACAACAACAAGTGGTTCTGATAATTGTTTATACGATTCTTTAACTATTTGTTGTTTAAAAAATAATCAAATAAATGTATTACATATTTAATTATTAATTTTAATTAAAATTAAATTTTAGACAAATAACAATTCTTTTGAAAATATAAAAACTTTTTGTGGTTCATGGTTACCTCCTTCTATTATTTCAGAAAATAATAAAATTGAACTTGTTCTTAAAACTGATGCTTCTATTATGGGAAGTGGTTATGAAATAAATTATTATTCAGTTAAAATAACAAGTAAATATTAAATTATATTTAAATTTTTGAATTTAAATAAATTATTTGTTTCTTTATTTTAATATTTTTCTTCATTTATTACTGTTATTTTAATGAGAGAATTTATTCTTCCTTTTTCAACCAAATATTTTTTTAAATTAAATCTTTATTTAGATTCTAATAATTTACAATTATTTGAATTATCGCCAATTCGTGAAAGAACAGGTGTATTAACTAGTATTAATTATCCAAATGAATATCCACCAAATTGTTTATTACGTGCTACTTTAATACCCCCAACTGGATTTTATTGTACTGTAAATATTTTAAATGCAAATTTTGGTGAAGAATGTGCAGAAGGAAGTAAATAACTATTAAATATTTATTTATGTCTAATAATTTTTAATTTAATAAAGAATTTCCTGCAAAGTCTTCACTTTCATTACTTGATACAAAATCAAATATTCAATCAATTCCTGATTTTAATTTACTCAATTGGCAACCTTGGCCTTGCTTAGTTAATATTTTTTTTAATTAAAAAAAACCTTTCAAAAATAATTATTATTTCTTTTTTATTAAAAGGTTGATTCTAATTCTCCTTATAAAGTGTTAATTCCACCAGGCAATCGTTTATTTATAGAATTTCAATCAGATTCAAATATAAATAATGATGGAAATGGATTTAGATTAGTATGGAATTGTGAAGATATTAATGCTATTTATTTATAAAATCTTTTTCTTCTTATTTATTTGTTTAAATAAAAGTCTTATTATTTTTATAAAATCATCAATTATTTAAACTTTTATTTAAATAGAAAATTTTGAATTTGTTAATTTAAATGAATTTTAATAAACCTTTTTTTTATCTAAAATATAGAAATTAGAACCTGAAAATAGAACCATTTAACTCAGATATATTTAGTTTTTTTTTAATGTTTTCTGGAAGTTTTTCTCATACTGAAGTAAGCATAATTTCGACTAAGGCTAGAAAAAATATTTATTTTGAATAAGTAGCTTTGAGAATATTGCCCTAATTTCTATTTAATTCCAAAGAAAATATTCATGAAATTCTTAATTGTTAAAAAATTAATTGACCATAATTCTGTATTTGCCCTAAACATAGTTACTTATTTTAAACTTTTCCTCCTTTTAATATTCCTTATGGAAGACCCAACTAGAAATAAAATCCAAACATATTAGAAAAAAATTAAAATTTTGAAGAACTCAGATGAACAACCTTGAACAATTAAAATGGTAGAACTTGAAACAATTCTTTTTACTTAATGTACATACTCCATATTCTTTACTTTATTCCATTTTAATATTTTTATATAATCCAAAATTAAAAAATTTTTTAATTTAAAAAGGAATTTAGATGAAGCAACTAGAAAAACAAAAAAAGTTGAACAAAGCAATACCTATTGAATTGCTTATTAATATTTTAAGAAAATTAAAAACTGGTCCAGATACAGTTAAAAATGTTAAAGAATTATTTGATCACGTTAAAAATCTTTTAATTTCCTCTAAAATTATCTACGAGGTATTTGGAAAAGCAGTTAAGAAAAAGAAAGGTTTGTAATTTAAAAAAACAAAAATTTTTAATCATTTACTCATCCTTCTTCCTCATCATTCAAAAAAAGATAAAAATCTTAAAATTAAAGTTTAAACTTTTCGAAAAGCCGGGCCCGGTATCCGGACTTTTTTCGCCAGAACAGCACCCGGACCGGTTTTTCCGGATAAAGCCGGAAAAACCGGATTTTTTTAGACCCGGGCCCGGACCCGGTTTTTAAAATTTTCAAATTTACCCAAAAGATTAGGAATATTTTTAATTTTTGGTGCTAAATTTTAGGGAATTTATTTTTAATTTATTTGCTTTAAATTAACCTGTGGATCCGACCGGTTAGGGTCAGTTAAGTACCGCCAGTTAAGTACTGCCAATTAAGACCAGCACAAATGTGGCCAGTTCAGTACCAGTGTTTCAAAAAATACTAAAAATCAAACACAAGGGATTGACCCTACGTCCATTGCCATCGAAAAAATGCAAAAATAAACCTTTTTTCGCGGATTTTTTGTAGTCGCAATTCAATTTATGGAAAACATAAAAAAAACCTTCGTGTTGTAATTTTTTTTATTTCTTTTCGTTCTAATATCAATATTTCCTTGGAAATTCATCTAAAATAAAAACTATAATAAAAGAAGATCCTGTAAAGTAAAAAATAATGAAGAGATAATACAATTTTTACATAAAAGTTATTGGTACTGAACCGGCCCAATTTGTACTGGTACTTTAATTGACAGTACCAAACTGGCGGTACTTAACAGGCTCGCTTCGGATCCGACTATGAAAGAAAATAAACTAAATGCCAAAAATGCGCAAAAATTAAATTTTACGAGAATGTTTTTCTGCCAACTATAGTCAAAATGTGAACGCCGGGCCCGGGAACATTTTCCGGGCCCGGTATCCGGTTTTTTTTTTCTCGAAATCACACCCGGGCCGGTTTTTCCGGATAAAACCGGAAAAACCGGAATTTTCAAAAATACCCGGTTCCGGGCCCGGAAAAAACCGTTCCGGGTTTAAACTCTAATTAAAATTATAAAAATATTACATAAAACATAAATTATAAAAATATATAATAAAAGTTTTTAAATAAAAGACAAAAAAATTGCAAAATAAAGAAAATAAAAGTCACGGTATTGGAAAGTCTGTGCTGAAATGGCTGCGACAGGTGATATTGGAATGGCCTTTTGTTTAAGTTGAATAGTGTTGTATTATTTGGGCTAGGTTCGGAACAGGACACGATCCTGTTTCCTAGTTTTCAAGTCCATTTTCTAGGGCTTTTTGATGACACTAGGATGAAACCAGAGACACGAATTCCTGGTTTCAGGTTAATTTCTAATTCCTGGTCATTTTTTTCAAAATTCCAGTTTCACACTAATGGGCCGTACTCATTTGACCCTTTAGTATTAAAAATATGGTATATCGCATTATACACCCCCATTTTTTCCTATTTTTTTCTCTCTATAAATGGTCGGGGACGAAATGGTCAGACACCAATCAAGAAAGGATTAATTTATGTTTATATATATAACAGCTTGAAAAATATAATAGAGGAATCATTATTTTCTTTTATTTTTTAAATTCTATTTAAAAAAGAATATTTTTAACCTTCCCAAAACTGATTTTTTCGAATGGATTCTTAGTAAGATAGCTGAACTTAGGCCTCCAAAATATTTGAATTTTTTTGTCATTTGATTTTCAGTCATTTTTCTTTTATAAAACTTGATTGTTGTCTGACCATTTCGTCCCTGACCTTTTATAGTGAGAAAAAAGAGAAAAATAAATAGAGAAAGTGGGGGTGTATAATGCGATAGTACCTAAAATATATTATAGCGTTCAAGCGAGATTTAGTCACGCACATTTTCCCACAAATTTAAAAATTGATATATTTAGATATTTACTTTTTTTTACATTATTTACAGTCTACTAATTATTTATTTATTTTATTTTCGAATCTTAATATAATTTATCTTTTAACTATTTTTTAGTTTATTCTAAATTTTTTTAATTTCGATCAAATGACTGGCGATCTTTCAAAACTCACAAATGAGAACTTGAAGCTAAAAAATGTTTAATTTTTTGTTATACAATCATGTTTTTTCTTTAGATAGCGTATATTTGGGCCAAAGGACTGTTCTCTGTAAACTGTTCTTCATCAAAAGCAACAGTTGAAGTTTTGCGTATTCATGATGTTTTGGATGAAATAGTTCTCATTTCAGCTGAAAAAAAGTGTTTTTATTTAGGATGATTACATTCATTTCTTTATAGTGACTTTGTTTTCGCTGCCGAGCTGGTGGTTGCTAGCAGCGCTTATCATCTAAATGCACGTGTATTCCAAATGTTAGCAGTGCATATGATGAGTGGTGGAGGACATGATGTTCCGTTTGTTAAGCGAAACTCGGTTTAATTAAAATTATATTGTGTTTTGGTTTTTGCGATAAACTCCGTTTTTTTGTAAATCAAATAATTTTTTAGGTTGACGAGTTACTTGAGCAGAAGGATCCAGATGTCACTAGTGATGATCTTTACTTTATACTTATTGAGGTATACTTTTTTATTTTAACAGGGAAGGTAGTTGCTAAATCTTTATATTTAAGGAAGTGAAGAATTATCGTTGTTTGTACGATATTAGTGTTGCTGAAACTGATGAAATGAAAGCCGTTTATTGGCACACCATCTCAAACCGAATGCAGTTTCCTGCTGATTGGTTGCAGCAAAAGTGGGATGTTATGGTATGCAAGTATTTCAAGGAGAAGACTCAGCGGAAAGGATGGAAGTACTTCAAGGAGATGGAGGCTCTTCTCCGCGGTGAAGGAAGTTCAGGTTATTGAACAAATATTTTAATGTTGAGATTAAATGTTGACTTATTGATTGTTGATAAGGCTTTAAAATGTTATGCCATTCTCTCTATTTGCAAGATTTAAATTTGATAAAAGCTGATAGTTCATTAATTTTGAGTTTAATTGTTCTTACCTTGTCTTTCCGATAGGATGTTAAATATATAGCCAGTGTTTTTTAATGCTTTTCTCCTTTGAATTTGGAGGAATGTATTCTCATTTGCAAAATTTAACTCATCTACAAGTAAAAATTTCTATAAAAATTATTTTGTACGATTTTGACTGTATTTAATTTATTAAAAATCTTATAAGTTATTTAATGCAAACTAACTGCTATCTTTTCAGCATTCTTTTCTTGTAAAAATGTTAGATTTTTAAAGAAGATTACATTATTCTAGTTTCAAAAACAAAATATTAGTCCCAAAATTATATACCGAAGTAAAATTATGATTGCAATTAAAATATCTTCGGTATATCTATAATATATTCAATTATCTACATCAGCTCTGGAACATTGAATGCACAAATTGTTCAAAATCAAGAGCACCATCAATTGTACGCCCAGAAACAGCATCAATATATGGCTTCATTCTTTTAATGCATACTCGGCTTGTTCCGGTGTTAAATTCTGAAAATTTGAAAAAAATTAATTAAAAATTCTCTAAAATTCCTTGTTTTTAAACATTTTGAATTAGAAAAAGGTCGTCATAGAATATTACAACAAAGACCTTTTGACAATAATTTTGATACAACAACAAGTGGTTCTGATAATTGTTTATACGATTCTTTAACTATTTGTTGTTTAAAAAATAATCAAATAAATGTATTACATATTTAATTATTAATTTTAATTAAAATTAAATTTTAGACAAATAACAATTCTTTTGAAAATATAAAAACTTTTTGTGGTTCATGGTTACCTCCTTCTATTATTTCAGAAAATAATAAAATTGAACTTGTTCTTAAAACTGATGCTTCTATTATGGGAAGTGGTTATGAAATAAATTATTATTCAGTTAAAATAACAAGTAAATATTAAATTATATTTAAATTTTTGAATTTAAATAAATTATTTGTTTCTTTATTTTAATATTTTTCTTCATTTATTACTGTTATTTTAATGAGAGAATTTATTCTTCCTTTTTCAACCAAATATTTTTTTAAATTAAATCTTTATTTAGATTCTAATAATTTACAATTATTTGAATTATCGCCAATTCGTGAAAGAACAGGTGTATTAACTAGTATTAATTATCCAAATGAATATCCACCAAATTGTTTATTACGTGCTACTTTAATACCCCCAACTGGATTTTATTGTACTGTAAATATTTTAAATGCAAATTTTGGTGAAGAATGTGCAGAAGGAAGTAAATAACTATTAAATATTTATTTATGTCTAATAATTTTTAATTTAATAAAGAATTTCCTGCAAAGTCTTCACTTTCATTACTTGATACAAAATCAAATATTCAATCAATTCCTGATTTTAATTTACTCAATTGGCAACCTTGGCCTTGCTTAGTTAATATTTTTTTTAATTAAAAAAAACCTTTCAAAAATAATTATTATTTCTTTTTTATTAAAAGGTTGATTCTAATTCTCCTTATAAAGTGTTAATTCCACCAGGCAATCGTTTATTTATAGAATTTCAATCAGATTCAAATATAAATAATGATGGAAATGGATTTAGATTAGTATGGAATTGTGAAGATATTAATGCTATTTATTTATAAAATCTTTTTCTTCTTATTTATTTGTTTAAATAAAAGTCTTATTATTTTTATAAAATCATCAATTATTTAAACTTTTATTTAAATAGAAAATTTGATAATTTAAATAAGTTTTAATAAACCTATTTTTTTTAATTTAAAATATAGAAATTAGAACTTGAAAATAGAACCATTTAACTCAGATATACATATTTAGTTTCTTTTTTAAATGTTTTCTGGAAGTTTTTCTCATACATAATTTCTACTAAGGCTAAAAAAATATTTATTTTGAATAAGTAGCTTTGAGAATATTGCCCTAATTTCTATTTAATTCCAAAGAAAATATTCATGAAATTCTTAATTGTTAAAAAATTAATTGACCATAATTCTGTATTTGCCCTAAACATAGTTACTTATTTTAAACTTTTCCTCCTTTTAATATTCCTTATAGAAAACCTAAACAGAAATAAAATCCAAACATATTAGAAAAAAAATAAAACTTTGAAGAACTCAGATGAACAACCTTGAACAATTAAAACAACAAGAAAAGTTTAGAAAAGCACTAGCTAATGAAATGCTTATTAATATTTTTAAAGCATTAAAAACTTGTAAAAATGAAGAGGATTTTAATAATGAAATAAAATCTAAAACAACTAAAATTAATTATAAAAAAAATCTTTGCATTTCTTGTTCAATGATATACTCTGTGTTTGGAGAAGCAGTTCGAAAAAAAATAGGTAGAATATAAGAAGGATTTTAAAACTACATATTTTTGAATTAAACGTACCGAAATAATTCTAAAAATTAATAAATAAAAACGTGATTATTTCATCGTTTCCATTAAAGAAAATATCAATTTATTCCATTTTAAAATTGCGATTGAACTTTCCAATAGTAACATGAACTAAGTTAAAGACAGCGAAGCGGGATAAAGCGCTCGTGTCTGTTAACTAATATTTTGCTTATTTAAATGGGTACAGTCCACTTTACCGCAAAGCCACTCTGTCGCAAAGCTTAATTTCATGTGTAATTTCAGAACAGTATCGATTTTGGTACTGATCGGTGTAATTCTCCGTGCTTATTAAATTGGTAAAAAATCAGAAAGATTCGGATATTAACATGAATGTATAGCTTTGCGACTGAATGTGAGAGTAAATTTGAAATGCTTTTCCTCGATAAAACGTTCGCAACAAAATTTTTATCTGGACGATTCAGGACAAAAATTCAGAGCGATGAACTGGCAAATCACTAAATTTTTAAATGACTTGGTTGCCGTCGAATTTTTGTTTTAAAGTTCTAGAATAATTACATATTTATTCATTTAAGAATTTTTCTATCAAATTTTAATCAATAAAAATATCTTCAGAACAGCAGATCATCGAGCTTCGCGGTGAGATAATTGCTTTGCGTGCTGAAGTTACGCAGCTGCAGGAATCAAATCGGCAGATTCTGGAAGAGGTTATTAAATTATAGTTATTGTTTAGATAGGCCCGCGCTTAACACATTATAAAGCTAAATTATTATATTCTATACTTTAAAAAATTATAAACTTTCTAAGAATGTACCTTAACATTAATCTAATACATTTTTACGGTTCGCTTTGTCCTTGGTGGCCATTCTTTGACGACAGCCGTTATGCAGTTGCATGGAGTTCCTGCTGAGTATGCTGAAGAGATCGTAAAGTAATTTTTATAAGCTATCTTGAATTAGTTTGTTATTATTTTTAAATCCGTAATTTTTTAAAATGCAATTTAAAATATAAAGAATTTTAGTGCTCAATGCAATAATCTGAAGATTGCTTTGGAGGTAAATCATTTTATTTTTTCTATAAATCCATTTCTTTTTTAAGAATTAGAGACCTACCAAAGAAATGCCAGGCTTTAGTAAATTGTTAAACAACTTGATAAAAAATATTTTTTAAAAAATCTGACAATGTAATAAATGAAAGGTTATAAAGTGTAGAAAACGTTCGATGCTCATTTATGCGAGAGTTCTCCATTTCTAAATGATTTTCCTTCGTTCATCATCACTTAATAGCATTCTTAGGTTTGATTATCAAAATTAATTTTGTGGCCTAGTAGTCCAAACGAGAATGTTAAAAGACATAATTCAACAGAATGGGATAAATAGTCTCTGCACAAGTTATGTGCCCTCCTCTTATTTTGTAGAAAATTCTTAACTCGAGGAAACAAGTCGTATTAACCCAATCATGTTTTCCCATAAGATAAAAAGACAAGTGTTTCAGACTATTGCAATATCTTTTGAATATTTCTTCAATTCCTTAAAGTATTTGACTAACAGCAGTTAATAGAGCGTTAGCTTTAATTTAAATTTAAAAAGTTTATTTAAATGTTAACAACCTGTTATTCTTTCAAACGTTTCAGCTTCTCCTCCCACACCTTCCTGTCACTCACATCTTCTTCAATTATTTGTCCACTAAAATCATCGGACTGCAATTATACTCTGTTGAGGATTGCGCAAGTGTTCCCCCTCTTTTCTTTTCCTTATCCATTTACCCAATATAAAAAAATAAACCAAATCTGAGGGTGACTGTATTTTTTCCTAATCCTGTTCCTTAATAAAAAATATTCTATACATTTATTTAAGCTGTTTTTAGGGTCCAATAGGTGTTCGTTTTGTAACATTTCGTTCACAATTTTCATCAAATTATTCAAAATTTAAAAATTATCGTGGTTTTAAACTTTCCTATGCATTATCAGATTGTGGTGGTGAAGTTAATTTATCTTCAGATCAACAACCTTTTCGATCACGTTTTTTTTAATTAAAATTTAATTATACAATATTTTTCAGAATCAGTTTCTATAAGTTCTCCTTCATTTCCTCTTCCTTATCATCATTCTCTTGATTGTATTTGGAATATAAGTGCTTCTTCTGACCGTGTAATTTCTTACAAATTTACTGATTTAAACATTGAAAGTGGTATACAAGGTGATTGTCCATTTGATTCTGTTGAAGTTTTTGATGGACAATTAATAAATAATCAAAGCAGACAGGTTTAAAAAAATATAAAATTAAATTATTTTTTAGTTAATTATTTGTGGTGATAAAGCACCCAATGGTCCCAAATCTAAATAATGATGGAAATGGATTTAGATTAGTATGGAATTGTGAAGATATTAATGCTATTTATTTATAAAATCTTTTTCTTCTTATTTATTTGTTTAAATAAAAGTCTTATTATTTTTATAAAATCATCAATTATTTAAACTTTTATTTAAATAGAAAATTTTGAATTTGTTAATTTAAATGAATTTTAATAAACCTTTTTTTTATCTAAAATATAGAAATTAGAACCTGAAAATAGAACCATTTAACTCAGATATATTTAGTTTTTTTTTAATGTTTTCTGGAAGTTTTTCTCATACTGAAGTAAGCATAATTTCGACTAAGGCTAGAAAAAATATTTATTTTGAATAAGTAGCTTTGAGAATATTGCCCTAATTTCTATTTAATTCCAAAGAAAATATTCATGAAATTCTTAATTGTTAAAAAATTAATTGACCATAATTCTGTATTTGCCCTAAACATAGTTACTTATTTTAAACTTTTCCTCCTTTTAATATTCCTTATGGAAGACCCAACTAGAAATAAAATCCAAACATATTAGAAAAAAATTAAAATTTTGAAGAACTCAGATGAACAACCTTGAACAATTAAAATGGTAGAACTTGAAACAATTCTTTTTACTTAATGTACATACTCCATATTCTTTACTTTATTCCATTTTAATATTTTTATATAATCCAAAATTAAAAAATTTTTTAATTTAAAAAGGAATTTAGATGAAGCAACTAGAAAAACAAAAAAAGTTGAACAAAGCAATACCTATTGAATTGCTTATTAATATTTTAAGAAAATTAAAAACTGGTCCAGATACAGTTAAAAATGTTAAAGAATTATTTGATCACGTTAAAAATCTTTTAATTTCCTCTAAAATTATCTACGAGGTATTTGGAAAAGCAGTTAAGAAAAAGAAAGGTTTGTAATTTAAAAAAACAAAAATTTTTAATCATTTACTCATCCTTCTTCCTCATCATTCAAAAAAAGATAAAAATCTTAAAATTATAAAAATATTAAATAAATTATAAAAATATATAATAAAAGTTTTTAAATAAAAGACAAAAAAATTTCGAAATAAAGCAAATAAAAGTCACGGTATTGGAAAGTCTGTGCTGAAATGGCTGCGACAGGTGATATTGGAATGGCCTTTTGTTTAAGTTGAATAGTGTTGTATTATTTGGGCTAGGTTCGGAACAGGACACGATCCTGTTTCCTAGTTTTCAAGTCCATTTTCTAGGGCTTTTTGATGACACTAGGATGAAACCAGAGACACGAATTCCTGGTTTCAGGTTAATTTCTAATTCCTGATCGTTTTTTTTTCAGAATCCCAGTTTCACACTAATTGGGCCGTACTCATTTGGCCCTTTAGTATTAAAATGTATGGGACACTAGAGCCCGGAACAGGAACAGGACCTAATCCTGTTTCCTGGTCCGGTTTCCTGGGTTTTTTGATGTCACCAGGATGAAACCAGGAATAGGAATTCCTGGTTTCAAGTCCTGGTCATTCAATTTTCATTTCCTGTTTCCTGATCCTGGTCCTGGGGTTTTTTAGGCCAGGAAACCAGGAAAAATATTTACATTAAATTTCAAATATTTTTAATTGGCGTTTTGTTTTATCTTTATTGTGTGTCACGTTATATTTATTTTTTAATAAATTCATAATTTTTTGTAAAAAAAAATATAAATTTTTAACTGTTCGAGTTGTATAACGTATACAATCGCATTTTCAAACAACATGTACTCTTTAAGAAACATATTCCTGTCTATAGATATGTCTGAAACCCATCTTATTTGGTTTATTGAACGGCAAGATGGAGAAAAATTATTTCAACGTGCTGAAAGTGGTGATATGCAATTTGCTTTAAGCATTTTTATATTTTTATACGTGTTCTTGCTCAATTTTAAAATTTCCTGGTTTCCTGGGCAGGACCTGGTCATTTTTAGATCAGGATGAAACCAGGAACAGGAATTCCTGGTTTTCCTGGTTTCAGGTCCTGGTCATTCAATTTTTAATTCCTGTTTCCTGATCCTGGTCCTGAATTTTTCAAAATTCCGGGCTCTATGGGACACGTCCATCTCGTCGCAAGCAATCTCGTCGCGGTAATCTCGTCGCAGACCATCTCGTCGCAAGGTCCGGGTCCCTCCCGGTCATCCTTGTTTTAAATTTCCCGGTTCCCGGACCCGGTTTTTTCAAAATTCCGGTCTCTAATATACATAGCGTTTAAGCGAGATTTAGTCACGCACATTTTCCCACAAATTTAAAAATTGATATAGATAGTTACTTTTTTTTACATTATTTACCGTCTACTAATTATTTATTTATTTTATTTTCGAATCTTAATACATATAATTAATCTTTTAACTATTTTTTAGTTTATTCTAAATTTTTTAAATTTCGATCAAATGACTGGCGATCTTGCAAAACTCACAAATGAGAACTTGAAGCTAAAAAATGTTTAATTTTTTGTTATACAATCATGTTTTTTCCTTAGATAGCGTATATTTGGGCCAAAGGACTGTTCTCTGTAACCTGTTCTTCATCAAAAGCAACAGTTGAAGTTTTGCGTATTCATGATGTTTTGGATGAAATAGTTCTCATTTCAGCTGAAAAAAAAGTGTTTTTATTTAGGATGATTACATTCATTTCTTTATAGTGACTTTGTTTTCGCTGCCGAGCTGGTGGTTGCTAGCAGCGCTTATCATCTAAATGCACGTGTATTCCAAATGTTAGCAGTGCATATGATGAGTGGTGGAGGACATGATGTTCCGTTTGTTAAGCGAAACTCGGTTTAATTAAAATTATATTGTGTTTTGGTTTTTGCGATAAACTCCGTTTTTTTGTAAATCAAATAATTTTTTAGGTTGACGAGTTACTTGAGCAGAAGGATCCAGATGTCACTAGTGATGATCTTTACTTTATACTTATTGAGGTATACTTTTTTATTTTAACAGGGAAGGTAGTTGCTAAATCTTTATATTTAAGGAAGTGAAGAATTATCGTTGTTTGTACGATATTAGTGTTGCTGAAACTGATGAAATGAAAGCCGTTTATTGGCACACCATCTCAAACCGAATGCAGTTTCCTGCTGATTGGTTGCAGCAAAAGTGGGATGTTATGGTATGCAAGTATTTCAAGGAGAAGACTCAGCGGAAAGGATGGAAGTACTTCAAGGAGATGGAGGCTCTTCTCCGCGGTGAAGGAAGTTCAGGTTATTGAACAAATATTTTAATGTTGAGATTAAATGTTGACTTATTGATTGTTGATAAGGCTTTAAAATGTTATGCCATTCTCTCTATTTGCAAGATTTAAATTTGATAAAAGCTGATAGTTCATTAATTTTGAGTTTAATTGTTCTTACCTTGTCTTTCCGATAGGATGTTAAATATATAGCCAGTGTTTTTTAATGCTTTTCTCCTTTGAATTTGGAGGAATGTATTCTCATTTGCAAAATTTAACTCATCTACAAGTAAAAATTTCTATAAAAATTATTTTGTACGATTTTGACTGTATTTAATTTATTAAAAATCTTATAAGTTATTTAATGCAAACTAACTGCTATCTTTTCAGCATTCTTTTCTTGTAAAAATGTTAGATTTTTAAAGAAGATTACATTATTCTAGTTTCAAAAACAAAATATTAGTCCCAAAATTATATACCGAAGTAAAATTATGATTGCAATTAAAATATCTTCGGTATATCTATAATATATTCAATTATCTACATCAGCTCTGGAACATTGAATGCACAAATTGTTCAAAATCAAGAGCACCATCAATTGTACGCCCAGAAACAGCATCAATATATGGCTTCATTCTTTTAATGCAATACTCGGCTTGTTCCGGTGTTAAATTCTGAAAATTTGAAAAAAATTAATTAAAAATTCTCTAAAAACAAAATATTTACAGCATAAAGCTCCTCAGCAGTAACATAAGGTCTAAGCTCTTTGCTTAGTGCACGGAATGCCATTTCAATTTCCTCACTTGAGCGAACATTTTCTGTCTCTTTATTTATCATAAAAGCCATAAATTCTTGTAAAGTAACATAACCATCACTGAATGAAAAAAATTAAAGATAAATTTTTGATTATAAAAATTCTCAACCGATTAGGATCGACAACATCTAAAATACGTTGAAATTCTGGTTCAGGCTGTCCCTCATCCACCATAGGAAGATCATAGCCTAAAGCTCTTAAACAACTCTTAAATTGTTGATGATCAAGCCTTCCAAGTTTTTCTCTATCAAAGTGTCTAAACATCATTGAAAATTCACGTAAAGCTTCTTCAGTAACACCAGATTGATTACGGGCTTGTATTTGTTGTTCCAAATTGTGAAGCATTCTCATAGCTAATTGATCAAGTTGATCCCAAGCTTGGGCCAAACCAACAGTTGAATGTTCTAAAATATTATTTATTAAACTTATATTCAATTTTATAAAAACAAAATTTTAAAAACTTTACCAGTATATCGATTATCTAAAATCAAATGTTCTTCTAAAAGTGCACCCAAATCTTCTACTTTTTTCAATTTTTGTCTTTGTGAACGAATATCTTGGGCTTTTTGACGTATAGAATCTAATTGTTGTTCTAAAGATCCACTTGCTTCCATCATTTCTCCTCTAGTATCTGCTAACCATTGATGGAAGTCATTCGCTTGACGAGCAAATTCACGACGTAATTTATCATTATCCTCTTGTCTAAGATGTTCTTTTTGAAGTTCTAATTCAAGTTCTTTTATTATCTTAAAAAGAAAAAATTTTTTGATCCAAAAAGAAAAACAGAAATTCTCAATACCTTTTGTAAATTACTCCATGTTTCTTCAAGTGCATCCATTGTAAACCAAGTATAAGGATTTGGACCAACACCAAATGACTTAATTTGATGATCCAGCTCCTTCAAAGCAGTAAAATCATTTTTTGCAGTAGTTAATGATTTTTGAAATTCAGCATGCGCTTCACGAAGTGCTCGAATTTCCTCGAGAGAATTACAGCGAACCTTTAAAAAAGAAAAATATAAGTATTATATTAAAAATACGAACAGGATCTGTTAAGTCTTCTTCAGCATTCTCAAACCAAGAATTGAAAGCAGATGCTTTCTTAGCAAAAGCTAAATAAAGATCTTCAATTCGCTCATAATGAGATTGTGCTTCAATTAATTTCTGGCGACGAGCAAGTGAATTTTGTAAAAGTTGTTGCCATCGAATTATAACAGACTGATGACGCTTTTCAATTGCTTGAGACTGTTCATGTTCAACCGCTATTAATTGGTCTTTAAGTTCTGTAATTCGTTGAATTCCTTCATGCTGAAAATTAAATTTTAGAGAGTACATTATTTTAATCGTTTTATACCTCAAAAGCATTTAATCCAGCATCAAAAGCATCCTGTTTATTCAATAACAACTGAACTGAGGAAAGGTCCTTTCCAAAATCTGGAGATTTAACATGATGTTCTTTATCCCCAATCCAACTTTCAACAACATCACATTTCCACATAAATTGCATATAAGCATTATTATCACGCAATTTCTGAAGACGTTGAGCAGCTAATTCTTTAACTAATATTAAATGTTTCTGAAGTTGTTTAAGACGTAATTCTATATTTTTAGAATGATGATTGCCTGACTCTATTAACTTTAAAAGGGAAAATTTAATTAAAAAGAAATATTTTAAACTATTACTTCATTTCCTTGTCGTTGTAAATCATCAATTCTTTGTTCATGTACTTGCAGATCTAATTGAAAAGTGTCATGTTTCTTTAATAATCCTTGAACAGCAGCCATATTTTCTCCCAATATAGGTGAAGAAAGTAATTGTTGTTTTTCATTTAACCAAGCTTCTTCCTCTTCCAACCGACCAATAAAATTCTGAAATTGTTCACTTTCTTGAAGCTTTTGGTGTCTATTCTGTGTTAAATCAACAATTTGTTGCCAACTATCTTCTAATGCCTATAAGTAAAAATAGAATAAAATTTAATTTAATTAATTACTTGCAGTCGTTTCTGAATTTCTGGAGCCCCAACTTCAGTAGCCTGTAACAGTTCAACAGCCTTAGAACGAACATTCTGTACTTGTGGTTGATGGCTAGCTAATTCAGTATCAATTCGACGGTGTTTTCTACGCAAGTTTTGTACACCTGTTAAATCACGTCCATAATCATCACTGCTAACAAGTAGTTTCTTTTCCTATAAAAAAATTAATAAAACCTTTCAAGTCTTTCTCGTAAGTAACCTTAATCCAAGATTCTTCCTCATCAATATCTCTAAGGAATTGATGAACAGTAATTGCCTTATTCAATTGATCCCTCCTCTCTTTAGCCATTTCTTTAACATTTATATATCTTCTAGTAATTCCCTGTCGACGTGCATCAATAGCTTCTCTGTCAAATTGATCAGCTTCCATTAATGCATCTGCTTGGTTATTCACATCAGCAACACGATCAGAATGAGCATTAATATCTGTTTCAAGCAAATGATGCTTCTTTAATAAATTCTCAATAGAAGCCAAGTCTCTTCCAGTATCTTCACTACTTAAAAGCGTCTCAACCTAAAGAGTTATTAATTTATAAAAAACAAATTTTAAAATTTTTTCTAACCTCTCCAAGCCAAAATTCTAAATCCTTTACAGTTGCCATAAACGTCTTTTGTTTATTAGCTTCTTTTAATCGAGCACTTTTTTCTGTACTTGTTTTAACTAACAATTCCCATTGATCATTTAAAGCATTTAAACGATGAGATACAGCACCTTCACCTCCTCCACATTTTGCAGCACTTATTAAATTTTGACCAGCTGAAATTATTGTAGCAATACGATCCGCATTAGCTGAGAGTTCAGCTTCAAATGCCTGTTGTTTTTGATGTTTTTGTTGAATATTGGTAGGATCCCGATAATCAGCTTCCTAAATAAAAAGTTATTCAAGTAAATAAAAAATATTCCATTAAATAAAAAAATTTTGGTAAAATTAAGCATTTTACATCATTAAAACAATTTTAATACCTGAGCAATTTGGAACTTCTCAGCTATCCAATTTTCCACCTCATCAGCATCACGTGAAAATTGTTGAAGTGTTTGAGACTCACCAAGTTTTGAGCGCTTTTCAATTAATCGTTCTTTAAGACGATCCCAACGATCGAAAATCTGTTCGCGTTTTGCATCTAACAAATAAAAATCTTTATTTTTAAACTTTTAAGAAACAAACTAATTGCAGGTTTGGCATAATGTTCAGAAGCAACTAATTGTTTTGACAATTGTTCCAAATTAGTTAACTTCTCTTGTTGTGATGCAATAGCTTTATCAAAATCTTCATGTTTTTTAATAAGGGATTCAACATTATCTCCAGTAGGATCTTCTTGAGCGAGAAATGCCTCACGGGCACTCATCCATGTATCGCATTGCTCGCAATCACGGTAGAAAAGTTGAAGTTCAAGGCATTGATCAAGAATCTTTCTTCTTTGTACCCAAGCATCTTCAAGTCTTTTACGAGCCTTAGATAAATTAATTTAAAAAGACAAAATTAAAGACTAACTTCATTCACGTCTTCCATCCTTTGACGTACATCATCAGCTGCATAATGCTCGCTTCGAATTAATTGATTTCCAAACTGTTCAAAAGAGTGAAAAGTTGCTGCACGCGCATCAATCTCAGTTCTATAATCCTGATGTCTTTCAAGAAGCGCCTCTGCACCCGTTACATCATTTGCAAGTTCATCACTAGAAACTAGATTAACCATTCCATCAATCCATTGTATTAGGTCACGATAATCACTGAGGAAACGTTGATAATCTAAAAGTCAAATACATTTATTTAACACTCTTTACTAACCATAATTATCTAATAATTTATCTTTTCGTCTATTTGCTTTTTGTGTTAGAGTTGTCCATTGGTCATTTAATTGCCGTTGTAAATCATAAATTTGTTCAGCAGCTTCAGGATGTGTTTGACGGAGACGTGTAGCCTTAAACATTTAATTTAAAAAATGTGAATAATTTATTTGATTGCCTTTTCATCCAAAGCCCTTATTTTATCTCCTAAAGCAGCCAAATCTCTTTCGACGCCTTCATGTTTCCTTTGTAGAGCTTGGACTGAACGAAGATCACGACCAAAATCTTCAATATCTAAAGCTTCATTCTTTTCTTGGATCCAATCTCTTGTCTCCTCTACATCTTTATGGAAGCGTTGAACTTCGTGGGCAGACTCTAATTGTTGCCCTCTTTGTTCTGCTTTTTGTTCTAAAGCTTTCCAACGAGCATTTAGATCATCAATTTGTTGGCGAATACGTACGGCTGTTTCCGTTTGGCCCGTTTGTGAGAGCCTTGGATAAATATTCTATTTAAAAATATTTCATGGTTACCTCGTGGCAATTTGATTCATTTCCTGTAGTCTAACTTCATTTGCTTTCAGATCACACTTAAAATCATTGAATTTTGTTTGTAATACTTCCACATGTTCCAAATCTTGGCCAATTTCTTGTTGAGAAGCGACAGTCTCTCGAGATTTTATCCATTCTGCTAGGTCATTTGCTTCACGTAATAATTGATAGGCTAAAAAAATAGAGAAATAACCACAGAACTTAAAATATTTTATTCAAATAAAAAATCTTTGTTCAAAAATTATTCAAAAAAATACCCTTGCATGCTTCTTCCAATTTTCTCTTTCGTTGGTCACCTAAGACGATTAAACGTTGATATTGGTCTTCAATTTGGTTTTGTTTTGCATTAATTGTATTTACAGGTTGCCCAGCATTTGCCTGATGATGATGTTGAGATCCAGGCTCAATATACTTAACATAAGCAGCCGGGACAAACCCTTGACGGTCTTGAACCTCAACCTTCCACCAGTCCTTATTAGAGGAATTCAAAAGAGTCAAAACATCTCCTTTTTTCATAGAAACTTCTCGAGGTGACTAAAAGATATATTAAATAATGGAACTAAAATTTAGTGTTAATTCCAAAAACAAAAAATTCTATTTACTTTTTCGGTATATTCATATAATGCTACAACACATTCATTTCCAAGTTGACCACCCAATTGCTCTTGGTATTTACATTGACCTGCTTCTCTTCTTAATTCATCAATTGTAGAACGAAAAGCTTCCAAATCACTCATTAATGCTCGGTGCTTCTTCATTAAGGATTCAGCACTGTCCTCATCTTTGCCGTAATCAGTACTTCCAACAATTGGCTCTTTGTCACGCATCTATATAAATAAATAATTGTTAAAAGTACAAAAAATTTTACCCATGAATCAGCTTCATTAGCATCCGCAAGGTATTGATGTGCTTGTAACGAGTCTTGCAGATCTTGTTTACGTTTTTCTGCCTTTGTCTTTAAAGCACGCCAATTGTCACGAAGTTGAGCCAACTTAAAATTATATACTTTAAAATTTTTATTCGTTACCATCTCTCTAATATCAGGAGCTAGAAAATGTCCTCTTTGTATCATTTGTTCTGCAGCACTTCCAACTTGCTCAATTTGAGGTTCGTGGTTGGCAATTTCAACCATTAATGCATTTTGCTTTTTTATTAGATTTTGAACGCCAACAAGATCACGACCTCGGTTTGTAGATGAAGCAATTTGCTCCTAAAAAATAAAACTTAATTTAAAAAAGATATCTGATAATTATTGTTTTAAAGATAGAATAAGTCCAAGACTTCAATAAACGATTAATGAATATAATTTTCAACCTTTTCTCTAATCCAGGTTAATTCATCGTCAATATCTCTAAATAGCAAATGTCCAACCAAAGATTCATCTAATTTATTTTTACGTCTTTGTAATGGATCAAGCAATGCTTCAAAGCGTTGTTGTAATCCTTGTTGTTTTTTAACAATAAGTGGTGCATTAAAATGTCCAATTGATTGAAAATCATGTGCTTGTTGTCCAATAGTATCAAGCCGTTCATTGTGTGCATTATAATCAGCTTCTACAAGTGCCAACTTTTTTTGAAGATTTTGTACTGTATTTAAGTTTTTGCCAAAATCTTCACTAACAAGTTTTCGTTCTAATTCTCCGAGCCAGAGTTCAACATCTTCAACATTGCGGTTAAATAATTGCTCCTTTATAGTTAGTAAGGAATAATTTTAAAAATTAAAATATTCACTTGATTAGCCTCCTGTAACTTTGCTCCTTTCAATGCACTAGCTTCCACAAGTTGAGCCCATAATTGCTCAACTTCTTCAAGACGTGATTGAATATGTTCATTCGCATAATGTCCACTCGCAACCAATTCTTGCTCTGTTGCTCTAATTTCATCTAAATGGTTTGAATTTGCACGAAGTTCCTAAATTTAAATATTTTTATTAAAAAATAAAATATTTATTTCATTTATTTACCTGTTCAAAATTAGCATGTTTTTGTAATTTTCCACGAATATTAGTAGAATCAAGATAGCTTTGATCTTGTGCTGTTTTTAATTTTTCATTCATCCAGCTAATCATTTCATCACAATCGCGATCATAACTATGAAGTCTAAAAAACAAATTAAATATAATCCTATTTTATTTTTCTATTAAAAATTAAATTTTAATAACCTATAAGATTCTCTTAATCTTTCTCTCCTCTCTGATGTTAATTCCATTAAACGCCTTCTTCTTGATAAAAGTTTTTCCCTTCTTGCAGCAACGTCATCAGTTGCATAATGACCTCCTTCTATAAGTTTTGTAGCAAATTCATCTAAAGCATGAATTTTTTCTTCTTGAGCAGCTAAAGATTTCTCAAAATCTTCATGCTTTTTTAACAACGATTCTACAGCATCTAGAGAATCTCCAAGATCTCGAATTTGAAGAAATGATTCTTGCTTGTTCATCCAAGTTTCTGCCTGTTCTGTGTCTCTTTAAAAAATAAAGTTTGAATAAAGATTTTATCATCTAGAAATAATAAAAACCTGTAAAATAGCTGTAGATCCATACATTGCTCATAAAGAATTCTTCTTTCTTCCCATAAATTTTTTAAACTAGCTTGTTCATTAGCCAAACGTTGTAAACATTCTCTAATTTCTTCAGATTGTTCAATACCTTCATCAAGCAATTTCTGTCCAGTTTCAGCTGTTTGAATAAAGGAATCGTTACGAGCGTCAATCTCGCCTTTATGTTCCTGATGTTGTTCTAGAAGGGCTTCTGCCCCAGCAACATCTTTAGCTAATGCAGCTGATTCAATGAGAACCTAATTAAATTTAAATAATTTTCAATAATAATTATTAAATTAGAATATAAAGACAAAATATTAAGAAAGTTATTAATTACCTTAATTCCTACTATCCAATCACAAAGTTCACGATAATCTGCCATAAATCTATGTTTATTAAAAGAACGATCCAAAGCTCGTTTTCTCTCCTCAGCACTCTGTCTAAGTGTTTCCCACCTAATTTTACCCTCATCTGTTTTTGTAGAAATTTCTTTAGATTTTTCCGGATAAAGTTGACAAAGACGATCTGCCTCTGTTTCGAGTTTTTCCATCTAAATTATTAAAATATTATTTTTTAATAAATTTTTTTAACCTTAGATTCAAGTGCAGCCAAATCTCGTTCAGTTCCCTCATGTTTACGTTGCAAAGCTTGAACATTATTTAAATCTCTTCCATAATCATTAGATGCTAAAGCAGATTCTTTTTCACCAATCCAAGCTAGCGTTTCATCAATATCACGATAAAAACGCTGAATCTGTTGAGCTCCAAACAATGATTCACGTCTAAAAAATTGAAATTATTTGCTCACAATTTTAGATACCTTGTAGCAGTTAATGTTCCAAGTTTATGCCAAGCTTCATTAACGTCTTCTCTTTTAGAATGTATTTGCTGCTGTTCTGGATGACCTTCATCAATTAGAGCATTTGCTTCATGATTAATGTCTAAAACTCTAGATTGATGGCTATCCAATTCCTTCAGAAATTCATCAAATTTTCGTTGCATTACTTCAACATGTTCTAAGTCTGATCCCAAATCTTCAGAAGAAACAAAGGTTATCTAAATATTATTTTAAATTAAATAGTTTTGTACCTATTTCTTATTAAATTAATAACTTTCCAGTTAATTATTACAATAAATATTTAAATATTAACCTTATCATTAATCCAATATAACATTTCATCACATTTTCTCATAAATTGTAATAATTTTAATGCTTGTTGTAATTTAATTCCTTTATTATCAAGCATTGAAAATAGCCTGTCCCAAAGCTCATGAAGACGATCTAAACGTTTTCTAATTGTTTCTTTTTCATAATGTCCATGTTGAATCATATCATTTCCAGTTTTATCAAGCTTTGTTATTGCATTAGAATGAGCCTTAAAAATTTAAAAATTAGTAAAGTAAATGTATAAAAACCTGAACTTCAGCAACAAAGGCTTCATGTTTTTGAATCTTAGCTTGAAGATTTGTAGGGTCCCGAAATGATTCTTCCTTAAAATAAACTTGTCATTTTAAGAAAAAAGTTTCTACCGCAGCAGTTTGTAATTTTTCTAAAATCCAAATTTCCAATTCATCAGCATCTCTTTTAAAATATTGAAATTGCCTAGCTTCTTCCAGACGATCTCTTTTAGTTTTAGCAAAATCTTTAAATTGAACGTAATGATCTAATACTTCTGTTCTTCTTTGTTGAATATCATCAGCAGTTTCTAGTATTTTTATATCTTTTGGTGGAGGTACTTCCAAAACTGGATCTGGTGGTGGACCCATTTCTCCATTTTCATAGTTCATTTTTTAAAATTATTTTTTCTAAAATAAACAAAAAATTAATTTAGATAGATATATATAATAAAGGTTGGAATTAAAATTTTAAAAAAAATTTATAAAAATACATAGATGGGTTAAAATATGAAAGCAAAATTAATAAATTCTTTATTTTTATTAAATATGATTATTTTAATTTTCCGAAATAAAGCTATGTAAGAAGGGCACAGATGGTAAGAATACAACAGAAAAAAAATTTTTTTTAATAAATATGTACATATGTGGATAACTATTTCAAAATTAATTAATTTAATTTTTAAACTATTTTTTCCTTTTATTTTAGAAAGGACAAATTTTATTAAAATAATTCCTAAAGAATAAACAATATATTTGTTTGTAGTTTTTTCCAGCTTTACGTTTTTTTACGAAAAGCAGTCAAAAAATCGAATATTTTGAGACAAGATATAAGAATAGTGCATATATGTTTTGAATGAAAGGCTGACACAAATAGACACGCTCACTTACTAAAGAAACGACAAAACATAAAATTAAAAAAAATTGGAAACGAAGAAGAAAATGAATTTTAAATAAAGGGATTTTTAAAAATTATTTTTATTGTGAAGACTAAAATCCAATCATACATAAATATTTCAATATAATAAAATAAATTCGAAAATAATATCTTTAATTAATAAGAAATATTAATTATTATTTGCTTTAATTTCTTTAATAATAAATGAATATATGCATATATATTAGTGCTTTACTGACCAGAAAAAAATTTTTTGGTAAATAGATGACCTCGATTTTGGCAGCGGAAGATGGACATAGTAAGATGGTGCTTGTGTTGTTCATTTAATCGATATACATAGTTTTAAATAAAAATATATAAAAAATAAAATTTAGGTAAATTTTTTGGGTTTATTTAAATAAAAATTATTGGAAAAATGTTAAAAATATAACAAAGAAAAGCTAAGGTTGGCATATTAAAATCAAGAATTGGTTTGAACTCCATCTTTCTTCAAAATTTGTCTAATTACTCGAAAAGTTTTCTTAATATTTTACCTAAAAACAAATCAAAATTAAACCTTTTTAGACCCAAAATAACACTATAATAATTGAAATATCTTTTTTGTTCCTCTAGAATTTGCAATATAAAATTTTCTTTTGATTGGTTCTGCAATAGTTGTTTTGTTAAAAATAAATTTGTTTTAATTATTGTATGTACAATATTCTAAAAATAATATAAAAAAAATTAAAAGGAAAAAAAAATTCCAATTCATTTATTTCTTAATAAAAAGTTGTTGATTTATCGAAATAAATTTATTTAAATTTTTATAATTATTAAAATAATATTTAAAAGAATTTATTATTTTTCCATAAATTAAATAAATATATTTTTAAAATAAAAAATAATAAAAATACTACCTTTAGTATTTTAAATTAAAATTAAAATGCCTAGTTCATTTTTAGGTATAATTTTTGTATTTAATTTTAAAAAATATCTATAAAAATTTTGGACAATTATGGTCCCACTTTATTAATTTTAATGATAAGCAATTTTAATAGTAACGTGAAATAAACCATACATATTTTCCTTTTTTTCAAATACAAATAATACTTTAGAATTTAGAAACATGCTTTATAATAAATTAACAATCGAATGTTTTAAATAAATGAATTAATTTCTTTTCCTTCTTTTAATTTTTTTATAATTGAGAAATATTTAAAATTTAATTTTTATTTCTCTGATATTTTAGAAGACATAAAAATGCTTAATTTTAATAGCTGTACATAATTTAAAAATTGATTTTCCGAATCTGTTCTAAATTAATTAAAAAATATTCTTTTATTAATAATTATTTTACAGAAAATTTAATTAAAAAAATGGAAATTTTCTTCGAAAATTATAACTACGAGAAGAGTAAAAAATGGCTAATTAACCATGAAAGTTTATTGTTAAAATGTGTATTTATTTATATTATAACAATATTTTCTATTAAATATGTTATGGCAAATAGAAAGTCATTTGATCTACAAAAGCCTTTAATTATTTGGTTTCTCTTTTGATCTTTTATTTATTTTAAAAGAAATTTTATAATTTAATTAAAAAAGAATATTGATATTAAATAAATTTTACAATTCTTTAAATGTTTTTACATATTTTACAGGAATGGAATTTTGGCACTCTTTTCCATTGCTGGATTTGTCAGGATAACTCCAATATTTTTAAATGCAATTTATTACAAAGGAATTACACGTAAATTAAATGGAGAAGAAATAAATTATTTATATTTAATTTTAAAATTAAATAGGAATTAAAATTAATTCATAATTCCTTTCAGATACTTATACTGAAATTGGTGAACTCCAAAAAAATCAAATAGCTGGTTATTGGGCTTTTGCTTGGTGTGTTTCTAAAATACCAGAACTTATTGATACACTCTTTGTAGTTCTAAGAAAAAGGCCATTAATGTTTATGCATTGGTTATTTATTAGATAATTTAAAGAAAAAGAATTAATAGGTATCATCATGCATTGACTGGTTATTTTGCTTTTGTTACTTTTTATGAGAATAATGCTTATATGGTTTGGGTTGTTTGGCTAAATTATTTTATTCACTCATTTAGTTAATTTGAACATTTTTATTTAATTTTAAACAAAAAACAAATTAAATTAATTTAATAAAATATATGTAATTTCTATAATTAAATTAATTTAGTGTATTCTTATTATTGTGCTCGTGCAATTCGCATTCGTGTACCACCACAATATGCACAAATATTAACTTTTGCACAAATATGTCAGGTAACTATTTTTATTAATAAAATATTATTTAATTTTTTTAAATTAATTTTTAAGTTTTTGTTAACACATGCTGTTATGGGACATTTACTTTGGCTTTGTTATTTTAATCCCAATAATAATTATGCAGTTACTAAACGTGGATTTTTCATTGGGGTAATTTTTAAATTAAAAAAAACATTTAATCCTTTGTTCTTTTAAAAAAGTGTTTTTTTTTATTTAAAAATTTCTCAATTTTATAAAATAGGCTTTTATGGAAATAACATATATTCTGCTTTGGTTTCGTTTTTATTATATTAGTTATATAGCAAATGGAGGAAAGAAATATAATCAACACAAAATATCAACACAAAATGAAAATAAACAACAAAAAATGGAATGATTTAATAAATAGTACATAAGGTTACTTTTTCCTCTAGAAAATCTAATTAATGAATTTTAATTAAATAGTTTTTTTTAATGTTAAAAATAATTGTTTTATTTTAAAAAAAATAAAATAAATAATTTAAAATCTAAATAATTAATTAATTTTTTTAATTTAATATTATTATATATTTAATTAATTAATTAAATTTATTGTTCAATAATAATATATTTATCTGCACAATCATCACAAATTTTAATTAATTGATCAGATTTTTGATATAAAATATGAAATTGTTTTATACCTATTTAAATGTTTAAATTTAATTATTTATTTATTATACCATTGTCATAAGAAGGTCCTTGAGCAAATAAAATATGCCACCAATTATTATTATTTAATTTTAATATCTTTTTTTTAATATTAAGAAAATACCTAATTTATTAAATTTTACCATTTCTTTCTCTCTTTTAGAAATTAAAGAGGATATTTTATTATAATCAACAATAAAAGAACAACCAAATATTCCATCCTTTTTTAAAAAAGTTTTTTCAAAAATTAATGTTTTTGATGACTAAAATATTAAATAAATAAATTAATTCATTTTTAAAGAATTACTTCAATTAAAGGAATATTTTGTGTAAATAAATTGTATGAAATTTCAATATTTGGATTATTATTTGAAGTAAAAATACAATCCAAGACAGAATCATTTCCCTTAATTTAAAGTTAAATAAAATTAAAAAATAATATTTGCCATTGACATATCATCACTAAATGCCATTGCTATCCATTGAGGTTTATTAATATTAATTATTGGTTTTGCCTTATTTATTTTATTTAAATAATTTATTAATTAAATACCTGTATTTCTACCTTTAATTTATTTTGTTTAAAACTCCAGCGAATTATCTAGTTTTTAATAAATAATTAAATTTAAAAGAGAAAATTAATTAACTGCTTGACAATTTTCAATAGAATTACATCCAGGAGGATATGGCCAACAAGCAAAAGATTTTCCACATTCTTCTATTCCATATTGAATAAAAGAGAAGGAATTAATAATTAAAGAAAATAACTAAAAATAAGAAAATTTATTTATTTTTAAAAAGCTCACATTATAAAAAGAAATTTATTTAATTATTTAAATTATTTATTTGGTAGAAAATAATAAGTAGGTACCTCTTTTTATTTAAAATTATTTAATAAAAAAACAAACCAAGATAAGTTGAAAATACATTATTTTTACAAAAAAAAAAATAAAATAATTATTATTATTAAAAAATTAAAAAATTTGCAGTAAATATTAAAAAGGAAAGAAAAATTTAATAAATTAGTATTACTTAATCAATTTGGCGAATAAAGTTTTAACTAGTACATACTAGTACATCTTTTTTTTAAATAAATTGGTTTAAAAGGAAAAAATATAAATAATAAATTTAATTTTAATTAAATGTAAAAATATTTTCAGATAAAGAATAGAGAGGATCAACACCAGATTATTTAATTTTTTGTAATTTTGAGATTCAATCATAGATTATTAAGATTTTAATATAATTAGGGGTAAGGGGGTTAATCTTCTAATTTTTTCTAGTAAACAGCTTGACATAATATGTAAATTCGTTTCCTATATAATGAGCTAAGTATTGGGAGTCTACTACATTTTACACTATTTTCATTTTGTACATAAGGGTCAAACCGTATTTAACTGTTTCTCCCCACAAACTTGGGACTATAGGTGTTGTTTTATTACTTCCTCATTTTAGAGCTACTGTCTGATAATCTCGAGCAAGGATCTACTTCGTTTTTTAACTTCTCACCCATTAGGTCAATCGACCAAATAGACAAGTTGATGTATTTATATAAATATGATGTAAAGGTTCACGCTGAGGCATCGAGAAGTATATCACTAATGATCAGCGACCTCTTACGTACTGCAAAAAAGTATTCAAGCACCAAAGGAAAATGTTAGAGGTTAGAAGGCAAATGTGCAAGAAAATCTATTTTTTAATTTTATTCATTAACAATAACAGACAGAACGCAACATAAAAATTCATATAAACCCTCCTCATCATTTTCCGTATTTTAAATAATATTTAACGGTTCGACTTAGCAACACGCTCTAATTCATCCTTCTTTTTGATTGCATAGGAATTGCTTGATCCTTTTGCCGCATTAATCAATTCATCTGCCAAACATTCAGCAATTGTTTTAATATTACGGAAAGAAGCTTCGCGAGACCCGGTGCATAAAAGCCAGATAGCCTAAATATATATTTAGTTTTAAAGTAAATTTTAAAAGTTTTCCAGTAAAAACCTGATTAACGCGACGAAGAGGTGAAACATCAACAGCCTGCCGACGAACAGTTCCAGCTCGTCCTATGCGAGTAGAATCCTCTCTTGGTCCACCATTGATAACAGCATTAACGAGTGTTTGAACTGGATTCTAAATATTACTTTTAAATATTTTAAAATACATTACAAGGATATGAATATTAAGAGACTATGATATAAAAAATGGTCGACAAGTATATCTTAATAAATCATACCAACGGTTTAAAAAAGCAAGATAACCTCTCCTGTAAGAATATGCATGATCTCAAAGGCGTGCATAACAATGCGAACAGCCATTAATTTTTTGCCATTATTACGTCCATGCATCATCATCGAACAGACTAAACGCTCAACGATTGGGCAGGTTGCCTTTCGGAAGCGTTTGATTTGATAACGACCGGCACTGTGTGGCAAATATTTTGCAGATTTGTCTTTAACGGCAATGTAATCCTGGAAATATTAAAAGTAAATTCAGCGAATATATTAAATAATCAAACCACTAAAGAAGCATCAATAACCTCTACATCATTCAAAGACCATTTGCCAAACAATTTAACCTCAGGCAAATCCATGGAAATCATTTGCATATCCCCTCCAGTAGCAATATCAACTGCTGGTCCCCAATTATTATCATCAGCTGGTGCAAAGTCATTTCCAGGTGGCGCAAAATCGTCAGCCATGTTTTTTATTCTAGAGTAAAAGAATGAAAATATTAAAATATCAAATATATATTTGGAGACACTTAATACTTTAAATTTTTTCAAATTCCTATAATAGCCATCTATTTGGAAGAATTGTATTCTTATGAATCATAAGAAACAAATCGAACGCCACGAGTAAAACTTGAAAAAAAATAACTCTTGCTCTAAAACACACTGAATCTTATTAAATTCGACTTTGTAGCGAAATATCAATAAACCATGTGTCCAATATTAGCCTTCTGACCATTTTGTCATTCACATTTTGGAATTTAAGCATTTCCTCTTGGCCGGTTCATCCCGAGTTTGCTAAAATTTTAGACGGGTTCATATTTTTAATGAACATTAATTTCCTTATACATACATAACAAATATATATTCTAGTTTATTTTAATGGGAAAGGAGCAATTTAAAGAGGCCGATACATCTCGTAAAGTGTATGTGATTTAAATAGATTTAAATAATTTTTTAATATCTTTTTTGTTTAAGAATCGGAGTGAAATTTACAGCGGGAAATACAGAATTAATAAGACAAGCAGCACATATTCAAATATTTAATAATCGTCTTTATGAGGATGTACAAGGCAAATGGCTTCCCGCTCAATATGGACCTCTTGACGCGCGACTTGTATTTATTTTGTTTTAATTTTTAAATAATATTTTTTAATCTTCCGGAATTTTTTATTCTAATAAGAATTTATTCCTAGGGAACATTTCAAAAATCTCTCTCTTGTCAAACATGTAAGAAAAATATGAGTGAATGTGTTGGCCATTTTGGTTTTATTGACCTTGAATATCCAGTTTTTCATGTTGGCTTTTTTCGATTAATTATTCAAACACTTCATTGTATTTGTAAGGTAATTTTTAATTAATTTTTAAATTTATTTAAAATTAGTTTTTAGGGTTGTAGTGAAACTCTAATACAAGATGAACAAAAATCTATACTTTTACGTCAAGCATCTAACCCAAATCTAGATTATTTGCGTAAGAAGGCATTACAAAAGAAAATTGTTGCTATGAGCAAAAAATTAAGTCTTTGCAGTAAATGTGGATTTATGAATGGTAAATAAATATTTTAAAATAATTTAAAATTTTTATAAATGAATTAATCACTTATTATGTACTTTAACATTTTTTAACTAATTTTATTTCAGTTATTAGATAGATTATCTTTTTTATTTTAATTTTTTAAGGAGTAGTAAAAAAGGCAGTCGGTGCTATACTCAAAATTGCACATCATGAGCCACTTCCTGCTGAAGCTTTGGCAGCAGCTGAAGATAGAAATGAACTACAACAGTTAATGTCTAGTTCAAAACTTAATTTACTTGATCCTCTAAAAGTTCTGGATATTTTTAAAAGAATTGATTTAAGGGTAACGTTGAAATCAAAATTTTATTAAATTTCCTTTAGGATCTTCCATTATTAATGATAGGCGCAGATGAATGTAAACATCCAGTGCACTTCCTCAATCAACGAATTCCTGTTCCACCTGTGTGTATTCGTCCTTCTGTTGTTTCTGAATTGAAATCTGGCTCAAATGAAGTATAAAATTTTTTAAACTACAACAAATTTATTTAGGATGATGTCACAATGAAATTGACTGAAATTATGTTAATTAACGACATTCTCAAAAAGCATAAGCAAGATGGTGCTCCAATGAAAACCATTTGTGAAACTTGGGATCATTTACAGGTTTAAAATAATTCTAGTTTATTTTTTAATGTCCTATTTAATATTTCAATTTTTAAGGTTCAATGTGCTCTCTACATAAATTCAGAGATGAGCGGACTTCCCCCAGACTTGCAACCAAAAAAGTTTTTACGTTCATTTGCTCAACGTTTAAAAGGGAAACATGGCCGTTTTCGTGGTAATTTGTCCGGTAAACGAGTGGACTTTACTGCAAGAACTGTTATTTCACCAGATCCGAATCTTAAGGTTTCTAATTACTTTTAGACATGGAAATTATAATATTAAAATTGTTTTTTAAACAGATTGATCAAGTTGGGGTACCTTTACAAGTTGCTATGACACTTACATTCCCCGAGGTTGTATGCCGTTCAAATATCGAAAGAATGCGTAAAGTTGTTAAAAATGGCGATTCTATTCATCCAGGGGCTAATCATATAGTTGATTGCAAAACTGGGAATAAACGATTTTTAAGGTACTTTATCTAAATTGAATTTTAATTAAATTATTTTAGATATGGGAATCGTGCTGAAATTGCAAGAAATTTGCAACTTGGCGACACTGTTGAGGTTTATTGGAATTCTTTTTATTTAAAATAAAAAAAATATTCAATCTTTTAGCGCCATTTAGCTGATGGTGATGTTGTTCTATTCAATAGGCAACCCTCTTTACACAAAATAAGTATTATGTCTCATCGTGTTAAGGTTATGCCATACAGAACTTTCAGGTAACAAAATTTAAAGTTTTAATGTTATTAAATTTATTAGATAAAGTTTATTTATGTTATAACTTTCACTCACATTTTTATGAAATTATATCTATTTACATAATTTATAATTAGTATTTAATTAAAGATTCAATGAGTGTGCTTGTACTCCTTATAACGCTGACTTCGATGGAGATGAAATGAATTTACATTTGCCGCAAACTTATGAAGCAAAAGCAGAGTCTTCGCTTCTTATGGGCGTTAAGCATAACTTGGTCAGTCCACGTGCTGGACAGCCCTTAATTGCTGCAATTCAGGGTATAAATTAATTTTATTATTTTTAATTATTTTTAAAATAAATTAAGATTTCATTACTGCCGGACATTTACTTACAAAAAAGGACACCTTTTTAACACACAGCGAAGTTCAGCGAATTACTGCAACACTCCTTGACATTACTGAAGTCCAACAAAGAAAAATACGACTTCCGCCACCTGTTATCCTTCGACCAAATAAATTATGGACTGGAAAACAAGTAAATATAAAATGTTTTTTTTAATTTACTTCAGATAATTTAATTAGTTAATTATTTTATTTTTTAGTTAATTGAATTAATAATTGCACCTTTTTTTGACTCCAATGTTCATTTGAATTTGGTAACAAAAAATAAAATTCACAATCCAGATGATGGAGAATTTACTCATAAAGTTGATTAACTAATTTAATCAATCATAATTTATTAAATTAACACAGGATACCTTTGTTATTATTCGTAATAATCAGCTACTTTGTGGTTCCCTTGACAAAACACTTTTGGGTTCTGAAAGCAAAACTTCTATTTTTTATACTCTTCTTCGTGACTGGGGTGAACAACATGCTATAGATGCAATGTGGAGGTTAGCACGTTTCTCTGCTGTTTTCTTATCAAATAGAGGATTTTCAATAGGTTATCTTTAATACAGTGGATTATTTATTAATCATAATAAACTACTAGAAATTTTTATTTTCAAAGCTATGTCAGTGTAATAATTTATTGTTAGCATAATTGTTTCTAAATTTATTAGGACAGCCTTTTGTTTTATTTTTTGGATATTTTTATTTTCTTTTAAGGTATTGGTGATGTTAAACCCAATGAACAGCTTTTAAATGAAAAACGAATACTTCTCGAAAAGGGCTACAAAATTTGTGAACAATTAAATAGGACAATGAAAATAGAGAAACAAAAGACAAAACCTGACTTTGGCCTTGTTGAGGAATTGGAAGCAAAAATTTTGAAGGAACTTTCTAATATTCGTGATCAGGCAGGAAAGGCTTGCCGTGAATTTTTGAGGTATTAAACTTTTAACGATTGGATAAATAATTTTTTGTTTATTTTTTATAGTAAAAATAACACTCCTCTTACTATGGCACAATGTGGTTCTAAAGGCTCATTTATTAATATTGCCCAAATGATTGCACTTGTTGGACAGCAGTCTATTTCTGGTAAAAGGCCTTCTGATGGATTCGATGTATTTTTAACAATTTACTTAAATTAATTTTTCAATTTAATGTTTAGAATCGATCATTACCTCATTTTGAACAAAACGATCGCTCTCCCGATGCTAAAGGTTTTGTAGAAAACTCCTTTTATTCTGGACTTACTCCAACTGAATTTTTCTTTCACACAATGGGTGGCCGTGAAGGTTTGGTGGACACTGCAGTTAAAACTGCGGAAACGGGTTATATGCAGAGACGTTTGGTTAAATGTTTGGAGGTGATTTTGTAATATTTTTTACTTCATTTCATCCTCTTATAATAGGCCGTACTTAAAATTTAAGTTAAAATTAAATACCTTTTGCTTAAGGAACGTTTACTTCTAATAATTGAGTAGTAAAGAGCCGTTTTATTATTTATATATATCAAAGATTAAATTTTTAATTTTAGGATTTAGTTATTTCATATGACAACACTGTTCGAACATCGACAAATGAAGTGGTACAATTTGTATTTGGGGATGATGGACTAGATCCTTCTTATATGGAGGCACGTGATGGAAAATTATTAGACCTTTCTCATCTTCTCAACCAAGTTAAGAGTACTCAAAAGTAAAATTCTAACTTTCCATTCAACCATTTTCCAATTTTTTTAGAGAAATATCTCAAACAAATCTTCTTTCGTCTGATTCTACAGTTTATGAATTGGATAATTTAAATATTATACGACAAGAAATTGAATCATCACTTTCTACAATAAAAGATGAATTAAAAGATAACAAAAATAAGCAGTTGTTAATTACTAATAAATTCGCTGATGAGATTTTTGATTTTATTTGCAAACATTTTAATACAAACAAAAGACTTTTACAATTACCAGTTAATTGTGAACGACACCGGGCATATATGTCTCCAACGTTTGATTTTTTTAAAATATTTTTTTCTTTATTTATAACAGGACACGTTCTGGAAAAGTTTGCTGTAAAACATGTGAGGAATTTCGTTTTCGTCGACAAGCCCAACTTCGTTCTAGTGGTCTCAGTTTAGCACAAATTCATCAATTTCTTACTCTATGTCAAAGGAAAGTTCGTAGGGCTATTGTTGAACCTGGTAATTTGTACATTTGGTTTTAATTAAAATATTTTAAAAAGGAACTGCTGTTGGCGCAATTGCTGCTACTTCAATTGGTGAACCTTCTACACAGATGACTTTGAAAACTTTTCATTTTGCTGGTGTCGCTTCAATGAATATTACACAAGGAGTTCCTAGAATTAAAGAGTTTATTAAACTTTAAAAATAAATTAAAAATATTTGAAGGATAATCAATGCAGTTCGTAGTATTTCAACTCCAATAATAACTGTTGCTTTGGCCAATGATAAGGACGAAAAATTGGCTAAACGTGTTAAGGCACGAATTGAGCGTACTACTTTAGGCAATAATTTTTTAGTTTCTACTATTAAATTTGTTGAAATAATTCTCTTTATAATATTGCAAAAGCTATTAAATATTTTTTAGGAGAAGTTAGTGAATATGTTGAACAAATTTTCCTTCCTGATGATATGTTTGTTCTTGTCAAATTAAATACTCGCCGTATTCGAGAACTTCAATTAGAAGTTACACCTGATTCAATAATTCAATCAATTTGTTCTGCTCGTTTGCCGATACCTTCAATAAAGTCTTCACAGGTTTACTAATTTATTTATGTTTAAACTTTTTTTTTTTGTAAACATTAGGTTCGGACAGTTGGAAAGTCAATATTATTAGTTCGACCAATTGACACTGGAAAGTGTTCTATGGTTTTGTACATGCACTACCTTAAATACTTTTTACCTACTGGTGAATAAATAAAGCAATTGATCATTAAGTAAAAAATATTTTAGTTCAAATAAAAGGGATACTTGGAGTCAATCGTTGTGTAATTAACGCTGATGATAAGAAGGGTGATTCTTTTCAGTTATTTGTTGAGGGTTCAAACTTCAAAGAAGTATTGGCATTAAATGAAATCAACGGGATCAAGACTAGGTCTGTTTTTCTTTTAATTCTATTAAATTATAGACATCTTTGTAATATTAAATATTTATTTAATTATTATTATTTTTTAATTAAAAATTCTACCCATTGTCAGGTTTAATAATGCAATTGTAATTGCTGAGGTGTTGGGAATTGAAGCTGCTCGTACTTCAATAATTTCTGAAATTTTGAATACAATGAGTGAACACGGAATTGAATTAGATAGGAGACACGTTATGTTACTTGCTGATTTAATGACATATCGGTTATTTTATTTTAAATAGTTTTTATATAATTTTAAGATTTAAAGTGGTGAAGTGCTTGGAATTACTAGGAATGGACTTGTCAAAATGAAGGAGTCTGTTCTTTTATTAGCTTCTTTTGAAAGAACAATTGACCATTTGTTTGAATATTTTTTAAAATAATTTAAAAAATTTATATTTAGATATGAAGCAGCATTTTTTGGTCAAAAAGACAAAATAGTAGGTGTCAGTGAGTGTATTATAATGGGTGTACCTATTGGAATTGGAACAGGAATATTTAAACTTTTACAAAAACAATCGTCTCAAATTCAGAAAAAAACTGAAAATGAAAAACAACAAGATAATAAAAGAAAAGTTTGTTAATTAAAATAAAATTAATTAAATTTTTTTAGGTAAAATTACTTTCTCCAAAACGTGAAATACCTACTTCAACTCAAAATTTAGAAGCTTCGGTTTCTTCAATTGGAGGTAGAAGACGCCGTCAGTTATCAACATCTACAGGTATTTATTTCTTTTTAATTAATAACTGATAAAATATTTAAAAAAAATATTTTTTATTTTGAAGGTCCTTTAAAAGAAGCAAAAATGGAAATTGAAAGTGGTGAAGAACAAGGGGTTGAGGTTTTACCTCCAATACCTCCAATAATTATGCAAAGACAGCCAATTTTTGAAATGCCTGAATTGGAGCTAATTATTTAATTTTGTTTTGTTTTTATTTAAAATAATTTGTTGTTGTTTTTTATTTAAAATAAAATAAATTATTTGTAATTTTTAAATATTAAAAAAAATTATTTAAATATTTCAAAATTATTAATTCTTTTTCCTTTCATTTTTATTTTAAAGCATTTTATGCGGAACACCAGAATTGGACGCTTCACGAGTGGATTATTTTACACGACTTTTGCCTTCCATTTTCTGGCGTTTCTCCTTGGAGCTCGACTTTTTAGGTTTTTAATAATTTAAAATAAAATTAATTTGGATTTTTGTTTTAATGCTTATGGATAAGTGGTGTAAATCCCCATATTTTTTAAGCTGTTGTCTTTAAAAACAATTTATTCTTTAAATATTTTTAAATTCTAGCTTTGACACCCTTCTTTTTGCTTTTCTTCTAACTACAACTACATTTATACCATTAAATATCTCTTGCTCGGAAAGTGTTGAAAAATTTTGGAATTGTTGGGATAATCGGTTTAATTTTTAAAATTTATTTAATTATTCTAATTTTCAGTCCTCAAACTCTTTTTCAATTATATTCTATTCGTGTTGCTTTGGGAAGTTTAATTGGCTCTTGGATTGGTGTTTTTGTTGTTCCTTTAGATTGGAATCGTTGGTTAGTTAATTTAAATATATTTTTAATTTATTTTTTAAAATTTAGGTGGCAACGTTGGCCTATTTGTTCAATTTTTGGTTTATTTATTTTTTCTATAATTGGGGCTTTAACTGCTTATTTTCGTCTATTTACTACTTTTCCATTTATTAAGGTAAATTTTAAATTCTTTAAATAATTATAAAAATTAAAAAATATTTTTAAACATTTTTTTACCAATTTAAAGCGCAACAAAAATAAAGTTTAATTAATAATCACTTCTCCAACAATTAAATGTTTTTATAAAATAAAAATAAATAAGCAACATATATTCAACAATAAATACAAAATTTATTATTTATTTAACAACTAATACATACACATATTTAAATCCACAACAATTTTATAAATTTTGCAGATGTTTCCAATTGTAGCCCCAAAAGCTAGAAGGCCAAGTGAAATTGATGATCAACAACAACAACAGATTCCTTCTGATACAATTTCAAAATTAATATCATCAGAAACAACATCTACAGCTGTTGAACGTCATTTTCAGGCAACAGAAACACCTAAATTACGGGCTATTATTTTTGCTGAATTTGATAATGATATTGGACGTGTTCTTAGATTTCAGGTTAATTCTATATGAATTAAATTTTAAATTATTTTTGTTTAGATTCCTTGTCAAATATTTGATAAACAATTATTTGAATCAATTTCCTCTGCAATTATTCCTTCTGAAGAAGTAAAAAGAATTTTTATTTTATTTATTTTTAAATTATTTTGATATTTATAGATGCGTGGTAGAATGATTAATGTAAACATGTTTGAAAATAAAATTATTGGGTTTCCTGTTGGAATAAGTCTATTTTATTTTTTTGTTTAAAATTAAAATAAATATTTTTAAAAAAAAAGAAGACAAAAATACCCTCGTGAGGTACTTATTTTCAATTTATGTTTTGTTCTCTCTAAACAAGTTGAATGTGATTGGGTATATGAACCTTTGGTACAAAAATGTGCAGAATATTTAATTGAATTAGAAAAAGTATTAATTAATTAATTTTTAATTAAATTTTTATCTTATTTTATTTATAGGAACGTTCATTTATTTCTGAAGAGAAATTGCGTCTTCCTGTTCTTATGAGAGAAATATTTGTTGAATTAAATAATAAAGGTAATTAAATATTTTTTTAAAAATAATTTTAAATTAAAGGAGAATGTTTTTATACAATAACAGAGAGGACAACAATTTATTTAAAATTATTTTCAAATTCAAGGGGATTAGAACCTCCATTAGTTAGTCCATTTTCTGTGCCTATTTTTACTCGAATTCCTCCTCCCATCTCACAAGAACAAATTGAAAGAATGGATGTTCTCTCACAAAAAGTATTTTAAAAAACATAAATAAATAATTAATTATTTTTAAAAAAAAAAGATTTGTCCTCAAATAGACGGTATTCGTTGTGTTAAAGATATTGCTTGTGTTGTTAGAATTGATAGTTAATTATTCTAATATTTTAATTAATTTTTAAAAATTTTTTTTAAAGCTGATTTAGTAGCTCGTTGTATTAGAAATTTATGTTTTTATGGATGTATTAGATTATTACCAATGTTTTTATATTTTAATTGTTATATTCCAACAAAAAAGTTTAGATATTTTATTGAAAATTCTGCAATTGTTGAGGTAATTAAATTAAATTTACTTAATAAATATTAAGCGCTGTCAACGTTTTTCAATTTTTGATTCAAATTTGCCAATTGCTAAATCTTCTGACATTTTTAGACTTTATTTGGGTCTTAAAGTAATTTTAAATAATTATTTTATAATTAAAATCTATTTCAAAAAAAGCATGGTTTAACATTACATAGTTGGTTTTTACTTTTAAATCCAAGACAATTAAATATTGATGAAAGAAAATTAATTCAATTTGGGGTCTTTCATGGATTTATAAGAAAATTAAATATTTATCCAGTAGCAATGTTTGAAGATGGGACAAAGTTTAATTTTAATTTAAAATAATTTAAATTAATTAATTAGAATCTCTTCTGCATGTACTGGTGAATATTCATTAGATGATTTAGCTTTACGTTATGTTTGTTCTCCAGTAGAGTTACATAAAAGGTTAACATTAAATGGAAATTTTCAATTTATTTATCGGTAATTTGAATGAACATTTATTTATCTTAAAATGGTTATTTATTATTATTTTTTTAAACTTTGCATAGATCATTAATTTATTTTGTGTTTTTTTTTAATTTAAAATTATTATTTTTTAATTAGTATTTTATATTCTTAAAATATTTTATTTTGTTAAATATTTATTTAATTCAATTATTGAAAAATTAAAAAAATGAATTTTAAATTTTATTATTTGATAGAAATTAAATTTTAATTTAATAATATTTATGAGAAAATATTTTTTAAATTATAAGAATACATAAATTAAACAGGGACAATATTTTAAAATAATTTTACTAAATATTCATGGTTTTGAGGCAATATTTTTGCAAAGCTTTCTATTGGAATAAAAACGTTTCATATATATGGAGATATTTTTTATTCTTCATAAATAAATTCATATAAATTATGTACTAATAATAAAAGACTAACAAATAAATGTATTTAAATAAACATAAATAATATTAAACTTTAAATAAATAAATAATTCCTTCTACTAATGTATTCTTTCTAAAATAAATAAAATAATTATTTAAAATTCTATTTAAATTTTTTAAAAATTAATTCTTTTCTTAATTTTAATTTCCTTTAAATAATTAGATGGTTGATCAACTCGAAGGATTTTCTAGAATTGATAAACCTTAAATTTTAAATTTCTTTTAATTAATTAGAATTAATTAAACGTTTGTGCAGAGCTGAATCATTATGGTTAATTAAATTAACTTTTATTGTTGTTGTTAACTTTAAAAAATATAATTAATAAATTAAAATAAATAATAAACCAATTTATCATAATTTTTACATATTTTACATAAAATTCCATTTTCTAATACTTCAAAATTATTTATATTATTTTTAGTTCTTAAACGCTCAACAATCTTTTCCCAAATTATTTTTCTATTCTCAATAGTAATTTCTTCTAATAAAATAAATAATTATTATTTTTTAAATTAAAATTAAATTAATAAATTAAAATAAACCATGAGAATGTTGAATTTTATTTTCATTTAATTCTTTAACTAATATAGACAATAAATAAATTAATTTAAAAAATTTACCGTTATTATGATATTCTTTATTATGTGCTTTTAAATTATAATACCCTTCTAGTTTTAGCTATAAAAATTAATTTAAATTAATTAATTAAAATATTTAAATAATTACTAAAACATTGCATAAATTACACCAAATTCCTTTAGTATCAACAACCGAAAAATGACTGACAACTTCTCCATAATGTTCCGCTCTTCTTATAAAAAAATCCAAAGCTTTATAAGATTTAAAATAATCTATTTCATTTTCGTTAATATTTTCTAAAAAATAATTTAAATTAATTTTAGAATTATTTACCTAAATTAATATCTTCTTTATTTATTATTTTAGAATGATCAGAAGATTGATTTGAATAATTAGTATTTAATATAGAATTTTGATTAAAATAATTTTGTAAATAGAATTGTTGGGTATTTAAATTTTGATTAAAATTCTTATTGTCAATTTGTAGAGGAGTATTTATTGGCATTTTTGAAGAAGAAGAAGAATAAGAAGAATAAGAAGAAGGAAGAGAAGATGGAAACGAATAAAATTGTGGAATAATACCATCATTTAGTAATTGTTTATTTTTATCTAAACAATTAATTAATTTTTAATTAAATTACCTGAAGAATTTATTGGCACTTGTTTCATTTTATTTGATGCATTAACATTGGAGGAGGATGGCATGGGAAAGATTTCTCCTAATTCTTTCATTGAATTAAATTGTCTTTCATTTTCTTGAAGCTGTGCTTTTCCTTTAAAAATAAATAAATAAATAATTATTTAAATAAATATTTACCTAAATGGTATATGTTATTATGATATTTTGTATTATGTGCTTTTAAATCATAATACACTTCTGGTTCCAACTATAAAAATTAATTAATTAATTAATTAAAATATTTAAATAATTACTAAAACATTGCATAAATTACACCAAATTCCATTAGTACCAACAACCGAAAAATGACCAAAAACTTCTCCCTCATGTTTCAATCTTCTTATAAAAAAATCCAAAGCTTCAAAGGATTTATAGTAAGCAGTCTTTACTTTTTGTTTTTTATTTTCTCTAATTTTTAAATTATAATTATATTGGTTGTTGTTGTGTTCATTTAAATAACCTTAAATATAATTATATATATTAAACAATTTTATTTAATTTACAATTGTTTATATGTTGTTGAGAATGAACATGTTCGTACAATTGATTCATCCAGTCTGTCATAATCTAAAATTAAAATTAAATTAATTAATTAAATTATTTAAAAATTACCCTTTCATTTGGTTCATGACATAATAAACAATTAATTCCATCACTATCAACTTTAAAATATTTTCTTTCTTCTCCTAAATTATGGACATATTTATTCATACGTTCTTCAATAGTTTTATGCTTAACATTTTCTACATTATTTATTAATAAAAAAGAAATAATTAAATTAAATAGCAGTTTTAAATATTTTTTTATTTTTTATTTGAATTTATTTATTTAAATTTTCCTTTCATTTATATATAAGGGCAAATTTTATTTTTTTTTTTATTTAGCTAGATTTGTAGTTTGATCGTTTTTAATATTTCTAAATTATTGGCTATAATTTAAATGCCGTCATAGATAAAAAGAAATAATGTGTTTTGATTTTTAAATAAATAATATCCTTTAAAAGTGCATCTTTAATAAAATATAAAAACAAAAGTGCATTTTTTGTCGAATAAAAATCAATTAAAAACAAACTTTTTTTATTTATTTAATAAATAAAAGTGCAAAGAAAATCTTAAATAAATTAAGAAATAATTAATTAATTAATAAATTTATATTTTTTGTAAAATAATATTTAAAGATTGTTTTTGTTGTTGAGATAAATAAATATCAATATATTGTTGTTGTTGTTGAAGTGATGAAGAAGAAGAAGTATTGTTCTTTGGTAAACTTTAAAAAAATTAAAATAATAAAAGAAATTAATTATTTAATTATTTATTTAATTAATAATTTTATTTAAATTTAAATTAAAAAAAAACAAACATTGTATTATTTGTTTGTTGTTGTTGTTGTTCATTAGCTAAAGAACATGCTCTTCTCTTTTTTTATTAAATTTAATTGTTTTTGTTTAATTTTATTATTTTCATCAATTATTGAATTATTTGTTAAAGAATAATAATTATTGTTATTAAAACGATTAGAATGAGGAACTAATTGTTGAGGAGATATTTTTGAAAATGAAGAAGAAGAATTATCAGAATTATTAATATGACGATTATTAATACTAAATTAATTAAATAATTAATTAAATAACTAAATAAATAAAAAAATAATTAATTAAATAATTAAATTATTAATTAATTAATTAATTGATTGATTAAATAATCGATTAAATAATTAATTAAATAATAATTTATTTTTTATATTTAATAAAAATTAAATAACTAAATACTTGTTAATTAAATTATTTTCATTTTGTTGATTTAATGTATTACTTGTTGTTGTTCCATTAGTTAATGAATAATGTTGTGGTATAGTAATTCTAGGAGATATATTTGTATTAGTAATTCCACAACTACCACTCTTAATTTAAATTTAAATTAATTAAATTTAATTTAATTACTTCATTTCCATCAACAATAATTGTTGTAGGTGTTGGAGATAATTTTAATGGAATTGTTAAAAGTTTAGCACAACGATTACGAAAACCACGAACATAAAGAATAAAAACCCAGAAATTAGTTGAACAATTCTAAATAATATAATGGTTAAATAATTAATTAAATTAATTATTTAATTAATTATTTTATTTATTTACTTTAATTAAATTAATTATTTTAATTAATTATTTTATTTATTTATTTAATTTAATTAATTATTTTATTTAATTAATTAATTTATTTAATTAATTTATTTAATTAATTTATTTATTTAATTAATTAATTTAATTATTTTATTTATTAATTTAATTTAATTGATTGATTAATTTATTTATTTAATTAATTAATAAATTAATTAATTTATTTATTTAATTAATTATAAAATAAATAACCAAAACAAGTAACATATTAGAAAAATCAACACATAAAGTAGCCATTGGACTAGACATAAATGCTTCATTTCCAATAAACTTTTAAAATTAAAATTTAAATTAATTTAATTAAATTATTAACTGTTTCAAAGACATCCAGAACAGTTGGTAAAATATCAGAAATAAGAAATTTAATAATTATAACAACAATAAGTACATTAGATCTGTGTTCTTTCCTTTAAATTAAATAATATTAATTTTTTTTAATTTTAATAATTTAAATAACCCTCTAATTGAATTATTTTTTTTATTAAAAGAATTTCCATTCCTTTGGTTATTATTTCCCAATAACATAATTTTATGTTGTTGTTTTTCATTAAATAATACATTTGTTAATTTTTCTTCTTCCTTAATTCCATCTAAATTAATTAATTTAATTTTTAATTAATTAAACAAACTTTCATTATTTTCAACATTTTTTAAATTATTTTTATTATATATTTCATAATTATTTGAATTAATTATTTTTGAATTATTTATTGAAGTACAACGCAATAATTGTTGTTCACAATTACTACTTAAACGTTTACGTGAATGTTGAGCTTCTCTTAATGCAATTGTAATACGAAGAGTTAAAATAAATGTTAAAAGACCTTTAAAATTAATTAATTTAAATTTAAATTAATTAATTTAATTAAATAACCTGGTAATATAGTAACAAATGTTGAGCCTAATAAAATATGATAAAAACTTCGATATAATTGATTCTTTAAAATTAAATTAATTAAATAATTAATTAATTAAATACTTGAGGTAATCCTGTCCTTTTTACATAAGAAATACATTCAATAATAATTAAAGAAGAAGAAGAAGAAGAATTTTTTAAAGGAATTTGTATTGTTGTCTGTTCTATATTAATACATTCTACAGCTGTAGCAACTTCAAAAAAACGAGGAAAAGAAAAAAGAATGGCAAGAATTGATAAACTAACAACCAAACGTTTTACACGACTAAAAATAAAGTTTAAAATGAATTATTTTAAAATTTACCTTCTTTTACTAAAAATTCTGTGTTTAAAAGGCATACAAAGAGCTAAATATCGGTCAAGTGTTAAAGCCAATATCTTTAGAAAATAAATAAATTAATTAATTAAAATAATATTTCCTCTAAATAATTAAAAGTTTATTTATTAGATAGACTATCCCTCTCTTTAATAGAAATAAATAAATATATTTAATTAATTACAATCCAAACAGTTCCAGTGTGTGTTGCATTAGCTAACATATATGTTGGTGGATATAAATGCACATAAGGACCTGTAGAAATAACTGAACCCCAAAGCTAAAAATTAAATTAATTTAAAATTAATATTAATTATTTACTAAAGTAGGTAAACAATAAAGAACAAAAGCATTACAAAGAAGTGCAGAATGCCAACAGGCTAAGGAGATCTAAAAATAAATTAATTAATTTCTTTTTAATTTTAAAAATAACCAAATAATAATGTATTATTGGTGGAGAACAATTTCCTGTATTTTTAAGTCTTAAAAAAACAATTATACATAAAGCATTAAGTACAATTCCAGACAAAACAAAAAGAAGGGAAAGAGGTCCATTTAATAACCAAGAAAGCTTTAAAATAAATTAAAAAATTAAATTAATTAATTTAATTATTTTTTAACCATTTCTTGTATGTAAATAAATTGATTTTCAGTAAAATAATTAGAAAATAAAATAAAAAGTTTTGAGAAATATTGTTGTTGTTGTTGATCTTTTGTTAAATTATTTAATAAACTAAAATTAAATATTTATTTTAAAATTAATAAATTGATTAAAAAATATTTTTAAAGAAAATCTAAAAAATCTCAAGGGAAATTTATTATAAAAATATACAGAATATATATTACATATGTACATACATATCTTTTATTTTTTAAATAAAATAATGGACAAATGAAAAGAAAGAAAATAATAAATATATAGTAAATATTTGTATTTACTAGTAGTACATATTTTTGTTTAAAAGATAAAGCTAATAAAATATGACAATTTATAGGAAATAAAAAATAAAAAATAAATTCTTTTTAAATTTAAAAATAAAAATTTGTAAATTATTTAAAATTAATAATTATTTATTTATTTATTTTTAATTTTAAAATTACTTTAAATCTTTTTTTATTTTAATTAAATAATTTAAATTTAAATTAATTTAAATAATTATTAAAATAAAAATAATTTTTAATTTTAATTAATTAATTTATCTATTTTTAAAAAATTATTTAAAAATAAATATAAATATATAAAAATAAATCCTTTAAAATAATTTTAAAAATTAGATAAAGAAACAAGGAAGTAAAAATTATATTTGAATGTTTCCTTATTTTAATTAATTAATTAATAAATAAAAAAGAAATTACATATTCTCTTCCCTAATTTAAATATTAAGTAAACAAGCACTTATTTAATTTAATTATTTATTTAAAAAAAGAAAAAGAAAAAAAATTCTTTTATTTTTTAAAGGAATATATAAATAAATGTTTATTTTCCCACTTAACCAATTATCCAACTGTTGCCTTTTAAAAGCAATTAAAAATTAAAACAATTAAATATTTAATTTTATTTATTTTTTTAAAATAAATAAACATTTATTTTTTCTTATATTTAAAATAAAATAAAACGAAAAGAAAAAAAAGGAAATAATTAGTAATTCTCTCTGTGTGTTGTTGTACTACTTAAATAAAAATATTTACTAAATAATAGTAAATCTTTTTTTTTTTATTTTTGAAATATTTTTGGCGTAAACTTCCTTTTTTCTTTTTTAAAAATAAAAATAAAAAATTGGAATATTTTTAAAGCTAAAATTTATTATTTATTTAATAAAAAGAGATTTTAATTTAATAATTTAAATAAAAAATATTTAATTTTATTTAATTTATTTCTTTTAAATATTAAATAAATAAGTGCTTTTTACTTCAATATTTTTATTTTATTAAATAAAACACGCTATATAATAATAATAACTTTTATTTATTTTTATTTATGCAAGAATGCCTCCCAAAAAACCCATTAATTTTATTTATTTATTATTTACTTGACGTGCCAAAACCAACTTTACCAAAAACAAAAATGGGAGAAAAAAAATAAAAAATATATACTTAAAAAATATATAAAGTTTTAAATAATACTTGGGGAATTAAAAAAAATATAATAATTTTAATTTATTTATTTTATATTTAAATATATAAAGAAGTTTATTTTTCTTAAAAAAAGAACCTTTTATCTTTATTTCTAAAATATTTTTATTTTTTGTTTCAAAAAAGCATTAACACACAAACAAACAAATATTGTTATGCTTCAATGATAGTGTCATTAAAGCAAAAAATTGAATTAAAAAAGAAAGGAAAAGAAATGTTAAAGGTTAAGGTTTTATTTTAAAAATTTAATAATTAATTTTAATTAAATTAGATAATTAAATTAAAATTAAATTAAAATAAAATTAAAATTAAAATTAAATTAAATTAAAATTAAATTAAATACTTAATTAGATTAAAATTATATTTAATAAATTAATTGTAAATAATTGAATAAATAATTAAATTAAAATTAAATAATTAAATTACCCTATTTGTTGTTGTTGTTGTTGTATCATTCTCTAATAAATTAATTCTCCTTGTTTTAATATATTTTTATTAATAATTAATTAGTATTTAATATTATTAACATTAAAATAAATATAAATTAAAGAAAATAATTATTTTTCTAAAAAATAAAAAAAATATAATTAATTAAAAATTTAAATATTTTTAAATGTTTTTTTTCTTTGTTTTCTCTCTAGGGATTAGTAAATAATATTTATAATACAGTAATGATATATACTAATAAAGATGAGCTTATTTTATTAATAATTAATATTAGAATAATATTATTAATTAAATATAGAGAGGTATTTTTTGCTTCTTTTTTAAAGTTTTATTAATTAATTAAAATTAAATAATTAATTAAAATTAAATAATTAAAAGGGACAAGATTTAAAAGTATTTTTAAATATTTTCTATAAATAGTAGTACCGGGAGTCTTATTTTTTAATTATTTCAATCAAATAAAATATATTTATGCGTGTATTATAAGGGTAATAATTAAGCTAATAGAAATGCTATTTTTGTTTAAGTAAATTTAATATAAAATAATACATTAATAAAGTTAAAGTTGAAAATAAATTAATTAATTAATTAATAAAAAGGAGTAAAATAAAATATTTAAATTAATAAAATTTAATTTTTAAAATAAAATCTAAAATTTATAAATTATTATAAATGAAAGAGAAATAAAATAAAAACAGTTTTTCTTAAAATAAGAAATATTTAAAATTAAAATTAAATTATATGTACAAGAAAATATTTAAAATTTAATTAAAAATAAAATGAAAGAAAAAGGCAAAAATTAAATAAATAATTTAATTTCTAATTTAATTACTTTAAGAAATAATTTTAAATAATTAATTTTTAAATAAAATAAATTAAATTTTTTGAGACAATTTTTATAAAAATAAAATTCTAAATTTAGTTCAAAAATAAATTAATTTATTAAAGTATAAATTCCAAAAATTAAACTGAAAGAAAAGAGAAGGAAGAAAAAAGAATTTTTCTTTCATTTTTTACCTCACAGTTCCGGAAATAAATATATGTATATTCTTTTAATTTATTTATTTATTTAGCTTTCTAAAAATAAATATTTATTTAAATATAAATATACTCATCTTTTATTATTAAAAAAAAGAAAAAAGAAATTTGACTTATTACTTTAAAATTTATTTATTTAATATATATGTAAATAAAACTTAAACTCATTTTTATTATTATTTTTATTACTATGTATGTATTAGCCTCTTAAAATGTCAAAAATAAGGAATGATATAAAAAAAGAAAAATAAGAGAGATTAAAATAGGGAAAAGAGAATAAAAATAAACTTTAAAAAATAAAACTTTTTTAATATTAATAATTATTAAAAAGAATATTTATTTATTAATAAATAATTAATTTGATTAAAAATAAAATATTTAATTAATTTAAATAAAAGCTTTAATTTTTGTTAAAAAATGTAAATTAAATATTTTAAAATAAAATAAATAATTAATTAATTAAAAATAAAAATTAATTTAATTAAAAGTTTTTATTATAAAAGAATAATAATTTTTAAATTAAATTTATAATAAATAAATAAATAAATAATTTATTTATTTATATACACTACAAAAACAAATGCTTTAGAAAATAATAAATTATTAGTCAATAGTAAATACATCATTTATTATTAAATAAAATAATTAATTATTTTCGATATATTTATTTATTTATTTAAAAAGAATATTTTTTAATAAATGATGGATATAAATATGCTTATTTATTAATTTTTATTTAAAAAAGAAAAAAGTTTTATTTTTCTTTAAATAATTCCTAGAATTATATTTTTATTTACCCATAAAGAAAAATTAAATTAACCTAAAAATTAGCATAATTTATTTAGCAAATAAATAAATAAATATTTATTTATTTTAGATTTTTCTTTTATTTTTAAATAATTAAATAATTATTTATTTATTTATGGAAAATTAATTTTTATATTTAAAATAAATTTTGGAAATTAATTAAATTAAAAAATTAATTAATTGCTTAGTAAATCTTTAAAAAATTAATTAATTAATTAAATATTTTTAAAATAAATAAATAAATATTTTTAAGGTTATTTAATTGCACTTTTATTGTTTAAAAAAAATCTAGAAAAATATTCGCACAATAAAATATGTACATAAATAAGGAAGAAATTATTATTAATAAAAATATATATTATTAAAAAAACCTAAGAAAATAAAAAGTAAATAAAAAAATAAAAAAATTAATTAATTAAAAAATAATTTCCCTCTTTTTTTCTTTTATTTAATAAATAAAAAATAATTTTTAAATTAAATGTTCTTATTTTTAGTCCATTTTTCAGACTAAACCGAGATATTAAATAAAAAGTAATTGTCTAAAAAAAAAGTTAAAACAAAACAAACGAACTGTAAAAATTTAGTTAGAAAATATTTTTTTTCCTTTTTTTAAAAAATAAATTTATAATTAATATTTAAATAAATAAATAGTTTGTACTTATTTCCGCACTTTAAAAAAATAATTATTTATTTATTTTAAAAATATTTAATTAATTAAATATTTTATAAATTAAAATTGAATCTATGTATTTTATATATTTAAAAAAAAAAATTCATTTTTTAATAATCTTTTAAATATATATATCTTTTATTATTTGAAGTATTTATTTATTTTAATTTAAAAAAGATATAAAGAAGGTTTATCTATTATTAAAAAATACTTAAATTATTATTCCTTTTTTACCTAATAGAAAAAGCTTATTTTATTAACATTTATACATACACACAAATATTTATTTATTTATTTATTTATATAGATTAAAGAAATACTTAAAATACGTAATTTAAATTGTTTTCTTATGCAAAAACTGTAAAGGATTATTTTATTTATTTTAATTTAAATAAGTAATTGTGCTGATAGTTTAAATAAATAAAAAAATGTTTAAATTGCTTCATTGACACTTGTGTTTTAATTTAAATATAGGTACCCAAAAAAACGTTTAAAAAAATAATTATAAATAATTTATATTTAATTTTCCCTGCTATTTGAATTTATTTTAAATCTTTAAAAAAGTATAAGGAATGCACTTAAGAAAATTATTTAGAGAAAAGTCGACCGTCATTATTATTTAAATAATATCTACATATAAACCGGAAATGTTATTATTGCTTTTCTATATTTACATACATACAAACACACACATATGAATAAAATTTAACCAAAGAAAAATCTGAAAATGACACGTTTAAAATAATTTAATAACCTAAAAGAATGATGTAAGACAATTATTTTTGCAAATAATTAAGTAATGATTATTTACTTTTTCTGCACAAATAATTTATATAAAAACACCAAAAAAATTCTAGTTTCGGAATTATTAAACAAAAATTACCTTAATTTTATATTAATTTAAATAAATTAAAAATTGAGAATCCCTTCTAGAATATAAATAATACCACCAATAAGAAGACAAAGAAAACAAATAAAAGTATTGATTCCCAATATTTTATTAAAAAACTAAAAATACCAACAAAAATTTTTAATGAAAATATTTAAAGAATAAATCATAATTAAAATAACTTTACTTGTTTATGCCTGTAATCTCTGTAACTTTTATTCAAATATTCTAATAAATATTGTAGAGAATAACTTAATAAAATAATTGATTGTCTAATATTGCAGTACTAAAATATTAATAATATGCAAATAAAAGTTAGAGATTTAGCAAACATAAAAGGTAGTTTATATATTAAAAAATTACTTTGAAATTTTTAACCAATCAATTTCATGTATAGCTAATTTGATCAATAAATTCATCCAACTGCTTCATATTCTCATTTTTAAAATCCTTCATTATCTCTAATAAAGCAACTTTCAAAGGATCTAAAATTTAATTAGATTGAAAATATTTTAAAATAAAATAACCTTCCAATGTTCGGTTTTTTTCAATCAATTTCTGAGTTACAAATCCAAAAGTTTCACAGTCAGTTCGATAGCTCTTTAAAATATTTATTACACCAAAATAAAATCATTTAAATTTACCAGCTCAAGTTCACGCTTCTTATTATTAAGACATTCTTGTAACTCAACAGAAAGTTTATTAATTTTTTCCTCACGCATTTCTTCTGCCATTCGTTGCATAATTAATGAACCTTCAAATAATAATCCAATTAATATAAATATTTAAACAAAAAAAACTTGTTCCTCTGTTAGTGTCAATTGTAGGAGTTTTGAATTTAAAACCCTTGAGAATTTTGTCCTTAAATTATTTTTATTATTAAATTGTTAAGTAAATATACCTGAATATCCTTGAAGAAATTATTTGACAATGGAATATTGTCACGTTTTTGTGGAACAGCAGGAGGCTGTTGCAAAGATTCAAGCTCAACACGTGGACGTTTTGCACTTATGACATCATCTGAATTTTGTTGCTTAAAAGCTCTATTTTACACTCATTGTCAGTTGAATGATTAAAAAATCGTTATCGAATCAAAGAAAACATTTATCAATAAAAGAAACCTTTAATCACTTTTGTACCATTCATTGGTTGATAAACAATGCCTGGTTGTTCTGCTTTAAATTTTGGAATTGACGCATTCTGCAAAGTTTCTTTTATTTTAATAACTAGAAAAAATGTACAGAATCAAGATCCACGGTAAATGTTTGACGAAATTTAATATCAGCTTCACTGATATTATCCGGTTGTTGAATAGATTGTTTTGCCTTAAATTTAGAAATATTTTATTTACAATTAAATTAAAAGCTAAAAGGGTATTAAACTATAAATTCATTAAAGATCACTTGATTGGCTGTAGTATGAACATCATAATAAGCAGCCTGCTTTTGCTGTGATTGTTGATTAGTAGCCAGAGAGCCTACGGTTACATGGCGATGTGTAAAGGACTAGAAATGCAAAAATATTTAATTATATAATAATTAAAATTTTATGTTTTGGATCTCTCTAGCATTAAAAAACAAATTATAGTAAAATGACTAATCTCAAAACAAATTACAATACATAAATAAAACACCTGTGAGTCAGGCTTTGTCGGTCCTATAGGCTTGCTCATCGTTATAGTCATTTGAGGTTGTGAAGACACGGAATGTGTTTGATTGGCATTAGCATATTTGGATGGAAGTGAGGGTTCTCCATCACTTGCTTCCATATCAGAAACTTCAGCATGCTGATTTTTTGTTATATGAATAACAGGAGAGGAAGACTTTGGCGAATAGTGCTTCCGCTTCTTCTTATCTTTTCTTTCTTTTTTCTTGCTTTTTTGTTTCTTTGGTGGAGGAGATGGAGAAACAATACGCTCCTTCTTCATAAAATTAATTTAAAACTCATAAATAACTTACTGCCTCGGAATAATCCAAAGATTTTGTCTCAGACTGCCGTGAAGATTTAGACGAAACTGATTTACTCCGAGAACGAGAGTGATCAGCAGAACGGGTCAAACTACGACCAGAAGGAGAACCTGACACAGAACGACTAAATGATTTATTTTCACCACTTCCTTCTGTTGGGCCACGTTCAGGAGAACGGGTAAATGACCTAAAGTGAAAATAAGGAACACATTCAAAAGCGAATTAAACCTCGATCTTCGTCCACTACCACCACCACGATAGCCATAATCCCGTCCACGGCTATTATTAAAACGAGAAGGCCGAACTCCTTAAATTAAAAAAAAAATAAAAAATTTAAGGATTAAAAACCCTGTTTGGCACAGTGAGCTAAATAACGTCGAATATCTCGAAACCAAGTCAAATCCACTTCGTGACCAAGAATTGTGCCTTCCGCGGTGCATCTTCAAATTATTAAAATTGATAATTAAAATTCACATAGCCAGTTTTTAAACAAATAATTTTGTCAATAATCTAATTAGCAAGTAAAAGACAATTACTTATCCATAATCTGCCGTGCTACTGTTTTACTTTCAAAACGAACAGCAACATAAAGTTTTGCTCTATCAGGAGAAACCTTTACAAAGTCAAAAGTGCATCCAGTATCTTTTCCAAAGAAATCACTAAAAAAAAAGAATGTTAATATTTAATTCTAAAATATTATAAAAATAAGATTTATGTCGTCATGTTTACTTGGCCACTTACCACGCTCCTGTAATAAGTGCCAATAAATAATAACATTAATTAATCAATCCATCAATAAATATTTTGTAAAAAATTTGTAAAAAAATTTGTAAAAAATTATGGTAATAATTATAAATAAGACGGTATTTCTCAATATAATTTTCGGAATATAAATCCAATTTTGACCAAATAAAAGCCATGCACGGAGGAGATATAATTCCTCTAGACTCGTGCAAAGCAATAGTGCATCATCAAATTGGCTTGGTAATTGGGTAATTTGTAAAACACATTCAAATGTGTAAAACCAAATGTAAAAGTAAAACATATAGTTGACTTCAAAACCAAAAATTAAAAAAAGGAACGGATAAATTCTAATAAGTGCAACAGAAAGCGTCTCGTGAATTTAATTTATAAGACTTTCTTCAAAAGCATAAATATTAATTTTTATTGAAATTTGTAGAGCCTAAAGCTAACAATATCAAGAATTCTATATATACAAAATATTTTATAGGCGTAGAGGTTGATTGAGTGATCGAATAATAATGATAGATTGAGGGTAACTACGCCTATTATTTAATGTAAAAGAAAAGATAAAGAAAACATAAATGAGAAATAAAACTAAAATTAACATACCGAAGTTCCTCAGTAGTCAAACTACCAGGCAATCCTCGAATGAAAATTGTATGCTAATAAAAAATGATAAGTAAAATTGTTTAAAATAAATAATTACTTGACTTTCTGGAACATCTCTTTCATTTATCCTTTCACGACGATACATCTAAAAATCCAACGTTTATCCTTCTTAAAATGATTTTTTAATGATACTTTGCTTTAAACTCAAAAAGAAGAAGTAAGAATAACAAATATTGAATTAATAATTTGCCAAAATAGACTAAAAAAGAGAAAGATATAAGAATCTTAAAGTAGTTTAAAAAATAGAATTAATGTCGGAACAAATTTTGTAACTTTACTATCCTTCTTTTCCAAGCTCTTCTCTATTCATTATCTCTTATTTTAAAGGAAATCGTTTCAAAACTTTAAAAAAATCTATTTAATTGATAAATAACGGGTTTTCTTTGATTTAACTTATTTGATTTAACTAATTTTAATATTTTTATTTTTAAGATGCCAAGAGTTAAGAGAAAGAATCTAGCTGTCCGAAATGTGCCTACTTTTAAGAAGAAAAAAATTAAGGTCGGCCGGTCATTGCCTCGCGCAAATTCTACAAGTACAGAAATTAAATCTAGGAAAATTACACTTAATGAACAAAATGTGGGGAATGAATTAAATATTTCTATTAATGATAAAAGTGCTGGGAAAATTAATAATATTTCAATAAAATCAATAGATATAGCCATTTCGCAACTTTGCCATCACAATGAAAATATATGTAAAACTGCCATTTGTGGTAAAATTAGTTTTTTTTATTATTTCATTTCTTTTTTATAGTTGTTCGAAATTATTTCAAAAATAACCTTAATGAACTTTTGCGCAATTTACATAAAATTATTGTTGGAGTTGGATCTTTACTTCTCAGAGAGGTTTTTAATTTTAAAAGAAATTTTTTAATTATTTAGATTAATCAAAAAAGCACAAGAATTGAATTTACTTGTCTAATTGATCAAATCACTTCCCTTCCATCAAATGTTATAAATTCTCACTTTCAACTATTTTCTACTTATGTCCTTACTGCCGTTTTAGATAGTCGTAGAAATACTCGTCAATTTGCGTTCAATGTTTTAGCGTTACTTCTTAAACGTTTTCCAAGATTGTGTTTTCAAAGTGAAGAAATATTTGAAAGGTTTTTGTTGATATTAAATGGATCAAGAAGGCCTACAGATGACAGGTTTTTTAGTTTGATTTTGTATTATGTAGTGTTAGATCAATAATTTAAGGACTTAAGTTTTTCAAATAAGGAGACATAGATTTTTCTGAATAAGTATTTCTTATTCTTAAATTTTTTCTATTAATTTAAAGGAAAGATCTTTTGGATGCTATAGAGGATTTTCTTGTAACATTTTCCTCTCACTCCAATGGTTCATTATGGCCTGAGCTCGAATTAACAATTGATTTTTGTAATAATAAAACATGTGACGAGATTCAAATTTTGCCATACTCAAGTTGTTTTGATTTTCCTGTTTTATATAATAGTTTGTTTTTATTTCAAAATTCCTCCATTTTTCTTAAATATATCCCTAATTTTAAATTTTCTTTTTTATTAGGTTTTGATTCTAACACAGTCTTTTTACATAAACCAGATTTTCTTATCCAGTGCTGTAAAACAATTTGCTCCCTTCTTTTGTCAATAATTTACGAGGTTGAAGGTGAACCTGACCGACAATTTAATTCTATAATGTCTAGGTTTACTTTTTTATTTTATTTAAATTTTTTCTCTTTTCAGAATAAATTTAATATTTAACAAATTACTTGATATTGTTATTATTTTTATTGAAAATAATAATAAAGAAAATGATATTAGATCTGATTTGAGGATTACATTAGTTGCTTTAAAGAGATGTTCTTTTATTAATAATAACAAAAGATTACTGAAGAAATTAGATTTAATATGAAATTTAAGTTATTATTTTTTATTATTTTCTTTAATTAAAATATTCTATTTTGTTTTTGTTATTTTAATAATTGTTATCAATTTCTTATTAATTTTTACAAAATAATCAATTAAATACTTTTTACAAGCTTAAAAAATGCGTCGTCAAATAGCACAAAATTTAGAGGCTGAAAACGAGCGTAAAATTCGTGAACAGCTCTTTCGACGAACATTTGCAGCTTCTGCTCGTCGTGGAGGTTATGATCGTCGATCGGATGCTTTGAAACAGCAAAGTGAGAGAACAACAGAAATGCTTAGTACATTAGTGACAAGAATGAGTGAACAGGTTATGAAACGTAATTTTTTAATGGGGAATTTATCATTATTAAGAATGTTTGGGCTGTTAGGTTATTTCGATTTTCCAGTCTAACATTTCAAGTTTTAATTTTTTTAATAAAATAAGCCTTAATCTTTAAAGGTTGAACAATCGGAACAGAGCACTGGAGCTTTAATCCATTCATCTTCAGTACTAAGAGATTCGCATTATAATTTTGATGCTGTTTCTTCTACAATTAGAAGTGGAGGAAAACTTATTTCAAAATATGGAAGACGTGAATGTACAGACAAACTACTTATTGTACTTGCATTACTTCTTTATTTTGGTGTTTGCCTTTATATTCTTCGAAAACGTATTCCTTGGCTAAATTGGAATTGGTTTGATTGGATTGGAGACTGATAGAGTTGTTGACGTTTACTGATTTTATTAAAATTTATGTAATCTTTTCTGTCAGTATTTTTTTTATTAAATTTTATATGTATATAATTTATTTGATAGTAAAGATTAAGCTTTAAACTATTTTGAAAGAATGGATGTACAGCTTGTCCTTTGCTAAAAACTCTTCAAGTTATCGCTATAATTCCTTTATTGATTGATTTTCTGGCATTCTGTTTTTCTTACTGTATCAATGAATTCTTTGTTTTGCAAACAGTTCGTTTTGGGATGTTCAATTTATGGTTTCCTTAATTTGTTTTTTTTGTTAATTAATATTTTTGTTTGAAACCGGCTTCAGGATGGGTGTGTGGTTCAAATTTGATTTATGTTTCTCTACATATTGTTGGTTGCGTTCATCTTCACCTGTTTTTGAAGATGCATTATACGTACAAATGGCTTTAAACTGCAAGGTATTTTTCTGTTATTCTTAAATAATTTTTTAAATTGAAAAATTCTAATTTTACATGAAACACACATAAACTTGGAAATGTTTAAACTGAGCCGAATATTGACCGAGGATCTGATTTCTACACGGCTTTCAAACAAAATTGCTAAATTTTACAAAATAAATTTTAAATAAGCAATAGATAAACTAAAAAGCTAATGCTTCGTGAGCCAACAAATTTTTAGGATTAAATTTGCGCTCTTTAAATATTACCTAAACTTTGTATTGCGCAAAATTTTGTAAATGTTTTGATACTTCGAATCAACATTGTTTCTTACCAATGGGAAATTAGAAATCTTATTTAAAAAATTAATGAAAAAGAATTTCTTAAATTTATTTTTTCTAATTAAAAGATGTTCGAATCATCTAATTTATTCTATAAATAACTGATCGGAGTATCCTGATCCTTCATGGATTAATTTATTTATTCCCTAAGAAATTATCCATATTTTATTTATTTATCTTTATACTTTTTAATTATTCGTTTCTTCGATTAGTTTATCTTTAACTTTTTTTTAAATCCAAAATTCGAATTCAGAGCTTTATAAAAACTTCAAAAAATAATTTAAAATTCTGTTACGTCTATCTTTCATCGAGTGCAAACGAAACGTTAATGTAAGTTGTGGAAGTATAGATGCCGGCGGAAAGCTTTGCAAAATTGTTGTAAATTAAAAATTTTATAATATTGTTTAAAGTGCCAAAAAACTTTTAAATTGCAAATCTAATAGCTTAAAAATGCAAAAAATAAAAAATTTATTCAAAAAAATTTCCAAAGCTTTGAGCCTTTTATTTTATTAATATTTTATTTTTTATTTTAGTTTCTACTGTCATAACAACAATTTATTAGTTATTTATTCGACAGCATAAATTTGCCAAAATAATGACATCTTCTAGTGGTGTTGTTCCAGATTTTAGTTCTTATGGTGCAACTGGGGCAGGAGTAAATGAGGTAATGATTCTTATGTTTTTAATTTATTATTTACCAAATTCCCTTTTAGGCATATGGTTATGGACAGCCAAATGCTTTTGGTGCATCTGCAGCTTATGGGTACGGAACACCAGCATTTGGCGGAGCTTTTCCTGCAGACATGAGTTCACCATTAGATGCTGAAATTCAAATTGTTTTGAGAGAAATTCATGGAGAGGTTCAACTGCTAGAACAATCAGGTGAATATGGAGATCAATTTAAGAATGCAAGACGTCTTTTAGCAACAGGTTTTTAGCTATTTTTCTTTTAAAGCTTATTCTCTTGATAATTAAATTTCAGTATTCTTATAAAGTTTAGTAAATATTTTTTAATTAAAAAACAAGCTTTAACTAGAATATTATTTTGTCAGAAGCAACAAAGCTTGAAAATAACATTGATCCTGAATGGCTTGAAGTTGATATTAATAAACCCATTAAAGTGACAAAGAAAGTATTGGTCCCTAGTTTTCGTCATCAGAAGGTTTTTGCTTTATTCAGGCTGTTAATTTATTTTATGTTCAATTTAAGTTTAATTTTGTTGGTAAAGTTCTTGGTCCAAAAGGTACAACTCTACAAAATATTGCAAAAACTTACAAATGTCACGTATATATTCTTGGGCGTGGTAGTACTCGTGACAGAGCGAAAGAACAGGTTTAAATATTTAACTTTAAATTTGTATAGTTCTTGTAGATATAAATTATATCAAAATATTTTCAGGAATTATTGGCAGGAGGAGATCCTCAATACGCGGTTTAATTTTTATTTGGAAACTTAAAAATTAATTAATTTAAATTTAAGCATTATGGTGGACCTCTTCACGTAAAAGTTGAGACGACAGCACCCCCAGCAATTGCATATCAACGTGTTTCAGGTGTTTTGGGTGTTCTTTCTGAACTTCTTCAGCCGGTTTTTATTTTTATAAAATTGTTCTGTTTAGTTTTATTTCCTTTTAGGTTAAAGACACACATATTGAAGGAATCACAACCGAACCTAATCCAACATTACAAGAAGGTGAAGGAGAGGGTAGTGGAGATGGAGACGAGGATAAAAAGAATGGTGGAGATGAGGAGCCTAGTGGAGCAGGTTTATATTAATTCTAATTAAATTTAGAATAATTCTGTTTCCTTAATTGTCATTAAATTTTTTTCTGTTTATTCTACTAAATATAAATATTTATATTTTATTAAACAAAAATTATAATATATATCTTATTAAAATTAAATTTTTAAGTCAAAAGTGGCCCACTTAAAGCACCACGTGGCGGAGGTTTTACTCGGGGTCGTGTTAATATGCTACAGCGTAGTTTCACACCTCGTGGACGTGCTTCAATTCCTGTCAAAAGTCATTCTTCTGGATTCAAACCATATTGATGAATGATGTTGAAATGTGTAGTAGAAGATAAATGGAGACAAATTAAATGATGAAAAAACCTTTCCAAATTTTGTTTTTACCTTTATTTGATGAATTAATTTGAATTCAAGTTTTGCTTTTATTTTTTCACTCAAAGGTTTTGTTTTTTGAAATTTAAAACAATTTAATAAAATAATTTTGCTGAAAAATTAGATTTAATTATTTAAAACTTTTGAGTCAATTAAAAATTTTTTTCATTATTTTATATTATTAAATACTTATTTTTACAATAATTATTTTCTCTTTAGCCGTGGTTGGATTTCTTTCTTTGGTTTTTACGAATTATAAAAATAATAATATTTTTAAATTTAGTTTTTACTTTTTAGATCTTTGTCATTCCACCTTTTTTTGGTGGAGAAATTGATTTAATTATTATTTTAATAAAAACTGATAAAATAATTATCATCAACTATTTCTTTTAATAAATAAAATTTTGAATCATTTTAACAATAATTTCATTTTTATAGGGCGGTTATCAACATTTGAACTTTTAAATATAATTTTTTGTTATTTATCTTTGTCCACTAAAATGTACTGAAAGTCAAATTATGCTTTGCAGAATATCAGGTTGAATGGGAGAATTTCTTATTTTAAGTTTTATTGCCTTTTAAACTTAAAGAATATTTATTCTCGATAATAAATAATATTCTATTCTAAAAACAGTTATATTTTCACGTTCCCTTTTTGGCTGTAATTATAGAATAAAATTAATTAATTTATTATTTAAAACTTTATTTTCTCTAAGGTTTATTATTAACAACAAATAAATTAATTAAAACAACATTTTTAACTAACACTATTTATATATTAACCCCATTTATTTCACTAAAACAAATATTATTAATTCCTAAAATAATGTTACATACTGAAAATTCTACTGAAAATGGTTTAAAAAATAATGGAAATATTAATATTTATCAGGTATTTATTTATTTAAAAAAAAGTTTATTATTTAAAAGCAAGCAATTTATCAACTTAATTCTCTTCAAAGTAACCTTCAAACAATTAATTCTATTAATTTAAAACAACGAAAAAATAGACAAAATATTTTACAAGAAATGGTCGAATTATTAACACTTTTAAATATTTCGGTTAATTTTTTTTTTAATTTTAATAATAAAATATTGGTATTCAATTTTTGGGAAAACGTTAAAAAAAAACAATTGTGCTAATAAAAATAGATATAAACTTATTTTCCTTTCCTTTATTTCTTTTCTTTGTAATTCTCTCTTTTAATAGTTTTAAACAAACAATTAAACCTTTTATAGCTTGTTGATATAGATTTGTTAAATTGTATTCATATTGCTGGTACAAAAGGAAAGGGTTCGACCTGTGCTTTTCTTGAATCTATTTTACGTCATCTTGGATATAAAACTGGATTTTATTCTTCCCCACATTTAATTCATGTTAGGGAACGTATTCAAATTAATGGGCAACCAATTAGTGAAGAAACCTTTGCAAAATATTTTTTTCATTGTTTTAATATTTTGAAGGACTCATCTACAGATCAACAAGTATTTTAAATATTTTTAAGAATTTATACTATTTTTTAAAAGAAAATGCCTGGTTATTTTAAATTTTTAACAATTATGGCATTCTATATATTTCATATTGAGAAAGTAGATGTTGCTATTATTGAAGTAGGAATTGGAGGTAATTTAATTTTTAATAATTAATTTAATTATTAGGAGAAAATGACTCTACAAATATAATTGAAAATCCAATTGTTTGTGGAATTACAACTCTTGATTTAGATCATACAAGGTAATTAAATTAAATTAATTATTTTAATTAAATTTTGTTTTGTCTAGTATCCTTGGTTCAACAATTTCTGAAATTGCTTGGCATAAGTCTGGTATAGCTAAACCTAATTCTTTATTATTAACTGTTGATCAATCTCCTGAAGCAATTGAAGTAATAAAACAAAGATGTAAAGAAAGAAATGTTTGTTTAATATTAATTATTTAAATAATTCCTTTTATTTAAATATTTAGTCCAAATTTTTTATTGTTCCTTCTACAATTAATGCATATAAATGGCCTAATAATTCTGAAATTAAATTTGGAATAAGTGGTGAACATCAACATTCAAATGTTTCTTTAGCTTTACAATTAGCTCGTGTATTTTGCTTTCATTTATCTTCTAATGGTTCACATTAATTCATTTATTTATTTTTAATTAAAATAGGCTCTTCTTCTTCTAATTTTCAATGTTTATCTCAAAATTCTCTAAAAGAAACAAATAATATTTTAAATGGATTTGAAGTTAATAATAATGTCTTAACTGCTTTATCAAATTGTAAATGGCCTGGTCGATGTCATTTGCTACAAATTAAAAATATATTTTACTTTCTAGACGGAGCACATACTCCCCTTAGTATTAAGGTATTATAAATAAATTAATTTAATTAAAATAAATTAATTAGTTTAAATTAATTAATTTATTTAATTAATTAATTTTCTAGTTTTGTGCACAATGGTTTAAAGAAAATTCTTTCAAAAATAATAAAGTACAACGTTTATTAATTTTTCATTGTACTGGTTATAGAGATTCATCACAACTTCTACCTGTATTTAAAGTAAAAAATTAAAAGATAAATTAAATATATTTTTTTTTCTAAAAGGATTTTAATTTTAATTTTGCTCTTTTTTGCCCAACAATTATAGAAGAGAATAATTCTTTTACTAATGATTCAATTAATTTAAATTATGATTTAAAAAAGGAAATTGGTCGTTGTTATAATGATTATCAATTATGGACGAATTTATTTGAAAATAAAGTTTATTTCTTTTAAAGCTTTTAAAAAAAAATAAAAAAATTCTTCTTTAGAATTTAACTGAAAATTCAATTAATAATTTAATTAATGCCCAATGTTTTCCATCTATTTCAAAAACAATTGAATGGGTAAATCAATATGCTTCTAATATGGCTACAGATTATCAATTACATGTTTTAGTAACTGGAAGTCTTCATTTAGTTGGGGATACATTAGCCCTTATTAGCAAGGGTTTAAATTAAAAGGAAAAATAATTTATACATTTTTAATGGTTTTTAATGTCATAATACATACATAGTACATATTTTTGCTTTTTATTTTTTTATATTTCGTGATATTTTAAATAAAAATATATTTTTTAAATGTAAAACACTTAAAAGTTTTTTTTCCTTTACAAAATTAATCTCTTCTTACTTTTATTATTTAAAAAGATAAAACTTTTTAGCTTAATTTATAAATATTAAAAGCATTTACTAATTATTTTTATATTTATTTGTCTTTAAAATATTTAATTTTTAAAAAAAATGTCTTCATTCGTAGGGGGTATTTGGTATTTTCTTTTAATATTTGCATTTCTTTATAATGTATTATCTATTTGTATGGTTGTTTTTTCTGAATTTACTGAACAGTTCTACACTAAATGGTTATTAATTAATTGTTTAGTTGATTTTATTAATATTTTTGATTTATTTATTAGAATTAAAGAAGGTAAAAAAATAATTTAATTTAATTTAATTAATTTAATTATAGGACTTACAAAAAATAGAATTAATAATTATGTTAATATTCATAAATATATATTTTGGTAATTAAATTAAAATTAATTAATTAATTTTTTAAAGTAAAACATTTTTATTTGATTTATTGGCTATATTACCGTTTGACATTTTATTCCTTATTTGGCCCTATTTCTTTTTCTTTCGGTTAAATCGTTTAGCAAAAATTGGAAGAATAATTAAAATAATTAAATTTATTGAACATCGAATTCCATGGCCTCTAATGTAAAAATTAATTTAATTTAAAAAAGAAATTCTTTTTTTTATTTAATTTAGATTTCGTTTGTTAAGATTAGCTATTTTTTGTTATTTACTTTTTCATTGGAATGCTTGTTTTTATTTCTTTCTTAGTTCAGTATATGGATATGAAGGTATTTTTCTAAAATAATTATTTATTTAATATTTATTTAGTAAATATATTTAATTTAAATTTCTTCAGATTCTACCGTAAATAATTGGACATTTTCTTATCAAAAAGTTTATATAATTTTTAAAAAAATAATTAAATATTTTTTTAGATTCCTGATCTTTTATTTCCTTTATGTGAAACAAGATTTGATTTTTATCGAAATGAATGTTTATTTTCTGAAGACAATTGGAGACATCGTTCTGAAAAAATTAATGAATTAAATAAATATTGGGAGAAAAGGTTAAATAAATTAAAATTAAATAAATAATTAAATTAGAATTGGATCAACTAATTTTAATAATTTAACAAAGAAGTATGCAATGAGTTTTTATTGGTCTGCTTTAACACTTGTTACTTTAGGAGAACAAGTAATAAATTAATTAAACTAATTAAATAAATTAATTAAATTTAAATAAATCAATTAAATTAATTTAATTAAATAATTAAATAAATTAATTAAATTTAATTAAATCAATTAAATTAATTAAATTAATTAATTAATTAAATAATTAAATAAATAAATTAAATTTAATTAATTGAATTAATTAAATTAATTTAATAAAAGCCTTGGCCAGAGAATAGTGTCCAAACTGCATTTGAAATTATTGATACAATAATTGGTTTACTTTTATTTGCAGCAATAATTGGTGATATTGGAATTATGGTATTCTAATTTCATTAAATTAAAATTAAATATATTTTAAAGGTAAGTAATGTTCATTTGGAAAAAGCAAAATTTCAAGAAATAACTGATGGATGTAAAAGATATATGAGAATTAGAAATGTTAATACTCAATTACATAATAGAGTAATTAATTGGATTGAATACCAATGGATTTGGGGAAGAAGATTAAATGAAAGTTTTGATGAAAATGTTTGTTTATTTATTTATTTTTTAATTATTTAATTAATTTTTAAGTATTTATTTCAATTTTTACCTCCACGTCTTGGATTAGAATTAGCATCAGAATCACATGTTCGTACACTTCTTGGCTCTCCTATATTTTCTTTATGTGAAAGATCATTATTAAATGAATTGGCTATTAAATTAAAAACTTTACGTCTTTGCCCTGGGGATATAGTTTGCAGAAAAGGAGAAAATGCAAAGGTTTGTTTTTATTTTAATAATTAAAATTATTTTAAAATTAATTAATTAATTTAAACAAATAAATAAATTAAATAAATTAAAATAAATAAACTAGCAATTATCTTTGTATTTTGTTTTGATTTTATTCCATTGCAATAATCAGAATAACAAAAACCTTAATTTAATTAAATTAATTTAAATTAATTAAATATACATGTAATAATTCTATATCCCAAAATAACTTGTTGTTGACAAGCATCTACACCTCCTAAAGGGAGAATATTACAACCACGAACAATTGATACTAGAGCTGTTGGATCATTAATAAAATTACCCACTTTAATTTTAATTAATTTAATTAAAATTAATAAATTAAAATTTAAAACTTTTATCAACTCCACCATCTATTATAAAAATAAATATTTTTAAAATAATTAATTAATTTTATTAACCAAAAGTAGCAACTTTAACACATCCAAAAAAACCAAAATTACAACTTGTCCCTACATAACGACTACAAACTTTGTCCCCTCCTGTTGAAACCTTAAACAATAAAATTAATTAAATTAATTATAAAGATTTAATTTTACTGAGGAACATTCATAACATCTAATAGAATGAACAAAGGGTATTAATACAACCATTTTTATAAATAAAATAATTAAATAAATTATTTGTTGCATTTTATTTTTAATCTTTAAAATTAAAATAAATATTATTTCTTTTTTAATAATATTTATACAAATTTATGATTTCATCATTTTTATTTTTTAATGTGTGTTTGCCTCATTCATTTTCCTTTTTTACACTTTACGGGAAAATTAAAAAAAATCTTTATGATTAAATTTTATTTTCTGTCCTTATATTCTTTTAATAAATAAAAATAAAAATTATAATAATAATTTTAACATATTTTTAAAAAAAATAAAATTATTTATTAAGACTTTTTTAGAAAATATATGTATTTTCTTTTAATTGGTTAAAAATACAAAATTTAATTTTTAAATAAAAAAAACATTATTTTATTTTATTTATTTATTTAAGGCAATGTTTATTGTTAAATATGGTCGTTTGGAGATGCCTATTGATGACGAATTTCCTGATGAACAATTATCATCTTTTAATAATTCAATTGAAAGAGAAAGTCCTCCACTTTATTTTTTAGGTACAAATGGAGATTGGCAAAATAGGTAAATTAATTAATTGAATTTTTTTAAATTAATTATTAAGCCAATACTCTTTCTAATTTAATAAAAATAACAATTAATTAAATATTTTTATTTATTTATTTTAAATTAATTTTTTCTTTAAAGAATATTACAAGAAGGAGATATTTTTGGTGATTGGGCACTTGTTAGTGAAAGCAAAATTCCATACACAGTAATTAATTAATTAAATTAATTAAATATATTTAAGGTTAAATCAATTGGTTATTCACTTTTATGTATTCTTGGAAGAGAAGATATGGCAATAGCTTTTGATGAATATCCACATAGTAGAAGGATGGTTAGAAGAAAAGGTTTAAATTAATCAAATAAAATAAATATTTATTTTAGCTAAATTAATTTATAAACAATATGAACAACGTTGGAAAAGAAAAGATTCTTTAAGTTCATTTGACAGTGCTGCAGGTATTTTATTTTAATTTAAAATAAACTTTTTTTATTTAATTAATTTAATATTTAAAATTAAGAATTTAATATTTCTCAACAATTTAATAATTTAATTAATAAAAGAGAAGATGAAGAATTAGATAAAAATAATAATAATAATGATGATGATGATTGTTACTATTTAATGGAACATTCTTCTTTAAGCATAGAAAATAAACTTTTTGAAATTCAAAAAAATATTACATTTATTACTAATGAATTAGAGATTGCTGAAAGAAATTTTTTGGTTAGAAAAAAAATATATTTAAAATTAATTAATTATTTTTAAATTTATTAAAGCGTTCTTCTTCTTCTTTAAAGCAGTTAATTACTTCAGTTGAAAAAAACTATCAAGAACAACGTCCTCGTTTAAAACAAATGCTGGGAATAAAACAATTTTGGAGACATAAAAATATTCTTACAAAAACAAAATTAATTATTAAACCAGAAATATTAAGACAAGAATTAATAGAAAATGATGATAATTATTAAATAATTAATATTTAAATTTTTTTTTTTAAATTTAAATTAATCTAAAAAAATAAAACCTTTTTAATAATAAATAAACACATAAAATTGATTTTTCTTTAATAAATAATTTTATATATTTTCCATCATCAATTCATCTTTTTCCGAAGAGAAAAAGAAAAGAAAAAGAGATCTTTATCCTTCCCTTTTTATACTTGTATTTTCGTCACACTTTTTTGACCGACTGTTGTTTGGAGGTTCTACTATTTGATTATTTATATTTAATAGAAAATATTCCCCAAAAACTTTTCTTTACTATTTTCATTAAATATATAATTTATTTATTTTCTTTATTTTAATTACTACATCCTTTTAATAAAATAAATATATTTATATTAAAATTATTCTATTTATTTAAATATATACATATATTTTTAAATAAAAAATTTTTTAAAAATTGAATGAAACAAAATAATTTTTATTCATTATTTCCATTGGTTTTTGTATTGTTTTTTTCTTTATTAAATAATTCAGCATCAGAAGAAAAAAATACAAAGAAAAATAATAAAAAAGAAGGAGCTAATGAATTTGAAGGTCAAACTTTACAATGGAAGGTTATTTTATTTTTTTAATATTTAATTAAATATTTAAGATTAAATTTAATTAAAAAATAAATATTTAAATTTAAATTTAAAATAAATTTTAATTAAAAAAAAAGGATGATGATGGCCTTGAAATAAAAATAATTAGACCAATCTCCAAAGAAAAATGTACAATTAAAAGTGAACCTGGAGATATTTTAGAACAATATTATAAATTAACTGATGAGAATGGAAAGGAAATTGGTTCAAACTTCAATCTAAAACCGTAGGTCGGAAATATGAAAAAAAAAGAAAAAAATAGGAGTAATTCAACCAATTAAATTAATTAAATAATAATTATTTATTTATATTTTATGGGAAAATACTTATTTAATTATATAAATTATTTAATTATTTAAGTTATACCTTTACCCTTGGAAAAGGACAAGTAATTGAAGGTATGGACAGAGCAATGACTGGAATGTGTATAGGAGAGAAGCGAAGGGTTACAATTCCTGGAAAATTAGGATTTGGTGATAAGGGGAGAGAAAGGTAAATAATTAATTTAAATAATTAAATTAATTTAAATTTATAAATAAAGGGATGGAATAACAAAAGATCAAGTACTTCATTATGTTGTACAATTAAAGAACTTATTTCGACCAATTCCTGGTCCAACATGGCGTGAGGACGATGGATTAAATATTGAAGTAACTCATAAAATTGATGAATCAAAATGTCGTCGTTCATCTGTTGGGGATACAATTCATCAACATTATACACTTCATTTAGCAGATGGAACATTTATTGATTCTTCTCATTCTCGTGGAGAGCCTTTTATTTTTAAGCTTGGTAAAGGCGAAGTTATAATTGGAATGGATAGAGCAATGACTGGAATGTGTGAAGGAGAACGAAGAAAAGTCACTATACCCTCAAAATTAGGTAATCTAATAAATAAATATAATTAAATAATTATTATTTAAGGTTATGGTACCAAAGGTCGTGATCAAATCCCTGGAGGAGCTGAACTTCACTTTGATATAGAATTAGCTAAATTATTTAAAAAAACGGGAAATGATGAGCTTTGAATCTAATTATTATATTTAACTAATTCGAATTAATATTTGTTAAGTTAAATAAAAAATGAATATTATTTTATACAAAAATTAAATAAATTAAAATGCTTAGTAAATTTACATATTGTTAAATTATAAAAAATATATTTTACAGTTAGGAAACAAATTATTTAAGTAAAAAATTCAGAGATGGCTAATTCAGTGTATTCAAATAGATTAATTATTAAGAGTGGAAATTAGGTTATTTTCATTTATTGGACTACTCAGATCTTAAAAACCATAAAAATCACGCCCTTCCATTCTTTACTATTTAAGGAATAATCTGAGTTGTCCAATTGGTAAAAATGAAACATTTATCGAGTACCTTGATTAGGATAATATTGTTCTAATCAGTCAAAACAAGCAAGGAAGCGAGCAAAAAATAACTGTTTACATCGAATTTGCCGAAAATGAAGTTGCAATTTGTAAAAGTTTTGTTTTTAAATAATTGATTTTACAAATTTCATGAGTTTGAATCCAACCCTGAAACAAAAGCAGTATTAAATCTTTTGACCCCATAATTTGGATTTGACTTATGAGTTAAAAAATTACAAAAAGCAATTTTTGTTTAAAGCTTTTTTAAATATAATTTTTTCAAAATAATTATCATTTCCTAGACGTATACTTTACAACTTACCATTCATTTTGTCTCGATAGCCTCTATCTTAGTGCCAAGCCTTGTTTCAACAACTTTAAGATCACCATCCATTTGTAGTATTCCCATTTAAAAATGTGTGCTTAGGTTGTGCTGCCCGACTGGTGAATTTTTTTTCAAGTTGTTCTGCCCGACTGGTGAATTTTTTTTCAAGTTGTTCTGCCTGATGAGTAAATTTATCATCAAGTTCTTTGAATTTAATATAAAATCGAAATTCCTGAGTGTTTAACTTGTAATCAAGCTGTTCTGTCTGACTTATGAATAATTGTTCTTCCTGATGAGTAAAATCACGATCAAGCTGTTCTGCCTGACTGGTGAATTTATTATCAAGCTGTTCTGCCTGACTGGTGAATTTATTATCAAGCTGTTCTGCCTGACTGGTGAATTTATTATCAAGCTGTTCTGTTTGACGACCAAAATTTTCATCAACTTTCGAGAATTTTTCATTAATTAGCTCAGTCTGATGAACGAATTTCTCATTAACTTTTTCGATATGATGAGTGAGTTTAAGATCAAGTTGTTCTGCCTGATGACCAAATTTTTCAAAAATTTTCGAGAATTTTTCATTAAGTAGCTCAGTTTGATGAACGAATTTCTCATTAACTTTTTCGATATGATGAGTGAGTTTAAGAGCAAATATTGAGGCCATTTTTCCGACTTTTTCATCCAAATAAAGTTGCGATGGCAGAACATTTCCTAAATAATCTAAAAATAGATGAAGGCATAAATATTTGAAAAATCAGTGTATAGTCCAAGATTAGAAAAAATACAAAAAGCTTTAAAATTGTCTAAGGAAAGAGAAAAGGCCGAAAACATTTACAAAAAATTACCATTCCCATACGATGAATGTTCAACATCTTGGTTGACAAAGACAACAACTTAAGAATAATAATGGTTAATTATAGCTTCTTTTAAAAGTTAAAAACCTTCTCCCCATCCATACAATGGTTTCTCAAACTTTGTACGTGTCTGATCCTTCCTAAAAAAATTAATTTATCTTATTAATCTTTAAACATAATCTAATTGCTTATAAAGATAACTCAGGTAAAAGTTTAAAATAGAAATAAACTAATACATTTGGCAACAAATCTTTCCTGCTTCATTCTTGTATTGCAACGCTGAAACAGAAATTCCAAGATCCTCGAATGTTTTTATCTTCAAAGACCCATTCTGATCCAGTGGCAAGAAAAAATGAACAGAATCATGGTCAAAACTTTTTGCAATTTTAAGAAGTACATCCTGTATTTTTTTAAAAGCTAAATTAAAAAAGTATGAAAAAACTTTGTTGTCAGCCATTTCAGTCAAAAGAACTGCCAAAAAATATGTTAGCTAAAGAAAAAAAATTTAATTAGCTTTATTTGATGAAAATAAATAAATATTATGTTAAACGACAAACATCGTTAAATAAAAAAGCTCGGAAAATCGTAATTATATGTACGATAATATGCAAAAATCAATTAAAAATCAATAAGGTTTGCAAAAAATAAAAATTACAAAACGACAAAAAAAAAACGCCAGTCAAAGAATAATTTTTGCATTTACCTCATTTTATTTTTAAATTTATTTTTAAGAATTGTTCTACTTAAAATCTTTTTTTAGTTTAAAAATTAAAATGAAACTAGAAGAGGTGTATCTCACACTTACAATTTTATTCAGTTCACTGACAATGAGTAATTTTTAAAATAATTATTTTTTATTTTTTAAAAATATTTTAATTAATTTAAGATAATTTATTAGTCAGTTCAACTGACAATTATCAAGTTTTAATAATAATATATGAAATAAGCATACAAATAATTTTATTATAAAAGTAGTTTGTTTATTAAACAAATAAAATATTTTATAAAAAGAAGAAATATTACTACTACTACTACAAAATATTATTAATTTATTTCTTTATATACTAATCCTTTTTTAATAAATTCTTTTTAAACTTTTTATTCTTCTTTCGGGGTATCTGGTTGGTTATTTGCATGTGCTAATTTAAATTCAGGTAAAGTACCAAGGAATTTATCAATATTATTAATTGTTGGATATTCTTCCATATTTACTCCAAACCGTTAAATTTAATTAATTTAAATTAAACATGTAATCTTTTAAATTTAATACCTTTTTGCATTGTAAACCTGTGGTGGTATACAACAATCCAAAATTGTTGGTACATTCCCATAAGCATATTTTCCATTAGAATATTTGGAAAGTTCTCGTTCAAGATTTTTAAATGATTTTTCTATCCAATGCTTTGCCCATTCCTTTAATTTAATTAAATTTAAATTAAAATATTTTTAACCTTTCTTTTATTAGAATTATCTGATAAATATTCAAGAACACCAAGATTCTGTAATGGTTGAGTATTTGCTACAATTTGTAGAGTTAATGCTCTAATACGTCCTCTATCTTCTACAGTTCCAGGCAACAAAGAAAGATGATCAGGAAATTTCTCTTTTATTTTTAAATTTATTTAAATTAAAACTAAAATTTAAAATACCTTCTAAATATTCAATTATTGCTATACTTTCATTTAATAAATAATTATTATGAATAAATGAAGGAACTAAAGCAAAGGGTAATTTCTGTTCATCTTCTAATTGTTCTCCTTTTAATAAATTAATTGTTTTTTGTTCAAATTTAATTCCTTTTAAATTTAAAGCAATTCTAACACGCCAAGAACATGAACTTAAAATAACAATAAATATATTCTCTTTTCTATTAATTATTATTTTTACTAACCTTCTCCAATATGAATATAAAATAGGAACAGAAGAAGACATTTTTAATAATTATTAGAAATTAATTAAATAATTTTAATAACCTAAAAATAATATAAATTAGTATATTTACTCTATTACATTAAATAAAATAAATATTTATTTAATTGATTATTTATTATCATTGCACATAAAATAATTAAAATAAAAGAGTAATACATATGTACGTTTACGTTATATTATTAAAATAAGGAGAAAAATAATAAGAAAATAAAAAAAGGTTTAAAATAAAAAATAAATTAATTAAATAAATATTAACATTTAAAATTTAATAAATTAATTTAAATAAAATAAATATTATAATTTTAATATTAATTTATAATTTTCTGAATTAAATGTATTTTTTCTTCGTATCATCCACAAATTAGTACGTAAAAAATAATTTAAGGGATTAGTCCATTTGAACTTCAATTATAAAAAATAAAAAGATTCATCGGAAGTATTTTTTCTCTCTTTCCTTCTTTTTATATAAAATACCAATTAAAAACAAAAAATAGGGCATGAACACTTTTTTTTTATAAATTTAAAAGTAGTAGGTCACGATTAAAAATCTAAAAATAAAAAAGTAAATGAACAGCGCAACAATCAACAATTAAAAAAAATAAATTTTTGTTGTGCGAGAATTATTCAGTGTTCTTCATTTAAATAAATAAATATAAAAAATCATCAACCATCCATTTTCCTTTAGTCGGTTATTTTCAGTATTTTTTATTTAAACAAAAAAATATATAAATTAAAATAATTACAAAGTTTTAAATTAAAAAAAAAAATTATTTTCTTTTTTTAGAATTAAATATCCCTTTACTTTTATTAAACAATTATTAAATAAAAAATAAAAATAATTTTAAAATATATTTTTTTTGATAAAGAAATATAAGTAAAAGAATTAAGAATTTATTTAAATAAAATATTATTTATTTTTTCCTTTTTTAAATAAAATTAGGTGAATGCATATGTACTATTTATTTAATTAAATACTCTAAAAAATAATTAATTACATTTTAAACCTTTTATATTCTTTTTTAATAAATACATGTATTTTTAAACTAAAATTTAAGTTGGAAAAAAATTTTTATTAAAATTACATTTTTTTAAATTTTATATTAAAAATTAATTTATATAAATAAATCCGTTGCATTTCCTAAAATAATAATTTAAATATTTTTTCCTTATTTTAATTTAATTTTAAATTTTTTCGTTTCCAAGGCAAAATATGTATTAAGAGGTATTTTATTTAAATTAATAATTATTGTGGTATATATTTTATTAAAAAGACACGCAATAAAATTATTTTGTTTTAAATTAATTAAATTATTTTTATAATTACAAAGAAAAAGAAAGAAGGGTCAAAATTAAATTAATTTAAAATAATTTATTATTTTTAATATTTATTTATTTTATTGTTAGCATTTTATTTATTTTTTTAATTTTAATTATACAAGAATGGCAACAACTAAATATTTATTATTTATTTATTTTATTCTTTTTCCTTCTAATACATATATTTAATTTCAATATTTATATAAAAAACTATTCTAAGAATTATTTCTTTTTTTGCATTTTATTGCCTTAAATTAATTTTATTTTATTAAAAAAATGTAAATATTATTTACTAACAATCTTTTAATTAATATATTTATTTAATTAAATTAAAGAACAGATATTTATTTTTTATTTATATAACAAGCATAATTAAAGATAAACTATTTAATAAATAATTAATTTTTAGAAATTATTCTTTGTAAAAAATAATTAAATAAATAAATTGAAAGGATAAAATAATAAAATAAAATTATTGCCAAATTTTTCTATTTTATTTATATAAATTTTTAAAAAGTTCAAAGATTGTCTACTTTTTGTTTAATAATTAAATATTTATTTATATAATACATATGTATATACATGTTAATTTATTTAATTAAATTAAAAAAAATAAGAATTATTTAAATATTTAATTATTAATTAAAATAATTATTAACCTTTTTAGTAATTTAATTATTTAAAAATTAAATTTTTTTAACTATTTTTAAATAAAAATATTTAATTTAATTTATTAAAATAAATAAATATTAAATTAAATAAAATATTTTATTTTTATTTATTTATTTTTTAGTAATTCGATTAAAAAGAATATATTCTACACAACCAGCTTTTTTTGGTTCTTTTTTATTTTAAAAAAGAAGAGAGAGAAAATAAACTTAGAAAACATATTAAAATAAAGGTAAAAATCTGATTTAATGTTTTTTGCCCTCTTACAATTAAAAAAAGTTTATTTTAATATAAAGAGAAAAGAAACTTTTTTTTATTATTAGATTAATTAAATAAATAATTATTTAATTTAATTTAATAATTTTTAACCCCTTTTTATCTTTTATTTATTATTTTTATTTCAAAAATAATTAAATTAATATTTTCCCTTTTAATAATAAAATAACTAAACAAAGAATTTATTTAAACATTTATTTATTTCCTTCTTTTTTGCAATTTTTATTTATTTTTATTTTTAAATAAAAAATAATTTATTTAATTATATTTTTATAAAATTAAAAAAAAAAGTAAAGAATAAATTTTTTTTTATTTTTAGAAAAAATTAAATTAATTAAATATATTTTACTCCTTTTTCCACTTAATTAACGTTTTTTTAAATATATTTATTTATTCTTTAATCAAACCATTATATATATATATTTTTTAATTTTATTTAATTTTATATTAAACCTCAAAAAGTGACAGAGAAAAGAAAGTCTTTTTCCTTTAATTTTTAATATTTATTTTTATTTATTTTCTTTTTCTCTTATTTAATATAAAAATATTTTATGTTTATTATTTTCTTTAATTTTTAATTCTTGACAAAAAAGTTAAACGACCTTCCTTTTCTCTTAAGCGTTGCAGAAAAATTAACAAATAACGACACTAGGCACATTAAATTAGGAAAAAAAATATTTTTTAAAACGTTGCATTTTTTATTAACAAAAATGTGAATTTATTTTTATTTTTAAATAAATTGTTAATATATTTTTTAATTAAAAAAAATTAAAATAAAAATTATTTTTTATTTAAATAAAATGATATCATTATATTTAAATAAATTTATTTATTTATCTATATTAAAATATTTTAGCTTTTAAAATTATTTATTTATTTTTTTCTTTAAAAGTTTATTCCAAATAATTAAAGAAAATAACGTAATTTATTATAAATTGCCATTAATTTTATTTTAATTTAAAATGTTCTTAAAATATCTTTTAAAAGTCCTTAACATTAAAAATTAAATCTTTTCTTTTTTTTTAACTAATATTTAATATAGACATAATTAAATGAAGAAAATTAATTTATTTAAAAAAATTAATTATTTTAATTATTTTTTAAATTTAATAAGAAAATTCCCTTTATAAAACAAATAACCTTTAATCTCTTTTATTCTTTAAAATATTTTTAAAAATTAAAATTGGAAGTAAAATGTCCGTATTTAGATAAAATTTAATTCTTTTTTAAGAAATTAGAATCTCTTTAATTCTTAAAAAATAAAAAAAAAAGAAAAAGTGATTAGTAAATTGAATAAAATTAAAGATAAATTTGCGCATTCTTTTTTCTTCTTTTTTTTTTATTTTTAGTCTTGTCATGTGTAGAAAAACTTTTGTTTAATTGGTTAGAAAAAAGTTGCGGTTTATAATAAATAAATAAAAATGATCCTTTTATTTTCTTTTCTTTTTTAATTAAAAATTAATTATTTTAACTATTATTTTAATTAAATTAATTATTTAAATTAATTTCTCTAATTATTTAAATTAATTTAAATTCAAAAACAAATTCGCTAAAAAACATAAACGGAAATATTTAAATTAAAAAATTAAAATTATTTATCGAAAATAAATAAATTTAAAAAATGTTGAATCTTTTAATTAAAAAAAGTATTTTTTTATTTATTTATTTTGTATTTAAATAAAAATAATTTCTTTTCTTTTTTTTTAGAAATTAAAAATAAAATTATATATTTAGATATTTAACATTTTTTCCTTCATCTTTTTTGTTCCTTTTTAGCTTTTTTTTCTTTTTTTATTTCATACACTTAAGTGTGGGAACAAATAACTAAGAAGGGGGGAAAGTAAAAATGTTCTTTCGCCTATAAAATAAATATATAAGCACTTTTCTGTACTCTTTTAAATATAACATTATATGTAGAGAAGAGAATATATATACTACTATGTATGTATATATTTATGTAGTTACCTATATAGTTTATATACTAAAATAAAACAAAAAATCTTTTACCTTCCTTATTTCCTCCTTTTTCCTTTACCCTTTCCGCTTCTTTTTTTTTTCTACGTTTGTCATGTGGCTCCATCACCTAGCGATATATCTAAAAAAGAAAGGAATAAAATGGCTGTCAGTACAGTTGCCTAACTTTATATCCTTTTTCATTCTTTTTTGATTAAAAATTTATTTTAGATATATGTGAATATTTGAGTCTTATTTAAATATATTTATTTGAATTAATTCTAATTTTTAGAGGATGTTAAAATTGTTATAGTCTGTTAAATAGAATAAAGGGTTATTATTATTATTAAATATATCCTCTCTTATATTTTTTATTTTGCTATATTTTATATAGAATTTTAATATTTTTAAACTATTTTTCATTTAATAGTTTAGGCATTTATTTGTTATATCCACGTATTTTATTCCTTCCCTCTATCTCTTCCCTTAAAAAAGGTTTAATAGTTCTTGGTAAAAGATAAATAAATAGCTCTTTTACAATATTGTACTCTTCTTTCTAACTCGCAACTCCCTTCTCCTTTTTCCTACTTTTTTTTCATCATTAAACATCGTCTATTTTATATAAAATATTCTCTATAAAAGAATAGTCCATATATTCGCATATTTAATTTTCTGTAAATGCTTTGAATTAAACAATTTAAAGGAATTTTCTTTGACATTTAAATCCTCTATTTTGATACATTAATTATAAAAATAGAAAGTAATTCTATTTTTAGAACATTTACTTATGTTTAAAACTTCTAATTTGGCGAATATATGGACCAAAAATCTTTCATCTGCCAATTCCCTTTACCCTAAAAGAGAGGAGCTTTCCCTCTTTTACTATTTCTACTCCTTTTTTTAAGCTCTTCTCCTCCGTACACTCACTTTTTGGTCGACAACGAACACTGCTGCTCTTTCTCTATTCTTTCTCCGCTTAACAAAAAAAAATAAAAGAAAAGAAGAGTCGGGGCGGGACGAGGCTGGCAGCACCCTTATACCAACCGATCAATAGTTCGTCCGACTATACTACTTTTTTCTTGCCATTTTTGTCTTTTTTTTGGCGGTACTCACATACACACATCTACAACTAACTAACAATGAAAAAGAATAGAACAAAAATGTACCTTCCAACCAACCAAACATTTTCTTCTTTTTTTTTTCTCCCCCTTCCACTTAACTAATGTAAGTATATTTCTATATGTAAAAATTAAAATGTTTGAGCCGATAAAAGACTCTCGATGAAAAAAAATGTTCCTTTCTATTCTATTTAAATTTTAATAAATTTCCTTTGGGGAAAATTTTTTAATTTTTTTAAATTTATTTTCTTAGTATTTTTAATCAATTAATTTATAAATATTTTAAAAAGACTTTTTAAAAATATTTAAGATCGTCTATCACACATTTAATGATAAAAAAGTAATCTTTTATTTATTTTCTTGCCAAATATTAATTATTCCCTTTTTTTATTATTAAATTTGTTGGTTATCTTTTTTAACATTTTTTGATTTTTTTAAATAATAATTTTATTAAAATATATTTATTTATTTAAATTAATATTCTTTTATAAATAATTAAATTTTAATATAATATTAGAGTGTATTAAATAAATAAAGGTTTTTTAATTTTTATTCCAATTAGACTCTAAAGTCCTTTATAAATTTACAAAAAATTATTTTTTTGAGTCTGACTATTTTTATTTATTTTTTTATTATATTTGTTGCAATAAAATAAATATATCAGTTTTTAGTCTTTTATTAAAAAAAAAGAACCTTTACCACTTTTCTTTTTGTTTAGCATTTTTATCCATTTTTAGACTTTCCATTTTTACATTTTTCCTTTGGTTTTTGTCCTCTCCCCTTTTCAATTCCTTTAGGCTACCAAAATGCTTTTCCTTTTAAAATCTTTTTTTCCATGTATCTCCGAAAAAGAGTTTATTTTAATATTAAATAATATTAATTTAAATAATTTAAATTAATACATTTATTTTTTTTAATTTATTTTCTTTTTCTGTTTTATTTATTTTTTAAATTAAAATATTCTTTTAATTTTAATTGTTTAATAATTAATTAAAATCCTTTTAATTCTATTTAATTTAATTATCTCCCCACTTTTTTATGTATTTAAAATTATATTCAAGGAACTAAATATTTAATAATTTTGCAAAAAAAAAATAATCATTAGTTTTTACACCTGACAAATTTTCTCAAAATAAATTCCATTTAATTTAAATAATATTTTTTGTCTCTTTTTTCTGTTATTTTTTTTTATTTGCATGCAAAAACCTTTAATAATTTTTTATTTTAATTTTTAACTTAAATGGCTCTTTTTTATATTTATTTAATAATTAAAGGTTGCAAATATTAATTGTTTGGCAGATGTATTTTTCTTCATCTTTTTTTTGTTTGTTAGACAGGAAGGCAAACACACATTGCCTAGTATAGATATACCTAGTAATTATTTTCTTAGTTTATTTCTACCTCTATTTAATTTAATTAATTATAAAAAGAAGAATAATTTTAATTGTCTCTATTTTATTGTTAATAATTTATTTATCTATGTCTATACAATTTATTGTTAGCCACGTTTAGAGAATAATATTTATGTATGTACAATAAATATGCTTAAAAATCCACGAATATTTCCACATTAAAAATATTTAAATTTTCACAATATAAAATGAAAAAGAATATTAGTCTTTTGTTTATTTTTTAGTAAAGGACATTAGAGTATTAAAATAAAAATAATTTTTAAATAATAATAAATTAATTATTTATTCCCCTATTTATTTATAAAGGATATTTAATTATTTAATTTTAAAAAACTTGGGTATTTTTGTATTAATTCTATTTAATTAAATACCCCATGGTTTTATTCTTTTTTGAATTTCTTAATTATTTAAAATTTTTCTTATACAATTTTGTGCCTTTTGTGTCGTTTGAGAGTTTTATCTCGCGCAAAAAATTTTCTTTTTTCTTATTAATTTTTATCTGCTTCCTTTTTTGTCCTCCAAGGGAAAAATAGAGAAAAAGAAAAAGAAGGAGAGAAGAGGATTATGCTTAGTAGTATTTGCTTTTTGCGCTTTCAATTCTTAAAAAGGAAAAAATATTTTTTAAGCATTGCTACATACTACCATTTTATTCTTTTCTTAATTAGCACATTGGCATTAAAAATATAAAAAAAAAAGGAAAAAAATTTTTTTGTCCGCGCATTTTTCATGTGGATATATTTATATATATAAAAGAATAAATTTTTTTTTTTAATAAAAAAAAAGAATAGAAAAGAACGGAGAATTGTTCCTTCCTTTTAAAATAAGTAAAATTTTAAATAATGTTCCCTTTTCTTCTCTTTTATTTATTTTTAAATTAAATATTAAAAATTACAAGAAAATTTATTAAATATCTTTAATTAATTATTAAAATATTTATTAATTTTTATTAGCTCATTTCAGTCTAAAAATAATTATTCATATAGTTTAATAAATTTAAATATTTTTTCTATTAAAATTAATTAATTTAAAAAAAAAATATATTATTTAATTTATTTAATTAAATAATTTCTTTATTTTTTGTCTCATTTTTTATTAAATCCTTTTTTGTTCAATTAAACACTCAAAGAGCAAAAAACAGTTTAACTAAATATTCCTTTCTATTTAAAAAATAATTTTTCTTTTAGAATTTTATTGCCCCGTTCCTATTAGCAACCAACAAACTGCGCGAATTTTTCTATTTAATTTAAGTGACATTTTAATAAATAATATTTGATTAAAGGTAAAAAATTATTTAAAAATTTATTTTGGTAAAAAAAGGCTTTTGATTATTTTCTTTGTTTATTATTAAACATTTTCTATTGTTTTTTAAAAAAAGAAAAGAAAAATAAAAATAAATTCTTTTCTTTAATTTAAATAATTTAATTATTGTCTGTTAATTAAAAATAAATAAAGTTTATTTATTTATTTTTTATTATCTCTCTTATTTTTTCTAAGAAAAGGTTAAGGGTATTTATTTATTAAAAGAAATAAATAAACATTAATTAATTAATTATTAATTATTTTGCAACATATTTATTTAAATATTTTATTCTCATACATTTTACTAGTTAATTAATTTAATAATATACTACATTATTTAGATATTATTTTTTTCCTTCTTCTTATGTACTTCAATTATATTAAAAAATAATAAAATATTAAAAAATATTTTTAGATAATTAATTATATATTTTTTAATTTTAATTATTTAATTTAATTAAATAACATATTTTTTTAAATTAAATTTATTTTTCTTTTTTATTAAATTTTATTATACAACAACATTTGTGTAAATCCTTTTCTGTTTTTTGATGTTTGTCCACTTTCTTTTTTTTATTCGTTTACTTTTACTGATCTAAATAAACTAAAATATATTTTTTTTATTTTCTTGAGTGGTGTATACTACAAATCGGTCATTTTTATTCATTTTTTAATTTTTTTTTGAGTCCATTTTTTTGTTCTCTTTTTTCTCCATTTATTTTAAAAATGCTTTTTCTGACCATCCAGTTTTTTAAATATTCTAATCGGGAGTTCATCCGACCGAACATTTCTTTCTTTTTCATTTTCTTTTCTCCTTTTCCCTTCCAAAAATGTTTTTATTTATTTATCCGTTCTCTTTCCGTTCAATTTTTCTCCCGCAAAGAGACAGCAGTAATCCGACCTTTGATTACCAAAAAAAACAGCCTTTTCTTCATCTTCTACCCAATCCGTGCTTGTTTTTATAATTTTACTTCTTTAAAAAATAATCGTCCATAAAAAGAATCTGATCAAATGGACATTCTTTTTTTTATGTGCTTTTGCGCAATGGTCTCTTTTTTCTCTTTTTCTCTCTTTTTTCGGTCTATTTCTTACCCTAAATTCTCTCTCAACATTTTATTTTTCATTTTTTATTTTTTTGAATAAAAATATTTAACAGGCATCCGGCTTACAAAAATAAAAAAAAATAAAAATACCCATAAATTTATTTTTTAATTTTTTATTACTTTTAAAATAATAATAAAACATATTTTTTGATTTATTTTTCCATATTTTTTGTTAATTTATTTATTTAATAAAATAAAAATATTTTTTTGCGCTTATTTTTCCTTATATACATTTATTTTTTAATTTTCTCTTTATTTCCTTTTATATTAATTCAAATCTTTTACTACCATTTTAGGATCATAAAATGTATTTTTTTTAACAAATAAATAAATATTTTAGCTTTTAATTTAGAAAATATTTTTATTTTTTTTTAAAGAATTTATTTAAGTGTTTTTTATTAAAATATATTTATTTATTTATTTATTAATAAAAATAAATATAAAAAAAGTTTCTAATAAATAAAAATAAATAAATAAAAGCGGATGTGTTCACCAATGAGGGTGGCAATTAATTAAATGAAAAAAAAAGAAAATTAACTAATATATATGTATAAGAACTAGTATTTTTAATAAATAAAAAGAAAAAGAAATTCTAAAAAAAAAATTAAAAAAGGGGTTGTTTTTAGTGTTCGTCTAAAAGGATGTTGGCGATATTTTTGAAGAAACTTTTTTTAAAAAAAAGAAAGAGAGATTATAGTAAATAATAGAGAAAAAGAGTATTTTACTTCTTGTTGTCGCGCGAATCCTTTTACTTTTTTTTTGATTTTCTTTTTTCAATTTCCATTTATAAAAAAAGGGCGTACCCCCAAAGAAGGCAGTTTTTTATTTAATTCTTTTTTTATCCTCTTCTACACATTTTTTGTATTCGGGCATTGAAAATATATAAAAAGACCAAAAATGGCGACAGCCGAACAGCAAAAAAAGGAAACCAAAAGAAGTAGAAAAAATTTTCTTTTCTTTTTTTTTGCTGCGCCAGAGGCAAGAAAATTACTTAAATATTAAATAAGAACGTTTGTTCTATTCGCGAAACATTTAAAAGAGAAAAAAGATTTTTTACTTTCTCTTTCTCTCTGTGCTCACATTTGTTTTATTATTTTATGCTTATTTTAATATTATTTTATTTTTTCTTATTACTCGAGCTTTAAATAAATAAATAAATAATTCTTTTTATTTTGGCTTAATAATAAATAAATAAATAAAAATAATAATATTTTATACTTCTTTGCTCTCTCCTTCTTTTTTATATTAAATTATTAAAAATAAAGCTATGCTTATTTTAATTAAATTAAAATAAAAAAATATATTTATTTATTTCCTGAACATTAATTCTTTAAAATATATTTTTATTTAATAAATTTAAAAATTATTATAACAATACTTTTTTGAGAAATTAATTTATTTTTAAAATTATATTTATTTAAAAATTACCTCTACTCTGTATTTTAAATTTTAAATTTAAATTAATTGTTTAAATTATTTAATTCTTTTATTAATTAATGTTTTTTATTCAGATTTATTTGCCTTTTGAGCATTTGGCGTTAACTCTACTTACACTTTATTTTTGCGCACATTTACTCAAAATTCAAATTTATTATAAAATTATTATCAAAATTAAATAAAAATTAATTAAAATATTGACAACAACCTCTTCAATTATTAATTTTAATAATTAATTTCCTCATTTTTAATTAATTAATTCACCTCTTTTAATTTTTAAATTGGTTCAAAAATTAAAAAAAAAACAATTTTTATCAGCAAGACAACCTCATAAAATATTAAAAAAAAACAAATAAATAAAACAGACAAACAAAAAATGTGCTGTATATGCACTAATAATATTTAAAAAGAGAGAAAATAATTAGAAAATAAAGGAATTAATTATCTGCTGTTAAAAAGGTAAATAATTAATTTAAATAATAATAATAATAAAATTAAATAAACAAAATAATTTATTTATAGTTTAGACTTAAAATTAGTTGTTTGTTTAAATTAAAAAAAAATATGTTTAATTTTATGCTTAAAAAGTACACCTTTATTTTTATTATATATTTTCTATTTTCTGAGAAATGATTATTTTTTTTTCTTTTTAAAAGTGGAACCATTTTATTTTTTACCAAATATTTTAATTAAAAATAAGTACAAGGAATACATATATGTATTTATTAAAAATAAAAATATTAAAAAAAATATATGTGTGTATGTATATCTGATAAAATTTAATTTTTAAATATTCAATGAAAAGTTTAAACAAGCAAAGTACATTATTTAATAAATATTAAAAGTTTATCAAAAAATTCTTTTTCTTTTTTCATTTTAAATATATTACACTATAACAGAAAAATCATATTATTATTTTTATTTTATAATTTATTTCGATTAGTAGAAGATAAATAAAAAGCTTTTTTTATTGATCTTTTATTTAAAATGTTTTTTTTTTCTAAAATAAATAAAAATTTAAAAAAAAAAGAAAGATATGTATTTACTCTATAATTTTATACTTTAAAAAAATCTCTTTTTACTTCTTAAAATTTTAAATTTAGTTTTATATCGACCCTTTTAATTATTCCCTTTTTTATTTACACAGGCAAACAAACAACTTTTTTTTTTCAAACAAAAAATCTGTCCTGCTGTCGTCTTCTTCTCAACAGCCATCACCACCACCAACATCAACACCTTCCTTATTCCTTCCTTTCTCTTCTTGTGGAAATTATTTCCACAATAATTCTCATTGTATGATTAACACAGACTTTCAACAATTGGGTTCTCCAGCCTCAGCTAATACTAATAATAATAATAGCGGGAACGGACCTTCTGCCGCATCAATTTTGGCTGCAGCAATTAATGTAGCGAATTCAACTTCTGCTTCTAATTCCCCTCCTGAGCTTTTGTCTTCTTTGGCAACCAATACAAATTCTTCTACACAATTTTGTAATCCTTTTTCTCCTGTTGCTGTTGCAGCTGCTCAACATTTGGCAAATGCACAACAACTTGCTGCTGCAATATATTCCTCTTCTATTCCCTCACCCGGTGGATCAGCATTTGCCCGTATTCAACAACAACTTGCTGCTGCTGCTGCTGCACAACAACATCAACCACAAACAGCAGCAAACTCTGCAGTTTCTGCTGCTGCCGTTGCAGCTCTTGCTGCTGTTGCTAATTCCCCTGTTAATTCTGTTACCTCTTCTGCAATACCCCAATTTGGACCAGGATCACCTGCGGCGGCACTTGCTCAATTAGATCAATTTGCATTGTTAAGAAATAGTTTTATTGGACTTTCTGGTCAAAATGGATCAAATGAACTTAATAATCAGGTAAAATATTTTAATTATTATAGATAGAGTAGTTTTTCTTTTACTAAATTGTTTAATTAATAATAGGAATTATTACTTTAAATAAATAAATTGTTCTTTAAATTTATTATTTACAGATTAACCTAATACAATCACAACAACAACCTCCAACTCCAAGTTTAGGTAGTTTTAACCTTGCTGAACTTGCCAGAAAATGTCAACATAAAGCTGCAGAATTTGGAGATGCTGCTCAATTATTTCAACTTTTGGATAGTGTTACAACAGGAAATCAGCATTTAATACCTCCACTTACTGTTCCACCTTCTCAACAGTCACAATTAACTAATGCTGCTATAGCAGCCTTTGCTGAAAGCCAACAACAACAACAATCAATTCAATTAAATTCTCCTACATCAATTCTTTTTCAAGAGCAACAAGCCCAACAACAAATTCAACAAGGAGGACAAGGTATTTAATTAATGAATTGATTTTAATTAAATATTAATTTAAATATAGCCCCTCTGCCTCTTTCTACATCTGTTGTTGAACAAACATTAGGAATTACTCCTACTAATGCTTCTTCTTCTTCTTCAACTTTTGTTGGTACTCCAACACTTGCTGCTATAGCTGCTGCAACAAATGTTTTACAAGCTACTAATGGAGAATGTTCATCAACATCAGGATTTAATTCTATTGGAATGGATACATCCAATAATTGTATTGCATCTTCCTCTTCTTCAGTAGGAAGTCAAAACCATCAACAAGAAGAAACTAATGCAAATATGACATCTATTGATTTTGGTTTAATATTTTAAATATATTTTTATTTAAATTATAACATTATTTTGTTAATTTTAAGAAGAAAATAATTTAATTAAATTCCTCCTTTTAAGTATTATCATCATCAACAACAGCAACATCAAATGAACAAAAGGTTAAACGAGTTCGCCGTCGTCGACCAAAAGATGAAGGATTTTGTGGAAAAGCACATATTCTCCATAGACGAAATACAACATTTTGTGGGGAGAATAGTAGTAGTAGCTGTATGTCTGTAATTGAAAAAATGATTGATTCTCCCTGTAGTTTGGGACCATTCTCAGTTCAACAACCCTTGACCCCTGGAAGTGATCTTTGTAATAATCTTATGCTCAAAACTGTGAGTCCTTTATTTATTAAATAAATAAATATATTTTAATATTTAAATAATATTATATATTTTAACTAGTATTTTTTAATAAAAAATTAAATATTTTATTTTAAAAGTTAAAACCCTAGTTAAAATTAAATTCCTTTAAATTTTCTTAGGTTCTTTTTAGAAGTATTTTATTTTAATAATTAATTGTTTATTTAAAAAATAATAATTTATTATTTAAATTTTTCTTTATTTTAATTAAATGTTGGTAAAAAATATTTCTTTCTTTTTAATTATTATTTTATTTTCTAAATTAATTTAAAATTTTAATTAATATTCTTTAATTATTTATTTAGCCAATTTTTTATATTTAAATCACACAACCTTTTTATTGTTTTATTTGTATCCAACTTTTTAATAATTATTTTTTAGTCATTTTTATTTAAAAGAATTAAATGCTAAATAAAGAAAATATTTTCTTAATTTAGTTTAAATATATTCAAGTTTATTTTTTAGTTTTCTTTCTTTCTTTTTTATATTTAATTATATATAAGGTAACATATATTTATTTATTTCTTTTTCTTCTTTTAGTTGGTTTTTGGCCATAAATAAATAAATATATATAAGGGGATTAAAATAAAAAAAAGCTTTTTCTATTTAAAAAAGAGGAACTTAAACATTCAAAGAATTTATATAAAATGAATTAAAGAAATATAAAATGTAGTCATATGTATAAATATATGAAAAAGAGGAAAAGGCTTCTCTTATTTCTTTTATTTCCGTTTCCGTCACCCCCCATCTGCAAAGCTTTATTTATTTATTAATTAATTCTTCTTCTTTTGGTCTTTTTTGTTTTAAATTTATTCCTTATTTCCCCCCTAACCTTTTTTTGTTCTCTTAGCCAATTTTTAATGTTTAAACCCCTCTTTATTATTTATATTTCTTTTAACATCCGTCATCCTATTATTCTTTTTTTATTTTTAATTGTTGTTGTTGCAATTATTCATTTGTATTTATAATAAATAGATGTTTTTTTTACTCATTTCTTTTTAAGGAAAATATTTTTTTATTCATCATCTTTTTTTTTTTTTTTGAAAATTCACAGACCAATAAAATGTCAAAATACCTTTAAATGTTTTTTTTTAATTTAATTTTTAAAAATCATTCCAAATATTTTTATTTATTTATTAAATATTTATTTGTTTATTTTCTATATAAATCCATCTTTTTTTAACGTTTTTTTTCTTTTATTAAATAATTTTTTGGAGGCTCTTTTTTAGTATATTCAGTTGATTTTACTAAAATATATTTATTTATATTTTTATTACTAAAATTTCCTTTTTTTTTAATAAATTTTAAAAATTAAAATAAAACTTTATTTTCCTTTTTTAAATAAAATAATCTTTATATTTAAATATTCTTTTTTTTTTTTTTTTTTGTTTCCTTTTTTATTTAAATTTTTAAAACCTTTTTTTCTTCTTTAATCTTTTCAACTTTTTTTTCATAAATAAATTCCACTCTATCTGCTACAAAATAATTTTTTAATTTTTTCTAAAATTATTAATAAATTTTAAATATTATTTAATTAAAATATTTAAATTAATTAATTTAATATTAATTTATTTATTATTTCTTTTAAAAATTATTTTTTAATTATTAAAATTTAATAAATAAATATTATAAAATTATTTAAAATATTTTTTAAAAATAAAATGACGTTTTTATTAAAAATTATTTATTTTTCCCATTATCAGACTTTTCTATATTTATTAATTGTTTTATAATTTTTTTGCAACAATTTTTTAATTTTTTCTTTTTGTAAATTATTTAAAAATTAATTTAAAAAATCTAGTTTTAAAGACATATTTAATTAAAAATAGGAATTATTTTTTAATTAAATTTATAAAAAAAATTTAATTTAAAAAGTAAAGTTTTATATAAAAATTATTTTTTAGAGGTAATTTTATTTAAAATTATTTTATTTTATTCTTTTTTTTTAATTTAGCATTTAATTTATTTAAATAAATAAATTGCATGTTTCTTAAAATATTCTTAAAAAAATGTTTAAAAAAAGAAACATTTAATTAATTAATTATTTATATAATATGACATTTTTAATAAATAATAATAATAATATTTATTTTTTTTAAACTACCAATTTTAAATAAAATAGAATATTTATATAAATATTTATTATTTAATTTTTAGTTTTTTAATTTTTAAATTAATTTTTAAAATTAAATATCTATTTTAATTATTTATTTAATTTTATTTTAAAATTTAAAAATTATTTAAAAAATTATTTTTTGTATTTTTTAAATTTCTTATTAATTTTCCATTACAATAAATCTTTAAAATTAATTTTAATTAATTAATAATAATTATTTTTAATTTATGTCAATTTATATGTTTAATAATTATTTTTAAATTATTTACACAAGATTAAATAATTTTAATAATTAAAAGTATTTTTATTTTATTTAAATAAATAAAATAATTAAATGCCTGTTTCTTTTCTTTTGTTTAATTTAAATGTGAACGAACACTTGACCAAAATTCTTTTTTTAATTTTTTCTTTTTTTATTTTATTGTTTAATCAATCAATTTTTATTTTAAATAATTCTTTATATTTTTAGAAATTATTTTAAAAAATTATTTCTTTTATTTTAAATTTATTTAAAATAAAACTTGGATAAAATAATTGTTTCTATAAATAAATAATTAAATTAAATTAATTAATATAATAATTATTTGTATTTCTTTTTTATTTTTAAATTATTTAATTAATTAATTATTTTCTAATTGAAACACAAAAATATTTATTTATTTTTAAAATGTCTAATAAATATATATTAAAGTCTTTATTTTATATTTTAGAGTAAAATCCACGTGGAATTTAGAGAGAATATTTGGCCAAAGTCTTTCACTCTTCATTTTCCCTTTTTCTCTCTTCTCTTTTCTTTTTCTTTTTTATTTTTTTTTATTTATTTTTTACCATTTTTATTCACTCTTTTAAAAAATATTTTTTAAATCAAACCTTTTTTTTTATTATTTCGGTGCATTTTCGCAATGTTAAAATTTAAGAATATTTAAATATAAAAAGTTATAAAAATCTTTTCTTTGGCATTGTTCCAAAAAAAATTAAATTTTTTTCTTAAATAATAATTATTTAAATAACCCTAAAATAAATATACACATCACACATTTAAAGACAATTTTATAAAAATTAAATAAATAAAAAAAAAAAAGAAATAAATAAATAAATTATAATTATAATTATAATTCTTTAAAATTCTTAGAAACTTTTTGGAATTTAAATGAACAACTAATTTATATTTAAATAATATTTAAAAAATATTATTTATTTTCCTTACAAATAAATGTTGTAAATAAATAAACTTTTTTTCTTTTTTAAATAATAAAGAGAATAATAGGAGGTTAATGTTACTTATTATAACGCACTGTAAAATTATAAATAATTAATTATTTATTTTTTAATTAATTAATTACTAAAAATAAATATTTTATAAAATTTCTTAATTATTTAAACTTTTTTCCTTTTATTTTACCGATTCAGACATTTTAAAAGAAAATAAATAATATGCCGTCAATACACAAATCAATTAGATTTTTTAAATAAAAAAATAAATTGTTGGCAAAAAAAGTCATATGATTTTCTTGCTTTTTTTCTTCCTTATTTAATTTCTATGAACATATTATTATTTAATTTTTAATTATTTTTTTAAAATTTTATTTTCTAATTATTTATTTATTATTTTTTCTTCCTGATAATAAATATTATTTTCCGGATATATTCTAAAAAAAACTACTATTCTACTACTATTTTAAACTTCCCAAAATATTTAAGTGATAAAACTTTTATTTTTTTCTTCTTCTATTTATTCACCTATTTACATACATAAATATTTATATATTTATTCTTTTTCTCTAATGTGTGTGTGTGCTTTTATTTATTTTTATTAATTTAACTCCTCTCCTATAACTTTATCCCTCACATTGTTTGCGCATTTGCCCCTTTAAAATGATTACCAATTTTACCTTTTAAATTAATTTTTATTTTCATTTTGACTGCTAAATAATTATTGTCTTCATTAAAATTTAATTTTTTTTCTCTTCTCATAGAAAAAAAACTTTCTTCGTCTCCTTTACTGTGTCCATGCTTTTACTTCAATATTAACAGAGAAATAGTAGTAGTTAGTAGTATTAATAGTATGTAGCAGATTCTCCAAAAATCAACCATTTCTACTACTTCATTATTTCTTTTCTAAATAGCCAACAAAGCAATTTTTATCAATGCTTTCTATATACGGGAGTTATGCCTCAATTTAATTCATACATACATGCTATATTCTCTCTTCTTTTCTCTTTCTTTCTTTTATATATTTAAATGAATGTATGTGATATAGTGTATAAATCAGAGAGGTTAATCAACTACTTTAATTATTTAATTTTCTTTACTGTTAGGGCCAATACCATTTATTTGAATATATTCACTAGTCATGGGGTGGATATCTTGTTTACATAATCAATTAAATTAAAAAAGATTTTACATAAAAGGGAAATATGCACCCTTTTTGAAAAAGCCGCTTCTTTTTATTTTTCTTTTAAACTACAGTCCTTACTTTGTTGTTTTAATTTTCCTTTAAAAATAAATATTTAAAAAATAAAAGTTTTAAGTTTTTAGAAATTAAATTATTTAATTAAAATTGTTTTGAGTTATAATTTAAATATTAAATATATTTCTTTGTTTATTATTTTTGCATATACATATAAACTGATTGTTCTTTATTATTTATTTATTATTTTTATCATTAAATAAATAAAATAAACAATTATTATTTAAAAATAAAATTTAATATAAAATATAATCATTTTTCATCTTTATTATCTTTACACGTTTCTGCAACATTTTTTCTTTATTCTCCGTCCATATGTTGAAAATTACAAAAAATAATTTTTCCTCAATAAATGGAAATGTTTTTTAATTTTTAAATAAAAGTACGAATATTTTCTCCTTTAAAAAAAAATTTAAAAAAATGAAATTTATTTTTGGTTATAAAACAAACATTTAATATAATAAAAAAGTTATATTTTTCTAAAATAATAGAAAATAATCATTTTTAATTAATATTTATTTATTTTAGGAGGGAAGCACAGAAGAAGATTCTTTATCTAATAATAATTTACAACAACAAATTAATTCTTCTACGACACCAGCAAGTATTGCAGCAATTATGATTGCCTCAATAGGTGGTAACGGAAATATTGGGGGACCTAAAACTCCTATAGGGCAACAAGGCCAATCACCACCTTCTTTACTTGGACAACAACTACAACAACAACAACATCAAGGAATGGAAATGCAAAATAATTTAATGGAAGAGGAAGGAAATAACCAGGATGGAATTAATGGTAATGGAAGGACAAAGACATGTAGAGTTTGTGGAGATTCTGCTACTGGATATAATTTTAATGTTATTAGGTAATTTTAAAATTTAATTAATTGAATATAATAATCTTTTTTCAGTTGTGAATCTTGTAAAGCATTCTTTCGAAGAAATGCTTTACGTCCAAAAGAGTTTAAATGTCCGTATTCTAATGATTGTGAAATTAATGCTGTTAGTAGAAGGTATTAATTAATTTATTAAGATTATTATTATTTTAAAGATTTTGTCAAAAATGTCGCCTTCGTAAATGTTTTATTGTTGGAATGAAAAAAGAATGGATTCTCAGTGAGGATCAATTAAGAAGGCGTAAAAATGCTAGAATTAAAAATCAAAATACAAAAGATGGAAATCAACAACCAACTACTCCTTCAAGTGTTGGAGAATGTTCTATGCCTGGATCTGTTGCACCAGTTACTCCATATATGTTAAATGGAGGATCTAATACTTTTTCACCTCCACAACATCAACAACAAGTAAATTAAATAAATAAATAATTAATTAATTTTTATAGATTTTCCCTCATAATAATTATCAACAACAGCAAACACCTCCACCACAGCAATCACAATTTTCTGCTGTTGCTGCAATGGCAGCTGCTAGTATACTTCAGAATCAAAATAATGTTCAAGCCCATTCACCTTTGGCACTTGCGGCAGCTGCGGCAATTACAAAATTGGCAGGATCGCCTAAAAATTCACCTACTGGCGCTTCTTCTGTTTTGTCAAGTGGATTGGATGCTAGTCCTTTGGCAACATTTGGTTTAAGTAATAGTCCTGACTATGGAGGAAAACAACACTTCTTGGCTGGAGGATCAGTTGAAAATAAGGTTTGTTTTTTAATTAATTAATTATTTATTTATTGTTTTATAGGCCTCTCCAAGTACTGGCACACATTCACCTCCTTCGATTTTGCCTCAACTTCAAAATCCTCTTTCTATGGATACTGAACAGCAACGATATGATCCACAAATTTTACGTTTAGCTCAACAACATTTATTTAAAAAAGCCCAACTTCAACAAGCAGCTGCTGCTTTGAGACAATCTAATAATAATAATGATGGTTTAATTTCTCTTGCATCTGTTGCTGCAGTACAGCAACAACAACATCAACAATCACCTATTTCTGCAGTCTCTCCACTTGTTGAACAATGTCATAAATTAATGTTATTAGGTCAACAACAACAGGGAATTAATAATAATACTCAAATAGTTAAAAATGGAGATATTTGTGGAAATATAGGAGGAGTTCAGTCTTCCATATTGGCTAAACTTTATGGTAATAATTCAAAGCAATCTTCTGGTAGTGTTTCTGAATTTCCTTCAAATACCAATTCTCCATCAGCTACTAAAACTGTAATAGAAACAGCTGCTGATGCTGTAGCTCCAGTAAATAATAATACTGATAATAATGGTAATTATTTTTAATAATATATTTTAAATTTACATATTTCTTTAGCTACTAATGGAAATAATAATCAAATAAATACTTCCAATAATGGAAATATTTCTTCACAATTACCAGGAAATGGATTTCCTAATCTCATGGAAATGGATGCTAAACAACGTCAACGTCTTATGAGTATGCGTATTAATCGAACAATTCGTGATGAACTGGGCATTTCAATGTCTCCACCTGATGATAAAAATACTAATACAACTACTTGTCCTCAACAACAACAAAGACTTTCCCCAAATCCAATTAAAAGTGAAGAAAGAAGTTCACCAATTAGTCGTTGTAATTCAATAAGTTATACAGATTTACGAAATTATCAATTAAATTCAAAAGAACAAAATGATTTAAATTCTGTAAAATCAGCGTTTTCCTGGTATTTTATTTATTTGTTTATTTAAAATATTTAAAATATAATTATTTAGTATGGATGAAGAATTGAAAAATGAATTTTTGAAAAATTCTAAACTTTTGAATATTATGACAAAAGAACAAACACAAAGCCCTGATGACATGATATGCCTACTAGACATGTATACACCTACATATTTTCTTTATTTTAATTAATTCTTAATAATTAGAAATAATTATTCAATTTATTATTAATTTTTAAATATTTTTAAGGATGATGAGACGTTTAGTTAAAATGGCAAAGAAATTACCTTCATTTAATGAATTTAGCAACAGTGGTAAATTTTCACTTCTTAAGGCTGCAATGATTGATTTATTAACACTTAGAGGGTATTTTTTATTATTTAAAAATTTAATCAATTTGTTTAGTGCCTCGCGTTTGGATACTGAAAATCGTTGTTGGAAAAGTCCTCTTTTAAATATGGATATTCGTTGTAGAATTGATGTTTTTGATAGATTAAATGATGATATGCAAAAAAGTCGTGTTATGAAGTAATAAATAATTATTATTTTAATTAATTTAAATTATATTTTTTAGTTTTTATAAAAAACTTCATCCAAAATTAAAATCTGATCAAGTTGCAAATAATTTGGTAGTAAAATATATTTAAATTCTTTTTAATAATTAATTAATTTTAGATTGTTGTTACTGTTTTATTTAGTCATTATGTTGATACAGATTTAAGTGCAGAAGACCGTACTTTGGCAGACAAACATTATCACAACCATAAACAATTATTGAGAAGGTTTTTTCTTTAAAATTAAAAATAGTGTTTATTAATAATTTATTTTATTAGATATGTTGAATCTGCTTATGGTCCTGATGAAGCAAAACAAATTTATGAAACGGTTAAATTTATTTGTTTAAATAGAATAATTATTTAAATTTTATTATAGCTTGATGATGCATTCAGCATGTTAAAAGATATAACCAAAAAAGTTCCTGATCTTTTCCCTCCTGACAAAATTGATAAAAAGCAAGCTGAAGGCTCTCTATTTCTTGAATTTTTCCGTATAAAATCAAAGACAGAAAATTGTTCTTCAAATATAAAAATTGAACCAATTGATGTAACAACAATTAATGTAGAACAGAATAATAAAGAAATAAATAATGAATGTCAACAACCAAAAAAGAAAATAAAAATAGAAGAAAAACAAGAAGAAATTGAAGTAAAATTAACAAATAAAAAAGAAGAAAAAGATTCTTTATCTTTTTCTAATATTATTATTTCTCCACCAACTACAACAATTTCAAAAACAAACCCCTCATCAATTACAGCAGTTAGCAGTGCTTGAATTAAAAAAAGAGAGAATTATTATTATTCTATTAAATAAATTATCAGAAATTATATTTTAATTTAATTTTTTTTTTCATTTTCTCTTTTTCCTTAATTTTTTCTTTTTTTTATATTGGTTTCCGTCCTTTTGGCCTAAAAGTAAACTATTCTAACATCCCAAACAACACACACACACCTCTTTTATTAAATTAAAGGGTATACGAATTAATTTTTTAGAATATTTTAATAATTATTTTGGTAATTATATATTAAATTAAAAAAAGTTTATTTAATTTATTCGTATCCCTATTTTTATATTTTATTCAAAATTTATTATTTTTCTTTATTTTTATTCATTTAACCTCTATATATAATTATTATTATCATAAAGTCTATATATATTATATATTACTCAATTTATTTAAAAAATTATTTTATTTCTTCCCTTCATTTTTAATTTGTTTTTTCCCTTTAACCTTTTCCCGTTGAAACAACGCAACATTTATGTATGACGAGTTTATTTTATTTTTTTAGTTTTTTTTTCTTTTAAATTACTCCGGCAAAGAATGAACATTTTTTGTGATATATTATTATGTATATTTAATTATATAAATATAATTCTGGGGGAAATTTATTAAATATATATTATTTTATTTTACTGGTCTTTACACTCTAAATTAGGTGAAAGAATTAATTTTATTTTTTCTTTTTTTCTATATTTTATTTTGTCATTTTTTTTTCTTTATTGTGTGTGTTTGTTTAATTAAAATTTTTGCTTATTATAGGAAATTTGAATAAAAATAGTTTTATTTTATATTTAAATTCTTTAATGTCTAAAGTATATTTTTTAATTATTTTTAATAAATAAAAATTAATTAATTAAATAAATAGAGCAAAAATTATTTTTATTGTATAATTTCAGTACAATTTAAAGAAAAAAGCACCTCATTTCTATATATTTTCTTTAACTATATAAACGATCTGGTATTAAAAAATATTTAAAAAAAAAAAAGAAATTAAAATTTTATTATTATTTTTATATTACTATCTCACTATTAATTAATTTTCTTTAACGAGTATAAATCTTTATTATTATTATTTTAGTTTTTTAAAATAATTAATAAATTATATATAATTTAATTAATATTTAAATTAAATTTATATTTTTAATTAAATTATATAAAGAAAAATATTTACCGTATTTCTTCTAATACAAGCGCACGTTCCATTAGAAGCGCACGCTCCAATAGAAGCGCACCCTACGAAGAGTTTGAAAAATAGAAGCGCACGCTCTAATAGAAGCGCAAATTAATATAAAACGCCCAGCATTCTTTAAAATATTATATACACCTTTTATTATACTTGATTTCGCATTTTTGTACATGGATTCAACTTCCGTTTCGGAAATTGATGTTAGAGAATGTTCAAACATTGCTGTAGGCAATCTTTAAACATACAGGGAAAGCTCATTTTATCATGGAGCGCTAAAATTTGGATGGGCGATATTCAGACAATTGAATATCTGCGAGCTGTTTTTGGTCAATCATTGTTTTCAAAACGTTTGCTAGTTTGGGATAGTTTTCGTTGCCACTTCCTGCTTCTACGAAAAAGTAACTTAAGCAATTGGATGTTCACACTGCACTTATCCCCGGTGGGACTATCAAATGGTTACAGGTTCTTAAAAAAATTTTAATGCACATTATTATTTTTCTTAGCCAGTTGACGTTTGTCTTAATGGGCCATTTAAACAACACATTCAGAGAATGTATGATGACTGGTTTATGCATGGAGAGAAGGAACTTACCTCTGGGGGAAAACCACGGCCAACAGCAATTAAAGTTTATCTTCAAAGGATAACCGATACTCTGGATGCAATTTCAAAAGAAAATGTTGTAAAAAGTTTTAGTGTGTGGCATTGGAATTTCAAGTGATGGTTCTAAAGATGAAGAAATTTATTGCTTTAAACCAAATGGTCTGATACCTAGTGGTCGTTCTTTATTAAGTCAAGCACGTGAGGATAATGAAATTGCAGAACCTGAAATTGATCTCAATCAAGATACTGAAAATGGAATTGAAATTGACAATTCAATAGAAATTTAAGGTTAGGAATAAATTATTATATTTAAATACTTTATAAAATTTATTTTAACTAGATTTTTTCCTATCAAATATAATTTAAAAACTTGTTTCTTTTGAATGAAATTACTTATTTAATTATTCTTATATATTTTGTCTGTAATTAATTATTTCTTACTGCCTTAAACTTAATTATTTATGCCATACTAAGGGAATTTTATTCATTATTTTTGCCTTTTTTATGTTTTTAATTTTTTAAATAATTTTTAATTTAATTCTTGTTTTACTTTAAAGATGTGATTAAGAAATTTTTTAGTTTGAAAATTCGTAGTAATTTTTCTTTAATAAAGAATTAATAAATAATAATCACATTTTATTTATATCAATTCTCATAATGCCTTAATTAAACACTTCTTTTTTTTAACTATTAATATCTCTGAGATTCTTATTTTTGTTTTCAATTATAAAATTCAAGAGAAATTATTCAATAAAATTATTTACAAAATATTAAGTTATACTAACAATGAGATAAACCTATATACTGCAAAATAAACCTTTTAACGATAAGTCGGTTTTAAATAAATGTGCTAATCTGGAGGAAGTGTATAACGTTTATGCATTCGAAACGGGCCAACTGAGTGCCGCCAACTGAGAGCCGCCAACTGAGTGCGAGCCAACTGAGAGCGGGCCAACTGAGAGCGAGCCAACTGAGTGCCAATGCTTTATCAGTTACTTAAAGCTAAAAAAACATTTTTTCGATGGGCAAAGATTATTAAATTAAAAAATTTCTAATTTTAGATCAAAATTGAATAATCAGATAACTTTAGAAACATTTTTTAAAAGTTATCAAAGCTAAAAATAGTCGTAGAAAAACTCAGTAGGCTCGCTCTCAGTTGGGCTCGCTCTCGGTTGGCTCGCACTCAGTTGGCGGCTCTCAGATGGCAGCACTCAGTTGGTGGCACTCAGTTGACTCCAACCGTTATGCATTGACAATGGAGATCCATATACTTCTGCCTTGCCTTCGGTAGTTCACCAATAACTTCATTCCCAACTTCTAGACGAAGTTCATTGTCTTCATTTAGTCGATCATTTGCTGAACGCTTGTGTTTACTTTCATTTTTAGATTCCATTTTAATAGTAATCTGAAAAATTAAGTTAGAAAATAAATAAATGAAATGGAAATGCACGAACAGAAACAAAAAAATCAAATAAATACAAAGGAAAAAAGAAAAACACAAAAAATAATAAAAACATAGAGAAAGCTTCTTGCGTGTTAAGGCTGATGCCCTGACGCTAACGAAGATGCAGTTAAGGTTTTTATGGAGTTCAAGCATAATCTTGTCCGGTTTGTTCAACTACAAAGAATGTGGCCAGTAGCAGAGAAGATACCTCAGTAGGGTGGTGTCTCTTTCGAGCGTTTCTCATCGTTGTTGCATTTCTCTTGTTTAAATGCGAGGGTTGTTTTTGTTTATTGTTGTCTTGAATTAAATTTGTCAATTTCAGTGAGTATGGAATTTTGCTCATTGAATATAATCTTCCAGCTTTGGTGGGCTTTTCTGTAGATCGATCTACTCTTAAACTGCACACAAACCAGCGAAGACATCACCACTGGGTGTTTGGACTTCACCCACGGAGATATCCCCTTGGTCCTTATTCACGAACTAAAGCGCGAAGCAATAGACGTCGACACTATGAAGTACCTACCAGTAGGATCCATTTTCCACCACGGGGCGTGCCTCCAACCGGCGAATACAGTCAAGAGTGATAGATCCTCAGAAGTCCCACTAGAGTTGGAAGATAAGATACAGTGAGCAGAATTCCGCCCGCACTGAAATTGGCAAATCCAAACTCAAACCAAAGCCAATGAACAAAAGCAGTCCTGGCACATAAACAGATGTACACATCAGCGTTGAGAAACACCAAGAAGAACCACTTCTAGTTTTTGCTGTAGACTAAGAGCAAACTAAAAATTAACTTAACAATACAATAAATCAAGGAAAATCACACACCTGGCTATCTTTCCTTCTCCTTTCTCCATTGTTGTTTCTCATACCGGCCTTGATTTGATCTTGTTGCTGAAGTCACTAAGCAGATCCACATATGTACGAGGGTTGTTTTTGTTTATTGAGTTGTTTTGAATTCAAATTTGTTCATTTAAGTGAAGAAGGAATTTTGCTCACTGAATATAACCTTCCTACTTTGGTGGGCTTTCCTGTGGAACTATCTACTCTTAAACTGAACACAAACCAGCGAAGACATCACCACTGGGTGTTTGGACTTCACCCACGGAGATATCCCCTTGGTCCTTATTCACGAACTAAAGCGCGAAGCAATAGACGTCGACACTATGAAGTACCTACCAGTAGGATCCATTTTCCACCACGGGGCGTGCCTCCAACCGGCGAATACAGTCAAGAGTGATAGATCCTCAGAAGTCCCACTAGAGTTGGAAGATAAGATACAGTGAGCAGAATTCCACCCGCACTGAAATTGGCAAATCCAAACTCAAACCAAAGCCAATGAACAAAAGCAGTCCTGGCACATAAACAGATGTACACATCAGCGTTGAGAAACACCAAGAAGAACCACTTCTAGTTTTTGCTGTAGACTAAGAGCAAACTAAAAATTAGCTTGACAATACAATAATTAAGAAAAATCACACACCTGGCTATCTTCCCTTCTCCTTTCTCCATTGTTGTTTCTCATACCGGCTTTGATTTGATCTTGTTGTTGAAGTCCCTAAGCAGATCCACAATGCACCATTTTCCATCGTACTGAACTACTCTGAAAAATGAATAAAAATTATAAGTAGTTTTAAAAATAAGAAAATAATCATACCTAACTAAGGCAATACTTGATTTGAACATCACAGGCACCAGGAAAGAACTCCTACGTAGAGCGCCGTGTCGAAGACTTCGTATCCGTCCGGTGTCGAGCTCTATTGGATGCAGGCAGTAGAAGAGCATGAAGTGCTGTTGTTGGATTTTACGTAGACGCCGTTGGTTTTGATGATGATTTTGTGGGGTAAAATAAAGAAAAGAACTTGGCTTTTATACTTAAAACCCCTCACTTTCTCTCCCTTCAAATAACTTTACTATAAAGAGACAAACAAACAAACAGACACCCCCTCTCAATTATATAATAGGATTATTAACCGAATTAGTTAGACACTAGTTGAAGGATACAAGCGCACGCTCTATTTGAAGCGCATGCTCCAATAGAAGCGCACCCTATGAAAAGGTTGAAAAATAGAAGCGAGCGCGAATACGGTAAATTAATATTTAGAAATTAATTAAATTTAAAATAATTTTAAATAACAACAAATAATGTTTATATGTTCTATTTTTAATTAAAATATTTAATAATATTTTAATTAAAATATAATTTTTAAAAAAATATTTTTTTAATTGTCATTTTGTAGTTGATTGATTCTTTCTACCATCTGTGAATATAAAGGGAACAAAGCCACTTTTCATTATTTATTATTTTATCCTTCAAAAAAAAAATTTTTTTTTCTCTGTATTTAAAGGTCGACAAATGCTTTGTTTAGATTGATTTATTTTTTTTAATGAATAGGGCAAAATAAAAATATAAATATAAGGAAATTATTTATTAATAATTTATTCAGTAAAATACCTACTTTCTAGATAAATTAAAAAATAAATAATAATTAAAGTTTAAACCAAAATGTTTATTTTAATTCTTCTATTTAATTTATTTTTAAATGTAAAAGCAGAGAAATGTGCTTGGGATGTAATTTTATTTAATTAATTAAATTTATTTTTTAAAAACAGAATTGTCCAAAATGGTCAAATTCTCCAGATATAATTAATGTTCATATTGTACCTCATTCGTATATAATATTTTAATTTAATTTTATTTAATTCCAGGCATGATGATATGGGATGGATAAAAACGGTAGATGATTACTACACTGGAGGTATTTAATTAATTAATTAATTTAATTATTTTAAGCTCATCAAAGGCTTGTCCCGGTTGGTGTACAATATATAATTAATACGGTTATTGATGAATTATTAAAAAATGAATCAAGACGTTTTTGCTATGCAGAGGCTGGTTTTCTTCATCGTTGGCTTCTTGATCATAATAAAGAACAAAAAGAACAATTAAATTATTTAATTGTAGAAACTGGACAAATGGAATTAATTGGTGGAGGATGGACACAACCAGATGAAGTAACAAATGAAGATTAAATAAATAATTAAAATTTGTAGGCAACAACCCATTACATTGATTTAATTGACCAATACTCTAGTGGTTTAACTTTACTTAATTCAACCTTTGGTATTTGTGGTAGACCACGTATAGCATGGCAAATTGACCCTTTTGGTCATTCTAGAGAGCATTCTAATTTAATAAAAATGCTTGGACATAAAGCTTTATTTTTTGCAAGAACACATTATAAAGAATTAGAATATAGAGCTGATAATAAAGAATTAGAATTTAAATGGAAAATAACACCAGAAGAAGATAAGACTGAAGAAGAAAATATAATTACGGTTTATTTTTATTTTAGAAATTAATTTATTTTAAATTTATAATAATCAATATTTTAATTAAAATAGCCAGAAAATTCAATTTTAACAAGTGCTTTTCTTCGTGGAACTTATTCACCTCCAAATGGTTTTTGTTTTGATGCTTTATGTAATGATGAACCAATTGTTGATAATAAACAATTTGAAGGTTATAATGTTGAAAAAAGATTGGAAGAATTTTTAAAATATATTAATAATTCTGTTAATACACAATTACATAAACATATATTAATGACAATGGGTGGAGATTTTCAGGTATTTTTGATTATTTTAAAAAAGAAATTTATTTTATTATTTAATTGAGAAAAGAGCTTATCTGTCTTTTCTTAAATAGAATTAATTCATTTTTAATAGTATTCTAATGCAAACCAATGGTTTACTCAACTTGATAAACTTATAAATGGACTTAATGAACGTACAAATAAAACTGGAGTTAATTAAATCTATTTAAATTATTTTTCTTTTTTAAAAAAAGGTGTATGCTTTTTATTCAACCCCTAGTTGTTATTACAATGCTTTAGAATCTGTTGAATTTAATTTACCTAAAAAAAGTTTTCCTTCAAAAATTAAAGGAGACTTTTTTCCCTATGCAAGTTCAAATCATTCTTATTGGACTGGATATTTTACTTCAAAACCAGCATTTAAGGTAATTTAAATTAATTAATATATTTCAAATCTAATAAGGGTCTTGTCCGTTCTTCCTCAGCATTACTACAATTAACACGTAAATTAGCCTCATTTTCCAATATTTTACCAAGTTCTTTTTATTGCCCTATTAATGAATGTGAACCTTCCTTTTCTTTATTATTACATTTGGAAGGTGCTGTTGCTTTATCTACACATCATGATGCTGTTACTGGGACAAGTAAACATAATGTTACAATGTAATTAAATAAATAATTAAATATATAATTGTTTAAGTGATTATATTAAACGATTATTATTTGGTTGGGATCAAGCAGAAAAAGTACTTAATAATTCTTTTTGGCTTATTTCTTCCTTGTCAAAACAATCTCAACAATATAATATTCCATCACTTATATTCTGTAGAAAATTAAATCAAAGTAGTTAATTAATAAAAAATAATTATTTATTAAATTTTATGGTAAAATTAAAGAGGAAAATATAAGCTTTATAAAAATATAATAATTATTTACATTTATGTACACATCCTTTTTTCTTTAATTTTTGCAAAATATAAACAGATACTTTTAAAACTTATTTTTTCAGGTATTTGTCATCTTCCTTCTAATAAACATTTTGCAATTATTTTATTTAATGGAGGTGTTAAACAAATTAAAAAACTTATTCGAATTCCATTGTACAATAAACCTGAATTAATTAAAATAATTAATTTTAAAGGAGAAGAAATAAATATTGAAATAATTAAAACTTTTATAGGAGGGAATGAACAGAATTCTGAAGTAAATTAATTATTTATAATTTTAATTATTTATTTAGAATGCTTTTCCTTTTGAATTACTTTTTGAAGCACAAATTCCTCCTTTAGGATTTACAACTTATTTTATGTTAATAAGTACAACTTTAAATTTAAATAATGAAGAAAGATTAAATGAGAAAAAGATTAATCAAAATACTAATAAACAAAATAATAATATTAGAGACAATATAGAAATTTCTAATAATGTAGTAGTTAGACATTTATAATTAATCTAAATTTCCTTTTTAAATTTTTCAGTTCTTTCATCTTTCTTTTGACTCTAATGGACTTTTAAATCAAATAAAAGATCTTCGGCGTTCAAATATTACATTTAGTCTAAACCAACAATTCTTTTATTATCGAGGAATGAAAAATATAACAGAAGATGGCCATTATCAACAGGTAAAAAGATGAAAATAACTAAAATTTATTTTTTAGGCCTCCGGTGCTTATATTCTCCGACCTAATGGCAGTGAACCGCAACCATTTGAAGAACCTATTCAGACTATTAAATTAATAAAAAATTTATTAGTACAAGAAGTTAGGCAAATAATTACCCCTTGGATAAGTCAAGTAATTCGTTTATATCCAAATAGACAATTTATTGAATTTCAATGGATTATTGGCCCAATACCAAAAAATAAAGAGTTAAATAATGATTATATTTAAATTAAATATTTTTTTAAAGATTACTAGAATCAATTGAAGTAATTACCAGATATACAATTAATCAATTTAATTCATCAAAAATATTTTGGACTGATGCTAATGGCCGTCAAATGGTTTGAATTGGATAAAAGAAAATATTTTTAAAATAATTTTAATTTGAGCTCCAACGTAAACGTAACGATCCTGAACATTTCTTTGAAGGAACAGAACCAGCAGCTAGCAATTATTTTCCTGTTAATTCACGTATTTGGATTGAAGACTCTGAGACTCGTATGACAATACTTACTGATCGTTCACAGGGAGGAACTTCATTAAATGATGGACAAATTGAATTAATGGTATAAATATTTTAACAAATCAAAAAAAAATTGTGTAGCTTCATCGTCGCTGCTTTTTTGATGATGCCTGGGGAGTTGAAGAACCTTTGGATGAACCAGGTGAAGATGGAAAAGGTTTAATTGTTCAAGGCAAACATTGGCTTTTATTTAATTCAAAAAATGAGGAAGAGCATAGACCTTTGGCTTTTGAACTTTTCGAGGAAACTTTTCCACAAACAATTGCATTTATTCCTTTAGATAATTTTGTGTCAGGGAATATTAGCCTTTATAAAGAATTATATTTAACTGAGGTTTTAATTAATTAATTAAATAATTAATTTCTTTTTATTTAGTTTTCTGGTCTTTCAATTAATTATTCATTACCTAAAACTGTTCATTTACTTACATTAACACCTATAGGAAATTCAAACAATGAATTGCTTATCCGTTTAGAAAATTTTTATCAACAAAATGAATTAAAATTGTCAAAAAATAATGTTGAAGTTGTTGATATTAAAGTATTTTTTCTTTTTGGGAATTAATCTTTAATTATTTAAAATTCTTTTGAGATTATTTTTATTTAATTATTAAAACATTTAATAGATTCTCTACAAAATAATTTTATTTTTTAGAAACTATTCCTTCCTTATATTCTTGTTCTCTCTGCTGAAGAATTAGCTTTAGGTGCTAATCAACCTGTTGAAAATAATAAAACAAAGAAGGGTATTTTTTAATTTATACTACGTAGAATATATTATACAATTTTAATTTTAATAGGTGATAATTTAATTATTTCATTAAAACCGATGGAAATCAGAACATTTAAATTAATAATTAAATACATAAAATAAAATTTTAATTAAAAAATAATTATTTGTACTTCTAATTTTATTCATAAATTGGAAAATATTTGTTTTTCTACTTTAAAATACTTAAAGTTATTCTATTAATAATAATAAATAATTTAAAATTATTCAACATAATTTTCTTTGCGTAAATCTCTTGGCCTTTGAGAATATACAATTCCTTGAATTTCGCTATCCTCTTCAATTATCCCAACTTTATATTTATTTTCTGTTTTTCCTAATATTCTTCCTTTTTGCCATCCATATTTTTTTATTTTAGTTTCAAGTTCTTCTCCAACATTAAAATCTTTAATTTTTTCCCCATATTTATATTTATTTAGTTTTTTATTTAATTTAATTTTATTTATCAATCCAAGGGATATTAATTCTTCCTCTTTTAAATTCCATATTTCGTTAGAATATAAGGGAAAATATTTTCTTTCTCCTTCTTTATTTAAATTATCAGAATTATTATTAAAATATTCTCCAGCTAAATCCTTTAAACTTTTTTGTTTTTCTAAATATTTATTTAATTAAATAATTAATTAATATTTAAACCTTCAACTGATATTGAACTATTAACTATTGGACTACAACCAATATATGTTGAAATAAATATTAAAATTAAAATAAATAAAATAAATATTTAAATATATATTTTTTAAAATTAAATTATATTTCTTTAATTATTCTAACAAATGAAATTAAATGAAATCTGTCTGTCTAATTATTTCTCAATACAATATTATCAATAATTAATGGATATATTATTTCTTAATAAAATTTTAATAATTTAAATATTTTATTTAATATTTAAATTGTAAATGTTCTTTTGGAGAATATTTAAATAAAAATATTTAGGTTATATTTATAATAAATTTTACAAAAGAAATATAAAGGAATATAAAATAAAAATACAATTATTTTTAATAAGGTTTTATAATATATAATAATTTTTATAAAGGTTATTTTCAATACTAAATTATTAAGCATTTAAAAAAAAAGTTTATTTAAATAGACTTAGGTACATTTAATTTAAAATTTAAATAAAAACTTAATTTAATTTTTGCCTGTCTGATACTTAGCTTTTGACTTATTTTTAGAAATTAAAATTATTTTTAAATTATTTCCTTGTTTCATAGTCACCTATTAATTGTTTTAATTAAATTGTTTTAAAATTATTTAAATAAATAAATTATTTTATTTGTGTGTTATGTGTATATATTTTGTTTATTTAAAATTTACCAGACAAATAATAAAATAATTTTTAATAGTTTGCATAAACATTGAAAAAGAATTTTGCTTTGTTATCTACATACATATATATTGTACTTTTTTAAATAAAACAATATATATACATGTCTACATTTGAATAAATAAATATATCCATCACCTATTATTTATATTCTTCCTTATATAAATAATAATAATTTTTTTTTAATTTAATTTAACTGTTATAAAAAATTCTTTTAATTTAATTAAAAATATATTCTTTGTTTTAACCAATTTACCCTTAATTATTAATATTTTTCCTTAACAAAATTTTCCTTTAAATTTTGTACTTTATGAGAAAGGGAAGGAGCAAAGGTAATAAATAATATTTTTTCTTTTATTTCTAAATAACAAAATATAATTTTTAATTGTAAACAAAATAAATGTCTAGGTAAAAAAATGAGTGCCTTTGCACCTGTACATTTAATTGTTACTCATACATACTTTAATATTTAGTTCATTTATTTAAATAATAATAAAAGAGATTTTAAAACAATCTTACTTTATTTAATTTTCTTTAATATTTAATTTTTATTTTTAAATTAAAAATAAATTTTAGAATAGTAAGGAAATATTAATAGTTAAGAATTATTTATTTTTAATTAAATTAAATTATATCTAATTAATTTAAACAGAAATTAAATTAATTAAATAAATAAATATATTCTCTTTTTTAATTTATTTTAATTTATAGTTAAATATTTTCTTTTAAATTTATTTTATTTAAAATATTAAATATTTATTTCTCTTTTCTTTCTCTCTCTCATTTTAATATTTTTGTTTAATGCCCTTTTGCCCACGCGCAAGTTGTTTTGCTTGTTAAGAAGATTTTATTTAAATGTTTATTAAAATATATAAACAAAAATATTATTTAAAAGAAAATAATATTTAAAAAAATAAATAACAACTCTCCTTTCTTTAAAAAATAAATAAAATATACATTTAATTAATTAATTTTTTAAATTTATAAACAAATTTTAAAAATATAAAATTAAAAGTTTGAAATAAAAATAAATAAAAAGTTTCCTTTAAATTATAATAAAATTTAAAAATTATTTTTCTTTTAATTTTTAGGAATATAAATAATTATTTATTATTTAAATTAAATAGTTTAAAAAATATTTAATAATTAAATAAATAAATATTTATTTATTTATTATAAATAAATTAAATTTTGTTTCCTTTTAATGTTTATTTATTTTTTGTTATTTTCCTCTAAAAACGTATTTTTATAATTCCATCTTGTTTTGTCGTTGCAAAATTATTTTCCTGTTAATTTGAAATGACGTTATTTTTAAAGTTTTTATTTTTTAATTCGGACAATAAATTTTATTTTTATTTTTAAGTGATTCCATCCTAATTTTTTTATAATTTCTTCAAGAAATATAAATTAAGGAATATATTTTATATTTAACTATTATTTATTCTACATAAATATATTTAAATTAATTTTGCCTTTTGAGGTTTGTTTTTTTGTTAAATAATCTTTCTGTGTGTTTTAATACAATAAATTCTCTTTAAAATAATTTCTAACTTCTGTTTTTCCTTTCTAAATATTCTCTATATTTTTTCATTTTTTTTGTTTGCTTATACTTCTATGTAAGTATATAATAGTATGTATGTATGTATTATTGATGTTATTTTGTCAAAATAAAATTTAAGTGACAGCCATCAAAGCGAGAAAAAATTTTTTTATTTAGAATTTATACATACATTTTTTAAATAATTTCTTTCCTTTTTATATTTATCGCAACAACTTTAGTCTTACATTAAATCTTTTCTCTACTCTCACATAAAAGAATGGATGTCACAATTTTTGGTAATGTTTGAGTCTAAGTATTTTTCTATGGTTACCATGTATTTTCATTAATTATGAATATATTTATATAGAGAATGTCTTTACTCTTCCAATAATTTATGTCGCGTGGATAATTCTTTTCTAATTAAACAAAAGTATTTAATAAGCAATTAGATAATATATTTACATATTTTAATACATAATTATAAGAACTTCTTTTTAACTAGTAAATACTCTAACATATATAAATGTATAAACGAAGAGTATCTCTTTTTTAATTTAGTTTTTGCTTTATTTTTCGTTGAATAACAAAACGAACACATGCTAAATAAATATTTTTTATTACTTTTAATAAAGATATTTTACCTTTTAAGCTTATATACATATATGTATGTACAATAAAATAATTAACATTAAAAAAAATTAATTTAAATTATTTTATTATTATTCCCAATCCTTAAAGGATTATTTTTTAATATAAAAATAACGTCATTTATTTATTTTTATTTACGTAAAACTCTTAATTTTAAGCAACTTTTTGACTATTAAAATTTTCATCTAATTTCCTTTGAAATTCCATTTTTTATACATTTAATTTAGAACTGTTAGATAGGAAAAAGTCGAAAAAACAATCTGAAAGTTTTGAATTAATTTTTTTAATATTTTAATTATTTAAATATTTTATTTTTCCTTCATTTTTACACATATCAATTATTAAAATTTGAAAAACAATTTTTTAATAAGAGAAAAACAAGCTCATAAAATATTAAGTATATTTATGTATGTACATATATAATAGCTTTTTCTCATTTTGATTTTCTTATTCTAAACAACATAAAATCTTTTTCTCTCTTTTTTAAATATTAAAAACAGACAAACTCTTGGCGTACTTAAATATATTCGTTCCACTTTTTTTCTTTTTTTTTACAAAACTAACGGCAATTTTTACTGTTGTTTGTCATTTGTTTGTCATATGTTCGAACGCGCGCGAATATTTATGAAAAAATAATACAAGACTTTGTTACCAACAAAATATTAAAAACAAAACTATTTAGAAGTTACTTTTAATTACTTTGTTTTTGTTTTATTAAACTTTAATAAAATATTTATTTTAATTTTTATAATTTAAAAAAAAAATATTTTCGTCTAATTAAATAGCGAAATAACTAATATTTTTAAATATTACCTATTTAAATATTTATTATTAAATATTAATTCTAACACCCTCTAGTTATACATATGTATGTATTTAGAAAGGCTATTTGTGTTTTTTACAATTCTTTTACATCTACCAATTTAAACAATAGATCTTTATCTTTATTTAAATGGTTTCCACCCCCAATCACCAATTTAAAACCTCTAAAATTTTAATCCATTTGTACGAGGTCAGAAAAGTCGTGGTACCCATACGGATAATCCCAAATTGGTATTTTTATTCTAGAAATTAATTAAAATATTTTTGTTGTATTTATTGTATATTTATTTCTTAATTATTAAAATATTTTTATTAAAAAACAATTTTAATCAAAGTACATATGCATGTATGTGCACCTTTTAATAACTACCAGGGTAACCTATATCAGCTTATAAAAAAACAAATAACTCTGCCAATGCCAAACGGATGCTTTTTACCATAAATTTGTTTAATTGCCTCCACCCATTTTTATTTATGTTGTTTAAAAAAAATAAATAAAAATATTATTTATTAAATACTTATACTTGTTATTATTTTTTGTTAACATTTTAATATATTTTTTATTATGTTTATATGTTTTTATAATGTTTTTTATTATTATAAATTTTTTAGTAAATAACATTTTATTTTATTTATTAATTTTTATCAATTTAATTAATAATTCTTTTTATTTTTTTTAAATAATAATAATTACCTTAACCTTTTAAAAAATTAAAACATTTCCCTACCTTTTTTAGTTATAATTTCCGGTTTTATTTACTTAAAGTATATACACATACATACTTTAGCTATTTTATCTTTAAGTTGGGAGGATTGTTTACCTTCTCTCGGTGAAACTTAAAAAAATAAAAAAGGTATTTTCTAAGGTAAGAGAAGACCACACAATTATTTGCGCAGAATGTACTCTTAAATACATACATATATTATTTTTTTAAAATTTTTAGTTAAAAAAATCAAAGCTTGTGAAAATATTTTTAATAAATAAAAATGTGTTTTCTTATTATTTTTTAATCAAAAATTTTCCCATAAAATATATAAATTGACTGAAATTCACTTTTCTCTAACTATTTTATTTTTGAACTTTATTAAAAAGTTCTTTTTATTATTTAAATATTCCTTCTATTAAATCACTCCACTTTATTAATTTTTTCTTTTAAAAAATTTATTTTAATATTAAATATATTATGTACAATTTTTGCAAATAAATGTATTGTAGTAAGTGTATAAATGTTTTTATCATTAAAATTATTTTTTTTAGCAAAAATTGTAAAAGTGTGGAAATAAAAATGCAATATTTTTGTTTGCTTCTAAAAACACATCGATTTGCTGACGACGACCTCTTTTCTTATTTTTCTTTCTTGTTTTTCCCCCGCACATTCGTTCCACACAAACAATTCAAAAACCTCTTTTTTTCCTTAATGCTTTTCAAACCAGCCTTTTAGCCTAATAATTTCTACTTTATTTTCCCCTCACATTCATATATTAAATACTACATACATACATATTTATAAGTTGTTTACAATTATTTTCATATAAACAACTCCCTTCTTTTATTGTTTTTTAAAGTCTGCTTTATGTCTCATATATTAGACACAACAAGATTACAAGGGTAAATAATTTAAATAAATTAAAAAAAAATATATTTAAAAATTATAAAGTTTTAAGTAAAAATGTGTACATAATATTTCCAATTTTAAAATAATTAATTTTAAGGATTTGAGAATTTACTAAAATTTTAATAAACAATTATTTAAAATTTAATTTAGATTCTTTTTTTTAATTAAAAAAATGTTCACTAAATTGTTTTTATATTTTTTTTTTCTAAAATTGACTACTTTTACTACATACTCATTTATTTATATATGTTACATTATTGTGGGTAGTATTTAGTAAATATTATTGTTTTGTTGTTTTTATTTTAATGTTTTTTTACTACACTATTAACGTGTGTAGACGACTCTATTTTTTTAAAGCCAGCTGGCTTTTTTACTTCTCTCTCCTACACAAACAACAAACAACCTTTCTATTCAACCGATACACTTCCCCCTCTTGTTTTTCATTTTTTCTTCCCCCATTACAGACTTTTAATCTGATGACAAAATATCAATATGACAAAACGCCAGTTACTTTTATTATGTAATTTTCTTTTCTATTTAATTATTTATGTTTCAAAATTTCAATTTGCTCATGCTTGTCGACTATGAATAAAAGATGTACGAACTTTTGTAAGGTTCGTACCTATGATTAAGTACTTTATGGCTTCTTATTCGTAATGCTTCGTAGTATGAGTTACTATATTAAATTAGACGAATTTTGATACAATTGTTTAAACGCTGCTAATTATTTCTTGTTTCATTGTCTTTTCGTTGGCGTTTTGTCATTACCCAATTGCAATTGCTTATCTGTTTTTATTTTCTATTTACCAACCAGACACGATTGGTAACTACGTTCATATGGACTTTCCACACTCTCTTTTTTTTTTCTATTAAAGACTGTCGCGTCTTCAACATTAATACACTTTGAACCTAACAAGCAGTGTAAGTGGTCTTTTTTTGTCGATTTTATTGTTTACAATATTTACCTGGGATCGTTGTCCTTTTTCTGTTGAATTCAAATGTTGTATTTTCATTATCTTTATATAAAGACTAATTAAATCTTAGTTTAAGAATTCATTTTCTTTAAATAATACCAAATATTTTTTATTTTTGTTTTATTGAATAATATAGAGCATTAATTGTACTCAAAAGATAAATATTTCAACTACGGTATTCTCTATACAAATTATTTCCTTCCTACCTCCTATTTTTCACCTTATTTTACACCAAATAATTTTCCTGATTATTTTTTGTCATTCTCCTTATTAAAATATTTTTGGAGTCCCAGACTCTAAAATACCAAAAATTTATTTCAAGGCTCTATTTCCTAAGTCTTTCTCTATTTCTTATTTTCTTTTCTCAAACAAACAGCCAAGTGCTTTATTTTTCGTCAAAACAACAACAACTACTATATACTCCCTCTAACTCTTCTATATATTCTCCAATCATTTTACCCTTAAAACAATTCCTCGCCTAAAAACGCACAAACAAATTTTTTGTTTTTCTCGCAACAGCAAAAAGTAAATATATTTTATATCTACATAGTAGAAGTAGAAGTAGTAGTTAGTGTATATAAAACTAAATATCGGTTGAAGGCGTCGTCGGCAGCCATTATATAATGGTGCCTCTGTACTATCAAAACAACATTCCTTTCCTTCATAAATAAATGTCGTCCTTCATCCGGGCAATTTTTGAAATTAAATTTTTAATTGAAAAAATAATAAATTTATTTGCATAATTAATATATGTTTTTTAAAAATTGAAAAGAATTTATAGTCAAATTATTAATTCCAGATAAATCCTCTTTATGCATATTTAGTTATTTTTTTAAAGGATTTTTTTACAATTAATTTATTAAAAATTATATTTTAATTTCCATAGAAGAATAACAAAAATTTTTGAAAAAAATAAATTGAAAAATAAAATAAGGAATAAATAAATATTTTAAAAAATACATAAAATAATGTATTAATTATTTATTGAAATTAAACTTTTTATTATTTTTAAATTGAAGCAACATTAAATTGTTTCATTTTTATTCATTTATTTATAGTATATTTGTAGTAAAATTCCCCTTATTTTTATTTCCTTTTTAAAATTTGTTAATTGAATTTTTGATGACAATTTTCTGAATTACTTTTACTTAAATACACACACACACATATGGTTTAGACATTTTTAGTTTATTTTTCTATACATTCTAAATAAGTTGAGGGAATATGAATTAATTATTTAATTATTTTTATTTTAATTAATTTTAATAAAACATCTATACTTATTTAAATCTTTCTTTACTGTTACCTTTAATATTTTAAAAAAACCTTCCTCTTAAATCCATTTACGTAAATAAATAAAATATTTTAATAATTTTACTGCCTGAACAAATTTTACTAAAATTAAAATAAATTTATAAACGTTAACTCTGATCTCTATAGAATATATTATGAACGTCAAAAAAAGGATTTACCTTTAAAATTTTTTATTTATTTAATTGACTGAAGAATTATTAATTTTCTCTAACCTTGTTAGATTATTAATTTAATTAATTTAATATTTTATTTTTTAATCTTTTATAAAACTTCTTCTTTAGAAAAAAGATTAATATAAACTTTAAATAAAAACAATACATTTATTTACTATTTATTGTTTTACAACATTGCATGTTAATTCGATTGTTGCCAACAACACTTAATTTCAAAAAATATATTGACAACTTTAATATTTATATATTTCCCTGACTGGATTGTATTACTTAAATATTACTTTAAGTTTAGACAGTACTAAACAACAAAAAAAGTTTTTAAAAGAAGAGACTAAAAAGAATTTCTTGAAGAAAAACACATCAATAGTAATTGCAACATTAGAAAAAGAAAATAAGAAAAGAAGAGAAGCCATTATTTTAAATTCTATATGCGTCTGTCTCTAAAATAGAGTTAGAGAATTATTTAATAAAAAGAAAGAGAGAGAGAGAAGTACCAACGTGAATAACAGGCGAAAAGGAGCAGCAGGTGTGAACTTTGTTAATAAAAAAAATTAAACGGGAGAACGTGAAATTTTGAAGAAAAAAATGTGTAGGGTATTGGCAATGGAATTTAATGTGTTTTAAATAAGTTTTTTTAATAGTTTTTAACGGGGTAGTTTTGGCGCAGAACAATAAATAAAATTTATTCCCTGTAGAGCGGCTTAATGAGGAGGAGAAATTTATTCTCAAATAAGGTTTTTAATTTTTGCCATGATGGGGATTTTATTTATATTTTAAATAAGCTAAATAAATTGAAAATGTTGGGTTGTTCGGTATTTAATATTTTTATTTGTTTAGTTGAAAAGTGTTTTAAGTAAATTTTAATAAAAGGAAAAATGGATGATTTTTAATAAATTTTCCCTTTCATTTTTAAATTAATTTATTCATTTTTTTTTCTCTTTTTAAAATTTTTCTCTAGCTATTAATAATATGCTTTTTGCCATTTCTAAAGTATGCGGGAACGTGAAAGGCTTTTTTATTAATAAATTTCCGGGCCGATAAATTAATTGTATTTTTATTGAAAAGTTAACTTTTCTGTTTTATTTAAATGTTTTTTTATGTTGCTAACGACAACATATATATACATACATATCACTACCTTAAATTAAATATATATTCTTTATTTTAAAATTAAATATATTCTTTTAACTTTACTATATTGAAAGGAGAATTTATTTATTAAACCAATATATTTTAACAATTAATTTAAATTAACCTTTTTGTTCTTCCTACTTTTCTTTTATTTTACCTAGTAATTTATATATTTCTTTATTATCAAAACACATTTATATAAATAAATATTTAGTATTTTAATGTTAAAAAATAAAAGTAAAAATGGCTGCAAATAAAACAATAAATAAAAAATAAAATATTTAATAGGTTATAATATATATGTTTTTTTCTATTTTAAGATTTTTGATCATATTTATTGCAAATATATTTAGTTAAATTATAAATTAATTATTTTTTAATTTATCCGTTTAAATCTTGTAATCTTATTTATTTAAAATAACAAATAAATTAATTATTTATTTGTTTATATATTTAATTTTTGTTTATGAAGATTAATTGTCGTTATTATTTCACGTGATTTAATTTTCAAAAATTATTTTTTTCTCAATTAATAATTTATTTATTTAAATCTTAATTTATTTTTATTTATTTATTTATTTAGTTATTTTTATGTAAATACATATTTTTAAAAGTTTTTTTACATAAAAAACCAGTTTTACATTTGAATTGAAAATTTAGTTCTCGTTATTATAAACTTTATTTCCGGCTAAAAGGAAAAGAAACTTTTCTCTTTTTTTCTTTCTTTTTTCATTCAATATTTTATTTTTTCTTTCTTTATAAATTTGTTTCAATTATTTTTTAAGTATTTGTACATATTATTTATTTGTTTTTTTTTAATAATTCTTTCTTTTAAAAATACCATTTAAATAATTATTTATTTATTTTAACATTTTAAAATAATGAAAATTTTATATTTTTCTTTAATAGAATAAATAATTGGTGAACTCCTTTTTTAAGTGTGCGCAATATTTAATATATGTATTCTAATAATTCATTTTTTATCTCTTAATAGTCTATAATTCATTAATCAATCAATACACTTTTTTATTTTTTAATTTAAATCGAAATTTAAATTAATGAATTAAATTATTTTTTAAGTTTAAAAAATAGTTTATTAATTATTGATTATGTACATATATTACCTATAAATATTTTTTTAAAATTATTTTTAATAATTCTTTTTTAATAAACACTTAAGTATTTTTGTCAAGTTTTCGCGTTCTCTGTTTAATTTTAAAAGTTTAAAAAAAAAATTTTTGATTAATTTTTTTTTCCAGCTTGGGATGTCTTTAATGTCATTATCCACAGCTTTGATGAGTGGTGGTTGTGCCATTAACAACAACACTTCTTCAACCCTTCAAGGTATGAAAATTTATTTTTATTTTAATTAAAAAATATTTAATAATTCTGATCTTTATAAGTGTACTAAAATATGTATAATTATTTTATGTACATAGTTTAAAGTTCATATATTGTAATAATTATTTATAAAAAAGGAAGTAAAAAATAATATTTTAAGAAGGAGATGGTGTTCGAAAGTCCGGGGCAATTATTTTCTTAATTGGAGGAAAAAAACGTGGACAAACTGCTTATGCAGTACTTTCAGAAAGAGCATTAGAATTATTTGATTCAGAAAAAGCTTACAGAAAAAAAGAAAGGTGCAAAAGCAATTGTTGATTTAAGTAAATGTTTTAATGTTTCTCAACAGGTTTATTTTATATTTTTAATTAAATATAAATATTTATTTTGAAGAATTGTACAAAGTCTCGTTCAACATGTGTTTGTTTAATGATGCCTGATGAATGTTTTCTTTTTCAAGGAACTGAAAATTCTAATGATACAATGGTAAAATAAAATAATTATATTTTTTTAACTGACAAATAAAAGAATTTCTTTTTTAATTTTCCCTTAATGTTTTTTTTTCTTTTAAAGGAATGGTATAGAATTTTATTATCTGCAGTAATTTCTGCTAGAGCATTAAATTTGGGTCGCCCAGTCTTTGCCAATGAATTTTTTGGTAATTAAAATTATTCTTTATTTATAAAGTATCTTTAATTTAAAGAATGTGTTTGGGATATTATTGTCTGTTCTCAACAACCAAAACTTAAACGGTCTTCCTCAGCCCCTACAAACCCTGAATTTGCCAATTCTCCAAATATTTGTTCAAAATTACGTAATGAAATGTTTTTATCAGGACGTGGTCGTCTTTGTTTTTATCCTCATACAATTATTATTTGGTAATTTTTAAAATTAAATATTTTAAAATAAAATAATTTTTTGAAGTAAAACTGGAATTGAGCCTGCACATTCTGGTCTTCCAAAATCAGGAATTCCTCCTTTCAGGACATCTGACTTTGTTGAAATTTCTAGACATTTTATAGCACAATTTGGAAATATTGAACGTTATTTTCTTTTACAAATTGGAAGAAGTTCACCTATGGGATCTTGTGAGGTATTCTAATTAGAACTTTAACTTACTAATTCAAATTTTTATTTTAAAATGGCAAGAGTTTTAAATAGATAAATGTTCTTATTTTTTGTAGGTTTGGGTTCAATGTGAATCAGATGATCATGCTTCCGAAATAAATAGAAAATTACAAGAGATTATTCAACGTGAAACAGAAAAGAAACAACAAGCATTACAGGCAATTCGTGGTCAACAGCAATCAAATGTATATTTGTTAATTTTTATACTTAATTTATTAAAATTCTATTTTAAAGGCTTCCTTTTTAAATAATTCTTCTTCCTCTTCCTCTTTACATTCCTCTTCTCTTCCTTCAACTAATCAATATTGTATACCTTCAACAACTGATAATGATTGTGAAATAACATCTGCTGAACTTACTAATAGTATAGAACAGCCAATATTAGAAACAATAAGTGAAGATGAACAACAAATAATAATTACACCTTCTGTTTCTTCTTCAACAGATGGAGGAAATAATACACGTAAAAAACTTGAACGTTCATCTTTAAGTCAAATAGCAAAGGAAAAAAGAATTGAACTTAGAGAATGTAAAGCTAAAATAGATTCATTAGAAAAAGAAGAAATGGAAGAACGTTTACGTCAACAAAAACAATTACAAAAAGCAGAATGGGAAATTACTCAACAAAAACTTTTACTTCCTCATTATTATCAACAAAATTTAAATGAAAAGTAAATTATTAAAATACAGTAGGGAATTTTTCTTTGACAAGAATGAATATTTTTATTTAATTATTTTTTAATAATTCTTTTAGTGATAATTCTCCTCCATCACTCATCTATCCAAGGCCAAATTGTTTGTTGTCTCCTAACAGACGTCGTGGTTCTTCACAAATGTCAGCTGAAGTCTGTGGCCGCAGCAAGTCTTTAAGTCTAGAAGAACAGCAAGCATTGAGGTTAATTTTAATAAATATTTTTTAAGATTAGAAAATTATTAAAGTTTTCGCTCATATGGTGGTCAAGTTGGTAGTCGTTTTTGGACAATGGATAAAGCAGACTCACTTCTCTTATTAGGAGCTGGTTATGGACCTTCAATTGATCCTGAAGAGACTGAAGATAGTGGGGGTACTCTTCGAATGGTTCCTTGTGGAGATGAAGGTACTACAGGTTTAGGAGGTGATGGAAGCAGTGCTGCTCCTTCTCGCTCTTCTAGTTCATTAAATATGGGACCTCCAACATCTCAAACAAGGCAATGTACGCCATCAAATATTTACGATTCTTATAAAAGGAAAAGGAGTACAAATTCAGCTGGGCATTTAGTGAGAATTTTATCTTTTATTTTACTAATAATTAATTTATTAAAGATTGAAGCATATGTCGAATGTCATGCAACTGTTTGTGATGACGAAGATGATGAGGAGAGAAAAGCAATAGTACTAAATTCAGATGAAGTTAGTGATGGCGGGGAAAGTAGTGGAACAGGAATAGATGTTTGTTCTTCTGCTGATGATGAAGCTATTCTTAGAGGACAACAACAAAGACGAAGACAATCAAGAAAATTAATGTTAGAATTAAAAACATTTTCTGATGGTTGTAATAATTCATTGGAATTGGATGGAGGAACTGAAGCAGATCAAGTAAATATTTTTTAAAATATTGTTTATACTTTAAATCCTTTCATTATTACTGTTTACTTATAACTTTAAATAATAAAGAGTTGTTCTTGTTCTTCCTCTGTTGCTAGTAGTACTGCTGGTGAACGTCAAATTGATTGTGAGATAGAAGCACAATTACGTGATGGAGGCAATTCCCCCATAATACCTACAATTTCATCTAAACATCAAAGGAGACAATCAAATGAACCACAAAGACAACAACAATTATCTAATAATTGTAATAATAACACTTCAACAGAATATACTTTAATGGATAGGGTTAGCTGTTCTTCTGATTCCTTCTCTCATTTGGCTGTTCCACAATCATGTAAAAATAAATTTTAATATTTTTATAATAATCAATAATTAAAGGGGATCGTCATACTAACAATTGTTTCTGTCCTGAAGATCTTTGTTCGTATACTAGTGATAGTGGAGATAGCTGTTATTCTTCTATGGCAAATGGCCAATTAAATCCCCGTGCATTTTCTTTTTCTTCATCAACCACTTCTGATGCTCGAACTCATCATATTTTACTTCACAATCATCAACATCATCAATTAGGTAGCAATGGAAGGATTGTACCTCCTACTATTCCTACACATTATTGTCATCAACATTCATATCAACAACCACAACATCCTGCAGCTGCAAAATGGACTGCCGCTGCTATGGGGACGCATAATAGAAATGTAATTATTTAAGTTTACTTGAATTTAACTTGGTTTATAGGTATTATATAATCCACAACAACAACAGCCTCCTCCCCCTCCTTCACCTCATTCACATTATGTACCAACAAAGGCTGGCTGTTGTTTACTTTCACAAAACCAACAAGAATGCTCTTCTTCATCTTCACGTTTTTCTATGGAAACATCTTTTATCACACCTTTAGAGGAAGAAGAACAGCAAAGACAAGTATTATTTAAAAAAAAACATTTATTTAACTATTTTTTTTAGGTAAAATTTGCAGATGATGAACAAATCACTAACAATAATAATTCTGATCTTCTTTATTCATCTACAACTTTGTCTTCTTTGTTACAAAATCGTAATGAAAGCTCTTCTGGTGATGATTCTTTAAGAAAAAGAGCTTTTTCTCTTGGATCCAAGTCGTGGCTAACGTTAATATTTTACTCATTTTTTTTCTAATTTTTTATTCAAAATTCAGTAAGCCTTTTCGTAAACTTTCCTCCTCTCATGGAGCTTCTTCAAATATTCGTCAAAATAATCGTAACACCACAACGCGTTCTGGTTCTTCCTCATTATTTGGGTCAATACATGGAGATTTATGTAGTGTTCAAGAAAATTCATCCTCTCCTGGGTAGAATAATTTTATTAATTAAAAGGAATAATTTTATTTTCATTTTTAGAAGTATTAATGATAATGGAAATCGTCTTTCCATTTCCTCACATCGCTTAGGCTCTATTTCTTCATGTTCTACTTCAGCTCCGTCTCCCTCAATAAATGTTAATTGTAAAACTGAAGAAGATAATAAAAAACAATCTCAACAACAACAGAATGCTCCATTACCCAGTCCAGTTCCTAACCAACAATCAAGATCTGATAGTATTGGCTCTAGCCATTCTGTTACACGTTCACTTCCAAGTGGTAGTGTAAGTATTGTAACAAACAATATTGATAATAAACAAATAAGAACATGTAAGAAACAATCTCCATCTGGTATAAAATATGTTAATGTTGTCTTTCTAATTTCTCTTTTTAGATGAACACTTAAATTTTAACAACATTAATAAATTAGATGAGGATCTTGTTGAATTAGATTTTGCCCAAAATTCTCTTGTCTGTAATACTCCCTCATCAGCTTCAACATCAACAGTTGGTGTTCCTTCATTCTTTGGTACAATATCTACTAATCGTTCAGCCCAATGTGTAGCAACAATTCCTACTTCTGGTATTTCAAGGAATTCTTTGAGGTATTTAATAATATTTATTTTTTAATTTTTATTAAACTTATACAGAGCTAGGACCAATAGTTGTGATGATTACTCTACTGATATTTATTCTAATAATTCTGTTAATTGTCAATATAATAAACATTGCTTCAATCAAACTCATCAAAATAAGTGTCGTTGTAGTGGTAGTCATCATGTTTTAACGTCATCTTCTGTTTATGGCGGGGGAACAACAACATCCTCAGGGAATACTCCAATTACTAGAGGAAGTGCTGGAGCATTAAATTTTTATCCTCAACAGGTTTTAAATACTTTTTTTTTTAAATTATTATTTATTTAACTTTCAGTCATGCATTAGACCTTCAGAATCATTTATTCGTTCAATTCGTCAACAACAACGTGAACTTCAACGAACTCGTCAACAACAACAAAAACAACGTTTAAGAATGAAGTAAAGTTTAATTCAAAAATTAATTAGAATATTTTTTTTAAAGGAATTCTACTTTTCCATTACAAGAAGTTCAATGTTTTATTGACCCGGCTGAAAAGGAAAAAATTGATGCAATGACAGCAAAGGATACTCTTTCACTTCGTTCTCAACGTAGTGGTAGTGGAAGTTGTTCTCAACATTTTGAAACAATTAATGAATGTGTTGGGGGAATTAATTTAAATGGAATTATCTCTAGGTAATACATAATAATGACTTTTTTGATAATATTTTATATTTGACTACATTTTTTGATTTTCCCTCAAATTATTTAATAGCTAGATTAAATAAAAAAAGAATATCTCTTCTTATTTTAGAAATTCATCTGCTCGTGGTAGTTCTTCTTCTGCAATAGAAACACAACCACCTAGTATTGCTGACGAAGAAGAAATAAATGAAGAAACAGAGAATGTTTCATAATTGTTAAATTAAAACAATAAAACCAAATTAAAAACATTTTACCAAATATTAATTTTTTATTTATTTTTATTTTTAATCCTTTTTCCTTCCCAATACGTTTGTTTTGTAATTTATCATTTTTGTTATTTTAGCCTCTAGTATATAATATGTACATATGTAGTATATTTTAGTTATTTTATGTACATTTATTTTTCTTTATGTTTTCCTTTATTTTTAATGTTAAATAAAAATATTTATAATAAAAAGTGCTTTTATTTCAAACAAATTATAAAAGTGTAAATTAAATTATAGAAAGAAAATGAGTATTTTAATGTTAAAAAATAAAGTTCATTAATAATTTTTGGCTAGTTTTTTAAAGGTATTTTTTCTATTTTTAATTATTTTTTAACATAAAAATTCTTTTTTTCATAAACCTATTTAAATATTTTTTTTTGTAAATTTATTTGATTAAACCAAAACTTCATAAGGATTTTGAACAACATTTTTCTTTGCCTTTTTTTGTTGATCTTTTTTCTTCTCATTTTTCTTTTTATTATCATCTTTTTTCTTTATTTCTTTTTTCATTTTTGTATTATTATTTTTTGGTAAAAAATCTTTTAAATTTGATTTTTTTGAAGAATTATTATTATTCATTTCTTTGTCACAATTACTACTACTACTACTATTACTATTTACACTTGTGGTAGTTGATGTTGTAGTAGTACTACTTTCTTCACTTTCATTTTTACTAAGAGTTCTTTCTTCACTTTCATCTTTAAATTGTTTATTTATATTACTATTATATTCTTCTTCAATATTTTCATTAATATCCTCTTCTTCTTCATCTTCAGTTACAGCAAATGATGTTTGTTTACTTAACTTTCTACTAGTTGATTTCTGAAAAAGAGAGAGAAAGGAAATTAACGTTTATATATTTCTATGTTGCTGAATAAATAAATATTTAAAAAAAAAGATTTAAAGGAAAATAATAAATATTTGAAATACAATAAAATCTTTAAATAATTTCCCTAAAAATAAAATACCTTTGCAGTTGTTTTTCTTGTTTTAGGTGATTGATACACTAAATTTAGAGATCCCAAAGAAGCATTTCTTTCACTCTTTGCAGCTTGTATTTTAGCATCTAATGCAGATGCTCTAATACTTAAAGAAGTTAAAGAAGATGCAGATTTACGCATTTGTGAATGTTTTGGTGTTGTAGTAAATGAAGAAGAAGGAACATTCTTATTAGATGAATATCTTTTTTGTAGTTGTTCCAAATCATTTTCTTCAATATCAAAATCAATTGTATCACGACGAAAACGACGACGACAAACAATTGTAAAAATGCGGAAAATAAAAACAAAGACCTAAAATTACTGTTTTCAATTATTTTAAAATAAAATAATGAACCTCAAATAAAGTAAGAATACTAGCACCTAGCCATAATCCAGCTTGTCCACCAACATCAGAAATAAAATTAACAAACATATAAGATTCACTTTCTGTTAATACTTCGTGTGACATTTGTTCATAATAAATTTCTAACATTGCAGCAGATTCTCTTAATAAATATTTAATTAAATTAATTTAATTAAAATATATTCTTACGCATCAAATTCAGTTTTACAAGATCTTTTTCCTGAACATTGAGCACCTCTAAATGCTTCTGAAGTAAGACGTGCAGAAGAAAATGCTGTTGTATGAACATCTATTTTTTAGGATATATTTAAATAGATTAATTTCTTTACCATGAACACAAGGATGTTTACAGTGACATTGTTGTGCACGCGTAAACCTAATACTTTCAACTAAAAGACAATTTCTATCTAGAAGATCAGAACTATTACAAACCTTTTAAATTATAAATTAAAAAAAAAAAAAAAAAAAAATAACTTTAGTATTTTCATCAGGTTGGGGATATCTTGGATCAGAACATCCACATCTTCTAATTATTTGATGCTTAAAAATTAGAATTTAAAAATATTTATTAAATTTTAATAAAAACTTGATAACAACTTTTATAACAACCCTCTGGTTCGTATTTATAATTTGAGTAAATATATCCTTCTGGAGCAGGTTCCCAAGGCATTAAACAAATTCCACGAGGAATAGGCAGTCTATTTACTTTTCTCTAAAATATTAGAAAAATAAAAAGAATATTTTAATTAAATACTAATGATATGCCAAATGATGAAAGTTGATTTGTAGGCTAAAAAAATAATTAATTAATTAATTTTTAATTTAAGAGTTCTAACAGCTGAATAACCAAAAGCATCAGGAAATGGATGTTCATCTTGACTATGAATAACAATATGAACACCAGCTTAAAAACAAATATATAATTAAAATTTTATTTTCTTTAAATAATTTACATGCTTGTGTTGTTGGTAAATAATCTGATGTATTAATATGTACAAGCAATCTAAGGCCTTAAAAGTAAGTTTTTATTTAAAGCTTTTATTAAATGTTTAAACCATATGAAGGGCCTGCACGGCTACTAACCTAAAAACAATAATTAATTAAAATAGAATATTTAAAAATAAACCAAAGGGTGTGTTCTGTTAGCATTAAATGTATAACAATTGCCAAAAGCAGGATCAGCATGCAATTTAAAATCTAACAAATAATTTTAATTAAAGAAGAAATATTTAAATATAACCATTAGCTATATTACATTGTTGTCCATTAAATGAACACATTTTAATAAATTCACTACGTCCATAAGAGAGTGACTTTCTTTGCTCTGGATGTAAACTAGCCATTGCTAATACAAGCCTATTTAATTATTTTTTAAAATATTTATTATTAATTACTTTTCTCTTGTTTTAGTTGTAATAGCAACTTCATCAGTCATATTTTCATAACCCAAATCTTTAAGTTGTGCAAGAAAATCAGCTCGAAAAGGAGAATCTAAGAAAAATATAAAATTAATTCTTCTTTAATATATTTATTTTACCTTCTTCAGGTATTTTATTTCCACGTACTTCCCACATTCTTTTTAAACGTTCTGGTCGAATTAAACAATAATTAACACTCTAAAAATAATTATTAAAATGTTTTTATTAATTTAATATATAAGTAGATACCTTTTGGCAAATACAAGGCACAGTATTTGAAGTATTTGTGTTTGGAAGAGTACAATAACCAATATCTTTTTTGTTTAATTATTAAAAAATAATTTAATTAATTTATTACCATTACAAATAGGACACCATTCTTCACTCCAACTACTATAAAAATATTTAAATTAATTTAAAAAATATATCCTTTAATTTTACGTTTTACTATAACAAGGCCATATACTTGAGTCTTGTCTATCATAATTACAAATACACAAGGAAATATTATCCTAAAAATAAATAACTATATTCTTAAATAATTACTTTAGGTATAGAATCTAATTGTGCACAATCATGTTTTCCAGCTGAATTAAAACCTTCCAAACATTCACAATCTGACATTACAGGTTCAATTTGTACGTGACGATGACCTCCTTTAATTATTATTCAAAACATTAATTTCATTTAATTATTAAATTATCTTTTTTCCTTCTTTAAATGTTTTAAATATATTACCATTATTTAATATTTAATTAAATAAAAATACTACCTCTAATATTTCGACGTTCACGTATCACAGGTGTTTCATCTAAATATAAATCAGCATGTTTTGAATAAGTAACTGCTTGATGATATGCATCTAATGTCTTAAAATAAATTAATAAAAGCAATAAATAATTGTTAATTTACTTCACTAATTTCAGGTACTAGCTTTGCTTCCTCCTTTTTGAAAGGATTTAAATTACATACAGTAATAGCAGGGAATGGGACATTATCAAAACGAAGCTTAATTAATTTATTTAATTATTTAATATTAAAAAAAAGAAAAATAAATTAATTTAAAAAAATAATTTACTTGTACAGAAACTATCTTTTCTCTTCTCTGATATTTTTCTAAAACACCAAGAACGCTATAAACAAAAATACCAACAGACAATAAAGATATACATATCCACATCCATTTGGCATACCATTTAGTTGCCTGTGCTGCCTAGAAATTACTTTTTTATTTTTAGAATCAGAATATTTGATAATTTTGGGGAAAAGGCTTTAAAATATATTTCCTTTAATGATTAATATTCTGACCATTGGAATTCCATGAGCAGTTGTTCTAGCAGCAAAACGGATTAATTCATATCTAAGCTCATCTTCAGCAGCATTTTTAACAGATTGACTAACTTCCTTTACTCTAACTATTAATTAATTAATTTATTTATTTATTTAATTAAATTAATTAATTAAATTTAATTTATTTAACTTAATTAATTAATTAAATAGTAATTAACTCATTCATTTAATTAATTAATTAATTAAATTTAATTAAATTTATTTAATTGTTTACCACTTAAATCAACAATTGAAGGACTTTTACGTTTTTGTTGATTAGAAAGACCTCCACAAGTATCAGGTATACTACGTTGAGTCAAAGGTAAACTTTTACTTTGTTGTGTGGGAGATGACATTGAATGAGGCAGTTCAGAGATTGGACGATGCTTAACAATTAATTTTGATTTAATTAAATGGAAAAATAAATAATATTTTTTAATTATTTAAAGGAAATATAAAGAAGAAAAAGAAACAGAGAAAGAAAATAAACAATATTTCAATAAAATACCCCAAATTGTTGTTCAGATAATGTTCTTTTAAATAAACGTGTAGGTGTTGGTCCACCTCCAGAAAATGGTTGAGTTACATTTCCAACAATACCAGAAGGCATTGAACGTTTTTGGTAATGCATTGGAGGTGTTGGACGGTTAGATGAATAAATCTTTTGTTCAGTTAAATAATTGTCTTCTTCTTCTTCTCCACTTCCAATTGTTGTTTCTGTTCCAGCACGTACTACTGTTGTACCTTGACTTAATGGAGTTCCATGTTGATCATAATTTTCCATTTTTATTTTTAAAAATAAAACACCTACATTTATTTATATTAAGAATATAAATAATTAAATAAATAAATAAATATGTAAATAATTAATTAATTAAATAATTAAATATTTGTTGATTTTTCTTATTTATTAAGTTAAATAAAATAATTAGAAAAATTATTATTTAGAGTCTAATGAAGATAATACTTAAATTTTAAAAAATGTCAAAAAATTCTTTTTTTTTCTACCAATTTATTTTTTAAAAAATAAAATAATTTATACTACTATGTATGTAGTATATTAAGTAAAAGATGGGTGTGGGTGTTTGTATTTCCCATTAAATTTTGTAATTATTTTTTAAAGAATTTTTCCTAGTTTTTTTTCCTATGTTTAGCTACTAGTCCATTCCCCTTTTTATTTTTTATTTTCTTAATTTGGTTGTTGACTGTTATTGTTTTGAGACAGCCATTTTAGTTAAAGGAATGGCATTCATTCGTGTGTGTGTGTTTGTTTGTTGCTTAAAAACTCCAAAAAAAAAAAATAATAATTTTTGTTAGCTTTTAAATATCTTCCCTTTATTTTATTTTTACCCTATATACTTTAAATATTCACTCAAAAGATCCAAAATTCCATTTATTTAAAATGAATTGAGTTTTTAGGAGAGAGGAAAGGTTGGCAAAAAATAAAAAATTGGTAAAAAAGGTTTTAAATAAAATTTTTTTGTTTAAAAAAAATAAAGTAAAAATATTTTAAATTATTAAATATTTTAATTAAACACTCTTAAATTATTAAAAAATAATTAAATTAAATAACAAAGAAAAATAATTAATTTAAAAAAATTAAATCAATATTTAAGTTTAAATTAAAAAAAAAACATTTTAAAATTTAAATTACAAGAGGGCAATAAATAAATAAATGTATTTATTTAAATAAAACAAGAGAGAGAGAAGTACTTTTTTCTATGGATGAATAAACAAATTTATATAATAATTTTTATAATTTTTTTTTTAAAGAAATAAACGTGAATAATCAAAAATAAATAAAAATATTTTAAATAAAAAGATTATTTAAATAATAAATTAATTTATTTAAATTAAATATTATTTAATTACCTTTAAATTTACAGAATTTCTATATTGCTTTGTTTCTTTAAAAGAAGTTGTAGGTGTTGTTATAATATTATTACTATTATTACTACTACTATTACTATTACTTCCATAATTAGTAGTATTATTAATATTTGTAGTAGTACCTCTATTTCTACGTAAAAGAGCAATTCTTTCTAATTCTTTAATTGTCATTATTGGACTGTTAGAAGAAAGACGTTGTGGAAGAGTTCTTCGACGATAATTTAAACGATACATTTCTTTAAAAATAAATTAAATAAATAAAAAACAACTATGTACATGTACTAAAAGAATATTTAAATGAATAAATAAACCTATTCTCTAAAGCATATCTTACTTATTTATTTTATTTTATTTTGTTTTATTTTTTTTTAATCTTTTTTTTTTTCTATAAATTTTCTTTTTTTAAAATATTCCCTCGAGTATTTTTTTGTAAAATGTTCTTTTATATTTTGAATTACTTTTTTGTTATTCTTTTATTGTTGTTTTAGTTGAACTGAAAAGTAAATAAAAATAAATAAAATAAATTTAATATTTCTAAAGAAAAATAACTGATGAAAGTTTTGGTTAGAATAAAATTTTTATTTTTTTAAAATATATTTAATTAATTAATTTACAAAATAAAATACTCTTTAAAAAATATAACAGCAAAAGAAAAACAAATTAATTTAATAAAAATTAATAATAATCTCTTTTTTTTTTAATTAAACAATGACTAGACAATAATTTAATTAAAGAGAATTTAATTTTAATATTCTCAATTAGAAAATATATTTATTTATTTCAAGAGAAATTAATTAATAATCCAGATATAGTTTAAATAATTAAAATTAATAATTAATTAAATTTAAATATTATTTTAATTAATTTATTTATTAAATAATAATAATTAAAATAAATATTTTTAATTTAAAAATAAAATTATTTATTTATTTTAAATCTTTTTTTTCTTTTTTTTTCAATAAAATCTGTTCAAATATTTAAAAAATAAGAAAAATAAAACATTTAAAATTGTCTTCATTTTTATTAAGAAACAAGAAAAATGCCACAAATATAAAAAAATTGATTAATTGATTTTAAAGCCTTTTTTCTTTTCCTTTAAAGAAATTAAATTTTAAATAAATATTAAATTAAATTAATTTTTAATTAAATCTATGAAAATATTATTTAATTATTTATTTATTTTATTAATTTATTTAAATATTAATTTAATTAATTTGGAAGAGAATATTATTATTACCCAATTAATTAATGAAATAAAAATAGAAAATATTAAAGTTCAAATTATTGAATGGAAAAATGGAAAAGAATTAGGAAATTTTACGTTAGTTAATTTAATTAATAATTAAATTAAATTAATAATTAAAGAATTCCTTTTAATAATTATCAAAAATACCCAAAAGGGTTAAGATTAGAAGAAAATTATTTAATTAATTTCCAATTTAATATAATTATTAATAAATATTTTAAAGAATTAATTAAAGGTTTATTTATTTAATTAAAATTTAAAAATATTAATTAAAGAAGAAATTATTCAACAAAAGTTTTTACGTTTATGGCATTCAAAGTCTGAAGAACATGAAGTATTTTTCATTGGAAAAAAATCAACAAAAGAAAATGAAAGAAAATATTTAATTGAAATTGTTTATTTTATTTTTATTTAATTTTAATTTAATTTAATTTATAGGCAATGCCTAGAGATTTAAATAAATTTAAATCTAGACCAGGACGTTATCATTGTGAATTAATTATTGGAGATAGTAGAATTAAACATTCTTTTCGATGGCATTTAATTGATATTTTTGTTAATATTCCAAAGGTTTTATTTTTAAATAAATTAATTTAAATTAATTAAATTAATTATTTAAGAATAAAAATATAAAAGAACAAATTTATACTCCAAGGAATAAATCTCCTAAAAAAGGTCCATTACCTGAAATAACATATAAACAAATTAATAAAATAAATGTAATTATTTATTTTAATTTAATTTAATTATTTAAAAATTAAAGAAATGTTCTACTAATTTAAATTGGTTAATTTATTTTTATTCATTTATTTGTATCTGTCCTTTATTTTTATTAATTATAAAGGTAATTTTAAATAAATTTAATTAATTTATTTATTTATTTAGTGGTTTCCATTAATATTAAATTTATTATTTAATTTAACATTTATTCAATTATTATTTTTACCTTTCCTTATTGGAAGTATATTTATTTTATATTTAATTAATTGGTTAAAAGAGGAATTTAAAAGTAAGGAATTTTAATTTAATTTAATTTAATTTAATTTAATTTAATTTAATTTAATTTAATTTAATTTAATTTAATTTAATTTAATTTAATTTAATTTAATTTAATTTAATTTAATTTAATTTAATTTAATTTAATTTAATTTAATTTAATTTAATTTAATTTAATTTAATTTAATTTAATTTAATTTAATTTAATTTAATTTAATTTAATTTAATTTAATTTAATTTAATTTAATTTAATTTAATTTAATTTAATTTAATTTAATTTAATTTAATTTAATTTAATTTAATTTAATTTAATTTAATTTAATTTAATTTAATTTAATTTAATTTAATTTAATTTAATTTAATTTAATTTAATTTAATTTAATTTAATTTAATTTAATTTAATTTAATTTAATTTAATTTAATTTAATTTAATTTAATTTAATTTAATTTAATTTAATTTAATTTAATTTAATTTAATTTAATTTAATTTAATTTAATTTAATTTAATTTAATTTAATTTAATTTAATTTAATTTAATTTAATTTAATTTAATTTAATTTAATTTAATTTAATTTAATTTAATTTAATTTAATTTAATTTAATTTAATTTAATTTAATTTAATTTAATTTAATTTAATTTAATTTAATTTAATTTAATTTAATTTAATTTAATTTAATTTAGTAATTAATATATTATATTTTCTTCCATTTTTTGGATTATTTGCCTTTTTTGTTGGATATTTTGTTTTAACAAATTTAGCATTTAAACGTCAAAATATTAATAAAATATTTACTGAAGATTATACTGAAGAAGGTAATTTATTTGAAAATGAAGAAGAGTTTGAAGAATATTTTGATTGTATTTTAATTGAAGAATTAATAAATAATTAATTTAATATATTTATATTTAATTATAAAAACATCAGATTACAACATCAAAATAAAATAAATTCTAAAAAAATATATTTATTTATTATTTTAAATAATTTGATTGCGCAAAATGACCGAATATATAATTCTTCAATTCTTTTCTTTTTTTTTGTTAATTATATTAAAAAATAAGAGACTTTTTTTCTTCTTTTTTTTCACCGTTTCTTTTATTTAATTTTTTGTTTTTATAATATATCCTTTTATTTATAAATACATTTTGCCGCTTTTTCTATTGTTATTTACTAAATAAGGGGAAAATATATAATTTAAAATTAAAAAATATTTTTTTTATTTAAATAATATTTTAATTATTTTAAATTAAATTAAATTATTTATTATTTATTTATTTTAAAAAATATAAAAATTATTTATTTTTTATATTCTTCTCTTTTTTACATTAAAAATAATTTTTAATTAATTAAATAAAATTAATTATTTTTAAATTTAAATTATTTTATTTTTTTTAAATTTATTTTAAAATTAATTTTTATTTTCTTAAATAACAGTTAGTAATTTTTAAAAATAAATAAAATACTAAAAACTACCCATTTTCACTGCGGGATTATTTAAAAAGGAACAACAACGGTCATCAACTTTTATTTATTTAAACAAAAAAAAACTTCAAAAGAAAAAATGTTGATTTTTTTCTTTTTTTTGTTATTCAATGCGCGAAATGTGACACCTTTTTTTAAAAAACAAAAAAGTCAAGAGAATATTCAAAGAAAATTTATTAAATTATTTTTGTTTTTTAAAAGAAAGAAAAAGATACAATATATATTTTAATTAATTATTTATTTATTTAAAAATAAAATAAAGAATATTTAGTATTTATTAAATTTATTAATTTATTTTATTCTTTCAAACACGCAACATCACACAATCCTTTTAAACAAATATTTATTTGGATAAATTCTACAGTATTTTAAATTAATTTAAAATAATTTATTCAACATTTATTTCTTCTTTCTTTTTTACACACAAACAGAAATAAAAATAAATAAATAAATAATTAATTTAATTATTTAAATATTAATTAATTTTATTTATTTAAGAATTAAATAAATAATTATTTAAATTATTTATTTATTTAATTTTAATTAATATAGTTAAATCATCATTTATTTATTTATTTATTTATTTAAAAATAAAATTAAAATAAAAAAATTTTATTTTATTTTTAGAATATAATAATTAAAATATATTTAATTTATTTATTTATATCAGTATTTTGATGAGTTATATATATATAAAAATGTAAATTAAATTCTTTCCAATCCAAGCTGTCATTTAGAATATTTTTCTTCATTAATTCTAATATAATATTCTCGTTTATACCACCCACTGTTTTTAGTCTTTTTTTTCTATAAAAATGGAAAGAATTTATTGGAATTGGCGAGAAGATTATGTAAAAATTAATATTAATTATTTTATTAAAAATTATTTTTAAATAAATAAATAGGTTGATTTATTTTTAATTTTTTAAAAAATTAAAAATATTTAATTAAATAAAAATTAAAATTATTTAATTAAATTTATAAAAATTATATTTTTATTTAAAATAATAATTATGCATAATAATACCTTTAGACAATTTAAACAAAATTTAGTTGAATTAATTCCTCCTGGGACTAGAAAAATTTTTAAATAAATTAAGTAATAGTAAAAGAAGTTAATAATACATAATATTTAATTTAATTAAAATAATTATATTTTTAAAAATAAATATTTAATTAAATAATTAATTAAAAATTAATTTTTAATTTACTATTAATTTAAATAATAAAATAATTAAAATATTTAAACACAGTTATTTATATGGTAATTAATATTTAATTTACAAAATTAATTAAATCCAATTTTCTCCTTCTCTTTTAATTTAATTGTTTTGTAAAAAAGAGAGAAAAGATTGTTTTTAAAATATAATTCTCTCTTTTAATTTTATTTTTCTTTCTTTCTTTCTTTTATATATATTTTAGTTTGTATGTAGTTCTTCTAGTAAAAGTCTCAAAGGAATTAAACCTACGACACGGATAAAAAAAAATAATAAAGGAAATAAAATGACAACAAAAACAAGAAGAAAAAAATAGAAGAATCATTTTAAGTAAAATTAGGGGGTAAAGGGTTGAAAATTGGAAAAAAAGATATTATTACTTTTTACTATTATTTATATAAAAGAAAAAATAAAATTGGATAAAAAAGAGAATTATTAAATAAATATAAATCCTTTTTAAGAAAATGTTTTAATTTATTAAAAATAATTATTGTTTATTTAATTATTAAAATAAAGTCAATTAATTTATTTTAATTGTCTGTGTTGCCATAAACAAATGTTCTGCGCAAATTTGTTTTCCTGTGCCATTTTGTAAAGCAATAAATAAATAAAAAAGAGTAGAACAACAACAACACGCATAGTTAGAAACCCGGGGACTTAAAAGAAATTTGACCCTTTTTTTACTTTCTTTTCCCTATTTTCTTTTTATTGTGTGTCTATTTATAATTGACTATTTCTTGGGATATATATTCTCTAAATAGAACAAATTTCCGGCCGTTCTTTTTTACGCCTGTTTGACTTTTTAATAATTTTGAATGTTTTCTAGAGAATTTATATGTGTGTGCCCTTATATTTTAAAATATTAATATATTTAGTTTAAACTGCTGTTGTTGCATATGTCTCTTTTATTTTATTATTTAAAAAAAGGATCAATTTTTATTAAGTTAAAATAATTAATTAATTACAACAAAAATAATTAAATAAATAAAATAAAATTAATTAATTAATTAAATAAATAAAATTAAATAATTTAATTAAATAAATAAATAAAATTAATTAAATAAATAATTAAATAAAATTAAATAATTAAATTAAAAATATAATTATTTAACATAAAATCCTCTAATTATTTTCTTGTAAAAAAGAACAAAAAAGATTTACCGTTTCTATTATATAAAAAGGGAGTGGCCAGATTTCTTTTATTTTTTCTTTTTGCTTTCTTTATATTATTTAAATATATTTGCTAAATACTTTTTTTATTTTTAAAAAGCAGTTTTAACCACCAATCAAAGAATAGGGCGGGAATCTCATCATTAATACACAAACACACACAAATATATACCACACGCAAATGGCACAGACTGCCAGGTTTATCTGTTGGCACAGACTAACAAAAATATTCTCAGAATACACTCTTTGCTTCATTCACTCTCGACAACACATTTTGTCATTCAAAAGCACACTATCCGCTACTCAAAAAAATAAAATATTTAAAATTTATTTTTTTTTTTACTTAACTAAATAAATAAATATATTACCTATTTAATTTAAAAATAATTAAATAAATATATTTATAATAATTAATTAATTAATTAATTTTATTTATTTATTTAGAATATAAATTAAATTAAATAATGAATAAAAATTCTACATCAAATTCTAATATTAAAAATAATAATGGACATAGTATTAACCAATTATTAAATAAAAAAGAACAAAATAATAAAAATAAAAAGAGTGAAGAAGAAGGATCTTCTAAAGAAATAAAAAGTATTTAATTTTTAATTAATTAATTAAAATATATTTTAAGGAGAAATTAATTTAAATAAAGAAGAAGAAGAAGAATTAAATAATAATTTTAATTTATTACAACAAAAATTATTATTATCAATTGTTTTTTCTTTTTATCAACAACAACAACAAAATAATAATGGTAAAAAAAAAAGTTTTAAATATTATTTCTTTTACAGTAATATTTTAATTTTTTTATAACTAACAAAAAAAGAAGGTAATCATTACGGGGATTGCTTTAAAAAATATTTTAGAAAAATATCCTTAAATTCACATAAAAAGTGTCCAATTCCCCTTCTATCAACCTTTCAATTCCCATAAGCATGAAAATGAAAATTAGAAAAAAAAATTAAAAAATAAAGGAAAAATATTTTTTTTTTAAATAATAATAATAAATAAATAATTATTTTTTAAATTAAATTAATTTGTTTTTTTTAATTTAATTAAATTAATTTGTTCTATTTAAATAATATTTTTATTATTAATAATTCTTTTATATTTAAATATTTATTTTAATTTTAAAATATATTTAAATATTATTTTTATTTTTTATTTTACCTGCTGCTTCTTTTTATTTAATCTTACTTTTAAAATAAAAATTAAAAGTAAAAAGTAACGGGGGTAAAATACTTTTAAGTGGTTAAAAGGGGGGGATTTCTTGTAGTAATTTAAGCAATTTTGGGTTTTAAGTGTTCAAAGTGTTGTTTAAATAAAAAGGTCAGGTACTTTAATAAACGACAAAAATGGTCATCAAATAAATAAATAAATTAAATATATATTTGTTTAAATAATAATAAGAAGCAATTAGTTAAATATTTATTTGCGGTAAAAATGTTTTTTATTTTTTTAATAAATAAATAAATTCTTTCTATTTTATTTTTTAAATATTTATGATCAAAGCTATTTTTATTTAAACACGCAATAATTGTTACAATAAAATAATGTATTTCTTTTCTTTTATTTATTTATTTATTTGCATGTTATTTGATTGACAATTATTTAAAAAAAAATTAAAATTAAAAAATATTTTTTTATTGACATAATCTTGGCCAAAAAATATAAATTAAAAGAATTGTCTACTACTAAATCTATTAAATTATATTTTCTTTAAAAAAAAAAAATAACATGTAAAAATTGCGCAAAATTTAAATAAAAGTGAGTGAAAGAAAGAAAAGGATATATTAAATTAAATTAAAAATATTGTTCCTTTTCTTTTCATTTTGACAATTGACGAGTATTTTTTAATTTATTTCCCTCAATTTAAAAGAAGAAAGAAACAATTATTTTAAGACAACGAAAGGTCAAAAATAATTTTTTGTTTTATTTCTTTTAATATTCTTCTTTTCTCCTTTTTTTAAAAAAGCTAAGAAAAAGACTATTCTTTCACTGGTTTAATTATACTCTAGGGAAATAATTCTATTTAAGTATTTAAATAAAAATATTTAGATAATATATTTTAATTAAATTTAAAAGATATTATTTAATTATTAATTAAAATATATTCAAAATGTTTTATTTTTTATATTTATTAATTCCAATTATTAAATATATTTATTTTTAAAAATTATATTTTTTTGTAATAATTCTGTGAGTTTCCTTTCCTTAAAAAAATAAAAATTAATTTTTTAAATTTCTCCCACTTCAACCAATCCAATCTTGACCGTAATCTGATACTTTTATATTTTTAAAATAAATAAATATATTTATTTTAAATAATTAAAATTAATTTTTAATTATTTATAATTTTATTAAAAAATAGGCAGATGTGCCAAAAAAAAAAAAATTAAAAAGTAAATAAAAAGGTGATAAAAATAATAAAATTGTTTGTTAGTAAAAGGAAAGAGAAGGAAAAGTATATTTATTTACATTTCCTTTTTTTCCCCAATTTTTAAAAATTGACATTATTCACAAGAGGTTATTTCTTTATTTAAATATATCCCCCAGGAAGTGGTTCAAGAGTTAAACCTAATAAAAGTAAAAAGATAAACAAACACAGGTGTTTATTTATTTAGTCATGAAAATAATTTTAAAAATAAATATTTTAAAATAACCTTTTAAATAAATAAATAAATAATTTAATTTATTTAATAAAATTAAATTTGATTTAAATAAAGCTTTATTTTAACAAATAAAGAGTTTACTTTTATTTAAATATAAAAATCCATCATTTGGAAAATTTAACTCTTTTTTTTTAAATATTTTTATATTTCAATTTATAATATTACTTTTAATATTATGGAAAAGTAAAAAATAATAAAAATAATTTTTATTTTTAAAATAAATTTAAATTATTTATTTATTTATTTAAAATTAATTTAAATAATTTATTTTTATTTTTTAGTTTCTACTTCTTTATTTAATTCATCATTTAATCGTAATTTCTTCCCTAAAAAAATAATACCGCAAAATTCCTCAATTCATCAAAATTTACCACAAATATGGCCATGCAGGCAATTAAATATTAGCGGTGGAATAGACAATTCTTCTTCATCTTTTAGAATTGAAAAAGAAGAAATTTATAACTTTCCAACTACTTCAAATAATTCACAAAATTCAACACTTTTCAATCATTTTATTTATCAACAATTAAATAATAAGGAAGAAGAAGAAGAAAAAGAAGAAAAAGAAAAGCATTTATTTAATCATCAAAGGGTATTTAAATAAAATAATTAATTTAATTTATATTTAGAATTCTGTGATTACTACACCTTTAAATATTTCTCCATTTTTACCTAATTTTCAATTAAATAATTTTTGTAATAATATTTGTCCTTCAGAATTATTTAATAAAATATTACAACAGGTTTTTTAATTAATTTATAAAAATTAACTTTTATTTTTTTAATTAAATGTAATTAATTTAATTAATTTGAATAATTAAAATTTAGCATTTTTTAACTCAACATTTACGTTTATCATATGACAATTATTGTAATAGAGAAATAAATAATGAAAATAATTTAATACCTTCAACCTCAACAATTTTTGGAAATAATTATTTTGAACAACAAAATAATTCATTAAATAATGGAAAAAGAGATAAATTAAAAATAAAAAATTTAAGAAGAAAATCACAACAAAATAAATTAGAAAATAAGAAAACAACAGAAATATTTAATTTATATACAAAAAAGTAAATTAATTAATTAATTAATTTAATATTTTAATTTAATTAATTTTTAGTGAAACAATAATAAAAAATAATAAATCAACTTGTTTAACTAATTATAGACAATTTGAATGTCAACAATGTGGAAAAAGTTTTAAACGTTCGAGTACTTTATCTACACATTTATTAATACACAGTGATACGTAATAAATTCTTTTTTTTCAATTATTCTCTTTTTAGTTAAATAAATAAAAAGAAAATAAATTATTTAAATTAAAATAAACTTGACAAACAAGTTTTAAGTAAATATTAAATAATAAATATTTAATTAATTATTTAATTTCTTTTTCTTTTTTAGACGTCCTTATCCATGTGAATATTGTGGAAAAAGATTTCACCAAAAATCAGATATGAAAAAACATACATATATACACACTGGTTATAATAGAATATTTTAATTATTTAATTTATTTAAATTTAAAGGAGAAAAACCACATAAATGTGCTGTTTGTGGAAAAGCTTTTTCACAATCTTCAAATTTAATTGTAATTATTTTTAATTTAATTTTAATAAATATTATTTAGACACATACTAGAAAACATTCTGGATATAAACCATTCTCATGTGAATGCTGTGATAAAACATTTCAAAGAAAAGTAAGAAAAGAAAATTAATTTAATTAAATTAATTAAAAAAAAAAGGTTGATCGTAGAAGACATATGGAAACTCATCATTCATCATTTATAAAAAGAACAATGCCAGATACAAATGATTTAATAATAAATAATATTAAAAGACAAACATCTCCAGAAAGTGAAGAAATAATTGAAGAAAATAATGAAGGTAAAAATTATTTTTATTTAAAAATAATAAAAAAACAGAAAGTCCTACAAATATTTTACACCGTTTTGGACTTACTCAATTATTTGCTACATTATCATCAACAAATAATAATAATTTAAACCATGAAAATTCGAATGAATTTGAAGAAGAAAGTATTATTAGAGATGAAGAAATTAATGAAATAATTAATAGAAAAAATATAGAAAATATAAAAGCCTCTAATTAAATTTTAAAAAATCTTTTCTTTTTAATTTTGTGCAATTTAATTAAATATTTTTAAAAAATATATAGAATAATTACAAAATTCTTTATTAATAAAATACCTATTAAAAACAATTAAAATTAAACAAATTTAAAAAAAAAAATAATTTTAAACCAACAAATTTAACTTTGATTTTCCTTTTCATTTTTATCTTTATTTTCTTGTTGTAGAGGTTTTTTATTTAATGGTCGATTATTTTCATCAAATGGTGAAGGAAGTACTAAATTACTTGAAGACTCAAAGAATGTATAGGAAAGCTAAAAACAAAAAAGAAGAAAATATTAAAATATAATTAGAATAAAATTAACCAAAAAATTATTAACATTTTCCAACAAAGGATCGTTAACAAAGTCTGGATCAATAAAGAAGAATACTGGCAAATCAACTTCCTCACCAGGATTGAGAATTTGTTCGTCAAAGCAAAAACATTGAATCTATAAAAATTAAATTAAAAATTAATAATTAAATAACACCTTATTAAAATAATAAGCAGCTTGGAATGGTGTTAAATTGTACGTACTAATACCAATAATTGGTTTATTTGTTGGATTATAAGCTAAAGATTTAATATATTTTTATGTATATTTTAATTAAAATATTTATTTACCTGTAAAAAAAGCAAGAGCCGTCTCTCCCGGATTGACATAAATTTCATCTTGAAGTGGTTTAAATTTCCATTGCATTGATGAGGGAACATCCTTTAATAAAATTAAATTTAAATATAAAACAAACCTACAGCATTAAATTGTACACGAATTAAACAATCATCTACTTTTGTCATATTAGAAATTTTATTTAAATTTTCAACTATCTAAACAAATAAAAAAAATATTTAAAAAATTAAAAATAATTTATTTTACTTGAGCAACCCCATTAAATGAAGTAGTTTCACAAAGAACTCGAAAAAATGGAATAAATGCAAAGGAAAGACCAACCATTATTATAACAAGTCTTTCAAAAATATATTAATTAAATAAATAAATCAAACCCTGTCATATAATAAACAGAAGCTTCACTAGTTAGTAATTTTATTGATAATCGACGTAAAAGATTTGGTTGCTTTGATAATGAAGAAAAATAATTATTGTTTTGAAAATTAATTATTTTAAAAACATTTTTGTTCTGCTGACGAACAGAAGTTGAAGGTCGAAAAGAAATTAAAGAAATATTCTGTTAAAAAATAATTTTATTATTAAAAATAAATTGAATATTCTTTTAAAAAATAATTTATAAACCTTTATTTGATTAAGAGAAGAAAATAAATTGCCTCTTTTTAAATATAATTTAAATAAAAATGATGACGAGCAAACTGGACGAAATAAAATAAATGCTGGAGTCATTTCTTATTTTAAATTAAAAATTATTTAACAGATTATTCAACATCTAAAAATATTTAATGGAATAAAATTTCCAAATAAAATTAAATATTAAATTAAATAAAAATTTATTAAAAGAAGAATGTATAAATTAATTAGAAATAGAATTCAATCGCTCAATTGCTTTTTGCACCGACCAATTTGGATGAGCATTTACGCTTGAATTTTCAGAAGGGAAAAAAAGTTCTGGCTCTAATTCTTTTGTAAGGTTAGAAATTAACAGTTGATCACATTCTTTGTTAAGGAAGAAAAATTCTAAAATATAAATTTAGGTTATTTAAATTATTAAAATGAATAAAGGTTAATTTTAAAAAATTATTCTGAATTGTAAATAATCAAAATAAAAGAATAAAACATTGAAGGGAAGACTGATGGATTTTTAATTAAAAACTAAAAATTAACTTACCTTCATTTAATTTTATAATAAATAAATCTAAAAGAATTTTAAGTTGATGTATGTGGCCCTTCAACATAAGAATATCTTCCTCCATAAATTGATAAGGTATAAAAAAGAAATTATTTGAAAATTTCAAATAAACTGTAGCCAGTTCAGAAGAAATAATAGACAATCGCTCCAACATTTTTATTACTTTTAAATGAAGCCTTGACTGAAATGAAAGAATACAAAAATATTTGAAAAATATTTTAAAATTTAATAAAAACCTTGACCAAATCCAAAATCTCAGGATGTTCTTTCAGTGTGTTTGAAATATTTAAAATTGTTTGTTCTGCTTTTTTCACCGAATTAAATTGCTTTAACAATTCTCGTAATTTCAACACGTCAGAAGCCACTTTGGAATGGATTTGCTTTAAAATCTTGATTTCTTCAACAAATAAAATTGTCATTGAAGAATTTCTAAAGCTATGAATTTTAAATATTTCTTTAAAAATAATTTTTAAAAACAATAATTAAATAATGAATACATATTTAATCAATTTTTGAGTTTCAAAGCAAATGATAAAGATTATTATTTAAATAATTTTTAATTAACATTAAATGACGCAATAATATCAAAAAACAAATATAAAAACCAGAAAAATATTTTTGTATCTAATCATAAAAATTAATTATAAATATTTTATTTATTCTATTTTAATGCATCATTTTTAATAAAATAACTATATATATCATTAGAACACTAATGGTCATAAATCATTAAATTATTTCGAGCTGCCATAATTAAAACTATGGCAAAGGTGCGTAGAATAAAAAATAAGGTAAAATTAGATCAAAAAAATTTTTTCCTGTCTTGGTGAATTTCAAAAAACCCTTTGCTTATCAACCAGTTGTAACCATTGTATAGATCATTCTAAAATAATAATGTTTATATTTTTCATAGAATCCTCATTTAATAAATAATTTTTAAGTAGGAGATAAGAAGGAGAAATATACACATCTATTTTTAACATTTATTGTATCAAAAATGATTTTAAAAATTTTTTGAAAAATTTACTCGAATTATAATTTGAAGTATACTTTTTATAATTAGAATCCCTAAAAATCTGCCCAAAATTTTATTTTAAATACTTTAAAATAATGATTCTATACTTACGCATAAAGATAATAGAAAAATGAAAGCAAATAAAAGCCCATTTTAATCCAACCTTCCCGATTAATTTTTGATAATTGATCGTGATTCCTATATGAGAATAAAAATTTAATTCAAAAATAAAAAAAACATTATTGTTGTCGGGTCATAGATACCAGGTCCTCGCATAATTGGCCGCTTGAAATAACTAAAATATAAAAAAGAAACTAGGTAAATATTAAAAATATACCGGTGAATGTGATAGGCAAACAATGGAAGATTCCATGTAATGGCAAATAATTGCATTGAAAGAACAAAAAAGAAAAATACAAAGGAGTGAATGCCATACTCAGGCAAGACAAGCTTGAGGGAAATTATGAAAAATGAAGGTTAAATATAAAAACCTGGTTCATACTACGGCACTGATCTATCGGATTTTTGTAGTCGGTTCTTAACTCGTCAATACAAATAACCTAAAAAATAAATTTTAAAATTTTAAAGTAAAAACCGTATAAATAGCAAAGAAAATGCAGAAAGCAATGGCAATCAGGCCGAAAAGGTAGCAAAAGGCAGCGAACGTAAAAGCCATAGTAATATTAAAGCTAATCGAAAAAATAATAAAAGGATTTATTTACTTAACGAAGCATGATTTAATATAAAATAAACAAAATTAAAGGAAATTATCCATAAAAAATGATTACGCTAAATCAAGATAAATACTTATTCTAATAATTAATTTACCAATAAATAAAGCAATAAAAATCTACAAAACTAGAGATTTCAGGAAAACTATCACCCTCATAATTATTCTAATTTTAAATACTATCATCTATTTCAACATACTGTCCTAAACATCTGTTAAAGCTTCTACACCAGGAAGGATCTTTCCCTCGAGAAGTTCCAAACTCGCACCTCCGCCTGTACTCACATGACTAAATTTTAATAGTTTAACAAAGTATTTAAAAGATCTAAAACATACCTAACTTTGTCTTCTGCTTTCCACTTCTCGCATGCAGTTGCAGTATCACCCCCTCCTTAAAAATTGAAGTATAAATACAATAATAAAATAACAGACCAATGATAGTTATTGCACCATTTTTCGTTGCCTCAATTATTGCATCCAAAATGCCTTTTGTTCCTTGATCGAAGTTTTGCCATTCAAAAACACCAGCCGGCCCATTCCAAAGTATTGTTTTTGCAGAGGAAACTACTTCAGCAAATTTTTTTGTGCTTTGTGGTCCAATATCAAGTCCCTTGAAAACAAATTTTTTGATATAATTTTCATTCGTAAAGTTAACCATCTTTCCGTTGGGAATCCCTGATTTTGCATCAACAATGGAGTGTGGTGTGCCTTCCTTAAACTCGTCACCAACGACAAAATCAACGGGTAAATGCATAGTGATATTCCGTTCTTTTGCCTTTGCCATTAGATCAGCCACAATTTTAGCACCCTGAATAATGTTTTTTATTATTCCGCATGCAAACTTCTTCATCAAAAAGCGATTTGCCAATTTCCATGCCATCTAGAACCTTCAGAAATGTAAAAGCCATGCCACCGCAAATACACATCTCCTGAACTTTGTCCAAAAGATTATTGATCAATTGAATTTTGTCGGCAACTTTAGCTCCTCCAAGAATTGCAAGAAACGGCTTTTGCGGTTGATCAAGTGCTTTGGCAAAATACTCCAGCTCCTTTTTCATGAGAAAACCAGAAACGCGGGGATTGATAGAACAACCAACCATAGAACTAGATAATTTTTTTGAAAATTAAAAATCTAAAATAATATACCTATGAGCCCTATGTGCAGTTCCAAAAGCGTCATTCACATAGACATCACCGTGCTTTGAAAGTGATGCACGAAACGCTTCAATTGCTTCTTTGCTTGCCTTTAGCTATAGAATTTAAAATCATACATCGCTAAGATTAAAAACCGGATCGCCCGCTTCATTCTTTCCCTTCCCTTCTTCCTCAACGTGAAAACGCAAATTTTCCAAGAGAATAATTGATCCAGAATCGGGATTCGCCGTCTGAGCCTCAACATCAGCACCAACACAATCATTGATAAATTTAACAGGTCTTTAAAATTGATTGTATAGCTTTGCAGTGAATTTCAACTCCAATACCTGTTCAACAACTTCTGCACTTCATCATGGACCGGTTTTAGGGAATATTTTTCCTGCCGCATTCCATCTGGCCGACCCAGGTGGCTCATTAGGACAATTGATTTCGTCTCATTGGATATTGCGTACTAAAAATGAAAAAATCTCGCTTAATAAAAGTAAAAGACCTGAATTGTGGGCAATGCTGAGACAATACGCAAATTATTAGCCACTTTTCCATCCTTTATTGGGACGTTGAAATCCACACGGATAAGAACTCGTTTTCCCTTAACGCTTGTTTGATCAATGGCGAGCTTTTTAAAGCTGGACATTTTATTTAGAATTGCTGTAGTAAAAAATTTCAGTATGTATTCTAATATTATGACTGGCACGGGACGTGTTCCCAGTCCCGAAATCCTGTATTTTTTGGATTTTCGATACTTTTCGGGATTCGGGATTTTCTGTTTTATTATAGAAAAGATTAAAAATAATTTATTTTCAAAAAGTTAGAAACTGAAATGACTCGTCATGCTAAGAATGCGACAGCAGCCTCAGTTTATACTTATCATGAACGTAGAAAGGACGCTAGTGTTTCTGGTTATGGCACTTTACATGAACGTTTGGGAAAAGATTCTATGAAGTCATTTGATTGTTGTTCACTTAGTTTGCAACCTTGCAGGTTTTTATTTATTTTTACACTAAATTCTAATTATTAAATTTAAAGAGAACCACTGATATCAACAAAAGGGCATATATTTGATCGTGAGGCTATTTTAAATTATATATTGGATCAGAAGGAAGCATATAAACGTAAATTAAAAGTTTGGGAACAGCAAAAGCAGATTGATGAGGAAAAAATTGAAAAGGTGAGGATTTTTACCAAAGATGATTCTCTATTGAATATTCTAAGGCTGTGAAAAAGGAGAAGGATAAAATGAAGGAAAAATTGCTTGCGTTAGAATCAGCTCCCTTTCCTGATAAAACACAAGTTCCATCTACTCCAGTTATTCGACCATCAAAGCGTTCACAAAGTGATCAAATGGAATATCCAAGTAGTAGTAAAAAGCCTTGTGAAGAGAGTATTTCAAATATGGAAGGTGCAAAAGCATCTGAATGGAAGAGTTTTTGGGTACCTGTTCTTTCTACAACAGCTGAACCTGATCGAATTGAGAAACCGGTTAGTTTGTTTTAAATGGGGGATTTTTGGTTAAAAATTGTATGATTAACTTTTAATTTGGTTAAAATATTGTCTTTAAAACCTTCTACTTATAAATTTACATTTTTAAGTCAAGCAAAATTTTGTGTCCTATTAGTGGCGTGGAACTAAAATTTAAAGAATTACTTCCAGTTAAATTTACACCTATTGATGAAAGAATTGAATTTAATAAATTAATTGCAATGAAGGAACGTTATATCTGTCCAATCTCTCGAGATGTGCTTACAAATAGTATCCGTTGCTTTTATTTGAAGACATCGTTAGTTTAAAGTTTACCATCAGTATTAATATTTATTTTAGGAAATCTGTAGTTTGTTCCAATTGTGTGGAAAAAATTATTCGTTTGGATATGATTGATCCGCTTTGTGGAAAATCTCTGCAGGATACAGATATAATTGAGTTGAGCCGGGGTGGTACTGGTTATGCAGCTACTAACGATTTGAAAGCAAAATTGATTAGACCACAACTAGAATTACAATAGTAATGTCTAAATGTAATTATTTGTGTAGAAACGTTTAATAAATTTATTTTTCTGGCCCCATGAGGTCTTACAAATAATTTATTAGAATATATTCTTTAAATCATTTATGTTATGTAGCTTTTTCATTAAGATTTTTGCTTTGTCTTCTGCAGTCTACCATTATTATTTTTCCATCGTCCAGGTTAACTAATAATGCATTTGGCGGAGAATAATAAATTAATTTCCTAACCTGGAATATTTTTTATTAAAATATTTTTATCTAATAAAAACTAACTGACTTTTCCAGTAAAGAGAAAATTTTCTATAAAATCATTTATTCCTATAGCTTCCTGTGTTTCAAATTCACATTCCCATTTTTTGAAATCGTTCAGGTCTATTTTATCTTGTTTACTCTTTCTTTTAAAATATGCAATTGCGATATATAAGAATGTTAAAAATGAAAAATATAGAAGTGCCAAAGCTATAACAAGAAGTCTTTTCTCAAAGTTGTATAATCGAATTAAAACTTCATCAACTAAAATCCAAATATAAATAAGAAATTCTGATTGAATTGGACAAACCTACTTTTGAGTCGGCATCTTTCCAGGAACCTGCCTGTCTCTGTCCACATTCATTTTCCACATAAAGTTTATAAAGAGGATTATAATTGCCTACCATCGCTAGCACATAAGCTTTAAGATATGTTAAGTTGCCTGGATTTTTGTTTTCAGAATATTCTTTACATTTTAATTTACTGCTGTAAGAAATACATCGATAGTTTTTGGAATGAATACCTTTACTTACATAATGAATAAGAATATCGCGTATCATCTAGAATTAAATTAAAAATTAATGTCTAATTATAATTTCCTCGTTAATTAATTTGGAAAAATAATTTATTGTAAACAATCTAACAATAAGAATTCTCAATATGTTGCTAGAAAAGAATTAAATTTATTCATAAAAATAAACTAATTGGAAATAAAATTCATAAAAATAAAAGATCTTTTCAAAATTAAAATATCCAGTTTATTCACAACTATATTAGTATGTATGCACAAGTTTAATTTATTGGTAAAAGCATTGCTGTTGTTATTGCTCTTCCTGCTTCATTTTCTACCAACACGGTATATAAACCTTTAATGCTACTTTTAATTTGATATAATCAAGTAATAAACCGTAATGATGTTGATAAACATGTTTAATTGTGCATCTGCAGGTATCTAAAATATTTTGAATTAAAAAATTTAAATTTTAAGAATAATAAAAATTAGATTTTCTATTTCAGAAATTAATCAGATCACTTAACAGAAAATAGAGATCACAAATTACTAAATATTCAGAAAAATTCTAAATACCAGCAGTATCTTCTAGCATCACATCATCAAATATCAATTTCTCATTGTTGAATAACCAACAAACCTATAATGAATATTTTATTATTTTTTTAAATTTAATTTCTCACCTTTGGTCTAGGTGATCCTAATATCATACAATCAAAAATAGCTGTTGTACCTTCAATGCAACGAATATCAGAAAAAACTTTGAGAAATTCTGGTGGTTGAAATAAAGCATTTTGGGTGAAGTTATAATCAGGAATTTCATAGTGTAATTGATCAACTTGCTAATAATCAAGAGGATTTGAAGTGTTTATATAAATAATTTATACCTTTGTAAGTGGTTGATTAATAATTGAATTATAAGTTCGTATTGGCCTGATAGAGTTTAAAGAAATTTGTGATGGTGAGCCAAACTGGTTTGAGGTATTGCTAAATATAAAAAATTCTTTTAATTATTTAGAACGCCCACTAATTATTTTTTTCGTCACAAAACATATTTGAGGCACGCCTAAAATAAATAAATTAAAATGATAAAAACGTTTAAAGACCAATCAACACTTTGCGCAGATCTTCTTCCACTATCTACCTTTCTCTTGTAGGAATAATAATCAGCAAATTTTCTAGAGGATAAAGAGGAGGAACCAATTCCACGCCCATAACTATGCCCATTCATTTTTGTTAAAAAGTGGATATTTAGATAGTTTACTTATTTTTTAACAGATATAATAAATTATTTATTGGTAATATGTATGTTAGACGCTAATATTTGACTTCTAATTCAAAGGAAAGTCAGACTAAGTTAAGAGAATTTAAGGGAAAGATTAGAGAAAATTAACTTTCTTGTATTTTAATAATATATCACTCAATGTTATGTTTACATATTGATAAGTTTAGATATGAAGAGGGATAAATTGGGAACAAAGAAAGAAAACTTTCCTGCTAACTCAGCCATTGGTAAACATAAAAATAGGAAAGCTAAATCCTGGAAAGAATAAAAATATACAAAAAGCTTACAAAAGAAAGATGATAAGGCTAGATCAGGTTTTTAAGAAATCGATTGTATAAAGTTGGGTAATCCTACTCAAGGATTAAATCCCAAAATAACTAACCTTTTTCTTATAAAATTAAATTTAATTCTAAATTTAAAAAAAATAAATAAAACAAAAAATACTTAAAAGATTTAACATTTTATTTTGTCAAAGAAGTCAAAGGCCTTTTCATAAGCAGTCTTTGATATATTATATAATGGGTGTATTGGCTCCTAATTTTTTTAAATTTTAATTATAACCAATTAAATTACCAGTAAATTAATCTCTCCACCAAGTATGTCTTCATTTGTTTTTGCAAAAGATTGTGCAATTGAAAGACCAGAAAGTGCGTAACAAGTATGGTATAGATCAACATGCCTTTTTAAAATAAACATTAAATATTTTAGTTGAAATTAAAAAAACTTTTCAGGTTTGTCTCTAAAGCCTCCGGATTTATTTTGTGAAATTTCTAAAATATAGGTTTGAAGATCAATAACGTTAAAAATGCATTTATTTTTCATTAAATTAACAGAAGATCCCTTATTAAATATTTCATTCTCGATGGCACAAAAACAAGCTGATTGCCAATAAGAATAACAAACATCTACTAGTTTGTTTGTACGACCCTTTAAATTAAAAAGATAAAATAAAATTAGAAAAAAAAACTTGAAATCCTCCTTCTAATTTCATTTGTCTAAAAACAAGCCAACGTAATAATGGTTGAACATCAATTAAATACATTTTCTGCATTAAGGAAAACGAAGCAAGTGCACAAAAAGTATAACCACCATGAGCCTCACAACCAGGCTCTCCACCAAAACCCCCTTCATAAGTCTTAAACACTAAAGTGTTTATTCTTTATTATAATATATAATTACTTGACAACGTGTTAGCCATGAAGAAGTTCCTTCAAATAATTCATTTAAATCGGGAAAATTGCACAAAGATGAAACAGCAATTGCACAATAAACTGCTCTAAATTGTTTAAAAAATTTTTGTAATATCATAATAAGTTCAACCTAACATCAGCTTCTCCATCCTTATGAACACAAAAACTTCCATTTGGCTGTTTCATTGATGAAATAAATTCTTTTAATTTATTAACTTCTATTGAAGCAAAAGCTTCATCAGTTCCAATTTCAACTAAAGCCATTACCTATTTTAAAATTTAATTATTATAGAGAGAAAGGTAATTGAAACTTTATTCTATCAATTTTCAAATAACAATAAAAAATCAGAAATGAACATAAATTAAAATGATTAAAATTATACCGCAGCATAAGTAGTAACAATGTGAGGACAAAGTCCAGGAGCACCACCATATCCACCAGAAGATTTGCACAGATTAAGAAAAGAAACAATTCTAACAATTTAAAGAGATTTAAAAAATAATTATTTGTTTAAACCTATTAGCCAATTCATTTTTTATATGTCCTCCAAGTAAGCGTAAACTATGAACACCCCAAAAACATAACCAAGTTCTGCTTGCACTTAATTCCTATAAAAAATCTTTAATACAAAATGTTAGAAAAATACAGAATAAGAATTAGGCAAATTATAAAGTAATTCCAAAATATAGTCAATATGTTGTTGACGAGATAGAAGAAACCGAGTATTTGAATTTAAATCAACCTTTGATCTAACAGATTTGACTAACTCCTCTACTTTAATCTAAAATTGTTTCTTATTGTTAAATGAGTAAAAGAAAATAACCTGTTCAATAGAAGTTTGTGTTAAAAAACCATCTGGATGTCCAATAAATAATGTTGAATCTTCTTCAATGATATCCTCTTCCATTAGTTATTCTTACTATTAATTATTACTAAAATATTTTAATAAAATTAGTAAGGAAGTATTCAATTAAAAATATAATAAAAAATAGGTATTTTAAACCCTAACAAAAATTAATATTTTATTTTAATTATTTTTACATTTAATAAATTTTTAAAAGAATAAAAATATTATTTAAGAATGTTCATTAAATGCATTCATCTTTTTTTGAATTCTCTCAATATTTTGACGATGGCAAAAGAAATGAGAAATTGAGTCAAAACGATGACGAACAAATGCACTAAAAATTTAATTTATTTATTAAATAATTATTTACCTTTCCATAATTCTCTTCTTACACATAAAACAAACAATACGTTCATCAATATGAATACGTTGTTGTTTCAATAATTTAAAATGAACTTCTGTTCTATTTATTGCAATTTGTGTTAAAGCCATAACTAAATTTACCTTAAAAAATTTTTTTTAATTATTTTTCTATTATATTTATTTAATAAAAACCATTGTTAAACGAGTGCAAATAGTTTCGAAAACAGCTTTTATAGCTATATCAATCCTTGACAATGGTGTATCCGATGGAATAAGAGCAAATGCTTTAACTATAAAAAATTATTTTACTTTTAATACATACATTTAATATTTTATATTTAAACTAAACAATAAATACATAAACTAGAATGACTCAAATCAAAACTAATTTATTTCTATAATTTAAATATAAATATACCAATATTTATTTTGTTTGCATGTCTTCTTAACAATTTCAATGCTTCAGTAATATTTGGTCGTTTTTGAGAAGGAAATTCTTTTAGCTGTCCTTCATTTTCTTCATATTTTTTATTATTTACCTCATCAACATCAGAGACATAAGAACAAAATAAATTGTAAAAAATCTTTAAAAAAATTATTTAATTAAGAAAAAATATATTAAATTAAATACTTGAGAATTATTGGGATCTTTTTCATCATAATATAATAAACAATGCCTTTCTGCTGCCACAAAATCAACTAATTTATTCGTATAAATTGAAAGAGCTTCTTTATGTTGGCCTAGTCTTCCATAAAGAATAGCTTGTTCATCAGCCAAAACTAAAAATATTTTTTAGAGAAAATTGAATAAAAATATATCAAACATTCAAAATAATAAATAGTTAAAATTTAATTAAAAATCTAACTTTCATCAGTTTCAATTAATTTTAAGGCATCCTTTACTGTATAATATTTATCAGTTTCTAGAAAGGATCTAAGCTTTCTTCGTAAAACTACAAGTTCATTATCAATTCCATCATCATTATTTAATGATAATGAACGCATAAATTGGTTATTTACAGGTAATGCTTTAACAAATTGAGATAAAAGTAATTTTATTCGAGTAATATATTGAAGAACTAATTCTTCATGGAATTTTGGACGTTTGTCTTCCCATTCATAAATTATATGTTCCTATAAATTTCAACTCAAAATTTAAGTAAAAGAATAAAATACTAAATAAGGAATAACAGCAACAGGAAATTGACGTTTGAAGAATTGAAAAACAGAATTACGATCAAAATTTTTCGCATCTAATGAATCAACACTAGTAAAAATCTATAAAAATTAGAAAAGAAAAAAATTAAAAAAATATTTTACCTTAACACCTAATTCAATATTCTCAGCTAGAACAATTGGAGAAAATTCTAAAATTAAAGAAAGCTGTTCTTGTTTAAGTTTCATTAAAAAAGAAGCAATTTTTTCAATCCCATTGGCATGTATAGAAGCTTCAGGTTTTTTAACTTCACGTTGATAAAATTCAAGGTCTTAAATATTAAAAAAAATATTTTAAATAAAAAATAATTAGAACAAACATTTTCTGAACAATTTCTTCCTCTCATATAAAATTAAAAGTTCTTCAAACATTCCAGCACGTTTCAAATCTTTTTCTGCTTCAGAAATAATACAGCAACAATTTTTAAGTCTTAATAATGGACCAATAAGTTTAGGATTAATCTAAAAATATTTTTAATAATTTTGTGATTTAAAATTAAAAACCAATAAATATGCTTTTAATAAAACAGTATCAATTAATTCCAAGGCTATTTCGTGTCTTTTAAGTGAATTTGTTGAAAGAATATTTTCCTTTCTTTCTTCTTTATAATCCAAAAAGTGTAAATTAATTGGTTTTGAATGCTCTTGCCTTTTCTTTAAAAAATTAATTAATTAATTATAATAAAAAAATAACTATTGAAATATATTTAATAAGTGCATCAATTGCATTTTTAAATAATCCATCTTCTAAAGCATCTTCTTCTTTTAAAATTCCATACAATTTAAGTTCATCAGTAAATTTTATAGTCGTACAAGAATATTTTTCGGGAAGAAATTTTGGAAATAAATTAATAATAAATAAAAGATCTAAACAATTTAAATTAAAAAATATTAATTTAATTATTACCTGTCTTCAATTCAGCATGAATATCAAAACATTTAGAAAATTTTCCATCTAAAAATGAGTTGACTGCGATTGCCTTCTTTAAATTAATAATTTCATTCCCTTCAATAACATCAGAGTAAACATTCTTAAATAAATTAAAAATATATTTAAAATATTTTTTTTAATTTAACGGCAATTAGCAGAGCAACTTCGTGTTGATTAATATTATTAAGATATTTTAAATTGTCTCTAAGTTTATCTTGGGTATCTAGTCTCCATGCCTGAATATCGTTTGCTGCATATATAGAACCTCTAAAAATAATATAAAAATAAAATTTTCAAACCTTTTTCCAACAGTTAACATAGAAACTTTATTTAATGTCAATTTCTGAATAAGAACTGATGGAGATATTAACCGGATTTCAATACAATGAGAACATAATATTGCCAAAATATAAGGGGAATCGTAAACTAAAAATAAAAATTAATTTTTTTATAAATAATATTTTTAGAAAATTTAAACCAAAATCAATAATAGAATCAGAAAATACACAAAATCTCTCTTCATCTTCAATTAATTTTATTTGTCCACCATTATCAACATCAACCAATTCTAGGCTTAAATCATCTTTATTTAGAGCAACAATATTTTTATCAGGTAATAAACGAGCAAAAGTTGGAGAAAATGATTCAGAAGGTGAAGAACGATAGGTTATAGAAAAAAGTAATCGTGGCGATTCAATAAATGAAATTTTATTAACAGACTAATTTAAAATAAAATTATTATTTAATAAAAATAACCTCCTTCCCATTAAATTGTTTAATTGATAATTTTGCAAAAAAATGTTCTAGTTTTGTAGAAATAAATAAACTATTTGATTGACACCTTAAAATAATAAAATTAAATTAAAAATTTAGAAACCATAAAACATTTAAAGCAGAATTTTCAAAATTAATAGAACAAAGTTCCTCCAATTTTTCATCCAAATGTTGAAAAATTATAAGGCGATTTTTAATTGAAATTAATATATAAAGATTATTCTAAAATAATAATTACTTTATTAAGAAATATCCACTAAACCTGTTGGACTAAATGAGCAAAACAAATTATTTGTTTATACTTGGTTAAAGAACAAATTGACCTTTTATGAAAAATAAAAATGATTATTTTTAGGATTAAAGAAAATTTAGTAAAATATAAAGATACACTCAAACATTAAATCAAAGACAATAAAAGAAAAACCTGTACGGAGCATATGCTTCATGAATTGACAAATGGGTGTCAGTTAAACAAATAATTCGATCTAACGATTCTATCACAGATAAATTAATAATTGGACGTTTTTCAAAAGAACGGCAAACTTGGTAATCATAAGAAGAATTATTGTGACTACCTAATATTTACAAATAAATTCACTAATTATTTTAAAATTACCCGAAAAGGATTGAGAACAACAAATTAAATGTCCTTGCTTTGAACCAATTAACAATGTATCACCTTTTAAAAAAATTAAAATATTATAAAAAAAAATTTAAAAAACCGTGATTTGATATAGAATTAGCTTCAAGTGGAAGTTTAGAAACAACTTCTTCAAGAGCATAAGCATTAAACATTTTTTAATGAAATTAATATCTGAAAAAATATGTTTGTATTAGATTTTTTTTTCAACGTTCAATAATCCTCTTCTAAAAGTTTTTCTTCATTCTGATCAGAAAAAATTTCAATTTTCATTAAAAATTTCCAATTTATTTTTTGTTTATTTTTTATGAGTACCGAATTGGCGCGTCTGGATTTTGCGTCATTTAATTTTATAAACTAACAATAAGCTCAATGATTTTGGAACCTACATATCTTGTCTAATAACCTATAATATATTTAGAATGATAGTGTTTTCTAGCTAATTGTTGTTATGTGTTGAGATAACCTAAAAATTCTTACATTTATCTGACCATAAGTTATTAAAGTTCTATTATTATAAAAGCTTTGACCATATCTTTTATTTATTGAGACTACTTACGCCGTTTTTCTCACTTTATTGGTACTGCATCATTAATATTTCTACGGTTTTTTGCATTCTGCTGATAATGTTATCAATGCTTATGGTGCTGCTATCAGTTGCTTCCGTCTCTTCAATGATGTTGGTCCCGTTGATTTTCCAATGCTGCAAAAAAAAGAAAGGAAAGAAAGACAAAAAGCAACCTAAACATCCTGATGGAGGCAGTGGAGTACCAGCAAAAGATGCAGCGTCAAAAGATGCGGTTGCTAAAGATGTGGGAGCAAAAGAGGGGGGCGCGAAAGCTCAATCTGCAGAAGCAGTTGCCCATAAGAAATCCGAAGGAGATGTAAGGAATTTTTTCTATTTTTAATTTTTTTTTATAGAAAAAGAAGGCACCAAGCAAGGGAGATGCTAAGGATGTCAAATTACCCATTACATACCATGTTCTGAAGGGAAAAACGACAAGCTCAGAGTTGGCCAAGAAGGCAACAGCAACTGCTCAAGTGGTGACATCAACTCCGCATTCATCAAATGGACCACCACAAAAGCAAGCAGATGCTGTAGCTGGGACTAAATCAAAAGAGGCTGCTGCAAAATCAGAACAAAAGTCTTCTTCCGTTGCTGCTAAAAAACCTACTGGATCTAAGGCTTCACAAGTTAAATCGAACACGAATGATGGTAAAAGTTATTTTATATGATATATTTTTATTATTCTCCTCATTTAGATGCTCAGCCAAGCAAGAGCAATACAGTCTTCGAAGAAGTCAAGTCAACAGGGACTGCACAGAAGCCTGCGTTTAGTGGCGTTGATGGTGTCGAAGTCCCAGCAACGGGAATAACGGAAACATCGAGGAGGGATGAAGGTAAGAACCTTACTAGCCCTGAAATGATTTAAACATAAGCTGTTTTCTGTTACAGATAAAGTACCAAAAGGAGTGTCAGAAGATGGACAGCTATACGAAACGGTGCCTGGTGGAGGTGTGGTGGAAAAACAGTCAGTGCCACAAGACGGTAAAACACAATTCAAGTACAGAAATTAATTTTTATATTTAGAGGCTGGTGGCTCCTACGAATCGTTGGGTGATTTGGATATTGAGGGACAGAAATGATATTGACTAGAAAGTGTCTTGAATAGATGATCACAAAAGATATTCCTTGTATAACTTCTATAAATAATTATATTGTATTAGTGTCTCTATACTCCCCTTATTGTTGTTATTATGTATTTGTATGTATATATTTACATGTGTACCTCTACATAAATATTAAAATATTATATGTTAACGTAGTACATACTATTTTTATTTACCAGAAATTATAAATTCATTAATTAAAGAAAGATGCACAAATAAGAAGAAGAATTTAAATTATAATAAAATCCAAAAAGGCCAATGAAAATGAGCTAAAAACCCAATTAAGATTCCTGTTATATATTTAAATCAAACAATATCCGATACTTCAGTATGTAGTTTATTTTCTTTAATTTTGTAGAAGGTTTTAAATTGTTCTGGGACAGGAAATTCTGTCTATAAAAGAGAAGAATATAATTAAAAAAAATATTTTTTAAATTACAAAATCTCCATCCGATCCTTTTGGGACAAGTACATTCATTTCACTTGATTTACTAGTTACAATTTCTGCACCCAAAGATTCCTTACTTAAATATACTTGACAGCCATCTGTTTTTTGAATTGAGATTGTCGGTAAAGTACCCAATGTCTAAAAATTAAAAAAATAAAAATAATATTTTTATCCCTATTAATTAATTTGAAAAATAAATGATTAAAAAATAACCTGTAACTCAATACTTTGACTATTAATAACTTCTACTTGAGAGAGGAGAGAATCAAAGACAACGCTAGTTTTCTTACAAGAATCAACTGTTACAGAATTAGCTTTTCCTTTTATTTGGATAACACTATTCTCACAACGAAATATATAAACTGACTTAAAAGAAAATAATATTCTTAAAAAATAAATTATTTATTATTACTTGTTTTAAATCAGCCTGTATTTGAATTTGTCGATTATCTTTTTGATATTCCTAAAAATAAATAATATACATATTTTAATTATAAATTAATTTCTAATAATTCTCTCTTTAATTATTTAGAAATAAATGAAAAATATCATTACAAATAAATAAACTCACAATTTCCCAAACTTTTTGATTTTTCAATTCAATTCTTGGAGGTTTTTCAACAAATGCCTTTCCTGAAGAAGGAACACCTTTTTGAAGCGACTTTCCTTTATCAGCTGGAACAGTTGACTAAAAACAGTAAATAAATTAAAAAATTTTTTTAAATTCACCTGTGTTCTAAGCTGTGGGTTTTTATGTGTTTGCATATCTGCAGTAACCTTTTTTAGTCCAGAAGTTACAGATTCCCCTTTATTTAACTCTGCAAAAAGTGCCTGTCTTCCTTCATCTTTACCTCCAGTTTGTTTATTAGCCATTTGTGCAAGTAAATCTTAACATAATTAAAAATAATTTAATTATTAAATTACCAATGGATGGTGGTGGTGGAGGTGGGGGAGCAACACCAATATTTCCACTATTTTTTGGAGTTGTATCTGAAGGTTGAGAGCCCTAAAATTATTTTATTAGTAGTTTTTTTAATTTAATTAAACAAACAGGCATAGAATTCCAAGCTAGCCCTGTAGTATGCCATTGTTTAACATAACCTTGTAAAGCAGTTAAAACATCACACCAAGATTTTGCCCATTCTGTATGGTTAACATCTCCTTTATTTTCAGTACGAACACGATTAACATAAAACATTGCAGCATCAAACATCTCCTTTACGTAAGGAGCAGGTGTCGATTTCTGTTTAAAAATTTTAATAAAATATATTCAACAATGACACTATTTGTTATGTCAGTAGGAGGATTTTGAGTCCAAATTAATGGTTAAATACAGATTAAAATTTTCTTAATTTTAATTATGTTTTTACTATAAAATGAATAATCTAATATATTTATAAAAAACAAATACTAACAATTCCTAGCCATCCAAGAGCCAGAAATCCTTCTGAAACCGCAGACAAATGATTAAATACAGTTTTATTTGTCCTATTTTGTTCTTTAAATGAAGAAATAATTCCAACATGCTCTACAATTGGTTGAAGTAATTGCTGTTTTTGGTTATCAGTAGGCTCTGGACGTCCAATAAATTCCCAAATTAAACGACGTTGTAAATCAAATGCTGTGGAAACCTTTTCTGCCTAATAACTTTAATTAAAAAATATTTGTTATAAGAATGAACCATTTGAGCAATAGGCCCACCAATCTTTTTAGATGTAGAAATAAAACCCTGTAAAGCACTTTGTACTAGATCATCATAAGATTTAATAACTGGAGGAATTGAGACTTCCTCTAAAAAAACAATTATATTCTAATTTATTATAATTAAATAATTATACTTCCTGAAGAAGGAATAGATGTTGGTTTAGGAGATAATCCAGGTTTATTCGATAAAGCTTCTTGACGTTGAACAGCCATTTCTAAACGTCCAACGAGGCCTTCTAATTTATTTAAATCTGCACTCATTTTTTTCTGAAAAAGAATTTTTTAAATAAATATCAAATAAAAATAATTCAAAGATTGTATATAAAATTGATAAAAAAAATTCTCTAAAATGTTTTAAAAAATTTTTAACTGAAAAGAAATGAATGAGTAATTAAATGAGTCATCTTTCTAGAATAATACCTGCCTAATTTTTATTTTTTAAACGTTCAGAAAATCATTAGCTTTTTTAAAAATTAAAAAAATAATAAAAGAAAATATCTAATAATTTTAAAAATTTAAGAATGAGAAGGAAATAAAATATTTAAACAAAGAACACCTGTTTTATTTACTTAGCTAAGAATGTTAATCTTAAGAAATCTCACATACATAGTTGAATGGATGAAAAACAATCTTTCACCAATCAATAAATCTTTAAGAAAATAAAAAGAAAAAATTTAGTCAAGAAATTTAAACAAAAATAAAATAAAATTTAGAAAAAATTAAATTAGAGATAATTTTTTTTGTTAATGTCTGCTTTATCAGCAGCTAGAGGAGTTAGCCAAATTATGAATCGTTGTGAAAATGCAAAGTTGACAGGATTTTTAGGTAAAAAATATTTTTTTTTGTTTATAAAAGCATATTTAAGATCTATCAGACTGTGAATTAATGTATATTGCAGATGCTCTATATATGGTTATGAGTGGATATGAAATTACTAGATGTAGTTTAAAAAATAATAAATTAAAGAAATTTCCTTTAAAAATGATTAAAAATTTTCCAAATATGAATAGTAATTCTTCTTAAAATATTTATTAAATTAATTTCTTTTTAGTCTTTAATTTAGAAGGCAATCAGATAACAGAATTACCCACAGAAATAATTAAATGGACAAAATTAAGGGGAATAAATATTTCTAATAATAAATTTACACAATTTCCTGAACAATTATTTGAATGCAAATGTTTAGCACTTTTGGATATTAGTGGAAATTTAATTGAAGGTTTACTTACATATTTAGAAAATTTTTTTTAATTATTAAAAAAATAGAAATTAATCACTTATCGATATGTTCTTCGTTACCAACACTAAAACAATTGCATATAAAAGAAAATCCAATCTGTCAAAGGCAGGATGTTATTAAGCAACTCTGTGATGAACTTGAACCAGAAATTAAAATTATACACAAATGATAAAAATTTCTTTTTCTGAAATTTTATTTCCTAAAGAAAATAAAAATTAAGTTAAAAATAAACATAGTAAGAATTAAAAAACAATTTCTAAAAAAAGGTAAGTTAATAAAAAGTTTATTATTAAATTTAAACACAAAAAGATTAAATTAAAAATTAAATAATGAAAGCACAATAGAAATGTTAAAGGGAGGTTAGCTTAAAAATAAAGGGAAAAACAAAAAATATTATTTGTTTTAAATAATACTAAATAAAAATTTGTTTATTTATTGCGTAGTAATTAGTATATTTATAATAAATGGTTATGGGTAATTTAATATCAAAAATATTATTAAAAGGTAATTGCATCAAATAAAAGATTAAGATGATTAAGCATCAACAGATTGATTATTAACTATTTTATTAATAGAAGCTTCTACTTCATTAAGCCAAAACTCATAACGACCACCTTGATATTTTGGAACCATTTTAGGTTCTAAAGAGAGTTCCAAATGACGAAAAGTATCATTAGAATTAATTGGAAGCCAAAAATTAGTAGAGGAAATAGTTATGCTATTTTCATCAGAATTTAAGTTAAAATTATTGGCTGAAAAAAAGAACATTTGAAATTAATGGATATCGAATGGCCCAACTATGTAAATCTTTATTTTATTTATGCAAAATAATTACCATCAAAAAATTCAGAATCTTCATCTCCCGGAGTACCAGATGGACTCCATGGTTCGCAACAAGAAGTAACCATTTGTTGATTATTTACGCCATTAGTTTTGACTTCCTCCCTTTTCCTCCAATGACTGTTTGGATTTCCATATTTTGCAAAATTAGTAAATAAGATTCCAATAATGCGCATTACTTGTTTGTCATTAATATTAGGGCGAAATTTGGAGTATAAACCCTGAAAATTTTTTTCAGATTTTTGGGAGGTTCCAAAATCTAAAGCAAATAAAAATTAACAAAAATATATTAATACCTTTCCAACCAAATAACGCAAATCATGGCAATGTGTAGCTGCATAAAAAGGCATTCTTAATCCAACAAATCCAAATTCATTTGAATTGAAGTGAGTCATGTTATAAAGAAATATTTTTGGAGTATTTAAAGCTTTTATGATTTTGTTATTATTTGTACAACTGGTAGAGGGTAACATCCCCTTGCAATAGCGTTGTACCGAATTATTAATCATTACATCACTATGTAAACTTTAAATAAAATTGCATACTTTATTAAATTTAAATGAAACTGAAAAAGAACCGTAAAAATGCAGTAGACATTTTAGAAGAATCTTTTCTATTAACACCATCTAAATAAAGCTTCTCACAACGTTCCCGTAATTCATCACAATTTGGAAGTTGTTTTGGGATATGAATTTTAAGATATTTACGTAGAGAAACAATATCTGATTGACGCCGACCTAAGGCAGCTTAAAAAATATTTTTACTTAAATTACTCTCTTATAAAATACCAAAAAGCAAAGCTTCAAACTCAGTAGCGCCAATAATTACTTCAAGTGGCAGACGATCTTTTGCTGAAATTCTTTTTATCCTTAGCTCCGAAACAGGTGCTGTAATCAATTCGCCATCAATAACAGGACAAAATTCAAGTCCTAGAATTTTGAAATAAAATAAGAATAAATTAAAATATAAACCCTTCTTGTGTCTGTTAAATGCAGATTTTCCAATAAGAGGTGCCCCCAACTCATGAGCGGGCAATTCACACAAAAATGCTAATAATGAATCAATATCCGAATCGGCACCTAAAGATATTCTATACAAAATTAAACAAGTAGATTATTAATTTATTTCCTCTTTATTTAATTTAAAAGAACATTCCATTTAAAAATAAACCTTTCCAATTTAGTCCGCGGGCAAGTCTTAAAGCTGCAGAAATAGTAGTTTCAGGTTGAACAACCGCCCAGTCAGTACTTGCAGTTCCACCCATTAAAATTATACGCCTGAAAAGACCTGTCCTCCGAAAAATATAAATGAAAATTTTTAAAGAGAAACCGTCGGAAAGCGGTGAGAGGCTTAAAAGATCAATAGATGCCGCACCAGCGCTTTGCCCAAAAGCTGTAATATTGTTTGGGTCTCCGCCGAAGGAGGAAATATTTTCCTAAAATATATTTAAAATAATTTTTATAAAATTAAAAATTAGTACCTTAACCCATTTTAAAGCAGTCAATTGGTCCCAAAGACCAAAATTACCAGGGCACCTGGAATCTCCAGTAGACAAGAAACCAAGCATTCCAAGTCTATATTGCACTACACAAACAACCACATCATGTAGACAAAGATTCCTTTTAAAAAATGTTAATAATAAAATCTTTAAACAAACTGGCAAATATTCCAATCACCATAATTCGCTGCACTATGAATGACAAAACCACCTCCATGCACAAAAACCATAACTGGACGTTTACCTTTTGGAAATTCAATAGATTCCCAGTCAGGTGAGAAAACACAAACATTAAGGCAGTTTGCTTCATCTTGAGGTTGTGGAGTTAAATAAGCATCCCAAACTAAATCCCATAATTATAAATTGCTCTAATAGATTATTTATAACAAAAAATAACTAACACGTTGGATAGATCTAGGTCCAAATTTGGTACACAATAGCGGTTTTTCCCATTTTGTAACGGGAAAGGGCCTCTGTAAAAATAACATTTAAAGATCTAAAAACATAAATTATTATTCTATAAAACCTTAAATCGCTGCTTAAAAGTACCCGCAACTGCATAGGGAATACCAAGAAAAGCATTAACATTCTTTCCTTCAGGAGGCAATATAAAAGTTTTCCCAATAATTGGTCCATTTTTAGTTTGAACAGTAACTCCACGTTTGTAAGGCCTACCTTTAAGCCAATTTTCATCAAAAAATGAGAAAAACTTTACAAAATATCAAAGTCAAATATTTTAATAAAAAAACCTTCCCAAATGCTGATTGTGAGCAATGACTAAATATTGACCATACCGATGAATGAGAAGCAGCTGCTGTAAAGTTATTTAGATCCATATTTGGCCTAAATAATAAAATGAGTTTTAATATGTAAGCTCTTTTTGGTTGCAGATGGTTTAACGCGAGAAAATAAATATTGAAGCCTGAATTTTACTAAAGCATTTGAAAACCTTTCAAATTACATATGTATTTTAAATACCTATAAGATAAAAAACTGATAAACTATTTTTGAAATGTCGTGGTCCCTTTACATCTGTCATTAGCTGATAATGGACATTGGACTAATATGTATGTGTTATTAGTTTTTAACTTCCATTAAAAACCCAACCAATGTACTCTTTACATAATTATTATTTGTGAAAAGGGCAAGTATTTAAATACACGGAGATAAAAATTTATAAATAAAAAATTTTAAAGAATTCTCATAAAGTTTTTTCAATATTTTATTCATGTTAGTAAATTTAAAATTACTATATAATATTGTGATATGATTTAGTAATTTTATTATATTTAGCAAAAAGTTAAGTAAAATCAATGTAAATGTATGTAAATAAATAGTACGACAGGAAACTCTAATACAAACCCAAACCCGACTCTAATAGAAACCCATTTCTAATATAAGCCCAGGGCCTATATTAGAGCATTGCCAGTAAGTTAAAATAAATTCTTTGTAGGCAACATGTTACATAAAACTAGCGAGTTTTTCAGCGTTTACACTTGGGGCACTATTAGCTTTAAAAGAATAAAATAACCAGAGCCTCCGGGTTTTAGTCTTAGGCCTAGAATTTGTAACTTTTCCTTAGTCTATCCATTAAGGTTAAAAATTATAATTATTAGGAAAGTCGGAGAACCCTCTAATGTAGTTAAAAGTACTTCAGCCGATTTATTTTGGCACCACAGATGTTATGCACTGAGAAACTGAGGCATTATAAACAGGCAATATAGCAAATATATTTTTAGATAAATACTTTCCAATTGAAGTATCAATTAACTATCTTTGTGCAAATGTTGACAAATACGTGGTGTCAGAGGTGGAACTGAAGGCGAAGATACCATCTGTAGAGTTGGCGTTAGGAAGAAAGGCAATTGAGATGTCGTCCGTCGAATACAAGGTTTTAGTTGCGGCAGTAAAGGAGGTTGTGGTGATCTAAAAATAAAACAGAATTAAAAGTATATTAAGACTATACCTCTTGCCTTAGAGATGTAAGACCCCCACAACTGGTGTGAGAAGATTACAAAAAATATATTTAAATCAAAGATTATTTAGGGAAAGAAAAAATATAAAATTAGTACATATGTACCTATCTAGAATTTATTAATTTATCAAAACAAATAGTTAATCAAAATTAAATTTTATATTAAATTTCTTTAAGCTTTAAGATAGTAAAAATTGTATAAATTAATAAATTATGAGCAGACAATGAGCAATTAATAATTTAATATATGTATAATGGCACGTAACAGGCAGGGAAAAACACCTACTGACCAAAATATATCCTACATATTATAACTTTTATATCTTGAGTAGATTGTTGTATACAAAGTAAGCCAACGAGCTGTTGGCTCTGAATACAAAATCACCTAAAGCTTGGCATTTTTGAATGGCTAATTGCCAATTAAATTTACTCTAATATGTATGTAGGAGACTTTTGGTCAGTAGGTGTAAATGATTCAGATTTTATGATAAAATTTAAAAAAATCTATTATACAAGATCATTATATGTATCAAACATTAATGGAATTTTTTTCCCGTTATAAGCAAAAAAAAGTCACAGGGAAAATAAAACATTAAGATATGAAAAGGATAAAATATGATAAAATCTAATGTTACTTAATAATTTAGAAAATTACTTATAAAATTAAAAACAACATTAAGTTGGTACAGAAAAAAATAATGAAAGGATAAAAATCCCTTTGAAAATGATATTTTTTGCATAATAAACTCATATTTAAAAAAATGAAATGGAACAAAAATGGGCTTAATAAACGAGACCGAAAATTAACAACTAACCATAAATCTCGAATAATTAAATAAGCTTTTTTGTTTCAAATGTTGCAAAACCAAACAGCAACGTAAATATAAAACAAACTTATTCTAATAACTCTCCTTCTTCTAACTCTCTCTCATCCTCACTATTAAACTGGTCTATTAAATCATCAAATAAGTGGGGCATTTCACGGAATAGATAGTGTGGACGATAACATTTTGAATGACGCGTCAAATTTTTGTCTAACCTGGGATCTAATGAAAGCGAATTCTGTTGACGTTCGGTAGACATATTAGTAGATTGAAAGTCAAATCGTTCAGTTGGAATATTACAAGGCTGTAAATTATTTAATTGCCGGTTCTCACCAAGACGTTTGCGCAAAATCAAATCCTCATGATCCATTCTGCGAATCTTAAACGGAAAAAGTTTAATAATTTAAAATATTATTTGCCCTAAAAATAAAAAAAATTAAAATTACATAATATTCTACATATATTAATTTTATTCAACTCTTTGTTAAAAACAAACTAGAATTAGAATCATACAGTCCTTGTTCATACATCGTTCCGGTAATCCAGGTCCATCTAACGGATAGAGAACATCTGAAAAAGAATAATAATAATAAATTTTCATATCTACATGTAATTGAAATTATTTTAAATAATATAAAAATTAATAAGCAAACTTGGTAACGAATTTCCAGGTTTTTGAGTGAAAACATAACCATCTTTTATTTGTTCATGACCCCCAAAATCCAAAACTATAATTTGTTGATTATCACAGCTGCTGACTTTATCAAAACAACGCATATATAAATCAAATTGATGCAGATCTATTAGAAAAAAATTTTTTTATTAATAAAAAGGTTGAATAAGGGACGGAATAGTAGTAAATAAAAATTAAAATCTCGAGAATTTAAGAACCCTGGTACAAACACGGGGCTTATTCCAATAAAAGACAATTTAACAAGCATTTAGGGAGTCGAACTATTTTAATTCTAGATTCGCTCCACAGTTGGAAAAACGAAAAACGCAGGATTCCCTAACCCCTACATGACCATGTTCCTTAACCCTTACTCTTTTCCTTTACTAAAATGCAACAAAATTTAATTCAACTTTTTTATACAAAAATTGAATTTAGCTCATTCGTCACAGCTTATATTTTAATTACAAGGGATAAGAGAAATAAAAATAAAAAAAAATTTTTTACTTTAATTTTCAATTTTTAATTAAAATTTAATTTTAATTAAATTTTAAAGTTGGCGTTTTGTACCATATTTACATCGCCAAGTTTATTTATTTTTTCTTAGTTTCTCTAACAATTAAGTTTTCTCAAACTTTTTTTAAAGTCAAGTTTTAGCCTCTTTTTCTAACCCTCTATCTCTTCGGTTGATCTAAGTGTTTAACCGGCAACCCTAATTTTAATATTCAGTGTTTTTTAATTTTTTTAAAGCATCCCTAGTAACAATTAAATTAAACAACTTCTTTAGGTGCTTATCCCTCAGATTAACCCCTTTTTAAATGTTTAAAAATTTGAGAATTTAAAAAAAAACACTCAAACCTTTTGGATGTTCAACCAACAGAAGAATAACCTGTTTATCCCAACTATCAGTTAATAGGCCAATATAATTCCAAACACCACTAGCTTCCGATTTCCCCATAACATAGAGTTCTGGGGGTAATTCTCTACCTGCCTTGATTGCCGCTCTGTTGCTTATAGCAGTTAATGCGCAATCGAACGAGATAAAACTGTTCCAGACGAACTTTCCTTTCCATACTAGATGGTTTAATCTAAAGAGAAATGTGGGGGAATAAAAAAAATTAATTTAAAAAATTTAAAATGTAGAGGAGAGGGTAAAGGGACAACTGAACCAACTGACTCCCGGCCATTATAATAAATGGCCTATTTGATATTTTTAGATGATTTTGGTACCATTTAATAGAGTAGAAAATGGGCTACAAAATACCAAAAAATCAAAAATTTTTAAACTGTAGAAAAAATTTTATGGGCAAAAAACCTTCAAAAAGGTAATATTTTCTGCCAAGTTGGAGAATTTTTATTTCAATTTTTCCAAAAATTCTCTTTTTGGTGTTTTATATAGGCAATTTCTTGCTCTATTAAATTAAACCAAAAGAACCTTAAAAAAATTTGAAAATCCCACACAAGAATACGCGCACCAAACTGGCCAGTAAATTCAAAACTGACACAAACAAAATTTTAAAAATATTCTACCTTGGATCTAATTTTTCAGGAGTAACAGGCCTTGGAATATTCGATGGAAATTGTCGTCTTGTTGTCGTCCAACTATCATTCTTTTCAGCAGTTGCATTGTCTTCCCTCTGTTCAAATAATGGAGGGGGACGTTGAGGAACAGGTTGAGGATTTTCCCTTGAAATTTCAACAGAAGCGGCAACACCACTACAACGCGAAAAAACAGAAGAAAGCGATGAGGTACAAGGCTGAAAGGATAAAAGAAAATTAAAAAGAAAAAAGGTTTTTTTCCCCCACAAACTCTGTTTAAGGAATTTATTAAAAACTAGACTTTTTTCAGTTAAATTAAAAAAAAAATGTTTATTTAATTTAAAGGGAAAAAGTCTAAAAAATTAATTTTTTTTAATTAATTAAAAACGGAATATTTACTTCAACTTGTAAGGAATTAAAGAATATAAGCTGTGACGAATTGTGAGCTTTTTATTTAAAATTAATAATTAATTTTAAATAAAACAGAACCCAACATTTATTTATTTTTTAATTACTACTACCACTCCCCCACCCAATACTTAAAATAAATAAATAAATAATAAATAAAAAGAGAGAAGAAAATCTTTAAAAAATAAACACTCCCCCCAATAAAATAAATTAATTAATTAAAAAAATAAAAGAAGAAAAATCTTCAAAAAATAAAAGACCCAGAAAGCTCTCAGGTAAACACAAAAATCTTTCCCCCACTTTCTTTGAACCCTTAAATCAAAATAAATTAAAAAAATATTTTTCAACATCGACCTTCAAAAGTTTTAGACTTTAAATATTTTTTAAAAATGTCAACCTTTTTTTAAAATTAATTTTCCTTTTTTAAACCTTAGAAAGAACTTACATCCTTTCCCATAGCATTTTCAATTAAATTAATTTGTTGTGAATTTTGTTGTTGTGATTGTTGTGGTTGTTGCGCCTCCGGTTCAAAGCAGCCATCATTAAAATCGTAAAAAGAAGGTTCATTATTATCTTCATAGATGTCTTCTCCATCACCACAAAATGATCCAACTTCTGCTTCTTCTTCTCCTTGTTGATTTATTTGTTCGGAAGGAAGCGCATTTACTGACTCCAAATCTAATGGGTCGCGTAAGTGACGCTCTTGATCAATTGGGTCATTACTGTAGAGCCCTCCACCAACTAAAACGTTATTGTCTCCTGTTATGGCATAAAGAGCAAAACGTTCAGACTTTAAAGAAAAAATTTATTTAATGCACCGAACTGGGCGGTTAGTCTCGCACAGAACTGGGCGAAGATAAACAATTAAATAAAAAATATTCACGAACCATGCTTCGATGTTTTTTCCTTAAAAGATCAAGTTCGTTCAGAGCTGTTTCAGTGCTCACATCTTCCAACATGGCAGCTTGAATAGAAGGATCCAAATCTGGGAAGTTTAAATCACTGCTCTTTGCTTCCTCAGCCTTCCGCTATTAAATTCAAAAATAAGAATTATTTTAAAAAATTTTTCCGGGAAAATCAGAATTATTTTAAAAATAATCTTCCGGAAAAATCAGAATTATTTTAAAAATAATCTTCCGGAAAAATCAGAATTATTTAAAAATGTTTTACGGAAAAATCATAATTAATTTTAAAAATAATTTTCCGGAAAAATCATAATTATTTAAAAATAACTTTCCGGAAAAATCAGAATATTAAAAAAACCTTTTGATCAAGGTTAGCTTCCAATCGTTCAATCCTTTCTTTTGCAGCAAACTTTCGCAGATTATTCTGCTTACAAACTCCACAATTAGCGTCGTATAAATGGCTGTGATGGAGGTGAGTTGTATCTTTATTCATATCCCCCAAAATGTCATCAATTGCGGACTAATTTTTTTTTAATTTTTAAAAGAAAAATAATTCAAAGTTCCAACCTTTGCTTTAGCTGTGCTTAACGGCATCTTTTTAAGCATACTATGACGACTTGTCGTTAGGGCAGTTTTATTACAAAGAGTATCAGAGTTAAGTACTCCTTGATTTATATTTTCTAAAATTGGGGAAATTTTAATTAAAAAATATTTTCTCATTTTTTAATAAAAATATTAAATTTATTTATTTAATTAAACCTTCAACAAGCTCAGAAAAAGAAGTTGAATCGGCAGCAGCCAGAACAAAATTACATGTTGAAGCAACATTATCCACTGAAACAGAGCTGTGTAAGTCAAGTTGAGTTGCAGAAGAATTCATCAGATCAACCGAAAGCGTTACCAATTTTTTCACGGACACTTTGTCGCGGAGAACGTCGCGAAAAAATAACTGAAATTATTAAATTTAAAAAATAAAATTAAAATAAACATTATTCTCATCATTAACAACAGTAATAAAGCCCTTAAACCATTTACGATAACGCAGGTTAACGTCTTGATGAACTGAGAAAAGGGCACGTTCAATTTCGACACCCAAGTCTTTGTAGCGTTTAAGTGAAAAATTCATGATGGCTGCTTTGGATCTTAAATATTTAAATTAAATAAATAAAAAGGGGAATTTGAGGTCTTTATTTATTTATTTTAGGAAAACCAGACCTTCTAGAAGGTTAAATATTTTCTTAAAATTAGCTTAAGGTTTGTACCGAAAAGAACCCCCAAAATTATTCTATAGTCTAAACGAAAACTAAAAACGCTTAAAACCATCAAAACAGTTAAAATTTAAACCTTTTCTGCAGTGCAATCTCAATAGCTTTTCTCACATCAACCCGCATTGACTCAACTTTTTTTTGGTAGACTGGATCGAGTTCTTGACGATTCGCTTCTTCTAAAAGAAAATTAAAAATCAAAGGAAATTAAATTTAAATAAACCAATCAATTTAGAAGCAAGCACAGGCTGGTAGTTAGGAGCTGAGAGTAGAAATTCCTCCAAATTTTCGATTGTTGGATTCTGTGAGTGGTTCATCATCGAGCCTTTATGATCCATTAGAAGAATGCGCTCTCCTTCTTTTACACACTAAAAAAAGATTTTTTTTAATTTGAATAAAAATTAATTTTTGGTTAATTTTAAGGCTAATTGTAACAAAAAAAATTTCAATTTAAATAATTTAATTTAAAATTTAAAAAATGAAACCTTTCTCGCCTGTTCTGCCTTTTTAGAGATACAAGCTTCAGAGCAAAACAAAGTATCATGACCGCCAACTCGTTCTTTGCTTACAACTAAATCACACACGCAGCATTGAACCACATGTGCAAAGTTCCGTTTTTGAGGTGCTTTTGCTTCATCCCGGACAATACCAGAGTAACGGCTAGCAGGGGAATGCGGCCTTTTGAGATCACTTCGTTTGTCCTTTTTTCTCTCTAAAAAATGAGTGTAAAAATCGAAGAAAAAATTAAGGAGAGTCGCTCGTAAAGTGTAAATATTTCGTAAAGAAAATGAATCGAGGGAAAGAAAAAATGAGGCTTTTAAGTAAAGTTCATAAACATTAAAATGATCCTAAACATGAAACTTAACTGAAGCTTGGACATGAAAATAACCCTAAACTTAAATTTGAAAATACCCCTAAATTAATACTTTAATTAAACTTAAGCTTAACTTAAAAACTACTTAAAGCTACTTTTAACCTAAAATAAACGAAATTGAATCCTGACTTAAATTTCCTAAATTTTAATCTGTTACGCTTAAAGTAGCAACCTAGCTATTAAATTTAAAAGTTAAACAAACTTTTCTTTTCCCGTTTATCAGAGTCTGAGTCCGCTCCATTTTTACAAGTTTCTTTATTTCGCCTCCTTCGCTCTTCATTCTCTACCATCCGTTTTTTGCGTTCTTCTTTGATTTTCTTTAGTTTGTAGTCCTTCCGATCGCGTTGAAACACTAGCTCAAGTCTTTCGCAAGGAATGAAGATTGGTCTAAACCCATGGGACCGAAGAATTCGTTCATCTTCTTGAGCAAAAAAATTGGTAATTCGAGCGAGAGCGAAGCCATTGGCCAAAGTTTGTGGTATTTCGATGCTCAAAGGAGTAGATGAAGTATTGGCGTTATCCTCATGGGTTAGAGAAGTGGAAGAACCCGGAAGGTCATGTTTATTTTTCTAAAGAAAAAATAAGTTGATGACAAAGACACCAATTTTTGCCTACAATTTTTACAAAGTTTGAGGAATAAACTCAATCCAATTCTAATTAAAATAAATCCAAAACCTCTTGTTCAACAGCTTGAGAATCCATCGGCTCCCCTTTCATTTGAATTTCGAGGGGAGGTTCTTCTTCTAGTTGTGTACAATCTGTTTCCTTTTGGAATTGATGGTCATTGTTTCGTTGAGAAGTGCTTGATTTATTTAACACAGTTAAGGTTTCCTCATTATTATTGATTAAACAATAGGCTAAAGCAGTCTCTTGTTCTTCCATAATAACAAAAATAAATGACTAAAATAAAAGTAAACTAAATATTTACAAAAAATTCAAAGTATTTTTCCATTGCATAAATAAAACGTAAAATGTTGAATAAACATAAAACTATTTAAAATTCTATAATTAAAGAAACAAAGCGCAAAAGGCAAAGAAAACTGAGAATAAATATGACATTATCTGAAAGAACAAACAAAATTGCGAAAAGACTAACTTTTGTGTTAAGAAATAGCAAAATTAAAAAAAATTAATGTAATGCTCCATTTAAAAGTATCGAAACAGCTTACAATCTGGTGAAAGAGTTTAAAAAAATTATTTTCGCAATTTTTCTTGTAAATATTTAATCTAAATATAAAATTAAATGTCAACATAAATAACAAAAAAATACTTCTCTATTTAAAGGGAAAAGTCTGAAAGTTATGACCGCAAACTACTAAATGTTTTGGAAGCAGAAAAAGGAAAATATCAAAAATGGATGAAAGGGGCTAGTTGGAATGCACCGCTAGATGGTTATCTTAAGAGAGAAGATGTTGAAAGAGAAGGTGAAGAATTTAATGATATTTTAGAAAAGAGTAGTGATTATCTCTCAAGTAATTAACAAGTAAAAGTTGAGGATAAAAATTGCACTTTTGTTTCAGAAAAGAGAAGTACTTCATAAATAAATAAACCAACAAAAAAATTTATTGAAAAGTCCGCCTATTATTCGATACCAATTGTTTGCGTGATTGATAATAATTTACTCGTCCTGTTTGACCTTTTTGTTTTGAGCGAACATTTTGAGAAACATTTTGATTAACAACAGTCTTAACCAAAAAACGCTCTGGAGCTGGTTTTTGTTCCCAAATTTTGTTAGCTTCTTCTGCAGTCAACGGTTGTTTGTCATTAATACGACTGGCAAATGGACTCACAATTGTGATTGGATTGCGCCAACCAAGAGAAGCCAATAAGGATTTTGGTATTCGTTCCTTAATAAGTTCAAAATAAACTATTAAAAACAAAACTTTTATTGATTAAATTAAAGAATGTTAACTTTTCATTATAAACTAAATCCCTTATTACTTCTATAAGGAAAATCAAACTACATAGAAGAGAATAAACCTACAATCAAGGGTGTTGCTTCAAGTTTTTGTTTCAATAAACGTTTTTGCTCATCTACTCTTGAAGAAGTCCATTTAGGTTTATTTTCTGTTTGTTTAATTTGTCTTTGTTGAGTATCCTTTTGTTGTTCATTTTCTTTTACTTCCTTAATCTCGTTTTGTTTATTTAATTTACTAAAATCTTTTTCATTTTCATTCATAATTTTATCACCATCCTGTTTCTGAATTTGTCCCTAAAATTTTTTATTAAATAGTAAAAAATTAAATTATTCCTAAATTATTCTAAAAACAAACATCATTATTGTCCAACTCAATCTCCACATCACGTTCTTCACCATCCATTTCAACAGAATTTTCATTCAAAATAGTATCCGAAGTATTTAAAATTAGCTTATCAACAGAAGTAATAATCTTATTTAAATCTAATTGCTTTAGATCAGTAATATTTTTCTGTTGTTGAATTTGACGAGGCTGTAAAATAGAATAATTATACTTTCAATTAGGATGGTCCATGAAAAATTCTCGTTTGACGTGGATTAATTTAATAAGTTACTTATTGTTAGAAAATACGTTCTATATAACAATCGAAAGCTTTGACATATTTATGCGTCTTACATGAGAGTTAAAATTGACGGAATCAGGATAACGTAGGATACCCGGATCGGATTGTATATCCGCTAAGAAATCTTTAGAATATATTTTATACTTTATTTTGATTAAGCATATTTTTTGAACATTTTCCAAAAGACAAAAATACCTAGTCCTGGAGCGGAGTTATGAATTTTTTAAAAACATTCTTTTTCGACTTTAAAAAAAAATTAATATTTAAGTAATTAATAAATTAATCCACATCAAACAACCATTTCTTGACGGACAACCTTTGTATACATTTAATATTGAAAAGAAATAAATATGTAACCTTTTGTTTTTGCTTCTTATTAATTTGTTTTTTCGTTGAAGAATTACCAGAATTAATAGATAAAGAAGAGATAACAGCAGTTCCAACATTACTTCCATTTCCAGGACTAGTAGCCTTATTTGATCTTTGCTGTTTTTGTTGGGGCTGCTCAAATCCCATTGTCTTCATGATAACCTCAACATCCTCATGACCAACATAACCTTTTTAGGAGAAAAAGTAATATAATATTTTGTTGATTTACCAGGCTCTTCCTGTGGTTTTATGATTTGAGCTTTATCTTTAGATTGAGGCTTTCGACGTTTTTTATCGTTTGTACGATTCTGTCTAGGATCCAGTTCAATACGTAGTTGTTGTGGAGAAACATTTTGTGAGTGCTCTACTTGATTTCGATTATTTCCTAAAGGAATAGGTGTAGCCATAGTAGTTGTATTGAAAGTATTTGACGGAGCCGTTGTGGTAATTGAGTTAGTCCCAGCATAATTTGATTTTGAACTGTTATTAGGCTAAAAATAAAGATGTATTGTATTAAATGGTAATGTGTGACTAAATAAAAAAGCTCTGACAAAATTACAAGTCAAGACAAGTTCAAATAAAAAAAATTACCAAATTTATTCCTTTTGTTGCAAATACTTTCCCTTCTTCCAAGCTTCTCAAAACATCGTTATCATTCATATTGTTTTCAAATGGGTCAATTTTCGATCGATTACAATCCCCATAACTACAAAAGTCCAATTTTGGTAAGTCAATATTCTCCGCGATTTTATCGGTTAAAAGCGGCAAACAATCTAAGAATAATTTATTTAGAAACCAATCTTAATTAAAAACCTCCAGAGCGAAAGTTATCGGCAGATAAAAAGCCATTTTGGCCGAAATCAGGATCATTTAACTAAAAAATTTGTAAGTTAATAATATTTTGTGAAAATTTTCAGTTTTTTATCAAGCAGCAGAAAAAGAATGAAACAAATAAAACTTTATACATACATAATTCCTTTACTGCAAATATATAATTTTAAAATTTACATTATCAACAGCAAAATAAATGTCGCTGGTTAATTCGGTTATAGAATCCAAAATGCTACTATCACAAATTGTTTTTTGATCGTTTTCCTATAATCATTTCAAAAAATTTAAAATATAATTAAAAATAATACTTCTTCCTTTTCTGGAGTCAATCGAATTGTAGAATTTGCTGGTGGTCGTGCTTGCTGAATTATACTCATATACAACAATTCAATAAAAAAAATATTTAATTTATTACAATAATATAATAATATCTATAATTTAAAATATTAATCAAAAAAATATTTTTGGTGACAATTATTAAAGATTGTCAAACAAAAAAGAAAAAATATTTGGTGTAGGATATTCTAGTTAAAAAAGGACGAGAAAATACCTATGTATAATTATATCAAAGTTCTTATCTAATTGTAAGTCTAAAAAACTAAAAAATAGATATTTTTGTTAAGAAAAAGTAAAGTGAATTTAAAATGAGTTATCTATGCGTGTATGTTGAAATTTAAAAACAAAGTGAAAAATAATAATTTAAAGAATTCAATAACACGCTTTGTGTACAATGGTTACACTTCATTAAAAAAGGGACATAGCATCAGAGGAGAAGTTTGTTTGTGTTAAATGTCGATCTGGTAAGTTAGGCTACGGTGTTATGTTTTTCTCTCTTGTCTATCATAGAAAATCATAAAATATTAATTGTATATGAAGCAAATTAAGATAAAAATTTGAATATATTAGAATTTTATTAAATTTCACTAGTAAATAAATATAATAAAAACAAAAATTTTTAGATCTTAAATATGTAAATTTTCTTTCCAACATACAATAAATCCTGGAACAGTTTATACTAAACTTTTTAGTTTTGTCCTCCTTAATTCATTGTTTTGGAATTCAAATTGCTGCACAATAGACTCCAACTTTCTGAAGAAGCTCCTTCAACGACCACAACCTCCCCAACTGCAAGTAAACCAGAAATATCAACATGTCCACTCGTAACAACAACAAAATGTCCAGCCGAGAACAAATCAAAAGTCACAGCTAAATAATATGAAAGATAAGCTAAGGGTAGTGGAAGAGGTCAATGTAGTATGTTTAATGATGTAATTCATTAAATTAATCCTTTTATGAAAATATAACTTTTATGAAAAACCCATGGACAATGCGGGGATATAACAGGAGAACTTGGAAATATTAATACCTAAGAAGTGTTATCGTTATTACGTTATTTTGTTCTTTTGTTCGTTTCTGTTATTTAGTAGAGCGCCTAAAGGCCGTACATCTCCGCTAGTTTATTTAAAATAAAAAGAAATTCAAAATCTCTTTTTTTAGCAGCGGAAAATCGATTTATGCATCATCCTTTTATATACATAAAATATTTACATATATTGTGTTTCTTTTAAAATTCTCGCGCTCTCAATAACAGCCTTCAAATTAAAAAGTTTTTCAAATATTTTAGTTTAAAAAAAATTTTTTTTTAATTTTATTTTTTATTATAAAATTTAATAGCTTTCTACTGTTTAAAAATATATCCTTTATTTTTTTTTACTTCAAAACTTTTTCTATTTTATTAAAATATAAAAATGCTTAAATTATTCAATTATTTAATTTCTTTTTACAATTTTATCAAAATAATCATTATTAGCTTTTGTTTAATTATTCAAATATTTAATATTTCTGAATGTGCATTAATTAATAAAAATAATATATTAATAAGACAAAGAAGACAAAATGGTAAAAATTAATTTAAATTTAAAATAAAAATTATTTTATAGCCCCATTTGATGAATTAATTTATGGAGCTCTTCGTCTTGTTCGTCCACTTGTTGGTAGTGCAAAATCTTTGGCTAATGATGTAATTATTGGTCAAAATAATTTAAATAATAATTCTCCTTCAAAAAATGTTTTTATTATTTTTTAATTTAATTAAAAAAAATAAAATTAAAGTCAAAAGAAATACAAAAATTATCATCTGCTCGTATACGTGAAATTGGAATTCTTGGTGATGGACAAATTAATGAAGAACTTTTAAAGGCAGAAAACAATAATAATAATAATAATATAAATTCTCCAATTTGTCAGGTAATTTTATTTAAAAGTATTTAATATTTAAACTAATTCAGATTTAAGTTCTAAAAATATTTATTTTTTAAGATTTAAAAAATTAATTTAAAATAGAAAAGTATTTTTAAAATAATTATTTAAATTTAAAAAACAATTTAAGGGTAATTCTCGTATTTGTAAATTTGTAGCTTGTGCAGCACATAACTTTAAATATGACAGTAATTTTGTTAATCTTAAGTTGGTTACCCAACTTATTTCTGATAGTAAAATGAGAAAAACAATTGGATCGTAAATTATATTTTTCTTTTTTTTTTAATTTAATTATAATAAAAAAAAAAAGAAATCCTGGAGCTATAAAAGATTCTTGTAAAGAAAATGGTTTAAATGAAGGACAATGTTCATTCTTTGCAAAAGCTTTTCAATTAATTGATCGTTTTATGAGTACAATAGAAAATGATAAAGAAAATCAAAAACAATTTTCTAAAATTGTTAATTTTAATGAAAATAAAGAAAAGGAAATAATAAAAAGGTTTTAAATTATTTTTTAAAAAATATTTATTTATTTTTTAGTATTTTAAAAAATAATTTAAATAAAACTTTAATTAATATTACAACAACACCAATAATTTCAACAACAAAAATGTTAGAAAAACCATTAAATGATTATTTAAAAGGATCCAGAACTTGGTCAATAAATAATAAAAAACAACAAAATTATTTATTAGGTTAATTTATTTATTTATTTATTTTATTTTTTAAAAATTATTTATTAAGAAAATAATGAGGAAAATTTAAATAAAAATAAATTTATTAATTCATTAAAATTATTTAATTCTTATTATTTTAATAAAAATTTTGAAAGAAATGAAGAAAAAATAAATAAAATTCCACAAAAAATACAAAAAAGTTGTTTATTAATTAATCTTTAATTTAAATTAATTAATTAAGGGATTATTAATACAACAACAATAAATCAATTAATTATTAATAATTCAAATATTCCAGAGGCAGAGGTTTTTAATATATTTAAAAATTAATTAATTAATTTTAAAGGAATTTGCAGAGGAAGATAAAAAGGAAATAAATAATAATAATAATAATTTTATTGCTGAAGAATATAAAGAAATAAGTTTAAAAGAAAATGAATTAAAAAATTGGTTAAATAAAAGGTTTATATAAAATATAAAATTAATTAAAAATTCTTTTTTTTTTTAAAGACTTAAAGATAATTATTTAAAAAATTCAAATAATAATGATTATTATGATGATATTAAAAAAGAAAAAAATAATGAAGATTTTTCTGAAATTATAAATAATGAAAAAGAAGAAAATAAACAAAATAATTTTAAATTAAATTCTTCTTCAGTAGATAATTGTTTAGAATATTTAATTATTGAATAATTTATTTTTAAATAATTTTATTTTTTTTTTAATATTTAATTGGTTAAATATATATTTTCTCTTAATTTCAACAAATTTAAGAAAGAAAATGAATTTAAATAATCTAATTAAATAATTAGGAAATATTACTTAATTTGATAAGAAAACTATCAAAACAAATCTACCAATTTATTTAATCTTAAATATGTAACTGAATTAGTTAAAAATACACAAATATTCCCTTATACTACACAATACATATATAAAAGCTACAATATACATAAACAACAAAATATATTCTATTTACTTAATTTATTTCTAATCATTCTTCCTTCTTTTTGATTCATCATCTTCAGATAAATTAATTTCTCACAACGTCGAAAAGCCTAAATTATAATAAAAAATAAAAAAATTAAATTAATTTTTAAAAGAATTATTTAACTGTGTAGGATAATTAGTATATTCTTCTCCAAGTTCTTGAATAAATAATCCCTTCAATATATGGCTTGGCAATGGATATTCATTGCATAGAATCCATTCATTCCCTTCTTCAAGTTGAGTTCCTTTGAATAATCGTTTAAGCATTTTTATCTTCTTTTCTTCTTTATTTGGTGGATGTTTATTCTTCTTTAGGTTATTGAACTCATCAATGAATTGTGCTGAATTGAAATATTCCCCACGCTGTCTATTCATTCTTAAATGTCCAATTCGATTATGGAAGTAAATAGTACGAATATTCTTAAAAAGAAAAAAATAATTTAAAATTAAAATTTGAAAAATAACTTACAGGACATAATTTGATTAGATCAATAGTCATTTCTGTAGAAAGTGGAAAGTTAAGTTGGAGATGCTAAAATGAATTAATTAATTAAATTTAATTTTAATATTTAATTTACCTCCAATTTCTGTTGCTCGAACAATTTACGCACAAAAGCAATATATTCACCTTGAAATATTAAAGGCTTTATATCAAAACCTTTGCCGGTTTGTTCATGCATAAAATTATCAATGCCTTGATGAACTCCAAGAATAAATGAACGAAGAGCAGGGAACTTTATAATTGGATCTAAGTTTTCATGAAGCTTAGGCTTTTGAAGTGACTCAACAAATCCAAAGCTAAGATGCTCCAAACGAGGAAACATTTCTGGAAGAAAACGCATAATAATGAACTAAAAATAAATTAAAATATATATTTAAAATCTAAGTAAAGTAACTTACAACATCGTTAACTAAACCCAATTCAAGGGCAGTTAATTGTTGCAAATAATTGGGAGGAAATAACTCTGCAGGAACAAGCTCTTCTGGCATAATCATAGAAAATGGTAAGCATAGCACTGAGAGATGATCATAAGTCTGAGCTTGATTAACAATTATAGCGCGTAAACTTTCAACACAAAGAACAGACTTTAATATTTTTAAAAATTATTAATTTAAATTTAAAAAGAAATCACAATGTTTGGTGCACGTTGGCGAACGACACGAAGAACACTAAAAATTAATTTTATCAAAAAGTTTTAATTATAACTTACGATGCAATATTTCCCCCAAGTTGGAAATCACGCAAACAAAATACTTTAATTGTCCTAGGCAAATGTTCGAGGTCACATCCTAAAAATAGTGAAAAATAATTTTGAAAAATTAAAAAATATTATCTTACTAAAGTTGATGTTATCAATAAATGCAAGAACTTGAAGCTGTCGAAATTGGTCAAGCGCTGTGTTGAAGTTTCGGACAAAACTGAAGTGCTAAAATTATGAGGATCAAAAGTGTTTATGTAAATATATATTAAAAAAAACTCACAATTCTGCAACTTCTAATGATTAACGATTTTAGCAAAGGAAGACGATCACCAATTTCTTTAATCTCTGAACCACAGAGAGGACTTAAGGAATCCAGGCAGAGGTTCTCAACTCTATAGCTCATATGAAGGAGACGAAAAATTCTATCTTTAGGTGCCATTTCGTGTATTGATAATTCCACTGTGTAACGAGCACAACGCTTCATCAGTATGCGAAAAAGGCGTCGACCCTTTAATTATTTTAAATTTATTAATTAAAAAAAATTATTTTTCTCACATCAATAGAATAATTCCCATCAGTCATAACAGCCTCTGGAACTACAATAACATGGGTTTGAATCATCCAGCTCTTCTTTGCCGCTGCTCGGAATAGACGAGAGACATGTTCCATATTTAATCTATCATTTACAGACATATGCTGGAAGCAACGAATCTTTAAAGAAAAAGAAAAGTGTTTAAATTTAATTTATAAACAATTAATTACCAGAATTATTTCACCCAACTGAGAAATTTTGGTTTGTTTTGGATTAAGCATTTCTGTAGCTAACGGTGCATCCTGGCCTTGAATTTGGTTTTCACCCTGTTCTTGAGATTGTTGTATATTTGAAGAAGTAATGCGACGAACGTATGGACGTCTATACCATTGATAGAGTTTACCATCTTCACCTACGGCCTGCAAAGTTTGGCCCGTGTTCCGAGCCATTTGATGTGAACAGGAAAAGAATATTTAGGATAGAAGAAAATGAAGCAATAATGTTGAAGTTGAATAAAAGAATAATCATAATTCTGGCTTTTGTACTATTCTAATAATTGCTTTATAATAAATAATAAAAGAGAATTATTTTTCTAAGAAAATATTTGAATTTAAATTTTTACATTATTTTAATTATTTCGAAACGTTTTTTTGGCATAACTTATAAAATATTAATTCTTCAATAGAATATTAGAGAGCACAGCGGGTTAACTTAATGGGCAGACAGGACATAGCCAAAGAAACCCATTTATTCGCAGAATGACCTGTTTATTCGCGAAACTATCTAAATAAACGCAAGACTCACACAAAATTAGTACGTAAAAAATTACAAAATGCCAAAAGGAAAGAAAAGTACAAAAGGTTCGGTGAGAGAAAACTTTCCCACTCGTATAAAGGGAATTATTGGAATTTGTAGTACCGGAAGTTCTCGATCTATTTTTTTTAAACCTTGTGTAATTGTAGCCCTATATACGAAGTCTACTCTGCATATTTTCAGAAGATAAAAAAATTAGTTGGCTGAGTTATGACTGTTTGAAAATTGATCTATTTTTGATCATAACTTTCTTCAATAGTGTTTGATCACTTTGATTTTGGTCTTAATCGACTTAGCGCCAGAAATTGAACAATTTTAAACTTAATTTCACGTTGTTTGCTGCGTGTTTTCACCATTTTTATACTTTCTATAAATTTACCGAGTGAAAATTCTTTTCTCTGAGTGGCGATTAGGCCAAAAATTTTTTTAAAACATTAATTAAAGTCTTTTCTATAAAATCCCCGGTCATTTTTTTGAAGTTGCGGCTGGTAGCCGAGATATAAAATTTTGAAGTTGGTAGCCTCAAATCCTCATAAAAAGGAAACAAGAGTAATGCTTGAAACGAGAGAAAAATTATAGAAAGAAAGAAAAGCGAGAGAAGTGGCTATGTCCGCGTTAACCCGCTGTGAGAGAGTTGATTTATCCGTAAATATGGTGTCTGATAATTATTATTTCCTAAATACATATTAAAATTTTATTTTTCAAAACTTTGTAACTTTTTGAATATTTGTCCTATCGAGTTAATTTTGATAACATTCGACTCAGCTCAAAGAGCTCTTTCGAATGAGCTATCAAACTCATGTTCGAATTTAAAATAACAATTTAAAAATTTTTCGACGTGGGTTTGCGCCCAGTCGACCTGCCCCCAAACGGCGTATTCCTTAATTTCTTGAGTTTTTTTTTAATTTTCTATAAATTTTTATATTAAATAGTATTTTTTAAAATAATTTAAAACATTTTTATTTTTATAATTAATAACTTTAACAGTGCTTAAATGCCTGGGCGATCATTTCAACAGAAAAAAGTTGTTAAAAATTTTAAAGGGATAAGGGAACTGATTGAAGCTAGTGATTATGTTGATGCTGGTATAATTGAAATAACTACATCATTAAAAGAAGTACCTGAGGGATATAATCAATATTTTGAATCAGATGAGAGAAAATTTGGTTGTCTTCCATGGTTTATCCTTTAAAAACATTAATTTTTTAATGAGAATATTTAGGCGTCTTCAACTCCAGAAAGGGTGTGATTTAGCTACAGATAGGTCTGGGAGAGAGGAACCTGGTCAGGTTACTCATTTTGTCATAGTCTCTTTGCGTTGTGATTTTAATGAACAGAGCGATTGGAAGGCGAAAGCTTCTGGTGTTTTGTCTATGGAGAAATGGCCTGAGAAGATGAAAGGAAAAATTGATGGTGAACGTAAATCAGAACACAAGGAGGTTAATTTTTTTATTTTTGAGGAGAAATTTTTTGTAAATTTTTTAAAGATATTCTCGCGTAAATTTAACAACTCTGAACGTTGCCATCATTTTATGAAACGGTTTCCTGTGCCTACTAAAAGATTCGGGCTTGCGGTACCTGCTGAATCGGCTTATTTAAAGAATGGGCAGTTTAATTTTAAGTTGGAGATAATTATTCACCAAGTTCGGAAAAGGTGATAACCTTGTATTTTTTATTTTTCTTTTCAATTTCAGTCATTTTCCTTATTATGATTTTGGAAAGAAGACTCCAATGTGTAATGCTATTGTTAAAATTATTGATAATAAGGAGCATGTTCATCGTTTCCACATTAATAAGGAGGTTTATTTAATTATTATTATAAATAACTTTTTAAATGCTTGTTTTTAAAGTTTCTTTCAATGCATTCTGACGCTCTTCGATCACTTTTTCATAATACCGGTTTTGTAGAAGCTGCCTCAGGTGAAGCCGAACTTCGTTCTGTCGATAGTGCAGTTTTTAATGAATTTCTTTCGATTATATATCCTTCTCACCGTCGTCCTCAAAGTTATTCTATTTTTATTTTTTATTCATCTTTTTCAATTTTCAGTTAAATATGTTCGTGGTCTTCTCGAATTTGCCCGTATGTTTTTTGTTCCAATGATTACCGCTGTTTGTGAACAACGTTTATTGATAGCAGATGATGCCGAAATGCCTGTTGGTGAGCGACTTAAATTGGCTGATCAATATGGGCTTTTCCAATTAAAGGTCATTCTTAATTTTCACTAGATAAATTTAGTTTTTAGTCCAGCTTAATGCAAAAATTGGATCCTCGAAAAATGGAGGATAAATTTTTGGAAGGGCTTTCTCAGGAAACTCTTCAAATGCTTATTCGTAAACAAAAATGCATTGAACATAATGAAAAGATTGCTGCTAGTGCTAAAAAGGCCGCAACTGGAAATAAAGTAGAGGCTATGGAGGTTGATCAGGTTGTTTTCTATACTAACATTTACATCAGAACATGCCAAGTGAATATTTTTAATTTCTTGATCTTTAACAGGCTGCTGCTTCCTCATCAAATCAAACGTCCCGTCGAACTGCTTCATCTTCTCATCGTCATAGAGGTGCTTCTCATGCATCTTCAGGACTAAGCAACACTGTTGAAGTTGAAGCTTCTCGTCAAGTCAATCGTGTTAATTTTGCTCGAAGAGGAGGGGCACGGCGCTAATTTGACTAAATAGAAGAATGGAATTTTATAAAGAAAAATATGTTTAATTTAATTAACTATGCATGATTTTCTTCATTCATACCTGTAACCTTTAGCCATTTTAAATTATCCTATTTGGATTTAAATTATATATTTTAGTATATATATTATCTCCTTTCTCTTAGGTTACAGACCTTTTTATTCATTTTGCTATCAAAATAATTGTGTCTTTAAAATTTTTTTTTAAATAAAATTATTCAAGGATTTATCAACATTCCTATTGCCTTTTTCTATTTTATACATCCTCAATTGAATTATTTGTGACGTTTTTATTATTTTACTAACACTTTCAATTTTATTGAAAATTTATGAATTATTTTCGATATTTATGAGGGTGCGTGTATATATATTATATACATACATTTGTTTTTGATTTTCTGATGAATTATTTTTTAGTTTTTATTTGTATTAATTTGTTAAATTTCAAGGAATATCTAATTATAATGAAGATTTGTTTTAACGAGGTTTTAATGTTACTATCATGTTTTCTTCGAATTGTGGTGCGTGTGGGTCAGATTCAGTTGTTTTAGATGCTGGTTATTATTTTTGTGCAGATTGTGGAGCTCAACAGGAGGTTAATTAATTTTTATTTTATATAAATTACAAGGCTTATCTAAAATTCTTTTAATTTTTTGTTGGAAAGGTAACTAATAATAAATGTTTAGAAAATTTTAATTGTTGTACCTTTAAGGGAAGAGAAACTGAGCAAGAATTCGGTGCATTTGGGCACGAGGGGAGAAGAATGAGCAAACCCAAAAAGGATCGAGATTTGGATACACAGAAGGAAAAGGTTCGTTTTCTGACTTTTTTAATTTTTTTTAATTTTCAGCGTGGAAAGAAACTTCGTGAAGGTTCTGATATCGTTGAATAACCCTGATTTTTTGATCAATATTTAGATCCCTATCTTACTGAACGTGCACTTTCTCAGCAGGATTATCCATTTTGGCTTGATCAAATTGGTACTAGATTATGTACAGCAACAAAGATTTTAGCCAAATGTTCTTTTGTTTTGGTTAATGAATTTAATGTACCAGAAAAATTTATGGTTTGTTTTAGACTATTTAAGGTTGTTTTTAAATTAACATTATAGAAATACAGTTTAGTTAGTTCTAATTTTAATAATTATTTTAAGGTCTTTATTTTATAATATTTTATAGGAGAAATCAAAATTTATTTTCTTTACTTATTTGCGATTTTTTGGTGTTGCTTTTTGCAAGGAAGAAATAACTGATGATCCAACTAAATCCTTCTGTCCTCTCGTTAGACATAGGAATTTGTAAAAATATAATGACTAAACTTTTAAATGATATTTTTAGTGAAATAGAAAAAAAAATTAGCACAAAATAAGAAACGAGCTACACATTTACGAAAACTCTTGTTAAAAGAAAGGAAAGTAAAGAGAGATGCCTGGATGGATTTGACTTCAACTAATGAAGCATTGGAAAAGGTTTTAGAAGAAGAAGAAGCTGAGATTGCTGCAACATTAGAGGAAGTACAATTTGTTGAACGTATAAATACCTCACTTTCTGTTGACACTGTTAACATGGTTTAAAAGATATTTTTAAATTTAATAATATTAATTTCCGTTCTTTCAGGCAGCTGCTGTTTATTTGGGTATAGATCTGCTTCTTTGCATTTTATTTGTTTCATTAAATTTATCTGGTTGTCGGTGGATTCTGCTTTCTGATATTTTCCGGTAAAAATTTAAAAATAAGTTTGATTAGTTATTTAATTATGTTCTTCTTGCTTTACCCTTTATATTACTTTTTTCTTATTCTATTTATATAAATAACAATTTTTTTCCCAAAATTAATATAATTTTTTAAGCTGGTATCGTGAAGGACGTTTTAACATTTCTCGTTCACAACTTCTAGCATTGAATTTTTCAACTTTCTGGACCGGTGAAGAGAATCCAAATAATAAATTACAAAACGTGGTTGACTCTCATAATGCTGAACATCGTTTTTATATGAGAAATAAATATTCTATTCCATATTTGGGGGTAATTCATTTTTATTAATTTTTAAATAATTTTTTTAAATAAAGATTCAACCTACCAGTGAATCCTTACGTGTACTCTCTTTCCTTACACAATGTGTTGATGTCCCACGTTGTATCGAAACATTAGACTTCCAAAAAGTATGAACTACTATTTAAAGATATTATTTTAAATATTTTTTATTTTTAAAGGTTTTATCTCGTTTTGTTTACAATTTAAATTTGCCACGTGGCTTTCTTAAATATTTAATAACAATTTATTCTTTATTGCCTGATGTGAATGTAGATTATGGTTCAGAACGTTTTTCTTATGTCCAACCGGTTGATAAAGGGTTTGTAAAAATATTTTTCTTTATTCCATTTATAATTAAAACAAGCAACAAATAGGAGAGATCTAAAAGTTCATCTCAAAGATTTTTTTGATTAATTTGTTAGATTTAAAAATCTCATAAAATTTTTTAATAAAATTTATTCATACTACTTACTAATTATTATAAGGAAAATAATTAGTTTACATATTTATTTTAATAATTTTTTATTTTTCTTTATATAGACTTCGTCACCATTTATTATTTTTGAGTACTACTGGCGCTCGTTTAAAATCTCTTGGATTTGTCTCATTTTTTCAAAGGGCATTTCTTGCTAATAAAACCCAAAAATGCTGGGAAAAAGTAGAGGGGTCAGAGGTTTATAATTGTGTTGATCCTCTTATTAACTACAGCACCCATTGGCATTTGTAATTCTTATATTTTTAAGATATTTTTTGTTTATTCTCTTTTGATAGGATTTTAGGATAATTATTTAAAATATTTGATAATTTTTTAAAAATAGTGTTCCATTACCTACCGAAGTAAAAGCAGTTGCACTAATTCTTTTTGCATTAAAATTATTTTTTGGACTTGATGATCAAAGAGAATATTCATTGAAACAAAAACAACAAATTATAGAGGATGAGGGAATAAATGACGAATTGGATTTTTTTAATTTTGGGGAATGGCTATATCAGTTAGAAATGCGTACACATTGTTGGCAGGGGACTGATGCTAAAGTTGTGATGAGCAATGAGTTATTTTTGTTTAATTTTAAAACAAATTGTTTTAGGTTCTATTTTGATCAATCTGAAAAGAGTAGTTTTCAAGAATCTTCAGCAATTTGTCTCTTTCGGCGACCACACCTGGGGATGAGAATCTTTACTAACAATAGATTTACGCCATTTCGAGGATGCATACCTAATACGGTTAGTTTGATTGAACTTAGGATTGGGCATCTGGTGATGTAAGATTTTTATTCCTTTAATTTTCATACCTTCACTTTCCTCATTGAATTTTCTTGGATTAGGATCCCTTTATTATTCTATACAGACAGGTCCATCTTTTTAAAATATAATCTGAACTTCTCATTGTCAGTTAATTTAGAACTTAAATTAATTGGATATTTTTTTAAAGTTTAATATGATTGTTTTTTTTTATCCTTTTAGGTACGTGTACAATCACAGCCGTATGTTTTCGAAAATTTATTTCCAACTTATATGTCACCAGCACCTTCTAAAATTTTGCGTTCTGATGATAATACAGATTTAAGTATGTCAAAGGAAGCTTTGTTTAGTAAGATAAATAATTTTTTTATTATTTTGTTCCTATTTTTCAGCACCACTTCATTATCAATTATTAAAAAATGAGAATATTCAAAATAAAAGTTCAAAAATAATGGGAATTGATAAAAATAAAAAAAGAATATTTTTTACAAACTTTTATGTATTAAATTAAATTAATTAATTATTTTATTTGTTTTATTTAGGAAACAAAACTTGACTTGGAATTACCTTCAAGTATAAATTCCTCTGAGACTCAAGATGTGAATATATTTCTCAAAATGTTTCCTTGTGCAAATTCCTACAAAGTAAAGTCTAAAATTTATTTTTAAATCTTTTCTTTGATTTTAGCGATATATTCCTGGTTATCATAAAAATATTTCATTAGTTATACCAGAATTTGATGAAAAAGGATTTCCTAATGAACAATTCCATTCTAATCGAATTCGTATTAATTCATTGCCAATGACACCTTTACTTTCAACAAAACCATTAAAGGTATAATTTAATATTTATTTAAAATTATTTAAATTAACCTTTCTGATCTTATTGCTTTCTACTGAACGTCAATTTTCTAAAAGTTTTGCTAAACTTCTAAGGCTTTTGGCATTATCAGCCTGTGAAACTGATCATTTATTATTTTTTACTTTTCAAATGATTGAGACAATGTTTTTTGAACGATTAAAGTAAGAAAATGCTTATTTATTTTAGGAGACAAAAGTCCTTAATTTTTTACATATTATTTTAGGTACATATAACATATAACCAAGCATTACATATAAGATTTTCTCCCTTTTTTTGTCGTCCATCAAATCATTTGTAGAGTTGTGTTTAATACCAAAGGTTGCGGGAAATTAGATTTTTGCCTTTAAAATAGAGGAGAAAAAAAATATAATTTATTTTAATTCCTTATAGGCTAATTGTAAGTAATTAAAATAAAATTTTTTTTAAAGCTTTAATCGAATTCGAAATGATTTGTGTCAGTATGGCCGTTGTATGTTCTACAGCCATAGAGAATGTAGATCCTCCACAAAAGAGACTAATTCAAATTTTCGTTACACAATTCATTTGGATAAGGAATTAAATAATGATTACAATAATGATACACCTCCCTATAAATTTAAATACAAAGTATATTTTTTTCTTATAAATTTTCTAAGAATTTATTTTAGCTCACTAGAGCCAACAAACGAGATCTACATGATTTTGATAAAAAAGAATCAGAAAATGATCGTATTTTTCAGAAATGTTTTTTCTATGATGTTGATGTAATATTTTTAATATTAAAATCCATATTTCTCTTTTTACGAATTATTAATTTGGGAAATTTATTTTTAGTCGAAACAAATTATTTTTATCTTAAGAAAAGAATAAGAATTTATTTTTTAATTGCATGGAATTTACAAAGAAATTAATTAAATAATTTGTTAAATTCTTTTAGCCACAAAATGTAGTCCCTTCTGCTCCTTTTGAAGTTTCTGGTCCATTTACCTTTTCACAACAACAAAACAAAAAGGTAACAATCTCTGATAGTGAAGATACTGATATTGAAGATTTGGAGCCCAATAAAAAAAACAATGAAAATGTAGATTTGTTATCGTCTTCTTCTTCATCATCATCATCGAGTGATAATGATGATGATTTATTAGGTAATTCTTATATGAATAATTTATTTTTAAAAAATAAATTCCAATCAGAAAACATTCAAAAACCAACAGATAGAACAGGCAAGAAATATCCGATTAGAATGACCACATTGCCCGCATCTGTATCATTAGCATTATGTGCATTAAAATATTGGTGATATATGTATAGTATGTTTAAACTTTGTTTTTAAGATCTCTTTTGTTTGAAATGTTTTAATTTAAATTTTTATAAAAATAATTCAAAAAAAGAAAATGATTGGAATAATTAAACAAATGCAAATTGCTACACAAATAATTTATTCATTAAAGACGTATTAGAATACTTGCTTAAGCAATTGAGAAATATTCTCTTACTGACAAGAGCTTGTAATAAATATATACTAGGTATAAAAAGGTCTATATTCACTTCAAACCATCTAACGAACACCACATCACTACTTCTTCATAATACTCGAATCTTCGATTTCTGTGCTATGGACATATCTTCAGCATCTCTAGAGACCATTCGGATGCTTGTGTTTGCCTGCCAATCTCTGGTACTGTTCTCCATTGCAACTGCGCTCGTTGCCCAATGCTGCAAGAAGAAGAAGAAGCCTCCAGCTACGGAAATGAAACCACCGCCGGAAGAAGCAGCAGACAAAGGACCGCCATCATCGAAAGGAGCAGCACCAAAGCCACCACCAGGGTGTGTTTATATTTTTTCTTATAATAATACTCGTAGCTAACATCTTTAATTTATTCAGGAAGCCAAAACCTGCAGCACCAGCTAAACCACCAACTGGACCTGGTGCTCCGAAACCCGGTGCTCCTGGCGCTCCACCTGCTCCTGGTGCTCCGAAGCCCGGTGCTCCTGGTGTTCCACCTGCTCCTGGTGCAAAGCCTGGTACTCCTTCAGCCATCGCAAAGGCAGCCGAAGAAGCCAAAAAAGTGAGCTAATGACATTTTTATAAAATCAAAAATGTTCTTTTTTAATTTTAGTCTGGTGCCCCTGCTGGTCCTCCTCCAGCTGGTGCTAAGCCGGGTGTTCCTCCACCTCCTGGTGCTAAACCGCCTGGCGCTCCTGCCGCTGGTGCTAAACCTGGAGAGGACAAGAAGGAGGACGACAAAAAGAAGGAAGAAGACAAGAAAAAGGAAGACGCAAAATCGAAACCACCAGCAGATGCAAAGCCGAAGCCTGGAGAAGAGAAACCACCAGCGGCAGATAAGGCTGCTGAGGGAGCGGGCAAATCAGGTGCTGCTGGAGCTGGAAAACCAGGAGAGAAATCGAAGAAAGACGACGTATGTTTTTTTAAATAATTGAGTTATTTTTATCTCAATTTTTTAAATTTAGGCTGACAAAGATAAACCTGCGGGAGGCGCAAAGGACGAGGAGAAGAAGGAGGGCGGTGATGAGAAGAAGGAAGGAGAGGAAAAGAAGGAGGGCAGCGAGAAGGACGAGAAGGGAGCGGATGAAGGAAAGCCCAAGGATGAGAAGGAGGAAGGTGGCAAGGAGGATGAAGGCAAAGGAGAGGAAGGAGATGAATAATCGGAATATCTATTTCCCTTCCATTCTTTCCCGTCATAGGAAGCTATATATAACCCCCTATAATATCCTTTTTTCCAAAGTCTAAATTGTCCATTACCGTTTTGGTCCTTACTGTCAGATTGTGTATATTTACTCATCCCCTATAATAATTATATATAAGTATCTCACCGCTATTCTTGTGTTTCCTGCTGTTGTGATTTCTATGCTAATATGTATGTATGTATAATGTATATATATTTGCTTCGTTAATGTTTGTTTAATTAATAAATGTATATCTTTTTTAATTTAATTGTAGATGACGTGGTTAGAGATGTTTTAAGTGTTTTTAGATTATCGTTTAACCTTTCCTGTATTTTGGTTTAAAAAATGAGTATTAGGAGATTGGTATTTCGAAAAAACTTATTTTTCAAAAAATATTCCCTCATACAATATTGTCAATTACCAATAGATTTTAGGCTTATTGTTAGAATTATCAAGATTCTCAATGCTTACTTAAATAATTTCAATATACCTAAATATGTACACTTAATTTTATGTATCAATTTTAACTCAAAACTTTTTAATCACACAAAAAGTTATTTTAATGAGGATAAAAATGTTGAATAAAAAATTTAAAAAAAATACAGCATAAAAAATGTAAAATAATTTTAAAAAATGTGTTGCAATATTAATTTCTATAAATGTGTTGTTATATATAAAATTTCGAGAGGAAGTTTTGGTTGGTTGTTTTCCCCGTGTCTTCTTTTTTTTCTTCAGTGATGGATAAATTTTTTACCGCATATTTTGAAAGGAGAATGGTAAATAAAAAATGAAAATTCAGAGAAGATAATATTTAAAAAGTAATTTTAGAAATAATCAGAAACAACGTTTAGGTAAAGTTTTCATTCTCTGAAATTTTTAAACTAAAAATTAAGAGCTAATAAATTAAATAAAAATATTCTATAAGAATGAGGATATATAAAAAGGAATGAAAAAATGAGGGTTTTTTAATATACAAAGCAATATATGTATTTCTCTCATAATTACAATATATATAAAACTATTTAATAAAAAAGAAATAAATTTAAAAAGAAAATCTACTCGCATTTCTAAATTGTATAAAATGGATTGTTTTATATATAATCATTAAAAAAGAACACTTGACTAAAATTTAAAAAATTGAGAAAAATAAAAAGATAAAAGTGTAAGAAAATAGAGCAAATAATAATAATTGTGATTAAAAAAGAAATATTATTTGTTCAGCACAATTTTAAATGCTAAAAAGAAAAAAATTCTAGGTAAATAATTAAACAAAAATTAATTTTTTTTTCTAGAAAGGTCTAAATATGTGTTTAGTTGGATGGAATGAATTAAAATTTAAATAATTCAATGAATTTATTTAAAAAGAATATATATGTATATATATATATTGTTGAATATTTGTAGAGGTAGTCAATAGAGTAAATAGATATATAAACAATAATGAATTAATATAAAAAGAAAATTAAAAATTAATAATAATATTTTTGTGTGGCAGCATTTCTTAACTCTATTTTTGTAATAAAAAAGGATTATTAATAAAAGTATAGAAAAACTAAAAATTATCCTTTTTTAAAAGAGGTAAAATAATTGAGAGGATTATTTCTAAGAAAAATATTTTTCCATTTTCTCTCTTTTAAACAACAACAGAAATTTCATCAGGTTCTTTATTTTCATTAATTTGTTGATCAGCAATTTGTTGTTCTTGTTCTTGTTGTACTTCTTCTTGTATTTGTTCAGAAGCAGCAGCAGCAGCTACTGCATTACCAAATACTTGAGTAAGAGCCTGAAGGTGTCCAACTTCTGCTAATTGTTGTTGTTGTTGTTGAAAATGGTCAATAAGTAAAAGTTGTTGTTGTTGTTGTTGGTATTGTTCTAATAGTAAAGCAGCTTGTTGTAATTCAGCCTTTAAAAATTAAATTAAATTAAAAAATTAAATAATATTTATTTACTTGTTGTTGATTAATAACATCATTAACTGGTGGAGAATGTGAAACAACATCAGGAGGGGCTGTTGTTGTTGTTGTTGTTGATGGTGGTGGTGGAGAAGAATTATTTGTTGTTGTTGACTGCTATAATTTATTATTTATTTATTTAATTTAAAAATTTAAGAAAAAAAAGACCTGTTCAGTATTATTTGATGAAGAACTATTTTCATTATTATTATTATTAATAATTGTTGAATTATTATTAGAAGAAAATAATCTATTCAATAGTAATTGTGTTAACATAGATTGATTATTATTTGTATTATTTCTTCCATTTATTAATTCATTTGTTAAAACTGATGGAGATGAAGGTGCTGTTGTTGATGTTAAATTTAATAATAAATTGTTATTATTATTAGTTCGATTTAATTGGTCATGAACAACTGGACTAAGAGGTGCAGAGTGTCCATGAGGAAAATCGTTATGACGATGACCTCCAAGTAATCGAAGCTGTAAATGTTCTCTATGTGTATGTTCTAGAAGAGCTAGTTGTTGTTGTAACTAAATTATAGAAATCATTTAATAGACAAATAAAATAATATATCTTTAAAGAAAATAAAATAAATAATTTATTGTTTATTTATTAAAAACTAAATTAATACCTGTTGTTGCTGTGCATATAATTGTACTAATTGAATACGTTGCAGTTCTGCTGCAGCAGCTGCTGCAACTGCTAAAGGATCTTGTTGAGAAATAGCTGAAGGTTGTGGACTAACAGATAATGCTCTATAAATAAATAGACTAATTTATTTATTTATTGAAAAAAAGACATACTGACTAGCCAATTGACTGAGTAAATTTAATCCCCCATTTGCTACTGTTGGTGTTGTGGCCAATGTTGAATTTGAAGTTGTTGGTGCAAGTGGATTAGCAGCCTTTTTAGGAAAAAAAATAATTTAAAAGAATAAGTATTTATTTTACAATTAAAGAAGGAGGAGCAGATGAAGGTGTTTCTGGTTGAATTAATTGATCTTGTGCATTAGCAGCAATTGCTAATAATTGTTGTAAATGTTGTTCTAATAAAGCTGGTTGTGCTGGTGCTGTCTTTCCAGGTATTGGAGAACATTGAAGTAATTGTTGTTGTTGAAAAGGTCTTGTTGTTGCTGTTGTTGTTGCTGCTGTTTGGGCAGCCAGTAAATGTTGAGCAACAGCCTGACTTCCCAAAACAAGTTCAAGAGGAGAAAGAATCTAATAAGGAATTAATGTTTTTAACATAATTAATTATATATTTATTACATTATTTTGATTGACAGCAGAAGCTTGTTGTTTTAATGCCAATTGCAATGCTGAATGTTGAAGACTATTTAAAGCTAAAGGAGATTGAAGAGGCTAAAATTAATATTTATTTAAATTAAATAATTAAAAATACTTGAAATTTAGTTAGTTGAGGTAATAAATCATTAGAGGTATTAATTTCTAGCAAAGAAGCTGGAGCTGAGGCATTTCCATTTGATGGGCTAATATTTCCAGATTGAGTACCATTACAACAATCATCACTCATAACACCACTATCTGAACTGAACAGTTGAGAAAGGCTAAAAAATTAATAAATAAAAGGTTTAATTATTTTTTAAAATTACCTAACACTTTGCCTTCCTTTTAATCCTTTATTATTTGCCTTCCCCCCAGCAGTATTAACAACTTGTGAAATTGAATTAATTTGATTTCCCATAGCTTTTTTAGAACTTTTTCCTGTAGGTCCACCATTTGCAGCTCGAGAACGTCTTCTAGTAGGTCCTTGTTTATCTTCAGGATTACGATGAACTACAGTCCAAAAATGTCCTAAAATTAATATTTAAATTAATTCAAAACCTTACAATTAGAGAAATTAATTCTAAACCTTTTATAATTAAAAATAAACTTTACCAACAACTCCATTAGCACTAGTCTGTTTTAAAGGTAATTTAACAAAACAATCATGTAAAGAAAGGTTATGCCGAATAGAATTTTGCCATCCCCATTGATCAGCTCTTTTTTGATAATATGGATGTAAATATTTAATTACTTGATAGATTTCACTAAGTTTTAATCTTCTATCTGGATTACTTTCTATAGCCTCAATAATTAAATCTTTATAACTAAGAGAAGGTCTTTCTTCTTTTTCATCTCCTGGAGGCTTTATAATTTGTAAAACTGATTTCCCATTAATTGGAGGAGCTAAAAAATTAATTAATTAAAAATAAATTAAAATAATTTTACTTTTAGAAGTAATTGTTGTGGTAGGGCTTGTTTGCAATGATCCATTTAATGAAGACATACTTTCACTAATCTCTAAAGGTGTCAATTTATCATCAGAATCTGCTTCCATTTTTAATAAAAAATTAAGATTAAAAGCTGCTTCAATAGCATTTGTTGTGTGACAAGGAGGACTTTGAGAAGGAGATAATAAAGCTATAAATTAATTAATTTATTAAATTAAATTATAACAAACAATTAGTAGTAGTAGAACTACTAGTAGTTGTTGTTGTTGTATTATTAATAGAAGAAGGAGGAGGTATTGCTGCTTCTTCACCTCCATTTCCTTCATCAGCTTCTTCAATTAAATTATTATTATTTATTGTTGTTTCCTTTGTTCTTTGTTCATCAGATGCTGCTGCTACCTGTGCTGCAGCAACAGAAATAGCAGCATGTAATTGAAGAGGAGAAGCAGATAAAAGTAATTGGCTAGCTGAATCCATCATATTATGGATAATTAAATTGTTTTTATTTTTCTTTTATTTAAAAGCAACAAATAAAGAAAAGAAAAATTATTTCCTTTGTTATTGTTGTTTATCGTTTTTTTCAACTTTTTTAAAGTATTAATATTTTTATAAATAATAAATTGTGTTGGAAATAAATATAATAATAATAATAAAAAATTATTTAATAATCTTTAAAAAATAAATAATTTAAAAATTAAATTAAGGAAATTAAATAAATATTTTAAAAATTTAATTCTTTATTCTTTACATTATTTAAAAAGTATATAAAGGTGTAAAGTAAGTAAGTAGGTATTTATGTAAAAAACTATCACCTACTTTTATATACATATTTAATTGTTGCCATTGGATAAATTTAAGAAAAAAAAGAAAAATATTTTTTATTTTATTTTAACCTTTATGCTTTAAATAAATACAAAATTTTATTAAAAATTGACGTTAAACATCTGTTTTATTTATTTTAAAAAAATGTAAAAATAATAAAATAATGAGACTATAAATTTTTATTTTACAAGAAAGTTTTTTTTTAATTTACTGACTGACAAAGAAAATAAAATGCTAAAAAATGAGAAAAAGAATTTTAAAAAAAATACAAAATTTTAAATAAAAATATTATACAAATTTAAATTTTAGAACTATTAAAAAATAATTAATTAATTAATTAATTAAATTAATTAATTTAATTAATCGATTAATTAAAATAAAATTAATTTTAAATAAATATATTTATTAATATATTTAAATTTATTATTATCTTAAAATATATATATAAAATAATCCTTTAAATTTCTCTTCAAATAAAAAAATATTTTTGAAGAAATTAAAAAGTGGAAAAAAAAATAAAATTAATTTTTTAAATTAAATGTATTTTTTTTTTAAAAGCAAAAATTAATTTTAAATAAATACATCACATACATATAAATACTCTTATTTTAGCAAAATAGAAAAAAAAAAGTTTTTTTCTCTAAATTTTAATTTAAAAAATAATTTTTTAATAAAAAGGAAATAAAAAATGATTATTTCTTTAAATTTAAAGAGAAGGAAAAATATTATTAAAATAAAAGAAAAATATTATAAGGAAAAGGTAAAGAATATATTTATTTATTTAAAATAAACACCCACACAAATAAATAAATAAATAAATAAATATTAAATATATATATTGTTTTTTATTTATTTAAAAAGAATTATTATTTTAAATGAATGTGTGTGTTTTTGTATAATTTATTTTATAAATAAATATATATTAAAGGAGAAATATTTAAATATATTATTTAATAAAGAGAGAGAGAGAGAAAATAAGAACATTTAAAATATTATTAGTCAATATATATATAAATATTAGAATATTTTGTTAAAAAATAATAAGTTAAAAGATTATTTAAATAAATAAATATTTTCTTTTCTTTATTTTTAAATAAAAGGAAATAATAAATAAATATATATATAATACAATGTGTGGGCGGATATAAAAAATAAAAATAATTAAAAAAAAAATTACAATAAAAATATTTTTAAAAAATACAAAAATATTGCCCTTATATTAATTTATTTAATTCCTTTTTACCTATTTATTGTCTTTATTTATTTTAATTATATTTTTTATTCGCAAATTACTTTGTTCCTTTTTTTATTATTTATTTATTTATTAAATGGTCTAATTTAACCTTTTTTCCCTTAAAACATAAAAATAAAAATATTTTTTTTAACCAAAAACAAAGAAAAAAGGCCCCGAGAGTTGTTCTTTGTTTCAAATTAAAATAAAACTTTTAATTTATTTTTTAAATATTTTTAACAAAGAAACTTAAAAAAAAGTTTATTTAAAATAAATGTATATTTTAGTAGTATTTATATAACAGACAAAAATAATAAATAAATTAATTAATTAATTATAAGAAATATATTTTAATTAATTAATTAATTTAATTTAATTTATTGTTCTTCTATAGTATATTTAAATAAATATTATTAAAAAAGAATAAAATTATTTATTTTTTGTTTTCTTTTTTAAAAGAATTATTTAAACTTGTTAGTATATATTTAATGTTTTTATAAATAAAAAACAATAATAAAATAAAATAAAGGTAAATAATTAGGTCACATTGTTTTATGTTTTTTATTGTTCTATTTTATAATAATAAAGAAGACGTGTGTCCTATTAAAAATAAACAAAGAGAAAATAATTAAATAAAGAAAAGAAACAAATTATATATTTAATTTTGTTGCTTAAGGGAAATTTCGGGAAAAACTTTTTTAGTTGTTCTGTTTTGATTAATAAATATATGGATAAATAAATAAAAATAATAAATAAATAAATTAGTTCAATTTTAAGCAAATAAATGCCTAAAATAATTATTTAAAGAAAATACACGTCAATTTAAATTATTTAATATTTCAGACAATTTTTTTAAAATAATTAATTAATTTTACTAATAAAGTAAAAAATAATTAAAAATACAAAATTATAGATTAATTATTTAATTAAAATAATTTTAATATATGTTTTTTAATTTAATAAAATATTAATTAATTAATTAAATATTTAAACGTTTTATTAAATAATAAATAATTAGCAGGTGTTAATTAATTAAATTATAGACTACATAAATATATTCTCGTGACTGAGGACAATAAAATAAAAATAATTTAATGCAACACAATTAAATTTATTCAAAGTATTATTTAATTATTAATAATTAAAACTTGCACAATTGAATAAATATTAGAAATTAAATTATTAAAAAAAAAAAAAAAGGAAAAAAAATAAAATTTAAATATACAGAAATAAATATACTATTCTGTTAAAAATATTAAATTAATTATATTTATTTTAAATTAATTTAAAAAAAAAAGCAAAAATATTAAAATAAAAGGAATTAAAAAATAAATATTTAATTTATTTAAATATTAAAAAGCATTTTAAGTACTTAAATAAATAATAAATAAATACATATTTATTTATTAAAAATAAAACAAGAAGATATGTACATATAATAGTTAAATAAAGAAGATAAGAAAGAAGAAAAGGATAAACCGGAAATAATTTTAAAAAATCCAAAATTGGAAATAATTAAAAATATAAAGAATATTTAGTAGTGTACTTTATATTTAAATTAATTAATTAAAATTAATTTTAATTAAAAGAATAACAAGGGGAATAAAAATAATTAATTAATTATTCTTTTTTAATTATAAAAAAAGAATATTTTTAATCTATTTTTTATAATTTTGAGTGCTTTTAGAGATTTTAGTTTTTTTTATTTTCTTTTTCTGCAATTAATATATACTACTTACTATGTATTTATTGGACACTTTTTACTTCGTTGCTAAGGACATAATATATATATATCTCTATTCTACATAAATACGTTAATTCTTTTTTTTTAATACGTGAGGTTTTTTTTATTCATTTTATTTTAATAAAAAAGGAAAGGACGTACATATTTTCATTTTTTTTTAATTAATAAAAGAATTATTAAATATATATATTTAAATGCTAATATATACACAAAAAGTATTAAATAGTAGATATTTTAAATTAAAAGAAAAAATACATAAAATAGAAAGAATATATTTATTTAATTAATTAATAATATAGAGAAAGTATAAAAATTAAAAACTAACGGAAATAAATTAAAAGACAAAATACATAATGTGTGTTATTCTAAAAGAAATAAAAAATACATTTTAAAAAATAAGAAAAGTCTTTCTTAATATTACCAATATTTATGTGTGTATGTATTTTTAATTATTTAAATAATAAAATACATAATTTAATATATTAAAGTTTATTTTCTCTCTCTCATTCTCTTATTGAATATAAAGGAGAATTAACTATTCTTTTAAAAAAAAAGTAAAAACAATATTTTGAGTAAAAAAAAGGAAAAATAAATTTAAAAGAAAAAATGAAACATTCCTCAAATGAACACATAAAAAAAAAGTAGACATGTGTAAAGGTTATTATTATTATTTATTTATTTATTATTATGTTTATCTCTCAAAGCCTTTTTTCCACGAGTACACGGAAATTTAAAAATAAAAAACAACAAAAAATACCAGACAGACTAAAACTACTCACGAGGTTTTTTTTCTTTTTCTTTCTTTCTATTTTATTATGTAAACGAAGAAAAATTAAATAAGAAAAGAAGAAAAAAAAGGACGGAAAACAGCCACAGCTGTTCGGGGGAACGTTGGCAACAAAACAAAATAACCAAAGAAAACACATAAAAAATGAAAGCACACAGGAACATATTAGAAGAGAAAAAAGAAAAGAGTTCATTTAGTCGAACGTCTGATATTTATTATTGAAAAAATAAAATGGAAAAACACAAAAAGGAGACAAGAAAATAAAAATTAAAAATAAATAAATTATTATGTCTATATCAGATAAAATAAAAATGAAATACATTTTCAGAAATAAAATCAGAATTTTAGAGGAAAAGGGAAAAACACAGAAAATATTCTGATAAGTTTGTATTTTCCCTCTTTTTGTTATTAAAAAGAATTCTGAAAATACACAAAGTGTGTATTTTCACTGTGTTTTAATTTGTTTTTATTATTTTTTAATTAGAGCCATTATTTTAAAAATAAACACAAAACACATTATAAATAAATAAACCCACGCAATAAATTAAAATAATAAACAAAAATATTAAAAATACATAAAATGAGACAAATAAACAGAAAAACAAAAAATAGGGAATAAATAAAGAGAAGTTTAAATAAAAAAATATTTTTTTTTATTTAATCTAACAAAATATTAAATAAATAATAATTTATATATTTAAATTTAATTATTTTATTTTTTAACATTTTACTAAAAATTTTAAAATAAAAAACAAATAAAATACAAAGAAAAAAAAAGATTTAAAAAATAAATAATTTTTAAGTACTTAAAAATAAATAGAAAACCAAAAGATTTAGCCAAGACTAAAGATGAGACAAAATAAACAAAAAATAAAATAAAAAGAACGGAAAAATTCAATGTTGAGAACAGAATTTACTTATTTTTTAAATTATATATGTAGAAGGGAAAAGGAAATAAAAATAGAAGTGGAGGGAAAATAAATATAAAAAAAAATAAAATAAATAAAAAATAAAAGAAACAAATGGAAGAATAAAAATTAAAAAAAAATTTTTTTTTTATTTTAAAAAAAATAAATAAATAAAATAACAATGAAAAGCATAGCAACACACGTCCTTTTTTTTAATTTTTTAAAAAAGTAGACAAGGAAGGAGACAATTGAAATAAAGAAGAATTTATTTCTTATTCTTCTCTCTCATTTTCCTTTAGTCAATCATTAATAAATAACCCTTATGAGGAAGTTTATTTATGGATTTTTTAAATTAAATTATTAAAAGTGCATTAATTGTTGTCTTTTCTTTTTCTTCTTTTTAATTTAAATATTTTATTTTTAAATTAAAAATATTTAAAAGTTTATTTAAATTAATTAAAAATATTTAATATAATTTTATAGTCTTTTCTATTAATTTAAATATTTTTTAATTAATCTTTAAACTTTTATTATTTTTTTTTTAAATTATTTCTTTTATTCCTTTTTCAACTTTTCTATAAAATAAGAAAGAATAAAAATTAAAACATTTGTTTTTCTTTCTATTAGGCAAAATAAAGAGAGAGAAAGAAAGAAAGAGAGAGAGAGAGAGAGAAAAGATAATAGGAAGGATAGGTTGTCACGTTTGAAATAAAAAAAAAAGAAAAAAGAAAAGGACATAATTGATTAATTTAATTTTAGTCTTTTTTAGTTTTTAGTTTTTTAGTTTATACAAATGTTTAATATATTTATTTGAAACTTTAAAAATAAAAAAGAAAGAGAGAGAGAGAGAAAAATAGTAGATAAACATTTGGGTTTTAAATAAAATAAAAAAAAAGAGTTTAAAAAAATGTTTAAATTAAAAAACTGATAAAAAAAAATAAAAAGAAAAAAATGAGAAGAGAAATAAAAAAATAAAATAAATATTTATTTAACTATTTAATGTTCAAATAAATTTAAAAGAAAAGAAGAGGTTTAAAATAATTAATTAATTTAAAAAGAAATAAATATATTTAAATGATTTTATATTTATTTATTTTTAGTATTTTTTGTTAGAATATATTAATTAAATTTAGAGACTTATTAAAAATATATATAAATGTTAAAATAATTTAATTATAATAAAAAAAACTTTTGAAATTAATTGCCAAATAAATTAAAAAATAAAATGTGTGTTTTGTCCTTATCTAATAGAAGAAAAAAAAATTAAATTAGTAATTAATTAAATGATAAAATTTAAAAAAATAAAATAAAAGAAAATAAAATATATTTAATCAATTAATGAATTAAAAATAAAAATTAATTAATTTATTTATTTTAATTACCTAATTAATTAATTTTTTAAAAAATAAATGTTTGGAATAATTTAAGCATTAATACCCATTGATTAATTAAATAAATAAACAAATATTTAAATAAAAGTTAAATTAAATTAAAATTAATTAAAGGTTAAAAATAAATAAATAAATAATCTAAAAATATATATTTATTTTAAAAAAAAACTTTTAAAAGTTTAAATATTTATTCATTTAATATTTATATTTCTATTTTTATATTTAATCTTTTGCCTGTCATTTTTTAAAAAAAGTTATTTTTTTTATTTGACGTAAATAAATAAAAGGATTTATTTATTTATATATGTTCTTTTTTTCTACAAGAATATATATATATATTGACACTTTTTTGAGAAACAAAAAAAAAAGAAAAGTAATTTAAAAAAGTATGGAAACAATCAATCTAAAGGGAAAAAAAATTCTTTAAAAAAATATCAGTTGTTTTATAAAAAAGGAAGAAAAAAAACTTTTATTTAAATAATTAATTAATATAAATATTTATTTATTTAATATCCTTTAAAAAATAATCTAAATACTTCTAAGAAAAAAAGAGAATTTACTTTTGATGGAAATAATTAAATATTTAAACAAAACACGCAATTATGTATCTTTAAAATATTAAATAAATATGTATTTATTTATAAATTAAAAGAAATAATTAATTAATTAAATATAATAACTTGGAAATTATTTTTCTTTAAATATTAGTGTTAAATATTAAACATTAATTAATTAAAAATACCCTTTTCTATTAAAGAATAAATTTAATTAATTAATTTAGAAAAGAATAAATATAAAAAGTCTGTAAAGACTAAGTTTATTTAATTTTAAATAAAATTGTTTAAATTAATAATTATTTAAAATAAATATAAATTAAATGTCCTTTTTAATTAATTAATTAAAATAATTCAAATAAAGAGTAAAATAAAATAAAAAAAGTTTTGTCTGTTAAAAACTATTGAATCAACAAAAGAAAATAAATAAAATATTAAACTATTGTTCAGACAAAAATTAAAATAATAATAAATATATAAACAATTTAAAAGCATATGAGTAAAAAAGAAAAAGAAAATAAATAAATAAGTACAAAACAATAAAGGAAAAAAAGTTTATTTTTATTTAAAGCTTAACCCAAAAGATCAACAAAAATAAAAGTTTTAAAATATTTAATTTTAATTAAAAAATATTTAAATATTTTTTAATTAAATTAAAAATTTAAAAATAAATAATTTAAATAAAAAAAATATAATTTTGTTTCCTTTTATTAAATTAATTAATTTAATTTTAAAATTATTTAACAGCTGTTAATGAAAAGAGAGGACAATTAAAATAATATTTTTTTTTATTTGAATATCTGATTTATTTTCTAAAATTAAATTAAATATATTAATATTATTTATTTATAATAAAAAAGCTTCATTATTTAATATTTTATAATATTAAATAAATTAAAGGTAAAAAATATATATTTAAAAATATTATTAATATTAAATATATTTTTAAAAAAATAAAATTAATTAATTAATTAATTTAAAAAATAGTTTAATATTTGAGAATATTTAAAAAAATTATTTTATTTTTGTTTTTCTAAAAAAAAGTTTATGAATTTAGTTTGTAAATAATAAAAGAACTATTTTTACTAATATAAAAATAAATAAATATAGTAAATATTAAAATATATACTCAACTTTATTTTTGCAAAAATAAATAAATATTTATTTATTTAGGTTATTTGTTTGTTTTGTTTATTTTGCAAAAAAAAAAGAAGAAGATTTTGTAAGAAGCTGCAAAAATCGAATAAAATAAAAATTAATTAATTAATAAAACAAAAAGAAGAAGAAGAAAATAAATTGTTTTTATTAAAATAATTAATTTAAATCAAATTATTTATTTTTAAAAGTTATTAAAATTTAATAGAAAATACATGTTAATTAAATAAAAATAAATAAATAAATTAAATTATTTAAATATTATTTTATAAAATAATATTTAAATTAAATAAAAGGAATTATTAATTGAAGGCAATTATTTAGTAGAAAAAATTATTTAAAAATAAATAAATAATTTTCAAATAAAAAAAAGTCAAAAATAGAAAAAATAAATAAAACTTCCAATAAATAAATAAATAAATATTTATTTTATTTATTTAAAATTAAAGTAAATTAAATAAATTTATTTATTTTTCTGAATAAATAATTGACTAAAAATGATTTTTTTTTATTTTTTACTTTGGCATGGCAACAATTTTATATAAATATAAATAAATATATTCTATCCCCTTTTATGTATTTTTTGTTCTCTTTACTTCCTTATTACTTTTTCTAATCGTTAATAAAGAGAAGTACTATATACTACATATTGTGTTATTGTTAAAGCAACAAAAAAAGAAGAATAAAAAAAAAAATTGAATAAAAATTGAAACAAAATTATTTAAAAAATAAATAAAAATTAAAATAAATTTTAATTTTTGTTTATTAATTTATTTAAAAATAAATAGAAATTAAGAGATATTTAAATAAATAATTATATATTTAATTTTAATAAAAATATAATTTTTTATTTATTAATATTAAAATAAATAATATTTAATTAATATATACTACATACATAAATGTGACAATTCTGAACTATTTTTTTTTAAACGTTCCTTTTTGCTTTGTGTGTGTGTGAATGTATTTATTATTTTTTATTTTTTTGTTGCTTCCCATTTTTTTTTCTTCCTTCTTTTTTATTCTAAGAGACAGAAAAATAAATGAACGGGAAAAAAGGGACAAAGTTCTGTGGAAAAATATTTTTTTTAATATATATATATTTTTTATTTTTTTTTTAACGAGAGCGTGCGGCTGTCATGAGATGAGACTAAAGGCCATTAATACACAATATATAAATATATTGTGTGTGTGTGTGTGTGTGTGTGTAAGTAAGAGAATAAATGATATTAAAAAATAGAAGAGAAAAAAAAAATAAAAAAGGAGACAATTTTAAAATAAAAAAGTAAAAAAATATTTTTAAAAAGTCTAAAATTCGAAAAAGTCTTTAAAAAATAAAATTTAATTAATTAATTATTTCAATTAAATTAAATTAAAATATAAATGTATTTATTTATTAATTACCTTTTTGAAGAAAAAAGAACAATTGTTTTGTTGATGTATTGCCAATAGAAAAGTAGAAAAAAACCAAAGAGTAATTTTTAGAAAATACTTCCCGTGGGCGGTAAAAGGAAAAAAATAAATCCAAATGTTAAAAAAGGGTATAAAAATATTAATTAATTCTATTTTAATTGATTAATAAATAATAATTATTTTTAACAAATATTTAAATAATTTTTAAAAAAATAATTTAAATAATTGTATAGTATATAAATATATTTAATTGTTAATTTTTTAACATTTATATTTTTTTTTTGTTTTTAAAAAATAACAAGGAAGTTTTTAAATTAATATTTTTTATAAATATCTATTTTAAGAAAAAAAAATAAAAATTGTTAGAAACATATTTCTGTGAATTAAAATTAAAAGAAAAAAGGACAATTTTGTATAGAAGTAATGAAATGTGAAAAAAAATAATAAAAGATTAAAAATTAATTTAATTTTTTTTTAAATTAATAATTAAAAAAAAGAAAATAAATATTTATTATTTGTGTTTAGTATGTAGACAAAGGAAATAATTAATTAAAAAAAAAAATAAAGATTAATTAAATTAAAATTAATTTTTAAAAATAAATTTAGGAGAATTTAGCTAAGTACTACATAGGTATTTTTATTTAAATTAATTATTCTTTTATTTAATTATTTTTTAATTTAATTTATTTTTATTAATAAATAATTTAATTAATTAATTTAATTACTAAAAGAATTATAAATATATAAATAAATGGAAAGAATTTAAAAAATAATATTTTAATTTATAAAATAAATCTTTTTAAAAATAGAAAGGATTTTTAAAATAAATAAATTAATTAATATTTATTAAAATAAAATAATTAAATATTGGGGAATTAAATAATTTAAAAAAAAATAAATCTAAATATATTTAAATTGTCTGGTTATTTATTTATTTAGGTCATATAAATTAATTTAATTAAAATTAATTTTTATGAAAATAATGACAATATTAATTAATTAAATAAATAATTTAATTAATTATTTTTGAATAAATTATTTAAAATAAAATAAATAAATAAAATTAACAATTATATTTATTTATTTAAAAATCAATTTAAAATTTTAATAATAGAATATTTTAAAAATTATTAATGTTGTCTAAAAAAATAGCCAAATATTTTAATTAATTAATTTTAAATATTTTGGAATTATTTAAATAAAAGGTGTGTCAAAAAAAAAAAAAGGAAGATGTATAATTGATAATGTTCTTTGATTATTTATTTTTTAAAAATAAAATAAAAAGATATAAAAATAATTAAAACAAAAATATTTTTTGACCTAAAATTGTTTCTCCTTTTTTTCTCTTTTAATTAATTTTCCCCCAAAAACTAAATAATTTTGCAATTTTATTTAATTATTTTTTTTGGCAAGTTAATATTATGATAAGAATTTTTTTAAATAAAATAATTAAAAGAACAGGGACTGGAACAGAATATAAAATATTTTTAAATAAATAAATATTATTTTGCAAAATATAAATAAATAAATAATATTTTAAATTAAAATTAGAATTTTAAAAAAATAAAATGTACTAAATTAATTAATTAAAATATTTTTAAATAAATAAATAAATATTAATTAATATTTTTAAATTTTCTCTATTTATTTAGAAAAATATTATTATTATTTAATAATAAAAACAAAACAGGTTATTTTACAATTATTTAAATAAATATTTAAATAAAATTATGTATTTGGATGCGCTTCAATATAAAAAAGATATTTAATTAATTTTTATTAAAAATAAAAATAATTTTTTTTCCGTTTGATATGACCCCAAAAATCATTTTATTTTAAAGGAAAAAGTATTTAAAACAGAAACAATTTTTACAACTAATAAATAAATAAATAAATATATTTTAATAAAAAATCAAAACACAAAATTATGAAAATGTATTTTAATAAATTATTATTTTTTTCTTATCAAAATTAAATAAAAAATAAAAATATTAAAATTTTATTTATTTTTATAAAATTTTAAAATAAAAAAATAAAAAAAAAAATATTAAAATTTATTTTAATATTTATTTTGCAAAGAATTTGATTTTTAGTTTTTTTTATTTTTATTTTTAAAAATTGGACAAAATTTATTTACAAAAATAAAAAGATTATTCCCTTTGTCATACATAAATATTTGTTAAATAAATAAATATAAATTTATTTATTTATTTATTTATGTTATCAATTCTCGTGACTTTAAACAAATTTTAGAAAAAAAAAATTATTTTGGATTACTATCAAAAATTGTAAAAAAAAATATATAAATAAATTAAACAATTAATTATCTATACAATTATATATTAATAAAAAAAATAAAATTATTTAATTTAATTAATTAGTTTTTGTTGTTTTATGTTAATAAAAATCAAATTAAAAAAAAAAAGTAATGTTTTAATGAATTAATAATTAATTTAAATATTTTCTAGTATTAAACTTTGAAACACAAAGTTAATCTTCCAGAAGGGATTATTTTAGGTTTACCTTAATAAATAAAAACTCTATAAAAATCAATCAATTAATTGTTTTAAAATAATTAAATAAATATATATATTAATAAAATCACACCATTTTTTAGTAATCGCAACTAATTTTAATGTTTTTATATAAAAATGTATGTATGTACATTTATTTATTTATTATTAGTTGATCTATTTGATGGACGGACGTGACGCATGATTAAAATAAAATATTTTTTTCGTTCTTTACCCACATAATAAATAAAAAAATTATTTATTATTTATCAAAAATATTCAAATATTTTTTTATCAAAATTTAAAAAAGGGGATCTAAATAAAAATATTGCTCAAAAATTAAAAATGTATTAAATAAAATTTAAAAAATTATATTTCCTTTTATAAATAGTCAAAAATTAGGTATATTATTTAAATTTTTTTTTAATATTTAATTAAATCATGGGTTATTTCTTATAATTTTAGAAACAAATATAATGTAATTGTTTTTATTTGTCTAAAATTTAATCAATAATCACCTATTTAATTTTGTGAATATTTTGGTTACTTAACTATAAATTTAGATAATATGTATTGATCATTTCATTTCTTATTTAGAAAGTTAAAAATAATTAAAATTAGTTTGAAAAAAAAATTTTAGTAAATAATGTTTTTGTTCATAAAATCAAAATCTTTTTATCCCACAATCCAGATATACACAACTTTTAATTGGTAGAAAAAAAATTAATTTAATCTTTAAAAATCAAACTTAAATCGCAGTACCACGCTCCAAATCTTCTTTAATATTAGCAGTATATTTTCCATAATATCGTTCCAATTTGTGATTAAATTTACGGTTTCGTTCATTAATAAAGTCAATAGGTGCATCTGGATCAAACATTCTTCTACGATGATATTGATCTCGTTTTTTCATTCTATTGAATTTAAATAAATAAATAATATTTAAATAAACTAACTGATTATGAACATCCTCAGAAAGACGTTCTAATCCTTTATCTGTTGGATAATGAGAACCTTGAATAATTGTATTAGCAGATGGATAGAATTGCTCTTCTCCTCTATAAGAAAAAATAAAATAATTTTATTTAAATAACTGGAATATTTATACAAAGTTTCCTTCATTTTCTGATAAGATTCCATGTCTGGTTTAATTGAATTTGTTTGTCGTTCATATTGGCGAAGTGACATTGCTTCATAACCTTAACAAATATTTAATAATTTTAAACATTTTTTAACTTGAAAATATTTTCCAAAAATTATTATTTATCCCAACTAATTTTAAATTATAATTAGAAAAACAAAATACTAGCAAATCCAGTGTCTGGGTTGTTCTTTCTTCTCTTTGCAACTTCCATTCGCTCAGCCATATCAGCTTGTGTATCCAAAGCTTTTAAACGTTCAAAATCTTCGCCTCTCTCCTCTGCCTTCTAAATTTATTTTTTAAAAATATTCTGAAAATAAAATTAAAAATAACCTTTTTTTGCTTCAAGCTCTTGTAATTCCCATTCCTGGCGCCTTCTTTTTGCCTCAAAATTGGCTGGTAATTTCGAACGTTTGTCTTCCTCGACCACTTGCTCATGATTTATTTTTCTTGAATCCTCCTGGAAATTGTTTTTATAAAAAAATTCTCTAAATTAAATTAAGCAGACTTACCCTTTGCTGATGAAGAGCCTTAAAACGATCCTTGAACTGGGCCAAACTAGACTTAGAAATACCAAGATCAATTTTTGTGTTCATATTAAAACTTTTGAAAATATTAAAAAAAAAAGATAATAAAAAACATTTGCAAAATATTAATAAAAATCAGCAGATTTTTGTTATAAACCAAGGAAAAATAGTTCTCTAATAATTTTATTCAAAAATAACAAAAAATCAAAGTGGCAATAATTCTCCAACCCCAGATCTTTCCTTGTTAACATAAGCACTGTTATTTGCATTTGAGCTAATCCTTTTTAATTTTTCCATGTTCTTCTCATCATTGTCAGACTCGTCAATAGGAAATATATCCGGAAATTCTGCGACAAAATCCTTCTAAAAATTAAAAGTTTGAAAGAAATAAGCAAGTTTCTCAAGTAAATAATAAAAAGGAAAAACCTTAAAAAACACAAAAGCCACTTTTTTGTCTTCATCCTTCCATAGTGCTCTTCTTTTATTTAAATCTAGTGGATAATCCCAAAGAATTTTTCCTTCCACATTTCTTATCCGAACATCCCGCACAGGCAATTTATAAATTTTTTGCAAATATTCTCGAATATCTTAAAAACTATACTAAAAAAACAAAAACATTTCCAGTAGAACTTCAACTAAATTTTGTATAGAATACTACATATAACGAAAGATAACGGCATCAATAAATGATTGACTTGAATTTAAATAAAAATCTAATTACCAAATCTGGACATTCTACTGTCCACCTCAAACATTGCAGCATTCTTTGGTAATCTCATATAACCCGCTTTTTCAGGTTCTAACAGTTTTAACCAAAAATCAGGCAAAAATACCCTAGGCTTTCCGTCACCTGGAAACCAAAGCCGTTGAACTCTAGATGTCATTCTATATATAAAGAATAGAAAAATAATTTTAAATAAAAAAATTAAATACATATATGACAAAAACATTTAGGAATAAATAAAATTAATTCCAAATTTTATTCAACAAAAAAATTCTTCAAAATTTAATAGATTTTATAGTACTAACACGAATTCCTCTTTTTTCACCTCCATACCTCTCAAGTTCATGTCGAACATCAGGGACCTTATATTAAATTAGTTGATAGAAAACCAATAATTTCAAAACCTGTGATCGTCTCTTTATCAAAGCTTTATGAAATTTACTCCTATTGACAATACGAGCATGCTTCTTTACCTTTTTTCTTCCTTTGTCCTTTGAAATTCCTTTATTTTTACGTATCTTAAATAAACAATATTGTTAAATAATTATTAAATAACTTACTTCATATGTAATTTTTCTTCTCTCTCTGTGAGAATCCTCCTTGTTTTGCTCCTCTTCATCAGAGATACTGGCATCAGAATTAGAATCCACGGAAGTAGAATCTTCATTATTCTTAATAATAAAGAAATATAATAAATACAACTAACAATTTAAAGAAGTTAAAAAATATTAATAGAAAAAATAACCGGTAATCTTGTGCTTTACTGGTCCCCTAAAAAAAGACAGAAAATACTCTTCTTTCACATTTTTATCATTAATAATAGGTTTTCGTATACGCTGAGCTCGAATCTGATGTCTGAGTTATCATAAGACTTCATCTAATCTATGATTTTTTATCTAAGATTTTTTCAATTTTTTTTTAAATTTTATTTTTTTTTCGCTTTTCATTTTTTCAAGTTTCTATTCAAATTATTTATGCGCGATCGCGGTCTTCTGCGAAAAATTCCTCCAATGTGTAGCCGCAATGGATGGCTGTCCAAAACGAATGACACAAGTTAAAATCCAAGTTTCCCAACTGATGGGTGCTAATGGAGATGTCCGAGCCACATGTGTATGTGTATTCTTGTTCACATTGAATTTAATAAAAATTTTTAAAAAATTTAAAAAAAAATTGAAAAAATCTTAGATAAAAAATCATAGATTAGATGATGTCTTATGATAAATCAGACATCAGATTCAAGCTCAGCGTATGCGAAAACCTATTATTAATGATAAAAATGAGAAAGAAGGGTATTTTCGGTCTTTTTTTTTAGGGACCAGTAAAGCACAAAATTACCAAATAACCTTATCCTGATCTCTCATGTTCTGTTCATCGAATTCATCAGGTACAAATGTCGGTTGCTGAACTTCAATTTGAAGTAGCTCTGCCAATCCATATTTTTCAATCGAATGACCATTTTCCTGTAACCGATCCAGTTGGAAATCTTTACGAAAAAATTGATTAAAATCCAAAAAATCATTAGCATTTTCTAGTTTTTTTTGACGCGATAAAGCATCTTGTTCCTCGAGTTGTAGTGCCTCTTCTTCATCAGAATCATGTATAGCACCACCGTAATCACCATCAACATAAGATGTTCCATAATAGTTACGGCGCAATTTTCCCCATTTATTGCTAGTTATTTGATTATCTGTTAAAATGTTATTAATTATTTTTATTTTAAATTACATTCAACATTATCCTCTTCATTTGTTAATTCTTCTTCATCTTCAGAGAATTCCTCATCAGAAATAATTCTTAAAACTTCTTTAGCTATTGGTTTTTTCGGTTGCTTAACAATCTTTAAAAGTTTTGCATCATATTCCGCGTGAAATTTGTCAATTTCGTCATATATCTCATCTCCATTAGTATCCACTTTTTGAGAAAGTACAATCCGAGAAGAATTAGGATTCTTAATACTAAAATTAAAAATTAATTAAAGAATATTGAATATAATAACTACATTCTTTTCTTCTTATGTTTTCGTTTTCCCATAAAAGCAAATCTGACAGTTGAATCTAGAAATAATTAAAGTATTATCCCAACTCGTTAAATAATAATCTAATCTACATATTTTGAGTGTAAAAATAATATTCCATCAAAAAATTCAAATAATGTCCTTTAAAAATAAATTTGTCACGGAAAGGTCCATCTTATAATGGGCACGGAATCAGCATAACGGAATCGGCGGCACGGAAACGGCGGTACGGAATAGTCCTAGTCTGGAATTTATGTAATCTTTATGATTTCTCAAAATGCTAAAAAAAAGTTCTCGAAACTAGTAATCTTGAGGGGGTACAGCCCGACTTGTGGCGGGCCGACTTGTGGTGAGGCCGATTTGTGGTGAGGCCGATTTGTGGTGGCTGCTAGTGACCGACGCCGGACCGGATCCGGCCGGATTTTTCGGGATTAATCCGTTCCGGAATTAATCCAGTCCGGAATTAATCCGGAAATTGTGAAAAAACCCGGATTCCGGACCCGGACTCCGGAAAAATCCGGTCCGGCGCCGGTCACTAGCAGCCACCACAAATCGGCCTTACCACAAATCGGCCTCACCACAAGTCGGTCACCACAAGTCGGCCCGCCACAAGTCGGGCGTGTCCCATCTGAGGTGCCCCCCGACGGGATTTTTATTTAACTTTTCTAGTTATTTATTCAATTAAAATTTTAGCTTATTAATACTGAAAGTATCACATAATGGTTCGAGATTGCTTGGACACATCTGATGTAATAGAATCTTTTGAAGAATCCATTCACTTGCTTGATTTAATGATCCGGGCGTCAATTTCGGGGTCTGAAGTTCCTGGACAGCAGGTCAAAGTTCGTGATGACCAGGTTCTTTTGTTAAAATTTTTAGTTCATATGTTTAAATAAGGTCCGTAATAACGCTGGTGGATATGTTTTTAAAATTAATGATCTTACTAGAGTCAGACGCTTTCTCATTTTGGGAACTAACTGTGGAACTTACTATGTCACTGAAAAAGAACTTACTATAGACAATTTGGAAGCTCTTATCGATATAATCAAACGAGGAAAGGGTGGAATGATTCTCAGAGAAATTGTTAGCATTTCGTTAGCAGGTCGATCGCCCAAGCAAGTTTGTTTTCAGTAATTTCTTAAAGGGACTTTAGGCCTTCTATTTGTTATTTTATTTATCCTTACATAATATAAATGCTTTTTTATTCCCAAATTCATAGAATAATGTATTTATTTTACAAATTTTTAAAAGGATTCATTGCTTTTTGCCTTGGCGCTTTGCGCGCGTTATAATGTACGTGACCGTAAAAGTTTATTGAAAAAATCTGATATTGAAAATATCTCCTCTCTGAAACTAGAAGAATTCACTGCAGAGCAACTTAAACAATTTGATACTTATCTGTATAAACTTCAGCAAGCAGCTTTTCGGATGGTTGCAAAGGTGTATTTTAAAAAGTCTTTTTAAATGTGTTTCTTAATAGGTTTGTCGTATACCGACACATTTGTTCATCTTTGTCAAATATTGCGAACTTATATCAAAATCAACAGGTGAAGGTCATACAGGGTGGGGAAGAGCAATGCGAAAGTGTATTGGAGAATGGTATTTAAATATTCATGTTTAGAAATGTTTTAGCTTCCATTTTAATACCTTTTTCGGAGTGATTGAAACTTAATTATAGGTATTTACAAAAATCTCCAAAAGAACTTGCCCTACATATTACAAAATACCCAAGTCGTGACTCGTGGTCCCATCGTGATTTGCTTCGTTTATCCCATCCAATGGCAAGTATAAACAACAAAGAACTTGCAAATTCCCAAACACTTGTTTATGATCAAATATTTCATTATGCGTGCAAAGGTTTATTTTATTTGGTGATTTATATTTATTTATAAAACAGGTGATTTTGATTCACAAAAATCTACTCTTACTCAAGCACCAGAGGGAGTAGAAGTTCCATTATTAAAAAAGTCAAGATGTGATTATGGGCTTACAGAGCAAATGCTTAAAACTGCAGACGATTCTGAAGCATTAGAATTTATTAGAAATGCGATGGAGATGTCAGAAATTAAGTCAGGCAATGTGGATGATGAAACACGTTGTGTTGAATTAATTAGGAAATATGGTTACCTTTTTTAAAATGTTTTAAAATTATCATCTTTTAAGGGTTTGTACGAGAACATGTTCCGACCATATTACTTAACTCTCCTAAAGTTTGGCTTTCTTTACTTGAACATATGCCAATGACAGCACTTTTGCGTAACCTTTCAAAATTAGCTACTCTTGGATTATTAAATGATGAATCTAATAAGTTAATTATTTTTTAATTATTTTGTTTGATTTATTCAACATTAAAGGGATTGTGTTGATTTAGTTATATCTAAAATTCTTAATCAAGAAGCTCTTCAGCGTGGACGAATTCATCCAATTGCAGTTCTCTTAGCATCTTCAGTTTACAATAGAGGACATGGAATTAAAGGGAAGCTTAAATGGAATGCAATTAATCGTATGAAAGAAGCCTTAGAAAAGTGCTTTATTCTTGCTTTTAAAAATGTCCAGCCAACATTGAAACGTTTTTGTTTAGCTTTGGATGTTTCTGGTACACTTTTAAAAATTGTTTTTTTTCAATACTAATTTTTATAACATCATAGGAAGCATGGGTTGTAATATTAATGGCGGTGTGCTTTCTTGTTGCGAGGCATCGACTGCTATGGCAAATGTTACATTACGAACTGAGGAAAATGTAGAAAAATTATATTAATTATTTAATGTTTTTTCTCCTGTATAGGTTCACTGCGTTGCTTTCTCAGATGAACTTGTTGAACTTCCATTTACACGTAAAAGTACAACTACTGCAATGATTGAATATACTAATAAATTAAATTTTGGATCTACTGATTGTTCTCTACCAATGATTTGGGCCAAAGAAAAACGTATCCCATTTGATGTTTTCATTGTTTATACTGATTCAGGTTTTTGAAATTAAATAATAAATAATATTTTTTGAATTTTATTTTTCAGAAACATGGGCAGGAGTACGTAATTTATTCTATTTACATTGTAGGATTAAGTAACACAAAATTGTTGCTTTAAAAGATTTTTGATTTATAACCATTTAAACTTTTTTAATTCAATTTTAGATAAATTTTAATGTTAAAAAACGTTTTTAATTTATTTATAATTGTGAAATATTAGTTTTCTTCTTTTAAGAATGTACAACCATTCGATGCACTTAAAGAATATAGAGAAGAGCTGAATATTCCTAACGCAAAACTAATTGTAATGGGTATGGCATCAACTGAATTTACAATTGCTGATCCAAGTGATCCTGGTATGCTTGATATTGTTGGATTGGACTCAGCAGTACCAGATTTGATTCGTTCCTTTGTTTTAGAAGAAATTTAAAGTAAATTAAGTATTATTTAAATTTAATGCGATTTTACATATTTATCTCATTCTTGATTTTATATTTGTTTATTGCTTTATTTTTCCTAGCTGAAATTAGCAGCCAGATTTACTTAGGAATTAAAAATATTAAATGATGTTTTAATAACCTTAGTAATCTTCATGTTTCCATATTTATTATCATTAGCTTGCCTTCTATTTTAAATCTTTTTATAAATATTAATAAATTATGATTACTTTTGAATTTTTTAATTAATTGATTATGTTTAATTTTAAGATACACGTGTACATATTTACAACATTTTATAAATAAATCCATTGGATCAATATATATAATCTCTAAGCAGGTGAAAGATTAAATAGGATAGTTTATTCAATCTGACTTTTTATTGGCTGGGAATGGAAGCCCTTTCATTTAATGTTTATTTCCTATTTGATGTTGTAATGTTAACAAATATATTTAACCCTATTTTTGTTATTCCTTTGACAATTGTAGAGTACGTAGCAATTTTTCTAATTTTTTTTAGATTTTTCATTATTATTTTTAAAAATGGCAACTACAACGGGCAAAGATTATTACTTTGTAATTGTTGGACGTCAAGATCAACCTCTTTTAGAAATGGATTTTCCTCCTAAGAAAAGAGAAGTTCAAGCAGAGACTCATCATTTACTTCAATTTATTGCACACGCAGCTTTGGATATTGTGGATGAAATGGCTTTAAGAGAACCACAAATGTATTTGAAGGTTTTGAATATTTTTAATACCTGACATCAATTGATTGATATCAATTGCTTTAATTAAAACTAAAGAAGTTACTTAATTATTTTAGACTGTCGACAAATTCAATGAATGGTTTGTCTCCGCATTTATTACTGCTAGTCGTATTCGTTTTCTGATGTTACATACACAAAAGAATGAAGAAGGAATTAAGCAATTCTTTCAGGAAATGTTTGTTCTACGTTTTTACTTTAAATTCTGCTTTTTTATTTAGCTATGAAATGTACATAAAATATGCTATGAATCCCTTTTATGTACATGATTCACCTATTCGTTCTGTCACTTTCGAACAGAAAGCTGGAATTCATGGGCGCAGGTTTCTCAGCATTTAAGAAGTTTTCTTATTTTTATCTATTTATTCTCCTTGTTTTTTGTAATTATTATGTTAAATATTTGAACCAACTCGTTTGCTAATACTATGTTTTTAAGCATTATTTTTAAAAATTTTAGATACGTAAAAATTTAATATACGTAGATTTGAAACTAACAGTTATCCATAACTTGGAAATGGCTGGTTGTTGTCGTGACTGTTGTCTCTTTTTGGTTATGCTTTTTTTTCCGGTACTATTATTTTATTTTTAATGTGACAACATCCATTTCATCATATTAAAATTACTATTGAAATTCTATTTCAGCCACTGGCAGTGCTTATTCGTGAGGGATGTAATATTCATTTTTGTTTGAATGTTTTCTTTACGCTTATTTTTTGGTTTCCGGGGCTGCTTCATGCGATTTAGTATGTTTTTTAATACATGTTCTATGTTTAAAACAAAGAATATATCTGCCACAATTGAAAATTTTCTACTGATTTTTTCTATTTAAGGAAGTTATTTACCTAAATTTGTATTTTAGTGTCTGTTATTACAAGCAACCTGCGCCGGTACCTGTAATCTATACAGCACAACCTACGGTGACGACTATTCAAGTTTCATGAATGGATGAGAAAAATTGACCAGAGGCCTTTTATTAACCTGAAAAGAGACTGAAATTATATAAACGAAACTAAACTTCATTTGTTTTTGAGCATTCCTTATATAGCTTTATGATTTTGGTATGTCCCAATTATTGCTTTTTGAACTTTGCTAAATTTTATTCCATCTTGACATTAATGTCTTTAAGTATTTGCAATACTGGATGTGATCTTAATTTATTTTAATTTTAAATTTATTTTTCATGTACTCGAAAATAGAATGATAATTAAAGTTTTCTTTAAGATTACATCCATATTTTCCAGTTTTTTAAAAATTGCAAAACTACTGCCATATAAAGCGAAACTCAACACATATCTTAAACTATAAATTATTATTTGACTTGATAAATGGAAATATCTTAATTAGAATAATATCAATTTATTTCAACATTTTGTTATTTTTATTGAATATTTTTGACTTTTCATAATTTATTTTACAACTTTTAAGAATTCTTTAGAACTGAAATGCCTCAATTTATGCATTTTCGTGACAGTGCTGATACACTTCCTTTTATTGTACGTCAAAATGTTGATCAATCTTCGTCATTAGCTTTAATTAAATTGGTTTATATCTATTTAATTAGAAAAGTTTTTTTAGTTTTTATTGAAAATTTATACATACTAATATTTTTACCTTAAATGTTATTCTAGCTTTTGATTCGACGTACTAACTTATGTGGTCTTTTGTTCTGTTTTATGGTAACTTCTCTATTTTATGTACAATTATATAAATTCCCAAATCAATTACAATTAGTTGATGAAACAATGGAGGTATTGCAAAATAGAGAGGTTTTTATATTTAAAATAAAGAGCTAAAAACATTTATAATCCCTTGATCCTTCGTTCTATGTATTTAAGGATTTGAAAAACATTTTATGTTTTGATATGTAACCTTAAAATAATTAAAAAACCTTTATACTTAAGCAACCTCAACAACCAATATCCTATTTTGAAAAGAAGGGAATTGCACAAGGAAAATATAAAACAGCACAATTGATTGTTCCAAAATTTGAAGGTTTTTAGAAATTTAAGCCATTTCGGTTTATAATTAGACTTTTTTACTATTTGTTAATTATTAAATATTAATATTTTTAGGCCCTAAAAATGATAGACAACGTGCTGTAAGGGATGCATTTCTACATGCTTGGAGAGGTTATAAACAATATGCTTGGGGACATGATCTTTTAAAGCCTGTAACTCGTACATTTCAAGAATGGATTGAATGCGGTTATTTTTATTCTAATTATTTACATTTTCTACAATTTCAGGTCTAACTATTGTTGATTCATTGGATACTCTTATTATTTTTGGTCTAAACGATGAGTTTGCAGAAGCAAGGGACTGGGTAGCCAATAAACTTGATTTCGATAAGAACAGATTTGTTAGTCTATTCGAAACAACTATTCGAGTAGGTATTACCTAGTGAATTATACATTATTTTATGGTGGAAAAATTCCAATTCTTTTTACACTTCGATTCCTATAAAATTTTCATTTTGAAAAAAAAAATTATCTTCACTTACCCGAATAATTTTTAAAAATTTTTAGGTCCTTGGTGGTCTTTTGAGTGCCTATCATCTTTCTGGAGATCAGATATTTCTTATAAAAGCGGAAGATATTGGTCGTCGTTTGTTACCTGGAATAAGTGATTCGCCTACTTCTGTTCCATACAGGTAATAATTTTTTATTAAACAAAATATCATTAGTAAGTGATAAAATATTTTTGAAAAATATTAAAATCTAATGCGAGTTTTATAATTATATCACAATTATTTCTTTTGTAGTACAATTGCCACTTTTTGTATTTAAAATCCTGAATTTTATTTAATTAATTTTCTAAGTATTAAGGATATTTTTTAATTTTCCAATTACATATATTCTTTAAATTTATTTAAAAAATTTTAACTTCTATACCAATCAATGCTGAATTTTTTACATTCTTTGTTCTGATTTCCGCAATTTTCTTTTTCTATTATTTTCTGTTGTTCGATCTTTTGTTTTAAGATTTGTTTTTGTCCTTGTAAATGTACTATTTGTTGATAATATTGTTTATTTGGTTGTTCTCTGTTTTTTGTCATTTCTTCCATTTGTTCTTTTCTTATGCGGTGAAAGCGTACATGGCGACATATACGCAAATCTGTTTGTGTTTAAAAATGTTTAATCTATAGGATTTTATTACCATGAGTTTCGGCTTCACCTGGGCAAGCACATGATGCTGTTCTTGAATTTTTACTCTCTAAATCGCCTGTTTCTTCAAATCTAGAAAATAAATTATTTTAAAATTAATTGAGATTTTAATAGATTAAATGAAGAATACTCTTCTACCAAAAATCCTATCTTTCTAATTATTTTTTTCTATTATTCTTTATCTCTTTACCTTCTTATTACTTTTGACACACAAGAATGTGTAATGCCAATCTCTCGTGCTATTGCGATTTTGCGTTTCCCTTCCTTGTACAGACTTATAATCTTTTTTCTATCATAAAGTAGTAGTGGCCTTCCTAAAAATTATTTATTTTTATCTTTAAAAATATTGGACTATACATATAAAGTTTTTTTGAATACTTACCAGATATGTAAGGTCTACCAAAACGATTACGGGCAGATTCACCAACTTAAATTTATTTCATTTATTTTATTTAATCTTTTTATTTCTATATAAATATAATTTTATCTTAAACTTACTTCTATCATTTAAATTATAATTTTCTTCTTCTAAACATTTATTTATTGCCATTCGATGTCTCAGTATTTCCATCTTTTTTATTTCCATATTTGTTGTTTTATGTTGAGGTATTGTTGATGGAAATGTAAGTAAATTAGAATAATTTTTATTGCCTAATTGAGGCAAATATTGAAAAAATGTGTTTGGAGAAATCATTTAATATATTCTATAAATTGGAAATTTAAATAAATTAATTTTTTATTCTAAACTACTAGTGGATAATTATTTTAAATTTATCTATTGCCTAAATAATACTTTAGCTTATTATATATTTAAATTATTGCTCCTTCTTTATTTTCTAAATTTATCAAAAATTAAAGAATTCAGACAAAGTGTGTTCTATGCACATTTTTATGTGATGGACACATAAGAATTCTTTAGCATTTAATTTTTTTTATTTAAAATTTTTTTTCCTCATAATTCTCTAATTCTGCATATAACAACTTTTTAAACTTTTCAGTCAGTTTCACGTTTTCTTTACTGCTTCGCGTCAATGTTTTCTTTTTAGATTTTTGTTTTATTTGTTAAACTAATTAATTACACAATATTATTATAATGTCGCTCAACTTATCATATTTTTATTTTTTTTAATTAATAACATTTTATGCAAACCATTTTTTATTTGTTCAGAAATCATTTAGAAATTATTCAGAAATGAACATTTCTTTTTAATATTAACTTAAAAAAATATTTGCAAATTTTTTTAAACGTCAACTTAAAATTAGAAAAAAAGGAGAGAAAATATTAACTAATTAGTAAATTTTTTAGTTTTCAGAAATCTTTTTATTTGTGACGGAATGACAGATTTTTTTGCTTTTAATAAAAAAAATAATAAAAATTCCTTTAGTAAATTTTTAAAAAATTGAAGGAGAAATTTTAAATTATTTTTAATGGCCCTCCAAAGCATTCCCCTTATATTCAGTTTTGATTTTTTATTTAGAATAGATTATTAATTGTAACATTTAAAAATATATTTAATTATTTTTATTTGTTGTATTAATGTTAAGATTTTTGGAAATTAAATTCAAAATAATAAAACAGAATATTTAATAAAAATTGCTTTTTTTTACCCAGAAACATAAAATGAAGCAAAAGACATTTAAATATAGTATACTTTGCATAAAATAAAACACGAATTTATTGACACACGCCCATTAAAAATAATAAAAAAAAACATCGACAAACATCTAAACACAACATTTTTAGACGTCCCACCGTTTGATTAATTAATTTGTATCAGTTTTAGGCATATAAACAAGTAGCTAAAAACTAAATTATTTATTAAATGCTTCGATGTTTTTTGGCAAAAAATTAAAGAAACTTAAGATTGTATCATTTTCTTTGGAAACTAGAGCATTAGGAAACAAAGCTTTTATGTCTTATAAATATTTTATAGATATAATTATTTTTAATATTTTTTTTTAAAACATTGTTAGTAGTAAGGGTCTATCTAAATTTAGTTTTTTAATTTTTAATAATTTTGGTTTTATTTTTTTTTATTTTATTTGCCTCTGACTTTAATGTTAATTAATTTAATATTTTATATATTTAATTGTTGTCGGTGTTTTTCATTGATCTTATTTTTTTATTGTTTGATCTTTCCATTTTTAATATTTTTTTTTCTGTTTATTTTTTTAAGTAAACAACTTCAAACATCCTTACTTCTCACGCGCGTCACATTTTTTAAAATTTTTTATTTACGTGATAATTAATTTTCTTTTCCTTTTTTTTCTTTTTTCTTTTTATTTGTCCGTAACACTGCTGCGCAAAAGAAAATAAAAAATAACTGAATTAAAATAATGTAACTTTATCTTTTCAATATAATCAGCGGTATTTGTCTATTTACAAAAAACATTGAGTACTCTTATAAATTTTTTATAATATTACATTTATTACTACTTTAATAAAAAAAATATTTATTTTAATTAAAATTTATGTTTATTATCTATAAATTATTTAATTAATTGTTAGTGATGTAAATCTACGTACTGGATCTAGACAACAACCTAGCTGGAGTGTTGATTCTTCTTTGGCTGAGATTGCTTCAATTCAGTTAGAATTTCGTGAACTATCTAGACTTGTTGATAATGATACATTTGAGGTATATTTAATTAATTAATTAATTAAATTATTTTAATTAGACCTTATCTTTTCGAGTCTCTGAACATATTCATAATCAACCTTGTAATAAACAATTTGGACTCTGTCCAATGTTTATTTCCCCAACTGACGGACACTTTAGAGAACCTGGTACAATAACATTTGGTGCTAGAGCTGATTCTTATTATGAATATTTATTGAAACAATGGTTACAAACAGGAAAAACTATAAAATGGTTGGAGGAAGATTATAGAAGGGCAATGGATTCTATGAAAAATAAATTGTGGCATAGTGCTGTTTCTGGTCAAATATTCTTTGTTGGTAATTAATAAATATAAAATTATTTTTCTTTTATTCTATTTTAGGAGAACAAACTACAGAAGCTTCTAATTCTTTGACCAAATTTTCTCCAAAAATGGACCATTTGGTTTGTTTTCTTGCCGGTACTTTAGCACTTGGTACACAACATGGAATGCCTTCTATTCATTTGGAAATTGCAAAAAATCTTTCTCGTACATGTCAAGCAATGTATGAAAATCCAACAGGATTAGGACCAGAAATTGCTTGGTTTAATATTAATGAAGATGAGGGAAAAGAAACAAATAATGATAGTTAAGAATTAAATAATTATATTAATTTTTAAATTTAAAGAAACTAAACAATCTCCTGATTTATATATTAAACCAATGGATGCACATAGTCTTCTCCGTCCAGAAGCATTTGAAGCTTGGTTTTATTTGTATAGAATAACTGGTGATCCAATATATCAACAATGGGGATGGAATGCATTTAAAGCAATAGAACATTATGCTAAAGTTGAAAGTGGAGGTTATTCTTCTGTTCAAAATGTAAAAAGAATACCTGTTCATTTGAAGGATATGATGGAATCTTTTTTTTTGGGAGAGGTAAAAATTGTTAATTTTTTAAAAAATTTATATTCTTCTTTTTGTTAATTAAATAAATTAATTTTTTAGTCTTTAAAATATCTTTATCTACTTTTTGCGGATGACCAACAACATCCTGATCTTCCTTTAGATAAATGGATTTTTAATACAGAAGCACATCCATTGCCTGTAAGAACATATTGAAAAAAAAGGGAATAAATTGTGTTCTTACTAATTAAAATTATTTCTTTTCTATTACTACGGGCAATTTTTGAAATTATAAAATAATTATATTCTATTTTCTTTTATTTTTTAGTATTACTTATTGTTAGATAAATATCTACATAAATACCTTTTAAATATTTTTTTAAAAAATCTTTAATTATAGAAAGAATAAAATATTATAATATTTGTATATAGTCAATTCCAAATATTTATTTATTTATTTTAATCATCTATACATTAAAGAATTTAATTAAAAATAAACAATAATTAAATAATTATAAAATTAGTTTTAATTCCTTTTATTTTTCACATTTTTTAAGTTTAATCTAACCCTTTCATTTTCTTCAGTATTATCATAATACATTGAATAATAATCATCATCACGTCGAAAATTTCTAAAATTAAACTTTTAATGTATTTTTAATTATTTTCTTGCCTTATTGTTGTTGGTAATGTTGTTGTTGTTATTTTTATTTTTGTTGTTTTTAATATTTCTGTTTCATTTTTATTAGAATCTTTTTTTGAAAAAATTATAATTGTATTTTTTGGGTTTTGTTTATTATTATTATTTTGTTGTTTTATTTTATTATTTGTTTGATTATTAGAAATTACTTCACTTTTTTCAAACGTAATTTGTCCTTCAGGATATTCATCTTCTTAAAAAAATAATCTTTTTATTGATGTTATTAATTGAATATATTATTTATTTATAAATATTTTATACTTATTTTTGAAACTATTTTTTTTTAATTTTTAAAACAATTTAACCTCAAAAATAAGTATAACCAATTTAAAATTTTTTCCTTAATTTCCCCTTTTAATTACCTTCATCTAAACTTATTGGTTTTGAATCTATAGATTCTGCAATTTCAGGTAATTCTTCAATCTTTTTTTCTTCAATTTTTTCATTTTGTTTTTTATTATTTTTTGTTATTTTTTCTTTTTCTTTTTCTTTTTGTTCTTCTTCAATATTTGAATAATAATCCTCTGATTTTTCATTAATTGAAAATAATATTTTTTTAGGTTTATTATTTTCTTCATTAATTTCAGAAAAATCAATTCCAATATTTTCATCATCCTTTTAAAAAAATTAAATTTTTTTAAAATTTTTAAAATCTTTTTTACTTTATTTTCTGCAATTTCCAATTCTTTATTTTTTATTTCTTTTTTCTTTTCACCAAATAATTGTGAAATACTTTCTGGTCCAGTAAAATTCTCTAAAAGTTCTGGATTTGTTAATAATTCTCCAATCATATCAAAACCTTTAGGATCATTTAATAAAGAAATTGCTGTCTTTTTTTTTTCTTTAAATTAAAAAATATTTTTAAATAAATAATTACCTGAAAATTAGAAAAGAATTCACTTTTTTTAAATTGATCTAATGCTTTATAAATATCAGAACAGCTAAGACGATTACAAATACCAAAAAATTGAAGTTCTGGAAATTGTGGTTCTTCAAACTTTTTATTTTGTGTATTACTTAGCAATAAATTAATAATTTTTGTAAAATCATTATTGTTGTTGTTATTATTAGCTTTTTAATTAATTAAAAAAAAAGAATTAATATTTTAATTTATTTAAATTATCTATAGGACAGAAGAAGCAAAATTGTTTGATTATTGTCAAGTTTATTTAATTTAAATAAATAAATTGAAACAAAAACCTGGTTCAACATTTAATTTTGATTGTTTTAAAATTTCTTCTTTTCTTTTATCATTAATAAAATTAAAAATTTCTGTGAGTAAACCACTTTTACCAAATAAAGAATTTTTCCATTCTTTATTATCTTTATAGTTAATTAATTAATTTAAATAAATATAAATAAAAGTATTTACTAAATGCTTCATATAAAATTGTTGACATTCCGTTTAATTTTTTTTGTTGAGGAATTGATTGAATAAATGAAGAAGAAGATAAAGAAGAAGAAATATTTTGTTCTTCTTAACTTTTCTTTTATTTATTAATTTTTAATTAAATAATTCTACCAACTTGTTATTGTCATTGGTTTTGCATCAATACTTGAACTAATTTCTTCTGGAAAAATTAACCTTTTTTCATCATTAGATTTTCTATTTAATGTTGGACTACGAGGAATAGGAGAAAGAAGAGAAGGAGGAAATTGTTGAGAAATGTTTTTAATTAACTAAATAATTTTTTTTAATTTTTAATTAATTAAAAATATTTACATTTTGTTGAATTAAATTTCTTTCTTTAATAAAATTATTATTTTTATTTATTTCTGTTGTTGTTGCTGTACTTCTTCTTTCAATTTGTTTTTTATTTTCTATAGATTAAATTAAATTAATTATTTTTTTAAATATTTATTTTACCTGAATTACTTAATGATTCTTCTATTTGTTTTAACATTTTAATAAATATTTGTACAAATTCTGATTTACTTAAATTTTCAATTAATTCACTAAATATTCCATTATTTGTTGTTTTTTGTAATAAATCTTTTTTTTTTTAATTAATTAAAAATATAATTAATTTAAAAACTAATTTTATATACTTTTATTCTTTTCAAATGAATATTTTAATTCTTCTCTTCTGTCATCTTTTAACATTGGAATTGCAAATACTGAAGAAGAATTAAATAAAATAAATATTGGAAAAATTAGAAAAAAAGAAAAGAATTGAATAAATAATATTTTAATCAAATTATTATAAAAAATATTTATTAAATTTTTTGATAAATTTCTTCTCCCCATTTAAATAATTAATTTAAATTTAATTGTTGTAAATGAAATAATTGAATTGTTGTTTAATTAATAAAAAGGACTTTTTTTTTAATAAATTCCTAAATAAATAGAATGCCAAATATTTATTAAAAATCACTCATCTAAAATCAACTAAACTATTTTTAAATAAAATCCTCTTTTCCTTTTTTGTGCTCTTAGTTGTGGGCCTTGACCTCATTTTAAAGGATTTCCTTTTTTAATGACTACTACTACTATTTTTGGCTTTTGCGCATTTATTTAAAAATAAAATTATTTATAACTAATGTCCTTGAATAATTTCTGGATTTATTAATTAAATAAATAAATTGAATAAATTGAATAATTAAAATAATTAATTAATTTATTTAAAATATTCAATCAATAAAATTATTTTCAAGACCTTTTTATTATATACATTCATACAAACCACCTTTTGTTTAGAAAAAGAGAGGGAAAAGCTTCCAATAAATCTATATCCTCAGGATGATCAACAAAAAATATTAATAGGGAAATAAATAAATAGAGAAGAATAAACATATTTTAATAAAAGACGTTAGAATAAATAAATATAAATAAAAGGATATATTACGCGCGATTAAAATAAATGGCCACCATCCAGCTTTGTTTAATACATTTATGTATATTTAAAAAATAAAAGAATTATCATAGTATGTAGAAGAAGAAAAAGGTGATCAATGGCCTTCATGGTATTTTTCTCTTTTTTACCCCTTGTATATATTTTCGTTTTATTAACGCCCATAAGTTTTTGAAGGACAAAAGAGATCAAAGAAAATACTGAAAAAACATTTTTAAAAAATAAGAGAAATGAATAAAAATATATTAAATAAATACCTGTTTTTTAAACGATTTTTTGTGTAATTAATCAAATAATGAGTTAAAAAAGTTATGAATAATCATATTTAAATTAGTCATTTAATGGTTTTGAATTCCTCAAAGAATTGTTTTTGAGTTGTTAAATTCATTAATCTGGCTAAGCTTCCTTACAGTCTAGTTAAATAAATTAGAAAGAAAAGCATTCAGTTGAAGGCGGAATGGTTGAAACGAATTAAACTCTAATTCTTAGAACTCTCAGGTCCTACCAAATCTTTTACTACATCCGGGAATAAATCAACTCTCTAATATTCTATTGAAGAATTAATATTTTATAAGTTATGCCAAAAAAACGTTTCGAAATAATTAAAATAATGTAAAAATTTAAATTCAAATATTTTCTTAGAAAAATAATTCTCTTTTATTATAAAGCAATTATTAGAATAGTACAAAAGCCAGAATTATGATTATTCTTTTATTCAACTTCAACATTATTGCTTCATTTTCTTCTATCCTAAATATTCTTCTCCTGTTCACATCAAATGGCTCGGAACACAGGCCAAACTTTGCAGGCCGTAGGTGAAGATGGTAAACTCTATCAATGGTATAGACGTCCATACGTTCGTCGCATTACTTCTTCAAATATACAACAATCTCAAGAACAGGGTGAAAACCAAATTCAAGGCCAGGATGCACCGTTAGCTACAGAAATGCTTAATCCAAAACAAACCAAAATTTCTCAGTTGGGTGAAATAATTCTGGTAATTAATTGTTTATAAATTAAATTTAAACACTTTTCTTTTTCTTTAAAGATTCGTTGCTTCCAGCATATGTCTGTAAATGATAGATTAAATATGGAACATGTCTCTCGTCTATTCCGAGCAGCGGCAAAGAAGAGCTGGATGATTCAAACCCATGTTATTGTAGTTCCAGAGGCTGTTATGACTGATGGGAATTATTCTATTGATGTGAGAAAAATAATTTTTTTTAATTAATAAATTTAAAATAATTAAAGGGTCGACGCCTTTTTCGCATACTGATGAAGCGTTGTGCTCGTTACACAGTGGAATTATCAATACACGAAATGGCACCTAAAGATAGAATTTTTCGTCTCCTTCATATGAGCTATAGAGTTGAGAACCTCTGCCTGGATTCCTTAAGTCCTCTCTGTGGTTCAGAGATTAAAGAAATTGGTGATCGTCTTCCTTTGCTAAAATCGTTAATCATTAGAAGTTGCAGAATTGTGAGTTTTTTTTAATATATATTTACATAAACACTTTTGATCCTCATAATTTTAGCACTTCAGTTTTGTCCGAAACTTCAACACAGCGCTTGACCAATTTCGACAGCTTCAAGTTCTTGCATTTATTGATAACATCAACTTTAGTAAGATAATATTTTTTAATTTTTCAAAAATTATTTTTCACTATTTTTAGGATGTGACCTCGAACATTTGCCTAGGACAATTAAAGTATTTTGTTTGCGTGATTTCCAACTTGGGGGAAATATTGCATCGTAAGTTATAATTAAAACTTTTTGATAAAATTAATTTTTAGTGTTCTTCGTGTCGTTCGCCAACGTGCACCAAACATTGTGATTTCTTTTTAAATTTAAATTAATAATTTTTAAAAATATTAAAGTCTGTTCTTTGTGTTGAAAGTTTACGCGCTATAATTGTTAATCAAGCTCAGACTTATGATCATCTCTCAGTGCTATGCTTACCATTTTCTATGATTATGCCAGAAGAGCTTGTTCCTGCAGAGTTATTTCCTCCCAATTATTTGCAACAATTAACTGCCCTTGAATTGGGTTTAGTTAACGATGTTGTAAGTTACTTTACTTAGATTTTAAATATATATTTTAATTTATTTTTAGTTCATTATTATGCGTTTTCTTCCAGAAATGTTTCCTCGTTTGGAGCATCTTAGCTTTGGATTTGTTGAGTCACTTCAAAAGCCTAAGCTTCATGAAAACTTAGATCCAATTATAAAGTTCCCTGCTCTTCGTTCATTTATTCTTGGAGTTCATCAAGGCATTGATAATTTTATGCATGAACAAACCGGCAAAGGTTTTGATATAAAGCCTTTAATATTTCAAGGTGAATATATTGCTTTTGTGCGTAAATTGTTCGAGCAACAGAAATTGGAGGTAATTAAATATTAAAATTAAATTTAATTAATTAATTCATTTTAGCATCTCCAACTTAACTTTCCACTTTCTACAGAAATGACTATTGATCTAATCAAATTATGTCCTGTAAGTTATTTTTCAAATTTTAATTTTAAATTATTTTTTTCTTTTTAAGAATATTCGTACTATTTACTTCCATAATCGAATTGGACATTTAAGAATGAATAGACAGCGTGGGGAATATTTCAATTCAGCACAATTCATTGATGAGTTCAATAACCTAAAGAAGAATAAACATCCACCAAATAAAGAAGAAAAGAAGATAAAAATGCTTAAACGATTATTCAAAGGAACTCAACTTGAAGAAGGGAATGAATGGATTCTATGCAATGAATATCCATTGCCAAGCCATATATTGAAGGGATTATTTATTCAAGAACTTGGAGAAGAATATACTAATTATCCTACACAGTTAAATAATTCTTTTAAAAATTAATTTAATTTTTTTATTTTTTATTATAATTTAGGCTTTTCGACGTTGTGAGAAATTAATTTATCTGAAGATGATGAATCAAAAAGAAGGAAGAATGATTAGAAATAAATTAAGTAAATAGAATATATTTTGTTGTTTATGTATATTGTAGCTTTTATATAAGTATTGTGTAGTATAAGGGAATATTTGTGTATTTTTTACTAATTCAGTTACATATTTAAGATTAAATAAATTGGTAGATTTGTTTTGATAGTTTTCTTATCAAATTAAGTAATATTTCCTAATTATTTAATTAGATTATTTAAATTCATTTTCTTTCTTAAATTTGTTGAAATTAAGAGAAAATATATATTTAACCAATTAAATATTTAAAAATAAATTATTCAATAATTAAATATTCTAAACAATTATCTACTGAAGAAGAATTTAATTTAAAATTATTTTGTTTATTTTCTTCTTTTTCATTATTTATAATTTCAGAAAAATCTTCATTATTTTTTTCTTTTTTAATATCATCATAATAATCATTATTATTTGAATTTTTTAAATAATTATCTTTAAGTCTTTAAAAAAAAAAAGAATTTTTAATTAATTTTATATTTTATATAAACCTTTTATTTAACCAATTTTTTAATTCATTTTCTTTTAAACTTATTTCTTTATATTCTTCAGCAATAAAATTATTATTATTATTATTTATTTCCTTTTTATCTTCCTCTGCAAATTCCTTTAAAATTAATTAATTAATTTTTAAATATATTAAAAACCTCTGCCTCTGGAATATTTGAATTATTAATAATTAATTGATTTATTGTTGTTGTATTAATAATCCCTTAATTAATTAATTTAAATTAAAGATTAATTAATAAACAACTTTTTGTATTTTTGTGGAATTTTATTTATTTTTTCTTCATTTCTTTCAAAATTTTTATTAAAATAATAAGAATTAAATAATTTTAATGAATTAATAAATTTATTTTTATTTAAATTTTCCTCATTATTTTCTTAATAAATAATTTTTAAAAAATAAAATAAATAAATAAATAAATTAACCTAATAAATAATTTTGTTGTTTTTTATTATTTATTGACCAAGTTCTGGATCCTTTTAAATAATCATTTAATGGTTTTTCTAACATTTTTGTTGTTGAAATTATTGGTGTTGTTGTAATATTAATTAAAGTTTTATTTAAATTATTTTTTAAAATACTAAAAAAATAAATAAATATTTTTTAAAAAATAATTTAAAACCTTTTTATTATTTCCTTTTCTTTATTTTCATTAAAATTAACAATTTTAGAAAATTGTTTTTGATTTTCTTTATCATTTTCTATTGTACTCATAAAACGATCAATTAATTGAAAAGCTTTTGCAAAGAATGAACATTGTCCTTCATTTAAACCATTTTCTTTACAAGAATCTTTTATAGCTCCAGGATTTCTTTTTTTTTTTTATTATAATTAAATTAAAAAAAAAAGAAAAATATAATTTACGATCCAATTGTTTTTCTCATTTTACTATCAGAAATAAGTTGGGTAACCAACTTAAGATTAACAAAATTACTGTCATATTTAAAGTTATGTGCTGCACAAGCTACAAATTTACAAATACGAGAATTACCCTTAAATTGTTTTTTAAATTTAAATAATTATTTTAAAAATACTTTTCTATTTTAAATTAATTTTTTAAATCTTAAAAAATAAATATTTTTAGAACTTAAATCTGAATTAGTTTAAATATTAAATACTTTTAAATAAAATTACCTGACAAATTGGAGAATTTATATTATTATTATTATTATTGTTTTCTGCCTTTAAAAGTTCTTCATTAATTTGTCCATCACCAAGAATTCCAATTTCACGTATACGAGCAGATGATAATTTTTGTATTTCTTTTGACTTTAATTTTATTTTTTTTAATTAAATTAAAAAATAATAAAAACATTTTTTGAAGGAGAATTATTATTTAAATTATTTTGACCAATAATTACATCATTAGCCAAAGATTTTGCACTACCAACAAGTGGACGAACAAGACGAAGAGCTCCATAAATTAATTCATCAAATGGGGCTATAAAATAATTTTTATTTTAAATTTAAATTAATTTTTACCATTTTGTCTTCTTTGTCTTATTAATATATTATTTTTATTAATTAATGCACATTCAGAAATATTAAATATTTGAATAATTAAACAAAAGCTAATAATGATTATTTTGATAAAATTGTAAAAAGAAATTAAATAATTGAATAATTTAAGCATTTTTATATTTTAATAAAATAGAAAAAGTTTTGAAGTAAAAAAAAATAAAGGATATATTTTTAAACAGTAGAAAGCTATTAAATTTTATAATAAAAAATAAAATTAAAAAAAAATTTTTTTTAAACTAAAATATTTGAAAAACTTTTTAATTTGAAGGCTGTTATTGAGAGCGCGAGAATTTTAAAAGAAACACAATATATGTAAATATTTTATGTATATAAAAGGATGATGCATAAATCGATTTTCCGCTGCTAAAAAAAGAGATTTTGAATTTCTTTTTATTTTAAATAAACTAGCGGAGATGTACGGCCTTTAGGCGCTCTACTAAATAACAGAAACGAACAAAAGAACAAAATAACGTAATAACGATAACACTTCTTAGGTATTAATATTTCCAAGTTCTCCTGTTATATCCCCGCATTGTCCATGGGTTTTTCATAAAAGTTATATTTTCATAAAAGGATTAATTTAATGAATTACATCATTAAACATACTACATTGACCTCTTCCACTACCCTTAGCTTATCTTTCATATTATTTAGCTGTGACTTTTGATTTGTTCTCGGCTGGACATTTTGTTGTTGTTACGAGTGGACATGTTGATATTTCTGGTTTACTTGCAGTTGGGGAGGTTGTGGTCGTTGAAGGAGCTTCTTCAGAAAGTTGGAGTCTATTGTGCAGCAATTTGAATTCCAAAACAATGAATTAAGGAGGACAAAACTAAAAAGTTTAGTATAAACTGTTCCAGGATTTATTGTATGTTGGAAAGAAAATTTACATATTTAAGATCTAAAAATTTTTGTTTTTATTATATTTATTTACTAGTGAAATTTAATAAAATTCTAATATATTCAAATTTTTATCTTAATTTGCTTCATATACAATTAATATTTTATGATTTTCTATTATAGACAAGAGAGAAAATATATCACCGTAGCCTAACTTACCAGATCGACATTTAACACAAACAAACTTCTCCTCTGATGCTATGTCCCTTTTTTAATGAAGTGTAATTCAAGCAGATTGCCCTTTTCAAGGCGAAGTAGAATAATTTTCTTTTGAGCAACAGACGATAAAAACAATTTAACAACCACTGTCTCCGTAAAGTGGCATAAACAAGAAAAGGTGATTAATTTATGAACATTTTTAAACGAACACTTTTTCTCTCTTTTGTCGGCCTATGTTGGTTTAAATATTTTCTTTTAATAAGGAAATTAGAAAATCCTTGAAAATACATAATATTTATTTATATAAAAATGATTAAAATTCAATCAAAAATGGGTTTTTTCCTTTGAATTTACCGAACTTTTTTTAATTAATTTATACAAAATTAAATTACTGATTAATTTTCTTTGAGAAAATAAAAAATGTCATCCCCAATTATTGTAATTTTGAATAATTTATTTAAAATTTATTTAAATAATTTACTTAAATTAAAGGTATTTTTAAAACTATCTTTATTAATAATCAAAAGGCTTACATGTACATACATTTGTAGACTTAATAAAAAAATTATTTAATTAATTAACATATTTTTAAATTAAACTTTTTTTTAATACAAATATATTTTTTCCGTTCGCGCACTTAGTGTTCAATTAAACAATTTATTTTTATAATTTTTTTATTTTGCTCTTTTTGCTAAATATTATGTAGTGTATCTTACTTGCGCAGCAATCGCTTTTTTGGCTTTGCACTTTTTTATTTATTTAGATTTTTTATTTGCAACCATTCTTTTAGAGTCTGAGAATTTATCTTTAATTAGAATATATTTATAAATTTAAATATATAAATAAGAAAAAGAAGGTAATTCTTATTAATTTTTACTGGGTTTTTATCAGATAATTTTCTTGATTAGAGAAGCTTTTCTTTTTTTATAAATTTCTTTTAAATTTTATTTTTTTAATTAAGATTTTAATTAATTTTTATTTTTTAATTTACTCTTTAGAGCCTTTTTCTTTTTTTTAATTTAACCGGCAATGGCCTTCATTGACACATTAAATGACAAAAATTTTATTCCCCCTTTTTTCCTTAAACCCGATCTCAGGCCGTTTAAAAAATAAAATTGTTCTTTTCTAAATATAAAATACCTTTTTCTTTCTTTTTTATTATATATATATATTCCTCATTTTTAAAAAGCTATAAATGTTCTTCTTCATCTCTTCCCCCATTAAACAATTTCGATCTTTTCTTAATTTTTATTTTGCTCAATTTGTCAAACCATTGCTTAAAAATTTATTAGAATTTTATCAATTAATTTTTTTTTAATCTAAGAAAATTACTTTATTTAATTGGCCTTAATTTATTTAATTATTTTTTAAATTTATAAATAATATTAATTGAATGAGTATATCCTTTTTAAAATTACTTTTTCTCTCTAAAATATAAATACAATTAAATAAAAATAAAAATATTTATTTCCTGTTTCTTTTTATTTTTCTCAAGCTCATCAAAAGTTTCTTTCACTGTGACGGCATTCTAAACAAAGTAATAAATAAATTATTGGGGGAAATATTAACTACTAAAATAACTTTATATATATTTTTTATTTATTTATATGTATGTATATATTTTTCCGTGTAAACCATTTAAAAATGAACTAAAAATTAAAAGGAAAATAAACAAAAGTTGTTGCCGTTGATCTTTTTTTCTTTCTTTTTTTTTTTAATTTTCCCACACATTTTAACTTTATTATATTCTAATAAATAAAATATATTTATGTAGTACATATAATACATACATATTCATTTTCTCAGTAATGCCACTAAAAAAATAAGTCGGTGGGATCTAAAGAAAGTAAAATTAATAGATTGGGAAAAAGATTTATTAATTTTAAATAAATAAATAGGTAACATTCTAGTTGATTTTCTCTTTTTAAATTTAATTTAAATCTATTTAAATCTATACCTAATTCTTTTTATTGTTAAATAAACTCCTAGGCTATTTATACATTAAAAGAAATAAAAAGTTTTAATTAAAAAATACCTTTATATTTTTATTAATTTTTAATTAAAATATTTATTTTATTTTAATAATAATGAACTAGCATTCTTTTTAGATTTTTTAATAATTTTTATAAAAATTTTAAACAAATTTTCGCGGTTTTTTTTATTCAAAAAGTTATCCTTTTTTATATAATATTTTAATACAACAACAACAACAACAACATACATATATATATATATATATTCTCTATATTTGAACGATTCATTTATTTTAAAATTATTCTTCCTTTTTTTTTCCTGAAGAGAATAAAAAAATTTTTTTAGCTGACACTTTTGGGAAAATAAAAAGGAAAGGGTTTTTTTGTAATCTTTTTTATAGTTGATGATCATTTTACATTCATTTTTCTTTTAATCATCATAAAGGAATTCCATAATTTTTTCTCTTTCAATTTGATAAATAAATAATTTATTTAAAAAAAAACCTTTAAATAATTTATTTTCTTGTAATTAATTAAATTAAAGTTTTTTGTTTATAATTAAAAATAATATCGGTTTAATTTATTGATAAAAACAAAAATTTTATTTAAAAAAAGTTGCGCTATTATTGTCGGGTTAATTTTCTTTTATCTTAACTAAAAGTTTTTTTTTAATTAATTGCCAATTTAAAATAATTAATTATTTATTTATTTAATTAAAAGAAAATAGTTAAAACTTTTTTTTTTAAATTTAACAAAATAAAATATTTAAAAAATAATTAAAGGAATTATTCTAACTAATTCCCAAGCAATTATTTCATCAAAAATTTTATTTAATTGTTTCAGTTATTTTTACTCAATTAAAATATTTAAAATATATTTCCACAAATTAAATTAAAATTTAAATAATATTATTTTTAAATTAATATTTAATTATTTTTAAATTAATATTTAATTATTGTTTTTTAATGTTTTTATTTAAAATTAAAAAAATAATAATTTAAAATATAATTCTTTTATTATTTAAAATTTAATTCCAAATCCTTTAAATAATTAAAAAATGTTAAGAGATAAATAATCATAAATCCTTCTCTTGTTCATCTTTTATTTTTTTTAAATTTATTTACGCCCCTTCCGTTTTTGCTCCACCTTTTTCTCTCCTTTTCCCCTTTGGGTCATAGATTTGCCTTTACTCTAAACATACTACTTACAACTACTACTAAATGACCAATTTTATATATTTATTTATTCACTTTTTTTTTTTTTTGCTTTTTTTATTTATTAAAAATAAATTTTTAATTTATTTTTATTTTACCTTTAATTAATTAATTCATTTATTTTTTATTATCAAAATTAATTTAAAAATATTTTTGTGCCATTAGCTAAAATATACCTTTACATTAATTACTCCTTTTTCCTTTCTTCTTTTAAATATTTAAAATTATATAAAATTTATGATACCCGTTAAATGCCGGAAATAAAAATACAAGGGCATTTTATTTATTTTTGGCATTTCCTGATTTTTTAAAATTATAAAACATATTCCTAATTTATTAATTAAATTAAATAAAAAGTTATTTAATTTCATTATTACCCAATTGAAATATTAATTAATTAAATGAAGGTTTATTTTGCAATTATTTAATTCCAAAATAATTAAATTAAATTTCTCATTCAAAATATTTTTTAAATAAAAATGTGTTTAAGAATAAAACAATATAATAATGAAATATAAATTAATAATATTAATATTTAATTATTTTATTTTAATTAATTCTTCTGAATATTCTAATAATCAAAAACAAGGTAGAAGACATTAATTAATTATTTATTTATTTACATAATTATTTTTTATTAATAAAATAATGTTGATAAGAAAAAATATAAAAAAAAATATTTTAGGTCATTAAAAAAATTAATTTTTAATATTTAATTTTTTTTAGTTTTGTTTAACAATGAAATTATTAAACAATTATTTGATTGTCGAAACCCTGGAAATGAATGTTTACATGATGGAATTTGTTTAAATAATGGAAATTGCGAGTAAGTTTATTTATTTTAAAAATAATAAGTTTTTTAATTAAATTATTTTATTTAAAGTTTATTTTTCTTTTTCTCTTTCTTTTTTTCTCTTTTTCCCCTTTTTATTTAGTAAAATAAATAAAATAGTAACAATTATTTATTATTTTATATCTACTATAAAAAATCTATTGTTTTCTTCTATGTAGCAGTAAATAATTATTTTGATTATTTTTTCTCATCAGTTAAAGGGCAATTTGTTTGTATTTATATATTTTATTAGCTTTAGGGGAAATAAAAATTATTTCTATTTTTTAATAATAAAAACACTAAAATGCTTTGGGCTACCTTTATTTTTCTTTAGATTTATAAAAATTAAATTTTTATAACTTTTAAAAGAAAATAATTATTTTATTAAAAAAATAAATTTATTTTTATTTTTATTTCTCTAATAAATAAAATAAAACAAAAAACTATAATTTTTAAACTTTAATTTTTGTAAGCAACATTTTTTAAAATTTATTTATTTCTTTGTGTCAATCGATCTGTTGCTATTTTTTATTTAAACATTGAAGGGATTTTTTAAATAATACAAAGGTTATTTTTCTGTTAGATTAAAAAATATTATTTTTATGTAAATTAGTTAGTTTCTATAAAGAAAGAAAAAATTAATAAAATATTAATAGCTATGAATAAATTAAATTAAAGAACTTTTTTTAAATAATATTCTAAAACAATTGTTGGTCTTAAAAACTATTTTTTTCTCTGTTAATTTACATTTAATTTGTTGACCTAAAAAATAAATAAATAATATTTAAATAAATAATAATAAAAAAGAAAATACTTTTTTAATAAATAAAGAACAGTTGTAACTTTTAAATATTCTTTTCTCTTTGGATTATCTCTTTTTTTATTTCTTAAATATTTCCAGAAAATCCAATAAAAAAATCTTTTCCGCTTGAGAGTGTTGCAAAGAAGAAAAATTTAAAAAAAAAGGTTGCGCCTTTAGGGGAATTTTAAAAGGGAATTTTATTTTTAAATGTTTTTTCTAAAAAATAAAAATATTTTTGTCGGTATTTTAATATCTTTGGATATTTATTTTGACTCTAAAAAGAACAAAAATAAATATAATTACATAATCCCTTTAAAAGAAGAAAAAAAGGAAATTTGTTTATTTAATAAAATTAATTTTATTAAATAAATAAATAAATAAATAATAAATTAATTAAAATAAAAATATATTTTTAATTAAATAATATTTTATTAAAATATTTTTTGACTATTTATTAGGCTATTTATTTATTATAATAGAGGAAAAATATTTTCTTTTAATTTATATTATTTATTTATTTATTAGTGTTTTTTTCTTCATCACCACCTTTATTTATATTATTATTTTTTATCAATTACCTCTAATATATATTTAATTGTTTTTAAATATGAATAGACTATTTATTTATTAGAGATATACCCTTTTTTTAACATCGTGGGAATTGGGTCATTTATTTATTTCTAGAATATTTGAGGTATAAATAATTAAATGAGTTAAAAATAAATATATTTTTATTTATTTTTTTGATTATTTTGTTTCTGATTTTTTAAGCTAAAAAAAGAGTTTTTCTGAAATTTTATTTTAAATATTTTTGAATTAATTTGCTTCTTCTCTTTTCTATATATATTCCTTTTTATTATTTTTAGTTTTTTTTTAAGATTTTTATTCAATTATTTTTAAGAGAGTTTTTACTTTTTAAAATTTAAAATAAAAATTCTTAATTTATTTAAACATTTTTTTAAATTATTTATTTAAATTTCATTTGATTCTTTGCTTCCGCGGCATTTTTCTTTCACTTTTTTCTTTTAATATTTTTTAATTTTTTAAAATTTTTATCCATTTATTTATTGTATATATATCCTTTATTGGTTTATGTGTTAAATAAGCAGTAGGGGGTGGTAATGATTTAAACAATTTAGAAAATGACTAACCGAAATGAGTAGTACTTTACATAGAATAGTTGTAGGTAGTGTATATATGTATTTATACGGCCATTCACCTTCTTCTTCTTCTTTTTTGTTCATTGCTTTCTATCTCTTTTAGTTATTGTCGCCGACGGGGGCACGGGACCATGGGAAAGTAGATTTTTGTAATAAAGCTATGAAAAAGCAAAGGAATTTAGTAAAACGAAGACAATCCTTAGTTGAAGGGATTTTTTTTACAAAAGAAAAATTAAAAGTGATTTTTAACTTTTAAATAAAAATATATTTAATTTTAATTGAAAATAGAGAAGAAAAAAGAATTTAAAAATTATTTTTAAAAAATAGAAAAAATAATTAAATTTATTATTTGTAGAGAAATTGTTTATTTAATTAATTTTGAAGCAAACTTTTGGCATATTTCTGTTAATTTTTTCTTATATTAGAAAATCTTTATTTATTAATTGAGAACTTTCTCTTAATTTGAAGGACATAAAAAAGAAAATAAATGAGCATAAATAAGTGTTTTTTTTCTTCTGAAGAATTTACTTACATAATAACAACAGCAGGGGATATATACCTTTAATGAAACATTAGATATATTTATTTATATTTTATTTTATTCCTTCTGTTATTCCTCAACTTTTTTTTTCTTTAATTTTCCCAAGGTCCTCAAGGTCTTTTCACTCAATCTTCATCATCACATTGGCACTTCACACCTTACTTACCAATCAAATTAATTAGAAAATTAAGTTAAAGAAAGAAAGAGAAAAAGAAAAGTTTTCTTTTTTAATATCAAAAATTAAATTAAAAAGAGGCTTTTTAATTAAATATGTTGGAATATAGTTATTTTAATTAGAATAATTAATGTTATTTAATTTTAAATATTAATTATTTAATTAATGCTATTAATTCTAAATATTAATTATTTAATTTAAAAATAGAAGAAAACAAACATTTTATTTATTAAACGGTTGATTAAGAATTTTAATTTAAATTAATAATTTTTAATAAACAATTTACTATACGCAACAATTCTTCTCTTAAATAAATAATATCTTTGTTTTATTCCATACAAATATTCTCAATTATGCAAAAATCAAAAATCCTTTCTCTTATATTTTAATATATTTACTGTGTCCCCAAAACCCCTAAAAGTAAAATAACAATTCCTTAAAACAACAGAGAAAATGTCCTTCAAAATTATATATAAAATATATATTTTAATATATTCATGCATGTGTTTGTCCATCATTATTTTCTTATTATTATTAATAATTAGCTTCTTCTCTTAAAATATTTTCCCAAAGAATTTTTACCTTCATTATTTATTAAACAATGATTTGTATGAGAAAAGTAATCATAATTGTTTATGGAAATAAATAAAATGAAGGGAAATAATACAGAATTTATTTAATATTAAATTAAAGCATTTAAATAAGAATTAATTTTTAATTTCCTTAAAGTTGTTCACCTTCCCCTAATTGGTTTGGTCAACAATGTGAACTTCGTCGATGTGTTCAACTTTATAATCCATGCGAGAATGGTGCTGCCTGTGAAAAAACTGAACAATCATTTAAATGTCATTGTCCTTTAGGTTTTATTTTATTTAATTTTAGCATTTCTTTCTTTTTTTTTTAAAGGTTTTGAAGGAATTTATTGTGATAAACAATTGGAAACTGTTTGTAATAATTTAAATCCTTGTGGAGAACATGGCAATTGTATTTTGGGACAAAATATTAATGAATATATTTGTGAATGTTTTTATGGTTGGACTGGTAAATTTTAAATAATTTTTTAAGGAAATAAATTTTATTTTTTTATATAAATTTAAGAAAGAAATAAATAAGGAAAATAATATATCCATATGTCTTTTAATATTTTAACCAAAGTTTTTTTTTAATTTATTATTTTTGGAGTGAAAAAAATATATAAAATAAAAAAGGTAATATATTAAAAAAAAGGAATATATTTTTATTTATTTATTTAATACACAAAAATAGTAGCTATAAATAAATTTAGTTAAATATTTATTTTTGAAATGATTTTTAAACAAGAATGATCAAAAAAAGAAAAGAATATTTCTATGACTTTTAGCAAATAAATAAATAAATACATAAATATGTATTTATGTAAGTAATAGAGTTAAGAAGAATTTATTTATTTATAATTCTTGGCAAATTGTGTTCCTTATATTTATTTACCTTTTAAATAATTTGTACTACAAAATGGGTCATGAGAAAAGCAAATAAATAAAAACTTAGAATATTTTGGATTTAAGGAATTAATTTAAACATGGAAATCCTAACTATTTTAATATATTAAGAAGATTTATTTCTTTATATACTATAAAAAGGAAGCAAATAAACTATAGAAAATATTTTTATTTTCTTAGGTTCTCATTGTTCTGATATTAATTATTGCCAATTAACTGATCTATTTTGTTTAAATGGTCATTGTGTTAATAATAATAATAATAAAGATGATAATAAACTAGTTACACATTATTGTGAATGTAGAAATGGTTGGAGTGGTCCAAACTGTGATTTAGATATTAATGAATGTCAATTAAATAATCAAATATGTAAAAATGGAGGAAAATGTATTAATTTAGTAAGCTAATATTTTTTTAAAAATAATTTTTAAAAAATATATTTTTAGAATGGTTCTTTTTATTGTGAATGTCCTCCTACATTTATTGGACAATTCTGTGAACAAACAAATATTTTAGATCAGTGTTTGCCCTCTCCTTGTTTAAATGAGGGTATTTGTCATTTATCAATGACAGCAACAACTTCTAGTTGGGCATTAAATGTAGAAAAGTTTAATTGGAATTGGGAATGTAATTGCCCTGATGGTTTTGAAGGTAAAAGATGTGAAAAATTGATTGATAAATGTGAAGTTGGAAATATGGTAATTCTTAATTAAATTAATTTTTTAATTTAATTAATTTAAAAGATTTGTGTAAATGGAGGACAATGTGTTAATCCATGGATTGAAATATTAAACAATAACAATAATGAAACAAAATCAATACAAAACTGGCATCCATCAGAATGTAAATGTATGGCTGGATTTTCAGGTTAATTTCTAAATTCATTTAAAATATTAATTTAATTACTCAGGAAAATTCTGTGAAAGAGATATTAATGAATGTGAAGTTTATTCTGGTCTTTGCCAAAATGGGGCTACCTGTATGAACAGACATGGTTCTTATTTATGTTTATGTGTTGGTGGATTTGAAGGGAAAAACTGTGAAATTAATGTAAAATTTTAAATAAAATTAAAATAAATTATTTTAGATTGATGATTGTATTGATAATCTGTGTTATTCTGGATCAACTTGTGTTGATGGAATTTCTCGTTATAATTGTCTTTGTTCACCAGATAGGTAGAATATAAATATAAACTCAATATATTTTAATAGTTATATAATTTAAGAATTGGTAGTCTTTGTGAATTTCCTAATCCTTGTTTTAATACTTCTAATAACGATAATGGACCCTGTTTAAATGGAAAATGTTATTCTGATCCAGAATTTGGTAATTATACATGCCTTTGTGATGAAGGATGGACGGTTGTTAATTTTTAAATTTTAAATAATTTATCTATTTTTTAGGGAAAAACTTGTGATTTAGATGTAGATGAATGTTCTCATCCATCAACTAATAAATGCTTTAATGGAAAATGTATAAATTCTATTGGAGGATATAGCTGTGAATGTGAAGTTTGTTTCTCTTTTTTTTTTAATTATTTTTTCTTATTATAAATAATAATTTATTTTTAGTTGGGATATTCTGGAGAATTTTGTTCTTTATTAGAAAGACATTGTGATTCTAATCCTTGCCAAAATGGAGGGACTTGTATTAATGAATTAGGAAAATATGAATGTATTTGTTTACATGGCTATTCTGGTGTAAATTGTGAAATTAGATCTTACAAAGAATTAAATAAATGTTATTTGGATTGTCAAAATGGAGGTATTTGTAAAAATATTAATGACAATAAATGTGAATGCCTTCCTCCTTTTACTGGAAATTTATGTGAAATGTTTGTTTTTCAATTAAATAAAATTTTTTTTAAATTTTAAGTGAAAAGCCTGATCCTTGTTATCAAAATCGTTGTGAAATAGGATCAGTTTGTGCCCCTAATTTTGATTATATGTAATCCTTTTAAATTAATAATTATTTATTTTTATTAATTATAGTTCATACACTTGCCAATGTCCTGCACATTTAACTGGCCAATTTTGTGAACATAAATTAGACCCTTGTGAAGATGGTTATAATCCTTGTTTTCGTGGAATTTGTCATAAAAATGTAAAAAAAAATTTTTTTTAAATTAAATTAATTATTTTTATTTAAATAAATAAAAGGATGAAACAAATATTGAGCATTTTATTTGTGAATGTTTAAATGGTTGGACTGGTACACTTTGTGATAAAGAAATTGATGATGAAAATATTAGAAATAAATTCTCTATACAAAATAATTGTCCTTTAGCTTTAAATCCTTGTAAAAATGGTGGACAATGTATTGGTGGTGTTAATAAAGGAGAAATAAAAAAACAAAAAAATAATGGTTTAATTATTCTATTTAATTTATTTTTTAATAATTTTTAATTAGAATATTTACCAACATTGTCATCTTCTACAACATTTTTTGAATGTATTTGTCCTCGCGGATTTACTGGTCCTTTATGTGAAATTGCTCCAAAATTAACAAAAATTGTTAATGAAAATATTAATGAACAACAAAGATGTAAAAGAGGATGTAGAAATGGAGGAAAATGTGTAAAAAAGTCAAAAAATGGTTAATTTTGTTTATAACTTTTTTAAATAATTTTTTTAAATTTTATCAGATGCATGGACATGTCTTTGCCCTCCTGGTTTTCAGGGAACTGAATGTGAAAATGAAATGAATGTATGTCTAAATGGTAAATTTAAAACCTAAAAAATTTTTTAATTATTTTTCCTCATTAAAGTAACCTGTAAACATAAGGGAAAATGTGTTAATTTGGGAGGAGTTGATTTTCGTTGTGATTGTGCACCAGGTTGGAATGGGCCTGTTTGTGAAATAAATATTGACGATTGCGAGAATATGTATGTTTATTATTTTTGTTATTATTCACATGTTATTCCATTAATTAAACATTTGTTTTTTTTCTAAATTCTTTCAAAGAATTTTAATTTCTTTTTTAATGTCTAGTTTTTATTCTTAAAAGGTCAAAAAATAATATTTAAAAAATTAATTATATTTCATAACTGATGGGAAGATATTTGTTTTTAAGAAAATTTTATATTTATGGGAAAATTAATTAGAATAATATTTCTTTGAATTTTCTATTTTAAACAAAATTGAAGGAAATTTAATTTAAATATAAATTATTTTTAATTAATGATTTTAATTAAAAATTAAATAATTTTATATTTTTATTACTATTTCTGGTCTTTAATATTTTTAAAAATAAATAAAGTTTTATAATAATTAAACCTTTATTTATAAAACTTTTCGTTTTAGAAAATTACCTTAACTATAATAATTCTTTATAAATTAATTTGTACAGTCTAAGAGTTATTTCAAAAAATAAATATTTAAATTTCAGCGTTTGTCTAAATGGTGGCGTTTGTATTGATAAAATTAACAATTATCTTTGTGAATGCGCTCGTGGCTTTGCCGGTCGACATTGCGAAGTGAGGGAGGAGGAAATAATTTTTTTTAAACTTTTATTCGTTTCTTTGAAGTGTTAAAGTGTAAAACATAGTAGTCTTACGTAAAATTATTTGCCCTTTTTATTAGTGCATTTTTATAAAATGCACTTTTAAAATTTGGCAATTAAAATAAATAAATATATTTTTATTTTTTAATCAGATTTTTGTTCCCGTCGATAAATTTAATCGAACGGATATGGTTGATATGGATAATTGTCAAAAACAAGGTTGTAAACAAAAAGCAACTAATAGAAAATGTGATCCAGAATGTAATTTATATGCTTGTCAATTTGATGGTAAATTAATAATTATTTAAAATAAATTGTATGAATAGGTGGTGAATGTTCTACTAGCCAAATAAATCCTTTTGAAAAGTGTCCACAACCAAGTTATTGTTCACATTCTTTTTCAAATGGAAAATGTGATGAGGTATTTATTTATTTTATTTTTTATTTTTAAATTTTTAAAAGGTTTGTAATAATGAACGTTGCCTTTTTGATGGTTTTGATTGCTTACCACGTCCACTTGCAAAATGTCCTCGGCTTGCTGAATGCGCTTTGAGATATGCAAACGGGCAATGTGATCAGCAGTGTAATATGGCATCTTGTGGTTGGGATGTGAGAACAATTTTTTGAGAAAATAATTCTTTTTAATTTTTATAATATTTAAAGGGCGGTGATTGCGATCATGATGTAGAACCAGAATCTCATGTTTTACTTGGAGAACTTGTACTTGTTCTAGCAGTACAACCTGAAGAACTTTTCCCCAATTTATTAAGACAATTTCTTCTGTCATTAAGTTCACATTTGCGTGTATCTATTTCACTTTCTCTTGACGAAGAAGGAAAGGTTTTTTAAATTAATTTTCTTTTTTAAATAATGTTTTTAGCCTAATCTATTTCGTTGGACTAGAGATTCAGGAATTGGACAACGAATAGATTTACCTCCAGGAATTAATGTTACTACAATGTTTAGTGTACACTATTATGAAGCTGAAATTGAAGGAACAAATAAAAATGAAAGGCAAAAAAGAGATTTAAAAGGTAAATAAATTAAATAGAATATTTAATTTAATTAAAAAAAAGATATTTCACTCAAAGAAGGAGTTGCTTTATTTTTACGTGTTGATGTTACAATGTGTAATTTACTGGATTCATCTTCTTCTACTTTAAATACTTCATTACCTAAAATTATACATCATCAACAAATTCAAACAAAAGAACATTCTGAACAACATCCACATCGTCATCATCATCATATTTATCATTCTAGTAAACTTTTGGGAGTACATGAATCTTGTTTTTCCCATATGGACAGTGTGGCCGCATATGTTGGGGCAGCTAATGCGAAGAAGGTTAGTTTTTTTTAATTTCTTAGAATTAGAATTTTATTTTTAATTTCTGAGAATGATGAAATCTTTACTTTTTTTAAATAATTTAATTTTGGCAATTTTTGTAATTTATTACAAATTTTAAAATTATAATGGGGCCTATTTTTTTTTTGATTTGACCAGGATTTAGAATAATAATTTATTAATTAAGAATAAAATAAATAATTAACTTATAATGAAAACAGGGGAAAGAAAAATAAAATTATTTTTTTATTTTCTGTTAAAATTGTTCTTTTTTTAAACAAGGTTAGAGGGTTTAATAGATTTAAATGAATAAATATATTTTTACACTTTAAAAAGGCCAAATTTAGTCTGAAAACTGACTGTCTTTTGTATTGGGGAAATTAGGCGGCATTGACTAATTTGAAAAAGGAAAGAATAATAAAACATTTGAATAGGGAATTTTGAAAGTATTTTAATTGTCTATTAAAAAATGAATAAATAATATTTAAAAATTAATAAATAATACCAAAAAAAAACTTTTTATTTTTTTTCAAAAAATCTTTATAGGCTTTACAAGACATTGGAGTACCAATTTTGTCAAGTGAAGTACGTTTACCTGATAGCTCTTCAAAATCAATTGGCTTTATTTGGTATGTGTTGGTAACTCTGATGTTTTCTCTTGTAATTGGATCAGTAATTATAATTCGAAGACCTAGAAATAATAAAATGAAAAATGCAAAAACTTGGAAACTTCCATTTCCTCCACATTTTGATCAGACAGATTGTGAGTATTTTTTAAAAAATAAAATATTTAATTTTTAAATACAAATTTTAATTAAATATTTTAAGCAAAATATAATTCCTCCTCAACACTTTCTAGTCATCATCAACAGCAACCACAACTACAACAACAGACTTTGGGGACACACACTTTTTGGCATAATTATCCAGTAATTTTTAAATAAAAAAACAATAAAATTATTTTAAAAAAAGGTAACCTCATCATCTGTTAATAGTTGTGCATCTTCAACAATGCCTTTAATATTAAATAATGCAGTTAGTATGAATAGTCTTTCCAATCAAAATAATGTTTATAGGTAATTGTTTAAATAAAAATTAAATTAAAATTTTTATAGTCAACTTAACCAACAATCTCAATATTTTAATACAAATTCAATGACACAAATGGCATTAAGAAATAATTATCAAAATATTCAACAAAATAAATTATATCATCAACATCCATACATTCAACAACATTTATTTCAACAATCAGCAACATTACCACGTAATAATAATAATAATGGAAATTGTTGGACAACAACAACCATTGGTGATAATATAACAACTTCTCAACAATATTTAAATAATTCAAGTCCTCAACAATTAATTGGAGGGACAGCAATGTCAACTTTACCTCTTTTAAATAATAATGGACATTTATTTAATAATCAACAACAACATATTTCTTTTGGAAATGGAGATAATGTAAACTTTTATTTTTTAAATAAATAAAATTTACCAAAGGAAGGGATATTTTGTACATTTTCTTTTTTTTGTTATTCTATAGCCTTTGCTGTTTATTTTCCTTTAAAATATAGGAACAAGAGAACTATTAAATTAATTCCTTTTCTTTAGTTTCTGTCAACTACCCAAACAACAATAATATCAACAACTATAACAGCAACATCTATAAATAATAATAATTCTACTACAACTTCATACTCTCGTTGCTCATCATCAGGTATTGGAGGAAGTAGTACAGAACATTCTCCATTAGGACAACAATTACTTCCTCTTAATTGTTCTTCTTCTGTTGTTGTTGAACCTTCTTTAATTGGAAATAATGAAGAACAAAAGCAAAGAAAAAAATTAATTAAAGAACTTGGAGAATTTGCAGTTTCCAAACGAAAGGGATTAATTGAAATTAATTCTGACATTTTGGCAAAACTTGAACCTTGCATTGTTTGTTTTTTTAATTTAAAAATTAAAAATAAATATTTTTAAGGTAAATTATAAAAATGAACGTGGAAGAACATTTCTTCATCAAATATTCCAAAACTTATTATTAATGACCTCTAATGATGGAGAAACTGATTTACTTGCAAATATTGATTTACTTTTTAAATCTGGAGTGTCTATTGATGCACAAGATAATGGTAAAAATATAAAAATATTTATAATTTTAATATATTCAAAGATGGAACAACTGCCCTCTCTTTGGCTGTTCGAAATCGAAAATTCTTAGCAGTTTCTAAATTAATTATTGAATGTAATGCTGATGCAAATATTGCAGATATAGACAATAAAACTCCATTATATCATTTATGTGCTAATTTATCTACTAATGAAGATGTTAAAATTGTTGAATTTTTATTGAGTGGAGTTAATAATTTACAATTGGATACTTTAGCACGTGAAGCAGAAACACCATTAATTAGATGTGCATCTCTTAGGTAAAAAAATATTTTAATAAAACGTAAATTTATTTTAAAAAATTTTAGTAATTTATATTCATTGCGTGTTGCAGAACTTTTAATTAATAAAATTGATGCTTCACAAAGAAATGAATTTATTAATAATTGTGGAAAAACATTAACAACAGCATTACATCGTGCGGCTTCTGTCGGGAATGAACAAATGATTAGACTTTTAGTTAGATATGGTGCTAATAAAGAAGCAACAGATAAAGAGGTTAATTTGTTTAATTTAATATTTAATTCATTTAATTATACTTTTAAGGGAAAAACACCTTTATTTGTTGCCGTTGAACAGGCACAATATGAGGTAATCTAAAAAGACATTCTAATAACAATAATTTATTTATTTAAAGTCAGTATCTGTTTTGCTGGAAATTGGTGCAGATCGTAATAAAGCTGACATTAACGACACAAAAATTATGGAATTGGCCTCTCAGGTGAATATTATTTTTAATTTATTTTTAAAGAATATTTTAGCCTGGATTTGAACCAATCTCTCAACTTTTTCGTAAATTTCCTGAAAATCAAAATAATAGTCATCAACATCTTTCTTTATTATTTTCTTCTACTCGTTCATCTAATAATACACCTAAAGCTAATCAACAACAACAACAACAAAAAAATATTGAAAAACAAAATAATAAGAGGCAAAGGGCTGGAACTAAAAGAAGAAATGCTTCAAATAATTCAAATTCTCCTTCAATTTTACAGGTACTTTTATTTTATTTATATATTAATTTATAATTATTTTAAATAAAGATTATTCAGAAAGGAGTTAATTCTGTTCTTCATCCTAATTCTTCTACAAATAATGAAAGAAATGTTTATGAAGATGGTTCTTCTGCTGCTAAAAAAAGAGCATCAATATCAGTAACCCCTTCTTGTATTACAAATATTTCTCCTCCATGTCCACCTTTTTATTCCTCTCAGCAACAACAATTATTAAATAATTCTAAAATAATTTTACAAAATCAACAACAAATTCCTTCTTCATCTCCTTATCTTCTTCCATCAATTCAACATCATCAATTGCCTGGTTTTTTTTTAAATAAATCTAAAAATTAATTTATTTTTATAGAAGAGGATAATAACACAGCAGTAGTTGAAGAATCTCCTTCCACTAATTTCTTTGATATTCAAACATCTTTTTTCTCTATTACAACAACAAATAATAATACAACAATTTTAAATAATTACAATAATGATGAAATATCTACAACAAACACAATATTATTTAATAAACTTCTTCATTCTCGACAATTACCTGAAGATTATATGGATGTTTATTTACGTAAAACTTTCTGATTGTGCCTAGAAGTTTTTATTAAAAATGAAAATATGAGATTCTCAAAATTTAAATAATTAAAGTTTCTTAATAGAGAGATTGAAGAATGTAACATTTTCTGGATTTTTATTTTTTATTTAAAAACGAGTAAAAGTGGATGTTCACTTTAATCTATTCCGAACTCAAGTTCCATGTATGTATATATTATTATATTTTCAATCTCTAGCTTCAATTTCCTTACATTCCCAAGTTGCGTGCCTTTTTACTATTCTTTATTTTCACTTTGTTTCATTACAATCTCATGGAATTTTTAAAGAAAATATAACAGTCATATATATGTATATGTAAACATTTATTTTAATTTATTTATGTTTTATTTATTTTATATGTATGTTTGTAATTTGTTAAATTTATGTAATTTATTGAATAGAAATTAAACATCTGATATTGGATTTATTTAATTTCATTTTTTCAAAAAATATAATAGATATAAAATTTTCCAAGTTTTCTTATTAGAATATATGATTTAAAGTTTTAACATCTTTTCATTTTATTTGATTTTAAAAATGTCCAATGAAATAAAAACACGTAAATATAAAAATAAAAAATATATAAAAAGTTTCTTAGGTTTTAATAATACTTTCTGTGTCAATTTTTCTCTATTAATTACTTCTAAATCTTGATATAAGAGGACCAATTTGGATTAGCATTGATTCGCTCAATACTTTCTTCCAAAGTTTCAGTATGAGTCAAAGCAGCAGTAGCCTCACGAATGTCTGAATAAAGCGCAGTCGTTCTAGTAATTTTTATAAAATTAGTATAAATTCATTTTTAATTATAGGAGGGTTTTAATATTTAAAAGTGATTTAAAATAATAAAGGGGAAACTAACAAATAACGTTCTCCGAAACTTGGAAGCACAGTAACAACAAGCCTTCCTTTTAATTCAGGCTTTTCAGCAACACGAAGTGCTGCAACCAAAGCTGCTCCACTAGAAATACCTGAAAGAAAATTTTAAAATTAATTTTCTTTAAAATATCAAACCACAGAGAAGTCCTTCTTCAAGAGCAGCCCGTTTTGCCATAGCAATGGCCTCGTCAGAAGAGACAGTAATAACTCCATTATAGATTTTGGTGTCCAAAACGGAAGGAACTACACCAGCACCAATTCCTAAATTATTATTTAAAATGATATTCTGAACTTCAGACAAAAACCTTGAATTTTGTGTGGCCCTGGTTTACCACCACTCAAAACTGGACTTTCAGTTGGCTCAACAGCATATAGCTAAATAAGATTATTTACTAAAAAAAATCAAAAACTAACAAGAATTTCAGGTCTCTTTTCACGCAAATAGCGACCAGCCCCAGTTATCTATAAAGAATATAATAATACTCTTTAACAAAATAGATTTTAATAACTATAGACAAAATTATATTAAAATCTTTAAACCGTTCCACCGGACCCAATACCAAAAACACAAGCATCCACTCGACCACCTGTTTGACGAATAATTTCCATTCCGGTAGTAGAATAATGAATTTGAGGATTGGCAGGATTGTCAAACTAACAAATATAGATAATAAAACAAAAGTAAATAAAACCTGAAGAGGCATAAAAGAATCTTGAATAATTTTGGAAAGCTCATTAGCTTTATCAATACATCCTTTAATGCCAAGTGCTGGATCAGTAAGAATCATTTCAGCACCAAATGAGTGAATAAGAGCACGCTAAAACTGTTATTATTCTGTTTTAAAATTAAAAAAAAAAACCCGTTCTCCACTCATAGTTGAAGGCATTACACAAATGAGACTGTAACCACGAGCTGCAGCCACCATAGCAAGCGCTGAACTTAAAAACTTGTAAAATTTTCTAAAATAAAAATACCAATTCCTGTATTTCCACTAGTTGGCTCAATCAATGTTGTTTTCCCTGGTTTTATTTTCCCCTCACGTTCGGCAGATATAACCATTGCGTATGCAATGCGATCTTTAACACTACAAGCAGGGTTCATCCACTCAATTTTAACGGCTTATTGTTAGAAGATTAAAAATTATAAAAACTAATCAAGATTAAAGTTGAACTTAGGACAATCAAAACTTTAATAAAAACTAACCTACGCGTGCCCCATTTGGATTCGGTAATTTGTTGAGATAAACCATAGGAGTATTTCCAATCTAAATATTTATTTGAAAATTAAAAATTAAATTAAAAATTTTATATACCAAACTGCAAACATCCTCTCCAATATAGTCACGTGAAGCCATTTATTAAAATTTAAATAATATGTAATCTTAAATTTAATTAATAATAAAATACATATGTATAATAAAAGGAACAATCAAAAACACAAAAATTATCTGTATAAAATTTTATTACATTAATTTATTGGTTGTTCCCTTTTTTATTTTCAGGTTAATAATTCATAACATATTGATTTAAATGATTTTAAAATATTACTTTTGGATGAATGACCAAAATTTTAAATTACATAAAGGTTAGGTAAAAAATAAACCTAAAAACAATTAAATTTAAGAAAAAGAAAAATTATGTAGATATAATGGTAAAATAAAAAAAAATTCTGTTTGTTTTTGCGTGTTGGTCGAATACTTCTATGTATAAATGAAGTGAATAGATTATTAATTTTGGACTTTTACACATACATACACATATTATATACATACTTGTCGCTAAATTGTAAGTACTACATATGCATGTGTATAAGAAGAAAGGAAAAATTTTCCTACTTTCTCTCATATTTTACAAAAATAAACAACTGTTATTTTTCTATTATATGTACCTATGTATTGCATTGCTTTTTTAAATAGTACATTTATATTACAAAATAAAAATATATATGTAGTCATGTTAAAAACACATGTCAATCAACTAAAGTTTATTTTTTAATATTTATGATTGGACAATGTAATGGAAAGGAAGAGTTGCAATTACTATGTCAATGAATAAATACATAGGTAATTTTAGGTAATCAATAAGTTAAAGATTCAAGACATTGAAATTTTTTTTCCTTTGTAGAAAGTACATTTTTAAGCATTGACATGAAAAATATTACTAAAGAAAAGGAATAAAAATGGAAATTAAACGAAAAGAAACATTAAAATTCAAATGTTCTGTTTCCATTTTTTATGTTCAATTTTACACAATGCAACTTAACCTTCAAAGGGAAGAAGAAATCCACTATACCAAACAAGATATTGAATAAACAAATTCATATTAACTCAAAGAAGATCAAACAAAAGTAAAATTTAAAATCAATGGTGATTGGATAATCATTACCTCTTTAACCCTCACATTATGTCCTCTGTCGGCGCATCTAAATCTCTATAGGAAGGTGGTGCCCGTGGGTCAGCCCGCGGACGTCCTCCACCACCAAAGCCTCCGCCGGCACCACCACTTACTTCATTAACCGGTTCATAAGAGAAGCGTTGCCGTGTCTGAGGTCCTGAGGCACCACCAAATGAACGTTGCTGACCTGATCCACCTCCATTGTACCTTTTATTTAAAAGTAATGTAATTTTGAATAATAATTAAAAAAAACTTACTTATTACCTCCAGCACCACTACTAGGAAAACGATCTAAAGGATGCCAGGAACTACGGCCGGCTTAAAAAATCATTTACTTATTGTTAACTAAAAGTATAGAAAAAATTACCAGGTCTTTCTGAATCCCTACCTCCTCCTGAACCTTCTTCCAATGTCGAATTTTGTGCACTCCTACGCGGTGGTGAAGCAGAAGAACGACGAAGTTCTCGTTCAAGAGCAGATGCCGTATTTGTATTTTTTGCGAATATTTGATTATGCGGCCGGTTTGGATCGCACAAATAATTATTGAAGTAGAGAGCCTAAAAATAATGTTAAATTTTATATAAGTAAGATATTCGTTACTTCATGTCTAGCCGTGTCAATTTCTTCTTGATGTTTAGAATATAAATGCTTATGCACAAACTCAATAGCTCTAAACCGCTTTCCAGAAAGAGGACAAAGATATTTGCCAGGAGCCTGTTCTATAGTATTTTTGTTCAGAAATTCCTGAACGGCCCTTTAAAACTCTTATATGTACAGAATTTTACAAAAAATTATACCTTTCTGCGTCTTTTTTTCCCAATTTCTGCAACTCTTCCTCAGATAATAAAGCTCTCTTAAAAAGTCCTTGGTCAAGAAGGGCATTAAAAGTAGCTATATGTCCAGTAATAATAGTTTTAGATAATAAAGCTGTGCGATCATTAGTTGAAATATTGTTCAAAGGACGGCCACGAACGTGGATTAAAGCAAGACTGGAATGGTAATAAAAATATAAACAAATTAAAAATAACCGATGTGGCATTTCGTCTTCCCTCAAATACTCAATAGCAGCATAAAAATCAATTGAGTGAACAATTCGCAAATAAAGAAGTAAACGATCAAGAACCTAAATGGTATCTTTAACCAATTAAGGAAAAAATAGTTCCCTAAAAACTAAACAATATAAAATTTTCACTTTAATTATTTTATTGTCATGTTCCATTTCCTCCATCAATTCAATGCCATGTAATTGAGCAGTAGCCCCAGTAAGTGTATCCTCTTCAGCACTTGTCTCGTCCACAAGATGGTCAGAAATCCTGGACAAAAGTGGATTTTTGCTTTTAAGAACAGCCCCTTCTAGATCGGAAAAAAGAGCTAAAAGTTAACGTAGGATAGTTTTATCAGATTAAATTTAAAAAACCGTCATCAGTAGGTTGCAATTCATTTTGCAACTGCTCTTCACCTTCTTCACATGTCTCAACTTCTTGTCGATAAAGTCCTTCTTTGAGATCGTAAAGCACAATGAGTTTAGCCGCTTGACTAGAAAAATAATAATGAAATAAAGAAATCTAATTTAAAGAATACAACATAAGAAAGTTTAAAATACCGAATATCATTTTGAACAATATAACGGTGAGAGGATAACCCACTAGTTGTTCCAATACTCCGAACACGACGCCGAAGTTCCCGATTCACAGAAGCAGACAATGAGAGGCCATTAAACTAAAAATCATAAACGTTCTTTAAAATTTTATTAAATATTTGAATAAAATCTAACAATAAGTAAAAATATCATACTTTAGCATTTCGCATTGCCCAAAAAATTTCTTTAATGTTCACATCTTCTCGGTAAGTGACCAATGCAGTTCGCATTAATTGAGTTTTTCCAAACCTTGTATCAATTAAAACAGACATAGGATCAGTCAGCGTTAATCGCAAAAAACCAGGATGTTGCTTACAAAGCTAAAAATATAATGATAAATTCAAAATTTTAATAAAACTAATTTTGAGGTAAAATTACAATTTACATAACAACTCTATTACATTTTCAATCTCTGTTAACGTTGCAGTAGTTGGAACAGTACGAAAATGAATACTACACGTTTTATAAGGAAGTGGTGCCTGTTTTATCGTTTGAATAATAGGATTAAGCCCAATGGGCCTGTCTTCACAAGTTCCATCACCGTTATCATCAATTTTTTGGTCTTCCGAAATATCTAATATATAAAAAGTAAATTAATTTAATTTTCAAATAACCTGCATCCATAGCATCTCGTACCATGCATGTATTAGTAGGAGATGAACCATTATTTTCAATCAAATCTTGTTCAATGTTATTATCATCCGTCTGTGTTTGTTTTTGCAGTTTCATCTTTTCAGGTGAAAGCAAATCCAGAACCGATTCATCATTAATTTCTTCACTTTCTGCCACCTCAATATCCGCATCAGTTCCGTCTTCCAATTTGATGACAACTTAAATTGTTTTAAATGTAATAAAAATAATATATTTTTTGAGGTTATAATAAATGAAATCTAATTAATTAGCATGTTCAACAAAATAATTCAATTCTACTATTCATAGATCTATAAATAAAAACAAGTAATCAAACCAATATTCATAAAGCGAATAAGATCCTCTGCATATTCATAACTAAGTTTTAAATTATTAAGTTTTCCAGCAGTATCAAGTTCATTAAAAATTTTTAGTCGTTTTTGAACATGCTGACGTCGCTCTGCAACACGTTCCTCACACTCTAATGGATGGTACTTGAGACGAAACCTTTAAATATTTAAAATAATTAAGAAAATTTGTATGCAAGCTCAACTAACCATTCCTCGTCTTTATGTGCCTGAAAATAATGTTCACATTCTTGACGCATAAATTCAGTTTTATACTCAATATATTTAGCAACTGCTTCTTCATCAGTCAATATGGCCTCATCCTGAGTATTTAGAAATTTGCGAAACGTTAAAAGTTGAGGTTGTGCAGAAGTTGTATCATTCTGAAAGGATATCCCATCACTCCGACGATTAAATTGAGGTTCATATGAATCAACAGCGCTATCACTTAAAAATAATTAACTAAAATTATAGATATTGTAAAATGAGTTTAAAGGTAAAAATAAAAATAAGCATAGATGGAGAAATGTCAGAAATTTATAGAAATAATCATAATAGAATGAAAAATCATACAATCTGCTCCGTTTAGCTTGAAGGCCATCTTCATCACGAAAAGAGCGCTTCTTAGCGCCGACAAAACCATTTGAATAGTCACGCCTGAAAGTATTAATGTAAGATTAAATTGTTAACGAGATTCCAAACGATTACAATAATAGATTGCCTACTTAAATAAAAATATTTAATAATTATAAATTGAACCTATCAGGTCCACCAAAAATGCGACGTCCTCTATCCATTGAATAATCACCACCTCGTTCGCGGCTAAACTTTTCTCTACGTCGTTCCTCCTGATCCGAACGCAACTGATCGCCTTCGTCATATACCATAATTTGTCTTTAATATTAATTTAAAGAATAAAAATTTAATAATAATTAAACAACTAAAATTAAAATTTAGAAAAAGTCAAAAAATTTTCTCCTTGTTAGAGAAATTTGCTCCAAAATTTGTTTTTTCTTGGGCTCCGTTTTGAATTTAAAACAAAAAAGATTTCTCAAAATGGTCAAAAAATGGCTTTACAAAATTGCGCAACGGAATCTACGTCATCGGACCTTCCGTCAATTGACGTTTCGTCAATAAAAGCGAATCTTTAAAGGGAATCTGAACAATGGACGTCACCCCAAATAATCGGAGTAGGATACTAAAAATTGTTTTTAGGGGTTTTGAGTTCGCTTATTATGAATCTGATATCAATTTTTTAAAAAACCACAAATTTCATTAATTTTTTTAAAGATCACAGATTTCATAATTTTTAGGGAACAAAATTTAAACTCGAAAAGAATATCAACTGTTAACAGGATAATAAATACTGATTTAATTCAACAAATTATCAACGCAAAAAACTGTTTTCAAGTATAGAATAAATGCCAAAATCAAAGCGAGATAAAATTGGTTCTTCTTATTTTTTAATGCTTTATAGATTTTTTCAGTTTCATTGACTAAAGTTAAAAAGAAGACAAAAGAAACAAAAGTTAAACTTATTGATGAGGTTTATTTTTTTATTTATCATAGTATTAAAAACAAGAATTTTAGGTCCGTGAATGTCTTTCTAAATACACCAATCTTTTCGTATTTTCAACTGCAAATTTGCGTTCTAATATTCTGATAAAAATCCGACAGCATTTTAAACAAAACTCTCGAATTTTTTATGGACGTAATAGTGTTATGGCTGTCGCTTTAGGTAAAACACCAGAACAAGAAGTAGAGAATGGTTTATGCCATGTTGCTCAAATGTTGAAAGGTCCATGCGGTTTGATGTTTACAAATGAGAATAAAGTCAGTATTTGTAGGTAAATGATAGTTTTTATTATTTATTAATCGTAAAAAATTTCTTACGAACAAACTTTCATTAACTATTCTAATTACTCTTTATTTATTTTCAGCTTTTTTGATGAATTTGTTGAAGAGGAATTTGCACGTGCTGGCGATTCTGCCCCATTTGAAATTATTATTCCTGCCGGTCCAGTTCACGTTGACGATGATGGCACAGATGATGAAGAGCATAAGAAATGGGTAACAGGTTCATTTGAACCACAACTACGCAAATTGGGCCTTCAGACTCGTCTAAATAATGGTTTAATTTTTTAAAATTATTATTTCTGTATTTTTAGGCAGAATTGAATTAATTGAGAAGTTTATTGTCTGCAAAGAGGGCGATAAACTTTCATCTGATCAAACTAAAATTTTACGGCATTTTGGTCACCGTTTGGTCGAATTTAGGTCTTTTTCATTTATAATTAAACAAATTTTTTCAGGATTACACTTCTTGCACATTGGTCAAAGAAAAATGGATTCGAAAAATTAAAGGAATCTGTTTCCGAACATGAAGAAGCAATGGAACAAAGTTGAATTCTTATGATTATTTTTGTTTTCATTAGAGATCGGGTGAACGTGTTGGCCGGTTTTTTCGGTTAGAAATTAACATAAAAAACCGACCAAACCGACTCTATTGTTCATTAATGCCTCAAATAAGTTTTACTTTTAATTATTTGACTCATAATACTTTTTAAAATATTTAAATTTTTTGAGGCGTTCTTTTTATTGTTAAAAGTTATTAAATTTTTAAAAATTTATTTGTTTACTACTTATTGTTTTCATTAACTTTAATTACGAAATTTGATTCAATTTTTTTCAATTTATCAAAAATTTAGATGATTGCAAATCTAAAGTTATTAAGTCCTTTTCCCTTCACTGCTATGACCATTCGAAATGTTTCGATACCAAGTTTGAAAGCTCCTATTGCCAATTTATACAAGTAATTTTTCTTTTTTAGTATTATTATATAATATTTCAGAAAATCCATGACCGCTCCGCCGTTCAGTCAATCACCTGCTTATTTTGGGAGGGACAGATCTTATGACCCTTCGTTGCTTATTCCTGCCTATATACCTAGCTATTATGATAGTCGAAGGTTCATAAATTTATCAAATAATTTAAAAAAATTTTAATAAAGATTTCGCAATATCAGGCAATTTTTTATCTGGAGTGGAATACTTCCATTACTCGTTTACGGATATTTCCGGTTGAAGTTAAATTAAATCCTCAATTTTTTGTTTTTAGAGAAGAACGTGATACTGATGAATTGTGGGAATCTGACCAAAGATTAATCATCATCAATTCACGTAAACAGGCTACTTTAGATCAAATTAAGACTTTTAGAAGAACTGGTAAAGATACACGTGAATTGGAAATGCAAATGATTGAATTAACGGTTTCTTTATTTTTTATTTTGAAATTAAATTTAAAAAAATAGGCAAAGGAAGCAGAAATTAGGTCGGTAATTCAAAAAGAAAAACAAATTAGAAAGGATAAAGAAAAAAAATTATTGGAGAAAAGATATCCACCCAAAAAGGATGTTAAAGATGAAAATAATAAACAAGAAGATAATTTACAACAAAAAAGATGGTTTTGGTAAATTTTCTCGATATTTTTTCTTTGTATATTTATTTTAGTTGACTTTGACTTTTAGATAGAAAATGAGTAAAATAAAGTTGATTAAAGATTTTCAATATAAATATAATAATTCTTCATCAATTATATCCCTTAATTTTAAAGCAATAGTAAAACAAATTAACTAAAAGAAATAAAAAGCAATTAAATTTAAAAGAAAAATATTACCTCTACAATCGCTGAGAAGAGAAGACATGCCAATGCAAATGAGATTCGAACATAGTGTTCATAAAAAATTGAATTGTGGCAACCCTGTCATTTTTAATTTAAAAAATATTTTTAAACAAAAATTGTTCTTTTTGTCATTTTTATTTAAAAATAAATTTACAATTAATATAAAAATGAGCAAGATTTTAAAAATTAATTATTTATTAGAGATTGGAACTTTTTCCTTAGATATTTTTTTAATTCCTCAACAAAATGGTATATTCTTATTTTCTAATTTTAAGATTTAAATATAAATTCCAATCTCTATTAAAAAAATATTTTTATTTCAGATCATTATTTAAAATATTTCAGTAAGACGATTCAGCCTCACTAATTGCATTGCACAGACAGAAAGCCACAATTACTCCAAATATCTAATAAATATTTATAGAAAAAAATATTTTCCAAAAAGTTGCCTGAATAAGAGAAATGACAATAGCTGTCCACATAACAACTTTAAACTGCATAGTTAATTCCTGAATTGACTCTTTGATTCTATTGTAACAACCCTAGAGATATATAAGGGTCAAATAAGGATTTTAAAATAAATATGTAGAAGATAACAAAACATAAAAAGCTAATAAAAAATACAAACAAACAAAAAAAGCTTTAATTAAAATAAAATGTTTACTTAACAATATTTTTTATATTTGAAAAAATACCTCTCCATATCTAAAAACAGTAGGGCAACTTGCTACCAATTTTCCATTTCTTTTAGGAGGACAACATGCTGGGGGAAATTCAGAACGTCCTTTTGTTAGCTTAGTAAAAATATTATAATTTTAAAAATTAAATATATACCTGATACCAACCACTTTGACTAAATTCTCCTAGACGAGAATCAACACCACAACATGCCTTCTATATATAATTTAAAATAATATAGAGAATAAATAATTAATTAATTACTTCTTGCATTAATTTATCCCAAGCTGTTTTAACAAGCATAGAATCAGTTGAAGATCTACTATTAGTTGTTGTTGTTGTTCTTTCATTATTATCACTACTTAAAAGTGTAGAGGGTGTATCAGTACCATTATATAATTTAAGTGAGGCTCGAAGAATTTGCCGAAAATCTTTGTCAAACATATGAGAATGCTGAAAATAGTAAATAATTAATTTTAATTAAAATACCATTGCAGCATAAATTCCTGCAGCAATTTCAATTGCTAAAATAAGCATTAGACAACTGGCATACTAAAAATAAAAATATTTATTTTTAAATAATATATAGAATATATTTACACAACAAAGTAAAGGACGCCATTCTTTGGCTGCTCCACAACAACCTAATAATAAATTAAAATTAAAAAATATTAATTTTAATTAGATTAAACCAAGTGAAGCAACAACAATAACAGCAATTCCACCAAATAGCAATAAATATCCAATTTGACGAACTGCTGTAGGTTTTGATGCCTAAAAGATTATTTAAAAAATATAAAATATTTATAAATTAAAATTCTTAATTAATAATTAAATAAATATAAATTAAATTATTTTTTTCCCCTACTAATTCAATAAGTCCATCATCTTGTTGATAATTTTGTTGAAATCCTTGTTTGACATGTGAAATAGCTAAGGCTAAATTATCAACAGCATATCTATCCAAAATTAGCCAAACACCAAGAATTACACAAACTAAACCACAAACCTATAAAATTAATTTTTAAATTTTAATAATTTAATTATATTACCACAAAAGCCAAATTGAAAAGAAAAAGACAAAATTTCAGAGCCCGAGCCTTTAAAATTAAATTAAAAAAGAATATTAAAATACCCCACAACTTAGACCCATTGATCTTTACATAAACATATTATTGTAAAATATAAATATTTTAATTAATTCATATTAATTTAGATTAAATTAATTTTTACTAAAAATAAATAAAATTAAATATAAATGTTTTTAAATAATTTAAAAGGGAATATGTATCAAAATAATTAATTTTTTTTCTTGGATATATAAAAATAAAATAAAGCAAAAATTAAATAAAAAAAAACTTTTGTTTATCCTCAATAAAAAAAAAGATTTTCACACTTAGATCGATTTTTTGGTAAATTAATTTATTATTTGCCATAAGGTGTTCATGCCTTAACGTGATAATTAAAAAGTGCTCTTTCCTCTTTATTATTTTTTTTTATTAAATGGTGTCAGGCGTTTAGATATTAAATTAATTATTTTAATTTAAACAAAATAAAATTAATATTTTATTTTAAATATTTAATGTTAAAAAATAAAAGAAATTATTTTTAAAATAAAAGGATAATAAAAATGTAAAGAAGATCAACTTACTTAAATAATTCTTTTTTTTTTCTTTTTTCTTTTATTTGACATAAAATAAAAAAAAGTTTAATAATAAAATATTAAAGAATTTAAAATTAATTAATTAAATAAATTAATTCTTATATTAAATATATATGTTCCTTTTATTTATTTAAAAAAATAATCTTTGCATGCTAAATAAGTAAATATAAAAGAAATCTAAAAAAATCTTAGTTTACAAAGAGCAGCTCTATGTAATCTTTAAAAGGATTTCCTTAAATAAAAAAAAGACAAATTTATCCAAAATTTGAGGGTGGAATAAAAAAGAAAATTTTCTCTTTCTTTTTTTTTTTCAAATATATTTTAACATTTTATATATATATTCTCATTAGTAAAATTTTATTTTATTTTGTCATCTTTTCCTCTTTTTCTTTTTAACTACAAATATATATTAGTTTAATATAAAGACTAAATATCATTTTATATTCATGTATTTTAGAAAATAGCAACTGTTTTAAATTTTAAAAATAAAGTTTATTTATATATTTGCTAATTTTAAAATAAATATTTAATTTCATTTCTTTTTTAATTTTTAAATTAAAATTGTTAAAATAATAAAAAAAAAATTTTCTAAATAAATATTTGAACAAATTAAAAAAGAATTTGTTGAAGGTGAAAAATGAAAGAAAAAAAAAGAAAATCCTTTAAAAATGTGATTATTTGATGGATGGATGTTTATATATAAAAATAAACATTATTAAATATTCTTTAAAAAATATTTCTTTAAATAAATTTAAAAATAATTTAAATTAATTAAAAATAAATAAAATCAAAAAATATTTTATTTATAAAATTATTGTCAAATAAAATATGTTTTTAAATTAAAAAACAAATTAATTAATTAATATGTTAAAATAAATGTGTGTTTAATTAGGCAAAATTTATTTAATATTTTTTTAAAATTTTTGGCAAGTAATTTATAAATTAATTAATTAATATCAAAGAAAATAAAAAATTATTTTAAAATTTATTTTACTAATTGAACAAAATATTTTTTAAAAAATAAGAAGAAAAGAAAAGGAGATATGTATTTATTTTTTATTTAAATATTTGCGAGAAAAATTGCTGTTTAAATGAAAGAAAAAATCAAATAGTTAAAAAAGAGATGAAAATATATAAATTTTAAAAGAATATCTAAATTAAATAATTTATTATTTTTTAATTTTGAGGAAAAAGATTTAGAATCTTAAATTTATTCAATTTTACTTCTCTTTTTAGTTTAAATTTTAGAAAAAATAATAATTAAGAAAATAATTATAAAAAGATATTTTAGGTATTTAAAGGAAAGAAGAAAAGTGAAATGTAGCATTTTAGAATTAAATAATATAATAATTTTAATTATTTAAAAAAAAAAGACAAAAAGGGCAGCAAATAAACAAAAGCAATAACAAATATTAAAAAAAAAAGTGTTAATTTAAAAATTAAAAATATTCAAATTTTAACTTTTTATTTCTATATTTTAACACTTTTTATTTATTTTCTAACTAATAATGTGGTTTTCCATAAATAGGTTGGTGAGGGTGTTGTGGAGGATGATGACCATAACCTCTATGTTGTTGTTGTTGGTAAAGAGCATGAGGAGGTGGAGGTGGGGGCATTCCACCAGGTGATATTCTATTGCCTTTTATGAAATGTGGCTAAAAAATTAAAATTTAAAATATTAATTTTTTAAAAATTTTTTTTAAATTTATAAATAATAGCTACACAACAGCCTTCTTATATTTAATTTAAAAATTAAAAAAAAACACACACAGGTGGCATAGGAGATGACATAATAGGCATTGGAGGAATAACACCTGGATGATGTGGACCAGGCATTGGAGGTCCAGATGGAAGCCATCCAGGTGGAACAAATGGTGAAGTAGGTGTTGGAGATGGAATACCTCCCTAATTTAAAGTAATATTTAAAATATTAATTAAAAACATTTACAGCAAGGAATCGATGTAATTCTTGTTCAGTATCAACAATTAAAACAAAAAATGGAGAACCTTTAAAAATATAAGGTTTAATAAATATTAAAATAGAGTACATACCAGGAACATGTTGTCCATGCCATTTAACTTCAACTTGATAATCTCCTGGTTCTCGAGGTTCATATCTATCAAAATATGTAATTATTTATTTATTTAAATTAATTTATTTACTTGCAATGAATTGTCCTTTCCTGTTCTCTGTCCCTTTGCATTTCAACATTAAATGCTCCTTTAGGGCCACGAACTCTAACAGTCAATTGGCCAGCACCTGCTCCTTTTGTTTCAACGACAAAATTTGATTTGAAACTATGAAGGATTCCATGCTCAATACCAGGGCCATAAACTTTAACTAAAGAAAAAAATAAAATTTAAAAAAAAATAAAATAAATACCTTTTGACGAGTCAGGTGGATGATTCACATTGAATGTGAATGGACTTTCCTTTACATGTTCATTTTCATATTTAACAGAAAGTGTATGTTTCCCTAATTCCTTTGGTTGAATACGTAACATATACTAATAAATTAATTTTAATTAAAATTCTTTTTCTTTTCTTTTTTTTTTATTACCGTTCCATCTCCATTATCTAAAAGTTCACAATATTCTAATTGACTTATACCAGAACATTGTGCAGATATTTGTCCTGGTCCTGCTCTCCTTGCATCTATTAATGTTTGCATATCTTCTCCTAATATTCCCATTTTTAATGGACGTCCATCTACTTCAATTAATTGAGCAGGAGAAACTTCTGGTGCTTTAACATTAACCTAAAAAATTAAATAAATAAAAAAAAATATTTTTATAAACAAACAGTGCTGGGTGATCCAGGGACATGATTACCATCAATTTTAACAGAAAGTTGATATTTACCTTCAACTAATGGAGTATAAACACCCTATAAATATAAATATTTAAATTAGAAAATACATCTTTTTTAAAAATATCTCCTAAATATTTACCTTAAAAACTTGATTTTCTAATGCACTCAATTTAACTGGAATATCTGCTCTATCACCCAATAATGTTGCTGTAAATTTACCCATAACATCTTTCCTTAATTCACTAGCATCTACAATAAATTCTGATTGTTCTTTAATACGTCCTATTGTTAAACCAGAACCCCTCAATTTTACCTTTAAATAAATAAATAATTAATTTTTAATTTAATTTTACATTTCCTGCATTAATTAATTCTTTTCTTTCAATTATTTCACTATCTGCTTCTTCTATAACTTCTTTATGCCTTCTCTGCCTTTCTCCATTCATTTCAGGTATTTCAGTTGTAATTTTAGTTGTTTGTTGTTCAGCATAAACAAGTAATGGATAAGCATTTGGAACAACCAATTCTATTAAATATTTATTTATTTTTAATTAAATTAAATTAATTAACCAGAACAATATAAATAAATTTTATATTTTCCAATCTTCCGAGGAGTAAATAACAACAGAAATTTTCCATGACTTAATTGTTGAATTTGAGCTTGTTGTCCACTAGGTAATAATTCCCCATCAGCATCACGAACTTCTGCTTTGATTTTTGCTTTAAAAGTATTTAAATTTTATTTTTAATTAAAAATTCTTTTTTTTATTTTTACCTGGCCCAGCATTTGTAGCATCTAAATCAATAATATTTCTTTGGCCAACAAATAATTGAAGCATTCCATCTGGTCTAGTATTTTTCTTTTGATCATCAGGGATAATTATTAACACTTTTGTTGGGTCAACAACAACTACATTAAATGGACTTCCTACAAATTTTATTTTTCTTTTTAAAAATATTTTTAAAAAACCATTAACAAGTCGATTATTAAATTCAATATTAACATCATAAATTCCAATTTCGTGTGGTCGAAAAGCAATTTCTGTTGTTTCATCAGGCCTTCGATTAGTTGTATATCTAACTTTTTCACCAGTAGGGCTTTTAATATCAATCTTTAAAATTAGATAAAATTATTTTTTATTCTTTTCTATAATTAAATAAAATTAAAAAAGGAATTACCTTTAAACCCCCAGGTTGTTTATTAGCATCAAAAATCATTGAAGCTTGTTGACTCCTTTCAATGGCATAATCTAATGCAGCACCATAAACAGTAGGAGAAGTTTTTTGTTCTTCTACAACAATTTGGAATGGAGAAGAAGGAACAGCAAAACCAGCTAAACGAACAGATAATCGATGAACTCCAATACGTGTAGGCAAAAAAGTAAAAGAATCATCTCCAACAGAATTTTTAATCTTTAAAGAATTAAAAAACATAATATTTAAATAAATACTTTATCTAATTTTAATGATTCATTTAGTGGATCAATTAATTCAACATTTAATGCTCCATCCCCAGCTTTTTTACGGTCAACTTAATTAAAAATAAATTAAAATAATAATTATTTTTTAATATTTAAATACCAATAAAATTAGATAATGTTCTTAAAGAAAATGGACGGTCTATTCCATGTACATAAACCCTTTTTGGGTCTATAACTTCACAAAGAAAAGGTGAACCAAGAAGGGGCTCATCACCAAAAGTAACTTCAATTCTATGAGAACCTAAATATTAATTAAAATATTTAATTATTAAAAGAAATATTATTTAAAAATATTACCACAATATTCTGGTGTAAATTCAACCCAATAACTGTCATCTTGTTGTTTATAGCAACGAACAGGAAGTGGACTGCCTTGAGGATCTTAAATTAATTAAAACTTTTTTTTTTAATTAATAAAAATAATAATATTATTTTAATAAAATTAAGTTAGTTTTTTTAAAAAAAGTTAAATTAAAGGTAAAGAGTTATTTTTTAGGAAAGTAAGAATATTGAAAAAAAAAAAAGAAAAGAAAGAAAAAAAAAAGCAGAAAAAACCCAAAAAAGCAAGCAATCAGAAAAAATAATTTTTAATTAAAATACCCCAAAAAAACATATTAATTAAATTAAATATTAATTAAAAAAAGCAATCACACATTCACCGACTAGTTACAATAACATCCAATTCTGTTGATTGAGTAATTCCATTTCTTCCACTTGTGCCAGGGCTAATCTCAAAACGAGCAGTTTTACCTCTCTGAGCTCTATTAAGTGCATCACCACGAGCACGGGGAGAACCACGATCACTAATCATACATTCATATGGACATTCTTTATTTAATTAATTAATTTAAAAATTAAAATTAAATAACCAGGTAATTCTATTCCATCAACTTTTGCTGTCTTAAAATTTAAATTAATTTAAATTTAATTTAAATTAGATATATTTACCACTAAATGTAATCCAGGTAATCGTGGAGTAAATGAAATTGAATGAATTCCTTTTTTAACTCTTTTCATTATTAAACATTTAACCTTAAAATAAAAATTAAATTAATTTAAAAAATAAATATTTAATTATTCCTAAAAAAGAATATAAAAAATAAATAAAAAATATATAGGTTTAGGTATAAAAATAAAATAAAAAGAAAAACAAATTATTATTTTTAAGTATTTCGCCACTCTCAAGTATCGCGAATTGTTCTTTATAGTTAATAATAAAAAATAATTATTTAAGCTAATGAGTTTAAAAAAATGAAGGAAAAGTAGAACATTAAACAATGAAAAATATATAGAAAAAATAAAGAAATAAAGGTACTACTATGTATGATATTTAAAGTGGGTTTTTGTAAAAAAAATAAAAAAGGAAATTTTTACCAAAAAAAAATGTTTAAAAATAAATGACATACATATAAATAAATTGATTTAAAATAAATAAATAATCATTTTTCCTTATTACTAATAAATAAATTAAAATATCATTGGTGTGTAATTCTTAAAATAAATTTTACTAACCGGTTCAATATCAGATGCATGTTGAATAGAAACAGATGCACTTTGTCCACCTGAATTAGACCAATCAACTAAATAAATAAATTAATTAATTAAATTAAAATTAAATATATTTACGAGTAAATTGTTGTTCTACCCCAACAACATCTCCATGTCTAAGACCAATTAAACGTACAGCAGAAAGATCAAGAACAATTATAGGAAATGGAGAACCACACAAATTATTACCAAAACGATCACGAATAAATAATTGATGACAACCTTCAATTTGTGGTTGCCAATCTGCTCTAATTAAATTTTCATTTTCTCCAGAAATATGAACAGGTAATTCATTACCAAATAAATCTAATAAAAATAAATAAATATTTAATTAATTAATTATTACCATAAATTTGTAATTCAGGTAATCCATCATCATCTAATAAATGAACATTTCTTCCTGTTTTTGATAATAAAAAATGTGCAGAATGTTCGACTAAAATAGGTTGAATAAGTTCAAATAATTGAATAGGTTCTTCATTAATATTAGAAGGTTCTAAAATAGAATAAAATGAACGTTCATCTATTATTCCAGCATCTCGATAAAGGGTAAACTTTTTAAATTTAAAATTTAAATTAAATATTAATTTATTTACTAAATAATTAAATGGTTTAGGTAATGCTCTAAATGAACAAAAAGCTAATTCATTATTAGGATGAATATCTAAATTAATTGGAATATTAATTTTTTGTTGTTGTTGTTGTTGAAATAAAGGAAATGCAACCATTTCTGTATGAAGCTGATCTTTTTTTGTTTTTTTAGGTAATTTTACTTAAAAATTAATTAATTAAAATAATTTTTAAAAATTATTTTTTACCTTCAAACATAAAATCTTTTCCACAAAAAGGCCAATTCCAACCAATATTATTATTAACAAGTCCTTTACCTTCTACATTAGTATTTCTTAACATTTTTCTAGAATCAAAACATTTACAAATAATAGGACATATAGCTAAAGATTTTCCATTAATTTGAATATCAATGTGGTAATTTCCTTAAATTATTTATTTTCTTTTAAAATTATTAAAAAAAAAATTAATTTCGAAAAAAATCTTTCTTTTCTTTTTTTTTAATTTTTAACTGACCAACCAATTTTTGACGGCGTAAAAGTAATGTCAAAACTTCCACCATCTATACATTGCTTTTCAACCGGAATGCGTCGTTTGTGGGGTCCTGTAGCAGAAAATCAGAAAAAAAGAAAAAATGCATGCATTCATGCACAGCAACAAAATAGTTAAAAATTTAAAAAAAATAAACAAAAATAAAAAAGCAAAATGCATAAATATATATTTATTTAATAGAAAAAAAAATAAAGAAAAAATAGAAGGAAAAAATAAAAGCAACGCAAAATAGTTGTTGAAGCATAAAATAAATAAATATTTACTTGAAAAGCAGGAGGATTTTTTAGAGGAAAGAAAAAACCAGGCGGAATTTATTAAATAATTTTAAAGAAAAGGCTACCTAATTTTGTTAATTAAAAAATAAAATAAACTTTTCTAAAATTGTTAATAAGGTTAAATTTATTAATTAAAATAAGAAGATAAAGAATAAAAAAATAATAAAAGAAAAAAATATTTAAAAAGATAAATTAAAGTATTTATTTTTGTAGGGGAAATTTTCTTTTTAATTAAAAAGGGTAAAATAATTTGTTAATTTAAAAAGTTATTTTAGCAAAAAATAAAAATAAATAAATAAAAATAACTTACCAACAACAATTACATTACATTCAACTCTTCTACCAATATTTGTTGGAGTATCAATACTAAATCGTTTTGGTTCATCAATAATTGCACTAAAATTAATAATAATTATTAATATTTTTTAATTAAATTACCTAGCTAAATCACCAACAAGTCTGAGCTCTTTTTCTTCTTCTTCGTCTTTTGATTCAATAGATGTTGGTGGAATAATTAATAATTCTTGTTGTCCATCCATTTGTTGTTGAATTGGCAATTGTTGTTCAGAAGTAGAACGTGTAGGACGGGGAGAACGTTGAACAGATGATGGCTGAACTGGGCAATGAAGTGGACTTCCTAAAATTAATTTCTTTTTAATAAACTAAATAAATTACCAGGAACGGGTATTCCATTAAAATTAACACTAATTAAATGTTCAATTGCCTCTTGAGGTGTAAAAGTAACACGGAAACGTGCTTGTCCCTCAGGTTGTACATAATTTGGAACATTTCTTTTTTCTACGCTTACAATAATTTCCATATTTCCAGCACCTGCTTTTGCAGCATCTATAGTAAAAGCGCAAGAACGGCCAACCTTTTTAATTAATTATTTAGAAAATATATATTTATTCACTTACTTGTCCTCCTTCACCTTCTAATGCCACTTTAACACAACTTGCATCAAATGCTTTTGCAGTGAAAGGAGAGCCAGGAATTTGTTGATTATTTAATTTAATAAAAATCTAAAACATCTTAATTTTATTCTAATTTAAATTTACTTGATGATTTCCAACACTTTTAGGGGTATAACGAACAATAGAACGAGTCGGTTCTTCCTCATATGCAGCAACATCTATAGGTAAAAGTTCACCTCGTGGATCCTAAATTAATTTATTTTTAAATCTTAAATTTCCAAAACCATTATTTGTATTCTTGGCAAAACGTCAAAAGTTTGTGTTACTTCACCTAATGGCTGAGCATCAACAAAAAATTCTGTTGGTTGTCCAACAGGAATACGTTCTAACCCTGGACCTGAAGCTCCAAATTGACGATGTTTTGTTGGAGGAGAAGTTTGTTTTTGTGGTAAAGATTGTTGTTGTTGTTGTTGTTGAGAAGTTAACCGACAAATAAATGGAGAACCAGGAACATACTTTAAATAAAAATATTACATAAAACAAAAATAAAATATTTTACCTCATTATTAAAACGAACAGATATTCGATGATCTATTTCTTCTTTAGGTATAAATGTAATTTCATATTTATGTTGTCCTAGAGCATAGGCCATTGATGGAATTTTCTATTAAAAATTAATTTATTTTAATTAATTAATTTTTACCCCTTCATTTACTGCAACTTCTAAATTTCCAACACCTGCTTGGCTTGCATCGACAACAAAACTGACTGGTTTATTAATAGCACCATTAGGTATTTCACCAACCAGAATTTCTACAAATTAATTTAAATAAAAAAAGAATAATTAATTATTTACTTGTAGGGTCATAAACACGACAGGTAAATGGAGAACCTTCAATTTCAGTACCAGCAACACGAACTTCAACTTCATGATCTCCTTTAATTTTAACAAATAAAAAGAATAATTTTTATACTCTCTTACCAACACGTTTTGGAATAAATAATAATTTACAGGTATTATTAGATGTGTCAGGGAATATTTCAACTTGTAATTGTTCTCTTTCTAAATCTACATTAGAAAATAAAAAATATTTAATCTATTAATAATTATTATTATTTACCATAAATCTGTGCTTGAACTAAATCATCAGATCTAGCCAAAGTAACCAATAATTCAACAGGTTGTCCAACACGACTTAATGAAGGTAATTTACTAACCATTGGTTTACCAGATGTTTGAGCCATTGGAATTGATGTTGTTGTTGTTTCTCCAACTTTTTGTGTACCATTTAAAGAATGTTTTTCTTTACTTTTTTTGTCTTTCTTTTTCTTTTTTGAACTTAAATTAATTAAAATAATAAATTAATTTAATTATTTTTATTACATTTGAGAATCCTGTCCAAGTATTGAGGGTTCAATAATATGTACTTCAAATGGACTTCCATTTATAACTTCTTTATTAAATGTTATATGTACCTAAATAAATTTTAAAAATAATAAAACAAGATTTCAATTTTTAAACCGTATGAGTTCCTGGTAAGTTTGGAGTAAAAGTAACAAGAAATTTAGCTGCTCCAGCTTCTAATTGGCTAACATGTGAGGGAATTATTATCCCTTCATTATCTTTAATTGCCATTTCCAAATTACCAAAACCAGCACGTCCAGCATCTACAGTAAATTCTACTGTGTCATTTAGAACACTTTGCCTAACAATATCTCCAACTACAATCTGAGAAGCATCATAAACACGAATAGGGAATGGTGATTGTGGATGTGGAATTGTATTGACAAAAATATAAACCTTTGCAAAAATTAATTAATTTATTTATTTAACGATAATAAAAAATAAATAAATTTATATTTTAATTTTCTCAATTAAAAAATGGAAGGAAATAATTTTTTTTTCCTTTTTTAGAATAAAATGAATCATTTTTATTTTGTTTTTCTCTTATAAATGAATAATATATTGTACTTAATATTATTTAGAAAATAAAATAATTTACTTTATGTGTGCCCACAACAGAAGGACGGAAATTAATTTCCCAATTTTTAGTCCCTGATTTTTTTAATTTATGAGGCAAAGATTGTTCCGAAGTTGGTAATTCATTAGGACGTACAACAATTCCAGGTGGTAAAACAATTATATAAAGTTGATCTTCTTTTCCTAATTTAAGAGAATCTATGCGAACATCTACTTCTTTTCCACGGCGGACAACCTTAAATATTTTTAAATAAGAGAATAAATAAAGTAAATAAATAATATATAATTACCTCATGTTTACTATTAATTTTTGATTTTCCCCAATCAAAACCGCCATCACTTGCAGTAGCAGAGATTGTTGCTGTTGTAGTAGTCATTGTTGGGGGTATTATTGAACTAACTTTGTCTTTACTTCCACGAAACTTTAAACTTAATTTTGGAGTTGTTGCTTTAGAAGATTGCTTGGAACTTAAAGCTGTTTCTGATTCTTCATGGTCTGTTGGGGTTTCCTAATAAAATATTAATTATTCTAAATTAAATTTAAAAAATACTTTTAGATCAGATGCTCTATAGACACTATGTTCTAATAATCGTCTACGAGTGCCTGGTGTCATTGCTTCAATATCTGAGCTATAAGGATCAACAATATGTGTCCTAAAAATAATTAAAATTAAAAGAAAAAATCCCCTAACTGTATTTGTTGAAGTCCTCCTCCAGAGATACTTTCTGTAGAAATTGGAGAAATTGCAGAAGAAGAAATAGGTTGTTGTTCTCTTGAAATAATTTCTCGTTCATTAATATTCTCAATTTTTTGTTGTCTTTGAATTAATTCAAGTGTTTTTTTAATATTTTGGTCTAATGGGGCATAAGGTAAATCATAGGCTTTATTTGTTATTTTTATAATTTCTTTAGTTGGTTGATAATGTTTTTGTTCAGAAAATTTATTGAAAGAAGATTGAATCTAATTAATTAATTAATTATAATTTAAAATATTACAGGTATTCCATGTATTTTTTCTTCTTCAATTGGTGTTGTAACTGGTGTTTTTGGAATATCTCTAAAAAGAGTCATTTCAGCAGAACGTGTCATTTCAAGTTGTGCTGATTCGGGTATTGAAGGTCTATTTATTGGCACTTCTTTTTCTTCAAATATTTTAGGTTTTGGACGAGTAGAGGGTGGAGTAGAGAGTGGTGAAACTGTTCTCTAAATAATTATATTATTTAATTAATAAATTAATTAATTAAATTACAGGTTTAGTAGAAGATATTCCACCACCACTACCACTACCTCCATTGCCATATTGAGCAACAGTATATCCCCCTAATAATGCTGCTTCCTTAAATTAAAATTATGTAATCATTCTTTTAAAATTAATTTTCTTACAACTCCAGCAACTAATGGAGGAGAACGGGGAAGTTGTGGAGTAGATGAAGGAGAAGCTGCTGCTGCTGTATAAGAAGGAGAAGCAGCTGCATGTGGAGATGTTGATGAAAAATAAGCAGAAGAAGAAGGACCACGTGTTGGGGATGGTGAAATTGCTTAATTATTATTTATTTAAATTTATTTCTTTTTAAATTACTAGCAGCAGATGAACGTGTTGCATAAACAGGAGCACTAACTAATTTACCAACTTGTCTTTCACGTACATCAACCTTTATTGGACATCCATGTACTTTAAGTCCATTAAATGTAACATCAATAACATAAGTTCCAGCATGTTGGGGAATAAATGTTACAAGACAACGACCAGCGTCTTTTAAAAATAAAAAATAAATAAATATTTTTATTAAGAAAATAAAGGAAAATTTTAATTAAAAAATTGTTTCTTTATTTAATTAATAAAATACCTTGCATTTGAACATTATTTGGAACTTGTCCTTGATTAACAGAAATTTCTAATTGTCCTTTTCCAGCTTCAGAGGCATCAACTGCGGGAATAACATAAAGTTGAGAAATATAACGTTGAGTATTTTTATTATTTAAATTTAAATTATTTTGTTGTTTACCAAAAGACATTTAATTAATTTAATTTTAGAGGTATTTTATATACCCATTTATTCTTAAACATCATTAAATAAATTATTTTAAAAAATAATAATAATCTAAATTTTTATTAAAATTCCTTTAATATTATTTGTTTCCTTGAAACTTAGGAGAAAATGTCAGAATCAGAAAATAATAATTCCTCATTAAAATATTTTTAAAATTAAAAATAAATATTTATTGATTGACCTAAAAAATAAATAAAAAATAAATAAAAATAAATAATAGTTGCGCGGTGTAACCAACTCAACTACTAAATATTTGTTTTATTTTATAGAAGAGGGAAATATATATAAACGAAGAATTTAGGCAAACAAAAATGTGTCTATGAAATGAGAAAAGAGGAAAATGAGGGAAAAAAGACAAATAATAATTCAAATAATAAAAAAGAAGGAAAGCAACGGAAAAATTAAAAAAATAAAATAAAATTATTATAATTTTATATAAAAATATGTAAAAAAAATTCTAAAACTGATTTGTTTGAGAATGAGGACAACAAAGAAGAGAAAAAAGTAAAAAAAAATATTTTGTAAATACACAATTTAGGTCAAAAAATAAATAAAAATAAAAATATTTACATAAATGTAAATTAATTGAATTAAATATTTATTTAAAAAAATAATTATTTTAAAGAAGAAAATGAATGTAGAAAAATAAAATATTAGTTAAAGTTTCCCTTTTTTAATTCTTTAAATTGTTCGTATTTTCTTTAAAAAAACAATATAACTTTTTTTTTAAATATTTTATAAAAGAAATTAATTATTGAAAAAAAAAAAGAATTTTATTTTTTACATTAAATAGGGAAAAAATAAATAAATAAATAAATAGTAGTAGTAAAAAGAGAAACATTAATTAATTAATTACATGTACATATACCCAATAAATGTATAATTTACAATAATTAAATGGTGTGAGTATTTTTAAAAGTTTATTTTAATAATCAATAAAAATAAATTAAATTAACAAATAAAAACAATTTTAATCAAATAATAAAGAAAGGAAAAGTATTTTTAATATTTAAACCGATTAAGTATGTTTATTATTATTTTATTTTATTTTTTTCTTTTTCTGTTGTTGCTGTTGTTATTGTTAAACAATAAATAAATAACTAAATAAATACAACTACCTACCTAACTATCTACCTATGTAGTACTATATAGATTTTACTAAAGTTTTTTTTTAATAGAATTATTATTTTGAAGAAGAAGAAAAAAAACTGGAAGAATAAAAAAGAAGAGGAGCAAAATTATATGTGAAAATAGAAAATAAAGAATAAATAAATGGAGAAAAAATATTATACAATTTAAAGAAAAAAAAGTAAAATAGAGGTAGAGGTAATTAAATATTAATTAATTAAATTAATTATTTAATATTTATTTAAGAATATTTTTTAATTTAAATTAAAAATTACATTAAAAAAGGATTGATTGGAAATATATTTTTATTTTATTTTTTCTATTTTTATTGAATAAATTGTCGTAAAAAATAGTAAATATTTTGTGAAAAAGACTAAAAATTAAAATTTTAAATTCTCTTTATAAAAATAAAAAGTTTAATTTTTTTATTAATTATTTATTTACTCTAAAATTCCCCTACCTATTCACAGACTGTAAATAAATAAATAAATAATTATTTTGTAAAATAAATAAATTAAAGGAATAATTATTTAAAAATTAACTTTAGTAGGAAAAATATTTTAAAAAAACAAAAGCAATTAAAATAAATAAAAGTTAAGTGTTTTTGTATAATTTAAGGGAAAGAATAAATAAATAAATATATTTTAACTAATTAAATAAATAAAAATAAATGGAAGAAAATTCTTTTTTAAATTAATTTGACTTAATTGATGATTAAACAAAAAATAAATAAAAATTAATGTAAAAAACTGACTGACTGTAAAATAAGTAAGGTATTTATTGTAAATAAAGAAGAATATAGAAATATATACAAATAGGTGAATATCTAAAAATACAAACAAACAAAATTTAAATTAATTTTGAAAAAAAAAATATTTTTATAAATTAATTGCTTTATTTTTTATATAAATAATAACAAATGTACTATTTATAGAGCTTATTCCAATAAGGGGGATGGTTGTTTTTTGTAGCGAATTGGACCCCATAAAATATAGAGTCCAACCTCGCTAGTTGAATAAAAATAATTATTTAATTAATTTAATTTAATTAATTTTTAAATTAAAAAATTATACCAACCAATAACATGTACAGGATTTCCAGGAATATAATCTTCTTCAATTTCTTGTAATTTAACAAATATTTTCTTAGGATCAAATGCCGAAATAATTAATTGATTAATATCAACTAAACGATCATCAATATAAACAGTTACTTCATAATCACCAGCCTTTTAATTTTTAAAATTTAATTTAATTAATTAATTATTTATACTCTATTTAATGTATATTCACATCTAACAGTACCAGGACCTCTTTCAGTTAAAAATATATTTTCAATGGGATATCCATTTTCATCAACAATTTTAACAGAAACATTTGTTGTACGTAAACGAATGTTTGAACGAATATCAAAATAAGCTAGTTCACCAACAACTGAACGATCCAAACCAGAACCAATTAATTCAGTTATTCTTTAAAATAATTATTTAATTTATTATTTATTTAATTAATTAATTAATACATGTCTTCTTCTTTTTCATTAGACATTAATTGTGGAGAGATTAAATTTTGTTCTCTAAGTGTTGATGAACCCTCAAAGGAAGAAATAAAAGGAATAGACCAAGGAGAGTCTTTAACATGTTCTCCATTAAATCTTTAAAGATTAATTAATCTTTAAATAAAAATATACTTCATTTCCACAAAATGTCTAATTTCTTGAATTGGAGTAAATTCTGCAATAAAATGTCTAGATGTTGTTTCATGTACTCTACAAGCAACTCTTCCATTATTAATAACAATTTCTAAATTTCCAGAACCTGCAGCTGTTGCATCAACTTTTAAATAATTTAAATATTTAATTAAATAATTTAATTAATTAATTATTTAATTTAAATAATTAATTAAATAATTTAAATAATTAATTTAACTAAATAAATTACTTTCAAAAGTATGTGGTTTATTTAAATTTCTATTCTCAATTTGTTGAGGCATTCTTCGAACTGAAACAAGTTCAGGATCTCCAACTTGACAAGTAAAAGGGCCCTCTGGAATTGGCCGATCAAATAAAAATACATCAATTAAATGTTCTCCTTTTATTTTTAAATAATTAAATATTAAATTAAAATATTCTTACCTGTTTCATTAGGATTCCATTCAACTTTAAATGTTTTCCCATCTAAGGGTGAAATATGTACATGTCTTTTAACACCACTTGGAGCTTTAAAACATTTATTAAACTTTTTTAAAAATATTACTTGTTAGGAATGAAGAAATTTGTGATAATTCAATGTCAGGTGCATGAATAAAAAATGTTGCAATTTTACCAACAGTAGCCATTTGTAATTGATCTCCATAGACAGAAATAATATTTCTACCATTTCCATCATCAGTACCAGCAATATCAAGAATAAAAGGAGAACCTTTTTAATTAAATATAATTTATTTAAAAATTAATTTGTAAAACCCCCCAATATAATTTAATTAATTAATTTTATTTAATTAAAAATTAAATAAAACCTTTAACAGGTTTATTATTAAAATCAATTTGTATTTTATATTTTCCAGGTCCTTGAGGTTCAAGTTTGGCACGATAAACACTAGAATTTGGAGGTTCTTCTCTGAGTAATGTATCTATTGGACGTCCATTAATTGATGAAATAACCTAATAATTAATCATTTAATTAATTAATTAATTTACTTTAACAGTTCCTTTCCCTGCTCTAGCAGCATCTATTGTAAATTTTAATTCATGGCCTACTAATCCAACATCCAAACTAGACATAAAAATCGATTAATTAATTATAATTAAATTTACCCCGATACATGAACTAATCCAGCATCAAAAACAAAACAAGTAAATGGAGAACCTTCAATATGTGCACCTTCATAAAGTATTCCAATAAGCCATTTACCTTAAATAAAATAATAGTAAAATTAATTAAATAAAGTTAATTTTAAAATAAAAAACAATTACCTATATATTAAATAAATAATTAATTAATTAATTAATTAATATCTAAATGTCCTTATGTATAATTGTAAATATATTAGTTACCAATTCTTTCAGGTGTAAAGGTTGTTGTAAAAGCATTTCCTCTATGTATAACTTCACAATTTCGTTTAAGGCCTTGAGGGGATGTTACATAAATTTGAACAGTTCCACTAGTAATTGTTTCCTTTTCACCACTAATAATGCCACTTGATGTTGTATTAACCTTTTTATTTAATTAATTTAAAATATATTTAATTAAGTAATGAATACCACAATTTCTACAACAGAATCAACAGCACAGGGTTCATTTAATCCAGAAAAGAATACATGACCTATTGGTGGTGGTGGTTGTTGTTGTTGTAGAAATTGTTGCCCTCCTCCCCCTTCTTCTTTTAACATTTAGAATGAAAAATAAAACTAATCAACTAATTTATTAAATAATTAATTCTATTTAAAAAAATATTAAATAATTAAATAATTAAAAATATTTAAAATTAAAATTAAGTGTCATTTTCATAGCTAATTATTTTAATTAAATAATTCTATTATCGTTAATTTATGTTAAGAATTTTACATCAAAAAATAATTATTTATAATTCAAAATAGTTAAAAAAAATAATTCTCGAGCTTATAAAAGAAATTTAATTAATGGATTTGAAAATAAAAATTAAAAAAAAAGAATTTCTTTAAAAAAATAAAATAGAAACAATTTGTGGTTTATGAACTAAATAAATATTTAATTATTATATTATGTAAAATGACTGGCGTTTATATTTTAATATTTATTAATCGCGTCCTTCAATAAATTTTTTTAGGAAAGGCTAGTTTTTTTTAATACTGATGCGCGCCGCGCGCTGTGCAAACTGCTGGCCCATGAAAGAAAAAAAAAGAATCTTTTTTTTTTAGGAAAGTAAAGGGGGTGATAACTACCAAAAAAGGAAGAAAAAAATGGAAGCAAACCAGAAGGATTTGTATAAATAAAAAAATAAATGTAAAATACTTTCCCCCTTCTCACTCATCTACATATGTACATATATAATCATTTAAATAAAAAAATACATAATTATTTTTTATTTAATTTTTTAAATAAAATTTTAAAATAAATTCCAAATAAATTATATAAATACTCACAAATTTAATTAAAATATAATTATTTATTTTTCACAGAATTCTGTTTTTAAAATATTTAATATTATTTAAATTATCTAATTAAAAGTAGAAATAAAAATTTTTTAAATAAAATAATTAAAATATTATTTTTTTTTATTTATTATAAAATTAAAAAAATATAAATAATAATTATAACAATAATTAAATTTAAATTATTGAAGATATGGGGGTTAAATAAAAAATATGAAGAAAAAGGTTGCAAATATGCAAAATCAATTTTTATAACCTTCATACATATCAAACAACTTTATTTATCGTTTATAATAAATTTTAGGGAAAAAAGAAATTAAACGTCAAAAATAAGAAAATAAAGGAAAAATAATTTGTTTTATTTTTTAAAAATTAGTATATAATTAAATAATTTAATTTAATTAAAAAAAACTATTTTTAGATAAAAATAAAGAAATTTTAAAAATAATATTATTTATAGTTTTGTCTCCATATTTTTTAATAGTTTAAAAATATTTTAATTTTGATTATATAAATAAATATTTATATATTTTTCTACTAAAAATAATTTTTTTTCTTTTATTATTTCAAGATCAAAATAACCTCTGCGCAATTTAGAAATTCCAATTAGGGTAAAATCAATCTTAAATAAAATAATATTTATTTTCTACTAATATATTTCTTTATATTGCATTTTATGTTATGCGTGACAATTTGTAATTAAAAACAAAATAAAAAGTTGCGGATAAATATTGCGGACAAACATAACACAGAGAAAATTATTTTGCGGATTAAATTTTATTTTATTGTTCATTTTGTATTTAATTAAAATTAATAAAAAATATTTTTATTAAAATAAATTAATTAATTAATATTTATTTATTTGCAAATAAATTCCTTCTAATTTGTGATATTCTTCTATTAAAAATTTCTTTTAAGGGAAAATATATTTATTTAGGTATTTAATTTTTTCTTGTAAAAATGAAGAAAAAAAAGGTGGAAAGGAAGTGTTCAATTAGAAAAATGAGAAAAAAATTCTTTAATATATTTATTTTATATTTGCCGTTGCCATTACTAATAAATAGTTGATGATGATTGGGTGCGCAATGAAAACAGAAACCACAGCAATAATTATTATTAATGAAAAAAGAAGGTAAAAAAGAATAAAAAAAATAGATTTAAAGAATTAATTATTATAAACATTTTTTTATTTATTTAATGTTTTAAATAAAATAAATATATTAACAAGGAATTAATCTTAAAAAATAATTTAAATTAATAAACAAAAAATATTTGATTATTTTTAAATATTTTTTATTTAAATTAAAAACTAAATTTAAATTAGAAAGTTTTTTTTTGGTGAAAATAAATAATAGTAAATATATAAATAATATTATAATTATTATTATTACTATTAACTACTACATAGAATAAGAAAAAAATATTAAAGAAAGTTATTTCCTTTTTACCTATATGTATAAATCTAAATAAATAAATAAATATAAAGTCAAGGTCGATCGAGGCTTTTGATAAGAAAATTACAAAAAGATGTATTTTATATAAAGAGAATTGAATGTGAATATTTATGTATGTACATATTATATTTATTTATTGGAATTAAAAATATTTTTTAATATAAAAGAATTAATTATTTAATTTTATTTAATTTAAATATATTTTTTAAAATTTTTTTAATTGATTTATTTTTGTTTTTATTTTAATGTAAAAAATAAAAAGTTGTTAAAAAACATAAAAAGAATAAACAGGAAATAGCCTAAAGGGAAAAATTAAAACAAATGCACTTAAATAAAAAAAATAAAATTTAAAATATTAAAAATAAATTAAATAAAAATAAAGCAAAATATTTTAAAACTTTTAAATTTATTAATTTAAAAACTTTAAAACAGGTTTACATATTAAATGAATATCCTCTTAAAATATATTTTTGTTTAAATTAAGTGCGGCGATTATACTACTATTTAATAAAAAAATTTAGATGTCGAAAAGGTGGACAATTGAAAATAAATAAAAAAAAAAAGGAAAAGATATATTTGTATGTATATAGATTTAAGCGATTAATCGCTTAAATCTCTTTTCAACATTTCTGAATGACCCTTCCAATTTAAAGAGGAAAAAGATTTTCACGCATAGAAAGTCAAAAATGAAAGGAATTATATATAAAAAAAGAAAAAATATAGCTAAAATAAATATATATATTTGTACATATAATTTATGACTTAAAATATTATGTATTTTTACCTTTACATAATACCGATTTAAAAAGAGAGGATATCTAAAAATAACAATTAATGAAAATAAATCTACACGTATAAGTTAAATAATAATTAGCATTAAATTAACTAAAGATTTTAAGAAAATTTTAAAGATTTTTATAGAAATAAATTTAGTAAAAGGAAAATTAAATAAACAAACTGACACTTTATAATGAATAGTTAGTATATATTATTCTCTTATTGTTATTTTAAATACCTAAAAAACAAAGTCATATTATGCTTTTAAATAATTACATATTTCTACATAAAATGTTAAGAAATGGTTATTTTTAAATCTAGATAATCACAATTTTATTTGTTAATATTATTATAAACAAAAAATATTAAATTATCCAAACATTATTTTATACCCTGTAAGACTGCGTAAATATTTAACTTTAAGAAAACTAATTAATTTATTTGCTAATATTTCAACTAATAAATATTATTTAAAATAAATAAAAAAATAAAAGGTTTAAAAAAACATCTAGAAGAAAGGTCCGAAAAATGGCGGAAACTCACATTAAAGTTTAATTTTAAATGGTGTTTTTCATTTTAAATTAAAAAACAAATATTTTATTTTAAATTTAACACTATATTTTGATATAAAAACAGTTTGTTAAAAAAAAATATTTTTAACATTATTAATATCAAAAAAGCATAAATTGTCATTAACTTATCTTTTTAAATTTCGGTTCAATTATTAATTCATTCCATTCCTTGAAAATGTTGTTTTATTCTCCAATTGTTTTGTTAAAAAACATTCACTTTTTCCATTTAAAAAACTAAAATATTTCAAATCAAGTCCATTTTATTTTTGACCAATTTATTTTTTAAAGATCCCAAAAAGAAAATATTTTTCAATTATTTAGTTTTTCATTGTCATGTTGGGATCTTTTAATAAATTTATCAGCAACAGTAGTTCTAGGTTGTGTTGAATTTTTAGGTAATGATTTGCCAGCATGTGGTCGATAAATTTCACGTTCGGGGCGATCCTTTAAATTAATTTATTATTTTAAATTAACCGAGAAAAAATAAAAATTATACTTTATTCCCCCTGACACGAAGTGCAGGTGTACTCTCATTTTCTTTCAATTGTTTTGGAGTTCGATCGTTTGTAACTTTAGATGTCGCTGCCGTTCCAACAACATCTAAATGTGTCTCTATGGATTTTGATTCAACATTGGACTTTATTGTTTTTTTAATTTTCTTATCAGTAATTGTTGGGCTTTCTGTAGAATTCTTCTTGTTCTCATAAATATTTTTCTCTTTAACATTAATATTCTTATTCTTTCTATCAATATTCTCATCGTTTCTATCTTCACATTGATCAAGTTTTTTTGCTAAAAAATATATAATATAAATGGTTATCATAAAATTACACACTAGGTATGTTAAGATTATTTAAAAAATTTTTTTGTTCTGATTGTTAGCTTAATTTTTGAGTTTTTAAATCAATATTTTAAATAAAATAATTAAAAAAACCTCCAGACCCGCGTCGTTCTTTCAGAATTCTTTTTGGTTGTTGACTCCCACTGCCAAGTAAAGAAGTTTCTTTAGAACCAATACTTTTCTTTTTAGCTTCAGAGACTTCACTCTTTCCTTTTAATTTTAATTCCTTTTCGCTTTTATCTTTTTCATGTGCTTGTTTTATGTTAACAGATTTATTTTGCTTTGAAGATTTATCATTATTTGTACTATCAGATTTAATTTCGCGAGAAACTGAGAAAGAGCCAGACGTCGAAATTTGTTTCTTTTCAATACGTTCAACTATCTTTTGATGTTTTCTCCGTCCCTATATAATAATATTATATTAAAATAAAAAATTAATTTAAAAAACTTTATCTTGAGAAAGTTTATTGATATAATCGGTTAAAGGCGTTTCTAGCATTTGTCCCTGCTCTTGGCGACGTTGCTTCTCTTCTAATTGGCGAATAAGGCCATCAAAGTCAATAACCCGTTTAGTGCTTGAATTCAATATTTGATTATATTGATCAAGAAATTTAAGATATTGACCTTCTAAATTAATATAAAAAGTACAAAACCTTAAAGTGAAATTAACCATTCTTTAATGTTCCACAACGCGCGTCGCAATCTCTCGCAGTGGAAGCATTACCGTTTAACAAGCTTTTTGGAACAGATTGATTCAGTGCTAATTCTGCTATAGCCATCGATTCGTTTCCTACGAGTTATGAATAAAATTTAATTTTATAATCAATAACCTAGTTTATCAACTAAAACATAGCCGTTAAAACGTTCAGCAAATTGTATAGCCTAAATACTATTTAACTTTCTAATCCTTAGAAAATCAAACGTCTTTCTCCTCCTGAAATGCCAAATATGCTCGTGAAAATACATGTGGTCGTAATTCCATATCGGCAGGACAAAACCAAAAAGCGTAGGGTTCCGGATGCAATTGAAGTTGGGAAATAAGCTCATCTTTAGACATTGCTGGAGGGAGACGACGAAGTACAATCTGAGGATTGTTATAAGAATATGAAAAGAAAATTGCGATCAAAAAACAAAAAAATACTTTAGTCATTTCATCCTTCCCTTTCCCACCAGTCTTCTTTTTGTTTAAAGTAGAAGTTGAATCAACATTTAATGCTGTTTTAATAGTTTCATCATTCGCAGTCATTAGTTAAAAATGTCACCAATATAATTATTCTAATAAATAATTTATGAATTAATTGAAAGTATCTTTTAATTTAAATATATTAATGTTAAAACATAATAGTTTCATATATATTATCATTAAAACACCAGGTAAAACATGTATATATAAATATATGTAATAATATCACGTAAGATAATTACCAATAATAATAATATCACTCAAGAAATAAAATGATTTCAATTTAAAAATATTTAAGTTGACTATTAATTTTAGAGGATTACCATTCATATTTGGTAGAAATCAACAATAAGAAGATGCACTTAAATAAGCAATGTTCAAACTAAATTTTCTAGTCCGAAATAAATTATTTCTCTCATTAAATAAAACTTAAATTAGCTCATTTTTTGTAGTTATTTAAGTCAACAAAATTATTATTATTTGCATGGTACCCATCATAAGAGTGGAATGGACAAAAAGAAATAAGAATTGAAGGCAATATATAGGAGAATACATAAAAAAGTTTTAGTTTAAATGCTATTTAAGTACCTATATTGATATATAATTTGCTCACTAGACTATAGTTGAAGTTGTGGTATCATTTCCGGAGGAAAGAATGTTATTTGCGGATTGTGAACGAGCAACAAGAGTTGAAGCAGATAATGAGATAGTTACCGGAAGAACATCAACAGCATCATGGAAGGCAGCAGCGTCATCGTCTTTGGAATGTCCCGCTTCCAATGCCGGAGTTGGACTGCGAGAAACAAGTCTTTTGAGTTGACGAATCTTAAATAATAGTTTAAAATCAAATATAATAAAAACAAAAAATTACATCAAGGTTTAGTTGTCCATCACGGTGGAATTTATCAACGAAACCACGCATTAAATCATCTGAACGATTTTTCCAATTGTTGATAAATTCAACACTCTTCTGTTTCCACTGGTCAATTTGATTTTGGAGTTGATACTTTTGCGCCTATTTTTTTAATTAAAAATTCAAATCATTTAAGGTTTTAAAAAACAGACCGAAAAGAATCCAACATTTAACTCCTCTCTAGTATAGCCTCGTTGAAGATTGCGACGGATATATTTGTCATAATCACGAATTATTCGAGAAATAACATCGCTAGTTGAGACACCTTCAGTACGATCAGTCTCCTAAAATTGAAAAAATAAAAAATAAGGATAATGGCATACCACAAACATTCCAGCACGACGAAATTTCTCGTAAAGATCTTCTTCGTTCGGAGCGACATAAGGAACGGAATCATGAGCAATAAAATCTACCTTTGATTATTTTAGGAATATACTTTTAATTTATCTCAAAAATTAAACTTTTATGCTTTTCAAAAAATCCACAGTCACGTACCAAGGCGAACTGCGATATACTTCATCAACGTAACGACAATGTCGGACACTCTCAAAACGCTCCTAAACTTAATTATGGTAAAACAAACGAATAAAAAAGTAACATTTTCTGAAGTCACAGTACGACCCTTGTAATGATGTGTAGCTTCGTCTCCGTTTACTAAATTAAAAGGGAAAAAATTAAAGATAGGTTTATAAACCTCCAACTATTAAATAAACATTTGGGAATGCATTCTTTGCTTGTCGCAATTGATTAGCATGACCATAATGAAAGAGATCGTAGATTCCATCGGCGAACACGCGCACTGGACGACCAGCTGGTAAAATGAAATTACAAAATTTTAGCAGTCATACAATATTTTTCGTTAGAATAGGTAAAAGGAACCTGTATTATTTTTTGCCATCTCATATGTAATCTGTATCGAATAATTAACAGCCTCACGAGTAGCTAAAGCCTCTGGCTCGTCACTGAATGGTGCTGGATCACGAAGAGCCAATCCACTTTGAATTGTTTCAGGAATGTTTGAAACATTTTCAAAAGAAATTTTCTGATTCTGATCACCAGAGTAATCGATGGTCGACACCTCGTTAATATGCTTCATTCGTTTTGATCTTCATTGAAAACAATTAAGAAAATTAATATGAAACCTTTATCCGGTAAATATTCATTTTATTATTTTAAAATTTTCTTTAGATTCAAAACATTAAGAAAAACCTTGGAGGCATCTGCATATTCTCTATCTCAATCTCTGGTGCAATAGACCCTGTAGTACCAAAAGATCTTTTGTGGACACTGCATACCTCCTGATCATCATCATTACCCAAATCATCGTTCAAGTCTAAACCATCAGGCAATGTTTTGCCCTCCATCTTTTGAAATGTTTCGTCGTCCTGATAACGTTTACGGTCGCGTAATGACTGTTGACGTTGATTAGACATTTGTAGTCTATTTAAAATTTGTTTTTGAAGTGAATATAAGAATTAGGAAAAAAATAAATCGAATGATTTTAGATAATCTGCAAAATTAAATAGGTAAAATCGGTGCAGATCATAAAAGGAGAACAAATGTGTCAATTTAAATAGTTATATAAAAAATTCTATCTCTTACCTAAATTATTTCACTATATAAAACAATTGAGAATAATGCGTAACAAATGAGATGTCAGTCAAAAAATTAAAATACTTAAAGAATATCAGAAAAAATACATACTATTTATTGTTTTATTCTGTTCTTAAATTCTTAACATGCATTGACAATTAAATGATTAACATGAAAAATATATAATATGCATTACTGAAATATGAACCTAAACGATAAGTCAGTCTAAAATAAATAGAATAAATTAACGTATAATATACATGTAATTCTACACGTTGAAAAATTATAAGAAAAAATTATCAGTTAGTAATCTTCATTTGATTTAAAATTTTTTACTTATATATTGTTTTTTGAACGAAGAAAAATTAGAACAAGAACAGTTAACAAATAATTGATCAATTCATCAACTATTTGAAAATTTGTCCGTATAGAGTCTGGACTCTAAACTTCTTTTTCTATTTATAAATTAAAAAAAGTATTTCTAAATTAATGAATTCTTCTAAAGAAAAAGAATACGAAGAATTTATTATGCCAAGATTAACAACACCAATAAAAATTGGTCAAAAACAGTTAAATGTTCCTGATTCCCCTAGTAAAGTGCAGGCAAGAAGCCGTCTTGGATCGTTACTCGGACAAATCAGAAAAGGAGAAAGTGGACAAGCTGATCAAACTGAAACGCAACTCTCCCGAGATAATCTGTATTGTTAAAAATACTTTTGTTATTTAAATAAAGATTTAGTGATATCTATGATGAATATAATTCTAAGGCAATGGCTAATGGAGCAGTTCGGAACAGAAAGATGAGAAGAGAAAAACGTAATTTAATATTTTAAATAAAATATCTCATTAGTGTAATAAGTTTTAGCTTAACCTTTTTTTTAATCTTTTCCTTCTTAGGATTTGGATATAATTAGATATAGCTTTTTACAGGTGTTGTGTTTGAACTTCGGGGTAAGCCATTCGGTCTTCGTGATACTGGTCAAAATGAAAGCATTTACGCCCTTTGCAGGAAATGGATGTATGGAAAGGATGATGATCCTCAAGATCAAGAAAGTGGATTTTTGGATGAACAGGAATATGAAAATTCTAAATCATTGGTATTTTTATAATATAATAACAATAATATTTCCACAAACATAAGGATTTAATGGCAACCAGGGAAATCAATGTTCTACCTCCACCACTTGCTGATATTCCTTTAATGGACCCTCGCCCACAAAAGGTAATGCGCTTTGAACCACCTGCAAGCGAGGAAATTACCGATAGGGAAAAGGCTCTCACTAAATATAAAAGACATTGGAAACGTGTGAAAAAGAAGTAAGGGATAATATTATATTAATTACTTACATAAATCTTTTCGATTGCACAATAAAACTAAAATTAAAAAAAACCGAAAACATTTAATGCTTATATGAACTATTTCAGTTGGCATGACTATAATCAAAAGAGACAACTCCGTTACAAGAATAGCCTGGTAAGAAATCTTATACTTCAGATATTCTCTCCCTATTTTAGCAGTTGCTTCGAACAGTCTACGGGATTGCTCAACAAACGCAGATGCCATGAAAGAAATCATGGAACAGCAAAATATCATTCCTTAATTTTACATAAATGTGGTTAAAAATCAACATTAAGTTTTAAAGGGAATGTATTTTAACACTCGCGCAACCTAACAAAAAAGTCGATTTTTAATCATGATCTATGTTGGTCATTGACTACAAGCTAAACAAATTACAATAAACCTCGTCAAGAAAAAGGCATAAAATAAAACTAACAAGGGACTATACCGACTATCACCAGAAATTTTGGTCCAAAATACACACCATCGTGTTTGGACCAGAATTTTTAGTGATAGTTCAGTATAGTCCCTTGTAAGTAAAAATCACGAATGTTTATATTCATTTTAAAATATTTTCAATAGAAATATTCAAAACAAATGTTTGCCGACAAAAGCGACAATGGTTTTTTCCTTCTAATAAGTACAATCAGTCTCCAGGGTTACATATAATTAATTTTTTAATACATATAAAAGTTTTGAATAACTTGATTGGATTTAAACTTGATAATAAATGGTCGCTATAAGTCGCGAATATTCTTGTCGGCAAAATTTAAAAGAAACAAAATTTTACAAATGCGTTACTTCCCTTTAACTCTTAAATTCGTCATCCGTACTCTTGATATCGTCGTCATCGATAGAAGAAATTGTTGAATTCTCCTCAGACACTTTACCCTCCTTTGAAGCAGCGTTTTTTTTTAGAATCATTTATGGTCGCTCCATCACCATTTTTGATAAGATGGCGGATCTAGATAAATTCTAAACATTATAGGGTGTTTATTAGTAAAAAACCTGCATGCAAAGAACACCCAAAACATTTTTTCCTTTTCCAACCAGAGGAATGTATTTAACCTTCTCGTCATTGAGGTCTCTTGGGAACTAAATTAAAAAGTTGTTGTTAAATCGTTTTCATTTTTTACTAACCTTGAGCACCTTGCCCTCATTTTCGCGAGCCCAATCACGAAGTTTTTCTTCAGTCATACCAACAGCATAAAAAGCATCACGATCGTAGGCTTGACAGAGAAGAGAATCTCCAGTGGCCAAAAGTTTTTCGCGCATCTCCTGGCTTTGCATGAACTTGAAACGAATTCCATGGAGGAGAACTAGCAATCCTGTAGTATTCTTCCAATGCTCAACCTCAATTATACTACTAAAAGAAATAATATAAATACTCCCTACCTTTTCATTACTCACATGCCAGGCTCGCAGAATATCTTTAGCCTTTTGCTTAACCTTCAAAGTATCCTGCACATGACGTAACATTTGAGCTTGTTCTGGCCCAACCAGAGAGAAAATTTTGCAGGCTTGATAATAATGCTCAACTGATGGATATTCATGCCCATCAACAATAATTCGAACCTTAACTACATATATTTTTAAAAATTAAAAATTAACCGGATAAAGAGTGCTTAAAAAATGTCCTTTTCCATGAAAGCAAACCAAATTATTAGATCGCAAAATATACTCAAAAGCTGCAAGTCCAGCTGGTGCATCAACAATCGCAAGTTGGCTCAATTGTTTTTCAAGAAAAGAAGCACCGCCGTCACTACTTTGTTTCTTGTTGTTACCATTTCGATAAGTAATCTCATTAGCGACAAAGCTAGTATAGTTTTTACCACTTGGACGATCAGCAGAAAAATCTTCTTTGCGTTGTCGGTATTGCTGTAAAATTTAACAAATTATATCAGAATTTTCAAATAATAATTTTAAAAATTAAGTAGTATAAAAAAACTTTAGAATCGTTTAAAATCTAAGAAATAAATCTAACCGTAAATTTTGTGCCCAAAGGACGCAAATCCATCATTCTGGGTACAGGATTCTGGTTTCCACTAATGAGCAAATGAGAATAAGGAGCGTCTGTGCCAACTGCATTTAAAGGAAGTAAATGATCCTGATTCTCAATTTTTTCACGACGTTTCTCAGCAGCCTGTTTTTTCTCATCAAGCTGACAATTATTTCGGCTCATTTTATGTTAAACTGTAAAAACCTTTTTCAATGTAACTGGTGTTGCCATGAAGATATAATTAAAAAGTGACAAAATATGGTAATAAATTATAACATAAATTCTAAATTAAAAAAAGATTAATAATTAGAAATGATTGTGAGTTATGCATAAAATATACACAAAATATTATACTCTAAAAATGCAAAATATGCTCATAAATGTAAAAAACTAGAAAAACAAAAAAGTGATCTTGTAAAATGCTCATTCATCTTACAATTAACTCTCCTATTTTGTTTACAGCATTAAATTGTTAATTAAGAAAGCATGTAAATTCCTTCAATTACCATTTTGTAAAAGAATAGGAATTGGCATTTAGTATAAAATTTTTCAACGGCCTCCTCAATACCACCATAGATCAACTATTTCTGAAAGTTGAGTGAATCTATGTGAAGATATAAAATTGATAAATTTAGGTAACAAAAATGGAAGAATCATTAATATGTATTATATTACTACTACCTATGTATATTCCAGAAGAAATAAAAAGAATTGGTTTACAAACTTTATATAAAAAAATTATGTATTTAACGTGTGAGATAAATGAGTATGATTTAAGATACTAAAGTTTACTAGGAAATCAAAAATAGATTTGAGCAAGTTATTTTAAGGTAATATAAGGCAAAAATACACAAATTATTGAAAAATTGAGTTTATATTTAATCACATAGTTAGCAAAAAATTTCAACTTTTGGAGAATTTTTTTCGTTTAGTTGATAAAAATCTTCAAATTTATTTTGTGAATATTCCAATGGAAGCCTTGAAATTAGAGAATTATTGATGACAAGTTTCTCTCCAATTTGGTTGTTCCATTCTCCCAATAAACCGCGTTCAATGTTGTAACTTGGAAATTGAATATAAAACATTCTTTTTTCTGTAGCCAACATAAAATTCTGAAAAAAATAAAAATAACGCTACAAAAACTGGAGAAAATCTAATCAAGAAATAAAATACCTCCTTTATTTTTTGAATTAGAGAGGAAATATCTAAAGAAAGTCGACATTCAATAACTCCACCAAATAAATTAAGCCTTCTAGGTTTATTTTCGGTAGTAGGATGATGTAACCATTTAATAAAAGAAGATCCATTAAAATATAAAAGTTCTAACTGTAAATGCACATCTCTACATTGCTTTAAAAATATTCCATTGAAAATAGCCCAAAGTGGCCACATTAAAGGAAAAAGTTCTCCCATTATTCCAAAATTTGAGTTCATAACTTCAGTAACATCTTGTTCAAAAGAAAAACATAAATCATCGAAAAGTTTTAAAAAGATTAAAAGTTGACCATTTTCATGTAAATTTTTCCATACTTGTTTTGAACATAAAAGATGACAATTAGACAAATAACTTTTAAATAATTTTAAAAAATCAATACAATCAGCATTTGGGTCTGGAAATAATAAATAGGAAAGGAATAAAAAACTGAAAATACTAACTTGTGAATTGAAGAGTGGTCACTCCATTAATCCAAACAGGAAGAGAATCTAAAGGCATAATAAGAGTTCCCAGGCGTTTATTTGGTGAATTAAGTTGATAAATTCCATAAGAGTTACTTTTCCATTCTTTACATACTTTAATTGGACAAAGTTTATGACCTCTCTTATTTAATAAATAGTTAGAAAATTTGTCCAGTTGGGATGAAATCAAAGATAAATTGACAAGTTGAGAAATTGATAGAAAGGAAAAAATATCCAATAAACAATCAGTATTTAAAATGTTGCTAAAAACGAATAATTAAAATAACAAAAAATAAGAAAATAAAGTTTTGGTATACCCATGATGAAAGTTACACTTGTTTTAATAAGATTATTAATAACCATAATAACGACCTTTTAATTTCTCTTTCAATATTTATTAAATTCAACGTTTGAAAATTCTTAGTTAGGGAAGTTGTTTCTGTATTCTATATAAATAATAATTAATTAAATTTAGAAATTTATTACCATAAAATCTTTTAATTCAAGGCACATTTTTAAATTATCGTTTTCCAAAATTATTTCACGAAAATTATTCCAAATAAAATAAGTAATCGATCCCCCAGTAACAGAAGTTTCAAACACACGTTCAGAGTATAAAAGAACACTTCTAATAAATTCCTAGAAGAAACTTGATTTTAGTTTTCTAATTTACAAACCGTTTTTCTCACAAATTTAAACCATAATTCATTCATAGAAGTTAAAAAATTACTCGTTTTATAATCATCAAATTTTCCGACCTAAAAAATAAAGGCCTGTAAAGCATTAAAACTTAATACCCATAAATTAGATAAAAATCATAGGACAAACCAATTGATCTATGTATTCAACAATTAATATCCGGACACATGCATATAAATCATCTGAATGCCCATTGTGAACCTAATTAATATTTAGATGGAATATTTATTCATTTTAAGTTAGATTTATTAAAATATATTTTTTGAGCGTTTTTTACCCTACATATACATATGTACATCATTTAAGCACTCGAAAATAAGAAAAATTAATTTTCTTTAAAAACAAACCATTTTATAAGCTTTCTCATACAATTTCCCATAAACTGCATTAAATGATGTATCAAAATCTTCAATTTCATTCATCAAAACAGATTTCAAATTCTTAATTAAATAATTCAGGTCATCATTTAGGTCTTTATTATATAAATCACGATATGGTACACGACCTCCAGAAGCCATAAATGATTTATAGACTAACACAAATCTCTGCAAAGTAGAAAAAAATATAAATACTGATTATTCAAGTAACTTAATTGATTTATATCTACGAAAGGTTTGTGCATCATAGATGTTTCGGAATTTCGATTTTCGTTTATAGATTTCGAAATTTTATGGGAAAACTTTCGATTTTCGTTCCAAACAACGTCACAATTTTATCTTTTCTATCGGTGTGCGCCAAAATTATTTCGCTAAAAAACGCCAAAATATATGCGTCAATTACTTGGAGAGGTTAAAAATTTCCTATATCTGGATCTTTTTGAGTCTTGATCAGCCAAATGTTTAATGATCAAAAATAAAATTATATTTTATTATTATATAATGTACAACATACATATGTGCATAAATACATACATTTAATTAAAAATAATATATTTCTAAAACATATGTATTATATAGATATTATATCGCCCTAGACTTTATTATTACTCTTCTCTTTTTTTCCTTCCTTATCATCTTCTATTGTTGATGTTCCATCCTGTTCAGCATCTGCTCCAACGTCGCTAAATAATAAAGTTATTAACCTTCTTTTAATGATAATTACCTGTCAGAAACTGTAATCGAATCCTTCAAATCATCTTCATAATTACCCCGTTCAATTTTTGCTTCATATGTTCGTAACCATTTAGTATGAGGACTGTCGTTCACTGGCCTTTCGAATTCATCAACAACAGTTTCCTTTAATTAAAAATTGAATTTAGTATCTTAAATAAACATTCATTTTTATTTTATCCAAAATAGGAGAAAGGTTTAGATATTTAAAAAAATATATTATCATTTTGTCAAAAGAATCTAAAGATTTTTTTCGTCAAATTTCCTCTATATAAATTTTAAAAATTATTAATTATTTGTAATAAACAAACAATTTCACTGCCAACTTCATAAACAGCACACATTTTTCTAATAAAAACAACATTTACTTCTTTAAGGTTATCAGGCAAACGTTCATCATTTATGGCAGTAGTTGGAACCTAAACAATAATTTTAAAATATACAATTTTAGAATATAAACTTTTAATTGTTTTTGAATTATTAGAGGTCCTTTTCCCTTGAAATTTCTTGGTCGAAAATGTACATTTGTAGGATCACAGTCAATACCCTCAAAATTTTGTTGTTTAACACGTTTTTTTGTTAATTTAAAGAATTGACGATTAATCCAAATAAATAATCCAAAATTTGAACAAAGCCATATTAATAAAACAAAAACAATAATTGCTGCTATAATACCCCCAATAATTAGAAATTTAGTTGCATCATCCATTTGAACCTCTTGAGAAATTGACATTGTAGAATCATAGGTAAAAGTCTGTTTTTTATAAAATTAAATTTTAAAAAAGAAAATAATTTTTATCAATTTTATTAAATTAAATCCATTTAATATAACTTTTTTTTTAAAGTAAAAAATCTATTTGTCTGATTAAACAAAAAATAGGCCTTAACCATACAAAAAGTTTTCTTGTTTGATTTGAATTAACTTTAAAAATATTATTTACCTCTTTACTAACCGCCTCTGTTGTTTCAATTATTTTTGTTGGTTCTGAACTTATCCTTGTTGTCGTCCCTTTTGTTGTACTTGTAGTAATAAATGTTGTCAATGTTGTTATGCTTGCTGTAACCGTTATTGTTCGATTGCCAATTGTTGTATTATCAGTCTTTTCTGTAGTAGAATCTGTGCTATTAAGCTTTGAACTTTCATTTTTGTTTGAATTGACTTTGATTTCATCTTGATTTTGCTCATAAAGAAACTTTTGATCAGGAAAGGCCACCCAATAACTTAAAATAAATAAAAACATTTTTAAATAAAAAACTTACTCATCCTCAACTGCTTTATTTTTGTTAAGTTCAGATGTAGAATTGACAAAATAGCACATATTGAAAGCATTTAACAAAAGAAGCAATGATGAAATAATTTGAAGTTTCATTATCCTTTAAGTAATTAGGAAATTTTAATTGAATTATTTAAATCTTATTAGAGAATAGAAATGTAAGAGATCAATGTGCTTTTTATATTAATTTGATAAGGAACTAAAAATATTATAGTCTAAAAAAGTACTAAATTTTTTATTATTTTCCTTCTTTGCCTTGAATATTCGTCTCTCGATTCCAGGCAAAATCAAGAAATATTACTATAATATATATTTAAATAAATTAATTTTTATTTTCCTTTAAATAAATAAATAAAATAATATTCACCAAGTTAATTTTAAATGTTCTGCTAAATAAATTCATTTTTTATTGAATAGTCATTATCATTATTATTATAACTTCATCTTTTGGAACACTTACACAACCAATTGCCTAGAATGTGTTCTATTAGAATTAAATTTATTAGCAAATTATTTTCATTTTCTTTATAATCCTTTTCATTAAAACAGCTGATGAAATCCTCCTACCTCTTGAAAGATTTGGTGAATTATAAAGTTTAATAAATGGTCGGGTGATGTTAGGGCTGAACAAAAATAAATGAATTTTATTTAATTAATAAAAATATAAATAAATAAATATATTTAATTTTAGTATAATGTGTTATCACTAATTATATTTTTGTACTAAAAGCAATGAAAAAAAATCATAAAAGTTTTCATTACGGATTATTTATTTTAAAGAAGAGGTGTTATAATTGTAAAATTAAATATTAGCAAAAAATTACCTAATCACTAATTGAATTTTGATCCATGATGATAAGGAATACAATAGGTAGTTAAATTTAAAAAAATTGAATTTTTAATAAATTTTAAAATTTAAATCCAAATAAAAAACAATAAAACAGATGGGATAGTAAGAGAAGAATAAATTTGATAGACAATGAAAGATATCGATCAAGATTAGTTAATGGCACCATAACGGCGAACCTAAAATGAACCGCCTCGCTGTCTACTGTCACTCTTTTGTTAACCTCTCTATTTCTTCAAAGTTAATTTGTTTTTCTAATCCTTACAATTAATTTTTTTCGTTTTTTGGTTTTAAGTTTTTCTGTCAAATTTTGATTTCGAAGGTTTTGGAATAATTTCAATTTTTGGTCCTTACAATATTTATTTTTAATATTAAATTTTTCTATACTTAATGTTATGCATTCTTCCCCTCGATTTTCCGAAAATAGTTTTCAACAAAATGAACGTACTTCTATGATTTCAACTTCAAGTGGCGGAAGCTCTACCCTAGTGGATCATTTATTACAAAAGCAACGTCGTCAGAAAGGATATTATACTACAAATCAGGCAATTAGACAACAAAATTTTAGAAAGTAGATCAAATATAACTATCCTTACATAATATTATTTCCAGATTTACTTCTGCTGTAAGTAAACCAGGTCAGGCAAGGGAAACACGTGAAGCGATTTCGAGAGTTTTGAGTGCTGCAAATGCAAATCCATTTGTTTGTTTTTAAATTTGGTAAAAGTTAAGTTTGTACCCCCTTTTTTCTTCTTCCCATTTTTTAAATATTTTATGCATTAAAAAAAATGAAAAAAATTTTATTTTGTATATATAAACTTATGTTAGGAATTTAGAATCGGTATTTTTGATACATACGGGGCATTAAAAAATTTTAACTTTCTGATCTACATGAAAAATCCTTTGGTGATTTATCTAATATATTTTATAATTTTTGGCATCATGTTTCACTTTTTTTTTATCCATGCGAACATATTGAATAAATTTATCTTTTTTTTTCTAATTTTTTAAAGCATAATTAGATAAGATATAGGAAGGAGAAAAAAGGGGAGGGGGTACAAACTTAACTATTACCTTAGATTTTCTTTTCGAATTATTTTTACTATATAGAGACCACCTCCATTGGCAGAACCTATTGATTATGAAAAGTTTATTACTGAAAAAAGCGCTCAGCTTGAAAATGATAGAGATAGAGATATGCTTTTGTTTTTCCGTGATGATGTTTCTGTATGTTCTAAATCTCATTCAAGCATTATAATTTTAGACTTAATTTTGAAAAGTTTCTGTATCAACTTTAAAATTATTTCAGGGGTCGGAAATTTACCCACGCGATCGTAATGCAGTTCCTTCAATCAGAAGTTTCCACATAGATGAGGCTAATTGGTTATTAGCACAAGATGCTCTTAACTTTTACTGCTCTCCCTACACCGTTATACACTTTAATTATTTAAAATTTGCTGGTGATTTTAAAAAGTTTGTTGCACCTACTTTAAATAGTTTCTTACGATTTGAATCTGATATGATACTTGACGAAGAGAAATTGGTTAGTTGTTAGTAATATTTTTTAAAATATTTCAGGAAAATTTTTAGCAATTCGCAGAACAGAATATGTCGAATGAACTTCTCAAAGAAGGAAATTTGGTTGTTTTGCCTGGTGACAGTATTGTGGATAGTTTCAAAGTATTCTATTAATTTACCTTTTCCAAATATTTAGAGTTATTCAAAAATATTTTTGCGAAATTAAATTGGGTATTTTAAATATTAAGAGTGAAAAGAAGCGTTATTGCATCCTTCGCCGTTTAGACGATTGCAAGGTTTATATTGAAGTTTACAAACAAAATACTTCACAACAATTATTCCCTGCATTGGAAATTAAATCTGCTCAAATTAAAGGCACAAAAAGAGGAAAAACACTTCAAGTTTATTGTTCTTATTTATACTATTTTATTTTTAACATTTGAAGGTTTCTTCAGTAGATTCTGATAAGCGTACTCTTATATTTTCTGCTGAAAATGAATCTGACCTTCAATTTTGGCTTTTTGAAATTGATCGTGCAATTGCTACAAAACAGAACAAGGGTTTGTTTTAGTTTTTCAAACATTTTTAAATAAATTTTTCATGTAGTAGCTTCAGAAGATAGTGCTTCACTTAATTCCTCTTTTCGCGAAAATTCTGTTAGTGCATCATGCCCATCTACTGGATTATCTTCCCATGACTCTGAGAGTTTAGCGAGTGAGGACAGCGGCGGAGGTTTTTTTATCATAAAATGATTTAAAAAATTTATAGTTCGCGATTCAATTTCTCTTTGGAGAGGGAAAAATGCTACAGCAAAAGCTCTTAGACCACCAATTGTGGAACGAAATAATTTACTTACTCTTTATTGGGATATGGAGGTTAGTCCATGATGAAGAGTTTTTACCTTAAAGTTTACCTAAAATTTTGTTATTTTTCTTATCTAGAAAGTAAATTCATTTTTAAAGCCATTACCTGAACCTTCCAATTGTGAGAGGAGCACTTTAACTGAACCTCTCGACGAATTTGAATTAAACAACGCTAAGAGTGTCAAACAAATTGTCCCTTTAATGTCAGCTCAAAAATTACATTCAAAAAAGTCACTTTCAATGATTGTTACTGACGATACTGGTTCTACATCAACTTTGGCAGCAACATCTAGTGCTACAAATATTACTAGAGAGTCCAGTCCAGATCCATCACATTTTGAATTATTTGGAGAAAAGTCCGAATTGCTATTTACCGCACAAGTTAGACAACTTGAACTAAAAGCACGCTTCTCTTGCTGTGATACGCCTGAACAAGTAAAGTTTTTCTTTATTAAAAACATTTTTTACTAACAATAAATGTTTAACAATAAGAATTTTTCTTAATATTAATTGTCAGGATTCTTTATTAGTTTTAAAATCAAAAAGGCTACAACATTAAATTTTAATAATTTCTAGATTGAACCTTTCTTCATTCGTCTTTTTTTGTTCGATGCTAGCATTGGTACTCGGATCTCTGAAGAATTTCATATTGAAATTCCAACTCAAAGATTTGTTGAATTGAGAAATAGTAATTCTATTGTTGTTATTTCATCGAAACAACACACTGGAAAAATTAATGGAATTAGTAAGCAAAAAATACGATCAGCAGACAAAGTATGTTGAACGGTTTTCCCTTGTTGTTCTTTTTGATCAATATTGATAACAATAATTTAAAATATTTCTAGTTAATTTGCACAATCCAAAATCCTCGGCCTGATTTATATTTGGTTGCAATTATTGAAAGAATTCTCTCTGATATTCCTATTGATATATACACGAAGACTAACAGTTTAGACGCTAAAACATCAGTGAAAATTCAAAAATCTATTTCTGCGTCATTCTTACGCCTTAGCCATCTGAAGTCAACGTTTGCTTGGACTGCCACGTATTTTTATAATTATTATTCCTAAGAATATAAAAAATATCGAATTATTTATGATAATTTCTATTGTGCCTATCGTCATTTATTAATATTGGTTCATAAAGTTTATTTCTTTATATTCTGAACATTGAACTAGAAATTTAAATATTTATTCTAACTTAAAAGTTTTTCAGACCGATTTTTCATTCATCTACAAATGTAGGAAGTTCTGTACAGAATAGTTGTATCCGAAATTGTCCACTTTATATATGCGATGGTCGGCTAACTGATGCAGATCTCCAAAAATTGTTGCTAGATATGCAGAAGCCTGAACGAACTGGCAAATGGTTATATCTTCCAAATGCTGGTTTAACTTTAATGGCTGATATTACAACTATTTCCTTCCAAATACCTAGTAAGTTTAATTAAAATTAATGTTTTAATTTTGTCATTTTTGTAAAAAAAGTTTATTACATTTTATTAAATTATTATTCGATTAATAAAAATTCAGTGTGCATTTCATCTACTTACCATCCTCTTCGACCATGGAGGTCAACAACTCCTGAGGTTAATGATCTCACACCTCCTCCTTCACCTTCTTTTGAGCTTCAGTCTTTTTTTGAACAAAACGTGAAACCTAATCGTGGTTTTACAAATCTATTATATGTATTAGTTTTTTTCTATTCTTATTAATTTGTATTACTTAAGGTCTATCCAGTTTCACTTAACTATTCTGCCCAAAAAACGTTCTCTCGAGCACGAAATATTGTTTGTAATATTAAGTGGATTTGCAGTCGTCAAGTAGATAAGAACAGTTCGTCTCGCTCGTTTTCTTCTATATCTTCTCCGCAATATTCACCAATTTTTAATCGAATTGATCCTAATGGACCATTAGTTAGATCTTACAATTGTTCAGTACAATATCATGAACAATGGCCCTTTTTTAATGATGAAGCAAAAATTCAATTACCTGTTTCCTTTGAATCTACAGATCATTTGCTTTTTACATTTAGCCATGTATCAGTAGCAAATGCGCTCTCTGGGAAACAAAATAATGAAGTATTTAATTATCCTGGAAAATAATTTTTCAAATTTTTTTAATCATTTCAGCAAATAGAGACTCCAATCGGGTATTCTTGGCTTCCATTTACATGTGAAAATAATCTTGGACTTTTACAATTAATGATGTCTTCAGATGTAGAGGAATTTGAATTACCAGTTTCTGCAAACCTTCCAAAAAATTATATCAATTTTGATTTATCTGGAGACAATAAAGAAGTTTACTTTTTAATTTATGAGTTTTACCAATTCTAAACTATTTGACTTAATTTTCCAGGGCACCATCTCACAATTTTTTTACTCAGAAATGCCTAAACTTGTAGACGGTGCTAAAAAATTGTTTAAAGTACGTCTACGTTTAATTTCAACAATTTTCACTACTGAGGAAAGGATCCAAAATTTTTTTCAACTCTGTCAATTTAATTTTTCCTCATTTGAGAGATTGGGTTCTATACTGGATTTATCCTCCAATAACAGTAATAACAATGATTCACCAATTCTAAAAAATCGATACAATGAAAGCAGTGTTTGCTCAGTCTCAGATTTACATGAAAGCCTTTCATCTTCGCTTGATCAAAACTTGAATTGTGAACAAGAACTTGCAAATGTTGTGGATGTGAATTATTTAAATATGATTTTTACCATATTTAATTACTTTTTACTTTAGATTTTAGCATCTGTTGACATTGTTAGAATCATTCCATTTGTGGAAGTTATTTTCAATCGGCTATTTAGTCTTTTGACAATATCCAAAACTCAAGAGTTGGCGCTTGTCTCTCTGAAGTTATTAATTTTAGTATTTAAATAATATCTTTTTTCAATTTAAGTACACTACTTAAAATAGTTGATTCTCTTTATATATCGTGTAAATCAGGAAGGGCTATTCTTCGTAATTACATTCGTCTTCATTTTAATTCCACACTTGGCAATCACTCGGGCGATTCTGAAACACTTCATAGCTCTATTTGCAAATTAATACCCGCTCTGGTATCTATATTTTTTTGAATAATAATCTTTTCTTTATTCACAGTTTAACAAATATGAAGGTAGAAATGATCTTTCTTCTTCTGATATTCAATGTTTATTTCGCCAACTCTGGTTTTTATTTGATTGCTGCACAAAATCAATGGCACATTGGCTAATTTTAAGCAATTTGATACGGGCACCACGCTCTTATCGTTTTCCAAGTGACCATTATTTCTGTTTAGAAGAACTCTTTAATTCACTCGTTGAACAGATTATTGAGAAGCATAATAAGTTTCCTGAAGAATGTCGTTCTGCTAATTTATCTATGGCTGTTTTTCTTAAAGTTTGATATCTTGTTTTTAATAAAAAATGTTTTGAAATTTAGTATTGTCTGAGTTTAATGGATCGTTACCAAATTATGAAGGCATTATATGGGATTGTTCGTGCTATGGATTCTGTTGGTTCTCGGGTTGGTATATCAAATATTTTTTTAAATTTTTTTTAAAAAGAATTTCCGACTTTATAAATTTGAATTGCTTCATACGCTTACTGGGCATGAGCATTGGATTCCTCTTTGCTTGGTATTAATTTAAAATATTTAAATCCTTTTAACTTTATTCTAGCCTTTATTAACTGATAAATATGGTAATGTAATGCGTGGTGATTCCATTATGTTTGATAGTTTGTTATATCTTATTTAACTATTGTTTGACTACTTAAGGTCTTTCTCCTCAAAATCAATCATCTAAAGCTAATGGGTCTGTTGGCTTCTTTTCTAAATTATTTTCGCACATTTTTTCGCCTCCTTATGCGTCACATGAATCAAATGAAATTGATAGATGTATTAACTTTTTTTATTTATTCGAATTCAATCATTTTTCATAAAATCCAGATTCAAACACATATAGTGAACATTTTTACTGCAGTGAAACTTATTGCAGTGTTCACTTTATGATTGGATTACTATTTCAAGAATTGTCTTCGTCACTAAAGGAATCACGAGAATATAGACGTAAAATAATTCGCCTTCTATTAAATCTACTTGCAAAACACTGTCAAGATCAAAGATATGGTGACACTGTAAGTTCTGTTTTTGACGTCTATAAAATGTTTGTTCTTTAGTCGGCGCGAAACAGGATTGCCATTTTATATCTTCCTTTACTTCGTTTTGTAATTGAACATGTCAGAGAATTAGAGGCCATTCATAAAGGGGTAAATAAGAACGAATCACCAATACTTTCACCATTAACAAAACATAAAGGTTTTGGAGTTTAAATTTTTGTGTTTTTAATTTGAAAATAATTTTAAAAAAATTTTTAGTTACTACCTCTGATTATTCATCACTTTCAAGCACTGGTGCAGAGACCTTAAAGCATCAACTTGTTACTGCCTGCAGTACTCCAAGCAACAAATCACATCCTTCTGGCAATTTGAATTTTTGTCGGAGTAGTAATCTCACCACAAGTTCTCTTATTACACATTCACCATCTCAGTTTGTCGGTAGCAAGACACCACAAATTGACAAAGCACCAAGTTCGGTTGTTGTTCTTTTGGCTGAAAAACTTGATAAGGTTTATATTTTTATGTTAATTTTTTTATATGAGATGTTTTAACAATTAAGTTGATATTATTTATCATAGATGTATAAAAATATTTTCAGTCTGAAGTCCGCGATCTTATTATTGCCTCTCTATACGTGCTTAATAACATACCGAAAAAAATATTGGCCGCATTTTGGAATGCTCAAGAAACGATATCGTTTTCATCAAAGCTTCAACAACAACAGGTGGTTTCTGTGGACAAAAATAATGTTATTAATGATGAACCAATGCCTGCACGACAACAACCACAAAATTTACTCCTTGACTTTATTCGTTTTTTGGAACTCTCCTTGTTGACTTTCCGGTATCGTGGACGGTCTTATCATCTTATGCAGCAAGATAAAAGGTTTATTAAGATTATTAAATAAGGAGCATAATTAAGCCTTTGAATTTCTAGATTAAAGAATAAGCATGATGCAACAAACTCTGCTTATAACAAAGTCCATAGTAACTATAATACTTGTCATTCTCTTACAGATACAGGCTATGTAGCTACTTCAGGTAATTAAGTAATAAATAATTTAATAATTGATAGTTAATTTGTAAGAATCTTCTGCTGCTCAAACTTTGGATGATGGAAATGTATCCAGCAGTTTTCAATTGGATTGTCATTTGTCACAAGAAGTTGCTTTAGTTATTTTGGAGTGTATTCAAACAATTTCAAATCAAGTCTCTGTGAGTATTAAATTTATTATTTTATATGTATTAATCTTTAAAGATGAAAACCAAATATAATACAACTAAATATTATGATACTGTTTTTGTTCGCCTTCTTAATTTAGAATTGGAATTACTCAATGAAAATTGGCCAGAAACTATAAGATTACAGACTTTGGCAGCACTTGCAGTCTTTGTTAATCTTGTGAGACTTTTAAATCTACAAAAAACTAAAGAATTTGCTGTTTAGTTTTCTTCTCGTTTCTTTCATTCTGGTCCTTTGGATTGTCTCTCAACATTAGTAAAAACACTTCTTTTGCAATTGAACAGCCGAATCTCGCGAATTCAAACATCAGCAGCAGCTCTTTTACAACTAATTTTGAAGGGTGGTTTCGATGCATCTACTGCATTTTCAGGTATAATTTTTTTCATTTAATCTAAAAATATTATTTGCAGCAAAACTTTCTTGTTCCAATTTACATCTACAAAAGAATCATTCAAATTATTCATTGTTACTCACTGAAAAACTTGGTCGTCCTGGAGCACAAATTTCTGTTGCATTGGCTAGGTTACTTAGCGAGAAACAATTGGATAATTTCCGTTTTGAGCGAGGCCTTTTAAAAATAGAGTCCTTAGTATCTGGAACTGACAAACAACAACAAAATAATTCTTCATCTCTTGTTATTACCTCACTTTTTGAACGAGCTGTTTTGGTATTTTTTAACATTATCTTGAAGAACGTTTCTAGATTTTCCTATATTCTAATTATAATATTATCACAGGAGTTGGTAAAACAACTTCGAGGCGTTCTCGAGGCAACCAGAGCTATTTCTGATATGGTTAATAATCCGGTAGACATACTTTTCAATTTTTAAAATAATATTTGATATAAAGATCCAAATGGCTGATTTACATGTACAATTGGCAGATAGTTATCGAGGATCAGCAGCTTTACGTTCTGAATTTTTTGATGCTCTTTCAAATATACATATTGGAGAAGGTTATTACTTTTGATGGACTAACTTCCTTATTTATATTTTTTTAAGGTTGGTATTCTGAGGCTGCTGTTTGTCAAGCACATTCTCTTGCAATTGTTGGCAAAGAGCTACAGGCAAAGGGTTTCGTGACTCAGACTGATTGGACTCTCCTTAACATTTTAAATGAACAAATAGGAATTGAAGAAGAGTTGTTTAGTTCTGAAACCGTAGGAAATACTCAACTTGGTGGATTCACAATAGTTATTTATAATACTGAAAGAATTTCTAAAAATTTATTTTTAGGAGGATTTTACACGAAAAGTAGATGAGTTGGTTCGTACTTTATTATTAAGTGAAAGATATGAAGCTATTGGACCAATCTACAGACTTTCAATACCAATTTTTGAGAAGCAGTTAGATTTTAAGGTATTACATCATTTCCTTTTATTTAATCACTTTTTTAAACAGTACTTGGTTGGAATTTATGCTGAACTTCAACAAGCTTCCTCTCGTGCTGCTGAAATTAAGTTAACTGCAAAAAGATATTTAGGGTCTTATTTTAAAGTTGTCTTCTATGGACAGGCTCATTTTGGGTATTTATTTTTTTATATTCCATTCATTTCTATAAATTTAAGTGATGAACACAAAACTGAATGGGTTTATAGAGAACCAAGGCTTACCTCTTTAGCTGAAGCATGTGATCGTATGATTGAGTCTATACGGCTTGCTCTTAGCCATGATAGAGTCCAGCTTTTAAATGATAAAACAATTGATGAGTCTAATCTAGATCCATCTGTTGCTTTTATTCAAGTTGCTTATGTTGAACCTTCTATTTCAAATATTTTTCCTAATAATTCTAACAACAAAAATAAAGCTTTAAAATGTACTAATGTTGATTCTTCTTCTACTATCCAATCAAATAGTGAAAACAGTTTAATAAATGAAGAGAAAACAGATTCAATGTCATATAATTTACATACTAATGTCTGGACTTTTATTCAAGAAGAGAAACTTATTGATACTTTTGTTGATGAGACTGAACAGGAAATGGCTAGAATAGCTTTACGTAGATTAATTTTAACTGGTAAGTGCTTTCAAATAATTCTTAATTTAATTTTCAGTTGAAAATCCATTCCCAAATACACGACGTCGTCAACGTATTGTTAGTTCCGATGAACATGTTCTCACACCGTTGGAACTCGCGTGTGAATGTTTAATTTTTAAAGCTACCCAAATTCGGAGAATTCTTGCTGCTGCAGACATTCAACGTTCACATTATGGAATTCATGACAAGGAAACGTTGAAGCGATTGGATTTAAAGCAATTGCAATTATTCTTGCAAGGATCTGTTAGCCCAACTGTACGTACTACTTATAAATAATAATGGATTGATTTATTTAATTATAATTTTATAAATAATTTTCTTCTTTTTTAGGTAAATGCTGGATTATTAGCATATGCTGAAGCTTTTACAACTTCTGCTCAAAAACAACGTTATGGTAAAAATGGTATTGGCCGTTTAGTAATGGCATTTAAGTAATACTTTTTAAATATATTTTATTATTTTATTCTTTTTAATTTAACAATTAACAAATGCTTTTACCTTTTGAGGACTCTAATCGCTGAACTAGATATTGCACTACGTGTTAATGAAGCAGCACTTGCTGGAGATCGTATTGAATATCAAAGTATGCTTAGACAGTCATTTGATGGAATGCTTGAACGACTTTCCATGTTTTTTGAAGGAGAAAAGGTTAAAAAGGAACTATTATTTTTTTAAATCACATTTTAAGTTTTTACATAAGCCGGGGGAGTCTGACTCAGAGGATATTCTTTCTCTTGGTGTTTTTGGTCGTATTGAAGGGACTGATAGTTCTGCTGCGGAGATGCACATTTTTGACTCAATTAGTGGATTAAACGGATAGATTAAAAAAATATTTTTATGTTCAATTTATTTAGAAATAATTGTTTAGGTGCTATCAAATTGACTGCTTAATTTATTTTTGCTCCCGACAGCTTTCATTAGTTTTTTAAATTGCTCATTATTTTTAATGCTAATAAAATTAGGACTAAAATTATTCAGAAACATTCTAAATATTTAAGTCTAGTAAATATTATGAATTTTTTTTCTTTTCTCTACTGATTTATTAATAAATTATTAATGTATAGGAATGTATTGTTGAGAAATAGATGAGACGATATTTTTAAAAATATAAAGGAAAAATTGTTTATATCCTAATTATAAACATTTAATTCTCTAAATCCTTTTCATTTTCTCATTGGTCAAAGAATTATTTTTATTATTTTTTCTGATGATCTCTTTCATTAGTTTTAGATTTGTTGTGCTAGAAACTTTTGCTTTTTTCCACAATCTTTTATTGTTAAAATATTCTTGACTTTTTTTTTGTCACTCTTTCGTTTTTATAAAACAAAATAATTTTTTATTAATAAAATTTTTAATAAAAATTTAAAATATTTTTATTTAATTTACAAACAAAGTTCAGTCGACCTAAAAATAAAAATATATTATAGTACATGTATGTATGTATGTGGTTGTTGATTGAAAAGAAAGAGGAAAAAAATGAAAATGTATTAGTAGTAGTTACTAATTTTGTGAACAACATTTTGTTTGTTGCTATGATCTTGAACGACCCAGATTTTAGATGACTAAAACTAGCCTTTTTTAATTTTATAGAGATTTATATATATACATATATATAGTTTATTTTTAACATTTTTTAAAAGTAATTATTTGAAAAAGTAAATCCATAATGTTTATTAAAATTATTTTATTAATTATTTTTATTCTTAAAGAATTTATTTTTGTTTTATCACAAGATAAAAGTAAGTATTTTAAAATAAGTATTTTACTAAAATTTTTTAAAATAACTTTTGGTTCTCTTTCGCTTTGTCTTCAACGATGTATGGAGTCAATGAATATTGAAAATTCTATTTCAAATATGTATCTCAACTACGATAAAGTTTTAATAAAAAAAAATAATAAAAATTAATTATTTTCTTTTTTCTTTGAAAGGTTTGTGAAAATCTAGAAAAATCTGCTAATTGTGCTCAAAAATGTTCTCTTCAAGACCAAGCAGCATTCTTTCAATATACAACATTTTATCGAATACATTGTATTGATTTTGAAGAAGAACTTGAACAATCACTTTATTGCTTAAAAGAAGCTGCATATAAAGCAGATATTAGTATAATATTTCTTTTTTTATAAAAATAAAAATATTATTTTTTTTCAATTAAAAGTTTGTAGAGAAAAATGTGTGGCCAAACAACCAGAAAAACAAATAGCTAAATCTGAACAACAAAAACAACTTTGCAAGTAAATAAATAAATAAATAAGATAATTTTTAAAATAAAATTAAAGAAATGTTGAATGTGCAACAATTTGTTATGTACGTGAATTAAGCAATTCTTGTCCATTTGCTAAGGATTTATTAATTGTTAGTTTTTAATTTAATTTAAAAATATGTATTTTATTTAGAGATTAAATGTTAGAATTGTTAATGAAATGAGAAGACTTACTAGAGATGAAGATTTTGAAAAACTTTCTAGTCAATGCAAAAGAGTTCATATTGGAGATTATTTACAAAAAAGATTAATAGAATTAACATAATTATTTAAAAGAATAAATAAATTAATATCTATAATTAATTATACATACAATTGTATCTTTAAATAATTTAAACTTTTTAATTTAACTAATAATTATTTATTTAAATAATAAATTAAAAATAAATATTTTAAATTATAAAATTAATTGTCTTCTTTTTCATTTAAATGGACATTTAAATTTTTGTTCAATTTGTGGTAAAGCAATTAAAATAAAAGAAATTAAAATAAATATTGAGCCAAGGAAAAAATAAAAACTTGAAGGGATTGAACGAAATAATAAATCAATAACTTAAAATAAAATTAAAAATAAGTAATTAATAAATTAATTTACCAGTACTTAAAGGTATTCCAAAAATCATTCCAATAGATACAATTAATGGACTTAATATTACAATACCAAAATTAACAAGAGAATTAAATACTTAAATTAATTAATTTAAATTAAATAAATAAACTAACAAAGAATTAATAAAGAGCTAATTAATAATTCTAACCAAGGAATATATTTCCAATCCAAATATTCTATATTAATAAATAAAAATATAAAAGTAATAATTCCATTTAAAAATAAATTAAATAATCCTAATGCAGACATAAAAATAGATATTTGACTAAGTGAAGCATTTTTATGAAATTTTTTGAAAAAAACCTTTAAATAAAATTAATTAAATAATTAAAAATATATACTTTATAAGAAGCAGCAAAAAAAGCACTTAAAACAACACAAATAATTCCAATTAAATTATTACCAGAAAATTCTGAATTAAAAGAAATAATAACAACACCACTAATTGCAAAGGATGTTGCTATTGTCTTTAAATTAAATAAATAAATAATTAAAAATTAATTAATTAAAATGAAATTAATTAAATAAATAAATAAACAATTAAAATTAAATTAAAATTAAATAAATTAAATAATTAAATAAATAATTAATTAAAAAAAAACCTTAATAATACTAAAACTTTCTTTTAAAAATAACCATTCAAATATATAAACTATTGCAGTATTTGTACTCATAATTGAAGTAGCTACACTTGCAGAAATTAAACCTAGAGAATAAGCATAAGTATAATTTGAAGCTGTCCATAAAATTAATAAAATAATTAAATGTCTTTAATTAAAATAAATAAATAAATTAATTAATTAATAAACTTTATTCCTTTTCCAATTTGTTTTTGATAATTAAAAATTTGAAGAGCTTTTAAATGTTCAATTTTTAATAATTTTTTCTTTTTCTTTATACAAATAAAATAAAAAATAAAAAAAGGATAACAAAAAAGCATAAAAGAAGTACTAAACCAAACCTTAAAAATATTAAAAGAATATTTAATAATAAGAAGAAGAAGAAAAACCATAAAATAAGGAGCAAAAATATGTTGTTGATCAATTATCATAACAGATTTTCTAACTTGTGAGGCTAAGGCCCATGAAGTAGCAATAGAAAAAATAAATAAAAAATTGGTAAAATACTATAAAATAAATAAATTATTTAAATTTAAATAAATAAATAAATAAATAAATATTTATAAAAACCTTCAATTGTTTTTGTTGTTGGCATATATTTTCATTATTTTTACAATATTCTTCTTCTTTTTCTTCTTCTATTTTTTCTTCTTCTATTCTTTGTCCTTCAACTTCATTCTTTAAAGTTAATGAATTTTCTTTTGGTAACATTTTTAAAAAAAATAATTAATAGTCAATAAATAAATAATAAATTATTTTAGTTAAATATTTAATAAATAATTGTTATAATTTATGTATATTCTATAATAATTTTATTTAATATTTTTATCATTCATTATCTATTGAATTTAAAAAATAAATTTCCCATATGAACTTTATCTAGTAGATTATATTTTTACACAAAAGGGAAAAGAAAAAAAATAATATAAGAAAATCAATTTTAAATTAGCCATTTTATAATAAATATTTTTAATGCTTTATAATATTTTAGCTTAAAGTAAAAGAAAGAGAGAAGAATAAATATACATACATACATACATACATACAAGAGTTAGTAAATACATACATATACTATGTACCCATAATATATTAATTTAAATATATTTTATTAATTTTTAATATTGTTTTATTTCCCAATCACTCAACAAAAGTTTAAATTTTCCCTGTTTTAACATTAAATTAATTTAATTAAAAGTTGGTTTTATTTTGGAAGAATTACCTTCCTTAATATAGTATAAATATTTTTTAGTTTTTAATTCCAAAACGTCTAGAATATTTTCTAATAATTAAATAATTTAAATTAAATAAATATTCTACATAAATAGATATTTTATTTTGTTATATATATTTTTATTTTTTTTAATTAAATTATATTTTTTTAATTAAATTTTTACAACAAATAAAAATTTTAAAAAATCATAAACATATAAATTTATATATAAATATGTATGAGAGTAAATTTTAATATTTTCGATTATGCTAAAATACAATTAAAAATAAAAATAAAAAAACAATATATATAAATGCTAATAATTAATTAATTAAATATGACTAGTTTACATTAAATATCTGTGTTTATTTTAACAAATAAAAATTTATTTAATATAATAGGAGATATATAAGAGCAGTTAATTAATTTAAAAAAAATAATAGAATATTTTGCAACATTTGTTAAATTTTTTCTAAAATATTAAAATAATATTTAAAAAGAATAAAATAATTATTTTTAATTAAAAAATACTTTTATTTAATTAAATAAATCTAATCAACTTATTTAATCAAAAAATTAAAATTGGGATATTTTAACTAAAATATATATATACACATATATATGGCAATATATTTACTAAAAAAATTCTAAAAAAATGATTAAAAAATAATTAATATTATTCTTCTTTTATTTATTGACTAATTGGACTATAATGTGAAGGATGCATTTGTAATGGAGAAAATTGCATTGTAATATTGTGTGGTGGTGGTAAATTAATTCCATTAAAATTTTGTTGATAAAATTCAGGTGTTGATGTTGGGGGGAATTGTTGTTGTTGTTGTTGAATTCCATTAATCATAAGAAAAGGGGATAATGATGATGGTTGTTGTTGATTTATTTGTATTGGTGGATATGGTCCTCCTTTTATTTAAAAAAAATAAATAAATAAATATAAAAGATTAATTAAATATTAATTATCATTTAATTAAATAAATATTTAATTAATTTAATTAAATATTAATTAATTAAATAAAATTAATTTAATTTACCAAAAGCAGTTGCTGCTGTAGAAAGTAAATATTGTTGTTGTTGTCCTGTAAGTAATGATGTTGTTTGTGATGGTTGTTGAGAACAACAATTATTATTATTATTAATTGATGTATTAAATATAATATTATTAATTAATTGATTTGAATTATTTATTAATTGTTGAGGGGTTGGTGGTTGTTGAATATTATTTTGATTATTTATTGTTACAACATCATTTAATTGTTGTTCAAATGAAAAAAGTTGTTGAGATGGTTGAGGCTTTAAAATTTAAAATTAAATTATTTAATTAATTAATTTAACTGTTTTTGATTGTTCTGAGACAATAATTCCTGATGTAAATGAATCAACATTTATTTGTTGTTGTTGTTGTTGTAGATTATTATTATAATTATTATTAATATTATTCTGTTCTCCCCCATCTATTATTATTTGTTTTTCTTCTAAATTAATTAATTAATTTATTTATTTATTTAATTCCTTAATTTTATTTAAAAAATATTTTTATTTTTTATTTTTATCTAATCAATCATTTTATTTTTTTTTATTACTTCAAAAGAAAAAATAAAAGTTTTGACAAATATATTTAAATAAATATTCCTAAGGGATTTGTATGAGAATATTTTTTACCCAAAATATTTTAAAAATATAAATTCACAATAAAGTTTCCTTTAAATAAAAAAAAACTAACGACAAAATTCTCCACTTCCATCAATATCCACATCTGAAGGATTTGTGTATATACCTAAATAAATATAATTAATTTAAATTAATTTATTAAATAGAAGAAAAGTAAAAATAGGAAAAGAGAGGAATTTAATTAATTACATAAATTAAATAAAATATATATTAATTAAATTAATTAATTTAATTAAGTATTTATTAAAAATAATTAATTACTATATATAGGGCTTTCATCATCATTGTTAGATGCCCCAGAATCAGAATCAAAAGTTCCAGTTCTTCCAAATAAATTTTGTAATCCAATAGAAGAGGGAACAGAACTAGGACCACTTCCACATCCCCCAATGCTTGTACTTCTCATATCAACACTAAAACAATCAGAAGAAAGTTGATCATTTAATTGTTGTTGATTATGAGACAAAAAACGGCGATTAGTATCCTTCTAAATTTATTTAAATTTATTTAAATTAATTAATTATTATTACCTTTAATCTTTTTTCTTTAGCACGACGATTCTTTAAAATAAAATTAAATTAAAATAATTAATTAATTAATTAATTACCTGAAACCATACTTGAACTACTCGCATATCTAAACCTGTTTGACTAGCTAATTGTTCTCTAATATGTCTAGCTGGTTTAGAATTACATTGATAAGCATGTTTTAATGCTTCTAAACTTTTTGCTGAAATTGTTGTTCTTGGTCGTTTATTACCATTATCCATTTCTGCTTGTTCTTTTTATTTAAATAAAAGAAAAAATATTATTAAATATTTTAAATAAATAAAAAATATATTTAAAATAAAATATTGTTTATTTATAATTTGACCGTTAAATAATATTTTTATTTAAATAAAAGAAAAAATATTATTAAATATTTTAAATAAATAAAAAATAAAATATTATATAAACAAAAATGATGTTTTAATTAAATTATATTTAAAATAAAATATTGTTTATTTATAATTTGACCGTTAAATAATATTTTTATTTAAAAAAAAATAAAAAAAATAGTCTTCTTTAAAGGATTATATATATTTATTAAATTTAATTAAACATTTCTTCTTTACGTATTTATTTATTTAGATATATATATAAATATTTAAAAACATTTTTCTTTGTTTTTAAATAATATTAAAGAAAGAAAAAAAGAAAAGAAGAAGGTGTTTAAATAAATTATTTAAAAAGTCTATTGGATTATTAATTGGCAAGAAAATTGTGAATTAATTAAAATAAAAGTTTGTTTATTTTTTTAATAAATAATTTAAAAAAAAAGAGCTTCTTTTAATTTTATTATTAAATAAATTAAGTAAATAAATAAATAAATTATTTAATATTAGAGTATTTATTTAAATAAATAAAGAAAAAATACTGTAACTAAAAGGGAAGATTTATTTAATTTTAATTAAAATTAAATAAATAGAGATATGTATTTATGATGTATATTTTAGAAAAAATAATTCTTTTTTTCATTTAAGCTTTAATATTTTAAAATTAAAAATAAGCTATTAGACAAGTTTTTATTATGCTATAAAAGTGCAGATCATTATAAAAAATATTTGTTTTTAAATTAATTTCCTTATCCATTTTATTAAAAATAAAATATAAAAATAATTAAAAAAATAAGAACTTAAAAATTTAGAAAAGAAAAAATATTTTTATTTATTTATTTTTGGTTTAAATAATTTTTAATTAAAAATTAAAAATATATTTTAATTTAAAATAAAATAACCTTTAAAGAATAATTTGAACTTATTAAGAAATTTATTTTATTTTTTTAAATAAATATATAAACTCTTAAATATTTAATCCTCATAAAAGGAAAAATAAATTATTTTATTATTAAATGAAGATAAAAATTATTTAGATACTCCCAATTAGTTTATTTATTTAAAAGAAAATATTTATTTAAATAAAATTAAGTATTTTCATGAAAACAAATAAATGACTAAAAGATTATTTTTTAATTAAATTATAATTAAATTAAAATAAAAGAATATATAAATAATAATTACTGTAATTATTTTAAAAGAAAATAAAAAATAATTTAAATATATTTAAATTTTTTAAGAAATAATTATTTAAAGTCAAGTATTTAGAATATTTGCAAAATTAAGTGCTTTGACATTAAAAAAAAATCTTGTGAGATTAAAAAAGATTAAAGAATATAAATTAAAATAAAATTTAAAAAATAAAGGTTAAATACGTTTTTTTAAAACATTTTTATGTAAATTAAATAAATAAATAAATAATTAAATAATTATTTAAATAAATAATTAATTAATTAATTAATTATTTAATTTAAAATAAATAAAAATATTTAATTAAATAAAAAAGAAAAGAGATTAAAGGTTTTTTTTTAATTTTTATAAAAAAAAGAAAAAAAATTCTACAAAATATTTTTCAAAAAAATTATATCCGATTAGAAAAGTATTTATTTATTTTAATTATTATTACATTAATATTAATATTTTTTATATATATTTTCCGGTAAAAAAATATTTTCATAAAAAATTAATTATTTGAAATAAATAAATAAATAAATAGAGAAAAAAGGTGTATTTAAAATATCTAATTATATAATTGAGAAAAGTTTGTTTGTCTGTCTGTTTGTTTGTCCTTTTATAGTAAGGTTTTTAGGAATGAAAGAAAATGAGGACTTTTATAGTAAGGTGTTTGAAGGGAAGTGAAAATTGGGTTTTTTTATAGTAAAGTAATCATAGTAAAGACGAAGGTGGGATAAGATCAAGTGTGATAAGGTAGTGTGGGATGACACTTAAGTTTGTGAACTTGAGTATGTGCCCTTGAGTCTGTGCCACTTAAGTCGGTGGCACTTGAGTCCGTGGCACTTGAGTCTGTTCCGCTTGGGTCTGTGCCGCTTGAGTCTATGGCATTTGAGTCTGTGCCACTTGAGTCTATGGCACTTGAGTCTGTGCCACTTGAGTCTGCGATATTAAGTATGTTGCACTCGAGTCTTTGCCACATGAGTCTGCGATATTGAGTATGTGGCACTTGAGTCTGTGTCACTAGAGTCTGTGAACACTTTTACCTTTTTTTGTGTATGTTTAATTGTTCTTCTTATTACGTAGTTATTTTATTATGTATTGTTTAGTTTCATTTTTATGTTATTTGTATGTAATATGTTTAATAAAAAAATATTTCTTTTCTGTTTTAGTTTTAATGTCTTTGGTAAATAGTTAAAAAGATACAATACACATTGAAAACGCTGTGAAATGTGTATTATACTTTAAATTGAGAATGTTGGATCTGATGAGTTTAAAAAACAAGATTCCATGGAATTTTAGTCCTTTGAAAGGAAAGGATAATAGTCAAACTGAATATAATGTTATTAGTGATTTTGTGAAAGGCTTAAGGGTTATGATTTCAATTTGTTAGGGAATGTTGAGTTTTTTTTTTTTTTGCTAGGGGAGTAGGACGCCCGAAGGGCGGCCGACTCCGCTAGTAATCTTAAATAATTAATTAAATATTTATTTTGTAAAGTGCATAAAATAAAGAAAGATTTTTAAAAAAATTATTTATTTATATTTAAAATTAGTTAAATTAGATAAAGGAAGTAAAAATAAATATTTTATTTTTTAAACTAATTAATTAAATTTATTAATTAATTATTATAATTAAATAATTAAATTAAAAACCTTTTTGTGCATTTTCAAAGTCTTGTCTACAAACTAATCTACCATCCATTGGAATTAAATAGAATTGATCTCCTGTATTCATTTCTCTCTTTATTATATAATTTAATTTAAATTAATATTAATTAAATTAAATACCTTACAAACAATACATTGAAAACATTCTAAATGATATATATGTTGATTAGCTCTTCTTACAATACTTTTTTCATCAATTGAATTATTACAACGAGAACATTTTGGACCAAAATTATTTAAAAAATGTTCTCTACAAAATAAAAGAGAATTTCTACTAAAACAAGTTCCAGAAGGAAAAGGTTGTTTACAAACAGAACAATTGAGGCATTTCTCATGATAAAATTGGGTATCTAGCACCTAAAAATTTAAATTTAAATTTTAATTAAAATTAAAATTAAACCTTATATAAAAATCTATCTTGAATAGGCAATTCACAACATGAACAAATACATAAATTTAAATTATCTAAAAGAAAAGATTTTAATTATAAATATAAATAGAAGGTCAAAATAATAATTATATTTAAATTGGTCGGTATTAATAGAAAAATAAATATATTTTTCAAGAGTGATAAATAATACTTGAGAAATAAATAAATTAATTAATATATTTGTTGACTAAATATATGTAGAATATGTTTATATTAATTAAATTTTAATTTAATTAAATTAATTTAATTAATATAAATATTTAGTCTATTCAATATATAAAATATTTTTTATTTTTATCCTCTATTTCCTTTTTTTTTCTTTTCTTCTTTTTTATCACAATAGAGAGCGGCTGCTTTTTTAGTTATTACCGCTACTTTGCGCACATAAATAAATAAAATAAAATAAAAATACCAATTTCCCGGTGGATTGAGGGTCAAAAATGTGTGAAAATTGAGAAAAATTAAATAAATGGACAAACACAAAAATAAATAAATTTTTATTTTTTATTTATTTGCATGTGCCAAATTTTACTTAAATTTAAGTAAAAAGGATTCAATGAGTGGAAGGGAAAGGAAAAGAATAAAAAAAGAAGAAGCATTAAAAAATAAATAAAAAGGTTTATATTTTAAATAAATTAATTTTTATAAAAAATAAACTTTTTTTTAATAAATTATTTTAAAAATTTATTTCTTTTTTTTTTATTTAATTTAAAAATAATTTTTTCTTTATTTTTTTCAATTATTTAATTTTATTTTTAATATTATTTTCTAAGAAATAAATAATTAAATTTTTTCCACCTAAAACATATTCTTTTCTTTACAATCTTCTTCTTTCCCCCCTTTTTTACACTATTTTACTCATTTCCTCCTTTTCCTTTTTTCTTATTTTTATTTTTTTTTGTCCTTATCCCGCCCTTGTATTTAAAAGTATATATATTCTAGAAGAGGAATAAATATATTCCCTAAAGAATATAAACCAATAGAAGTATTATAACTAAAAGAATAAAGTAAAGGACATATTTGACTGGTTTAATACTTTTTTTTTTTTTTTAATTTCATTTACCCCTAAAAATAAATTATTGAATTATTTAGAGAAATAAAATAATTTTTTAAAAGTTTTTAATAAATAAATTAATTAAAAATTAAGGAATATATTTAATTTAATTATTAAAGGAGATAATATATTTAAAAACAAATAAATAAATAAAAAATAATTATTTTTTAAATTAAATTTTCTTCCTCTTAAAAAACAGAAATATTTATTTTGGCCATTATTTCCCTACAGTAACCAACCAATAAACAAGTTTCTTTTACTTAAACAATTCTTCTTTACTTCCGGTTATTTTTAATAAAAGAAATACAAAAATATTTATTTAATTTAAAAAATAGAAAATAAATTTTTATTTTTAAGAAGATGTTTTTTTTTGTCGGCATTTTACATTTAAAAGATAAAATAAAATTAAAAAAGATTTATTGTAAAATAATTAATTTTTGTTCTTTTTATTTAATAAATATAGACAGACACATGCTGGGTACAAAAAATAAAATTAATTTTTTAAATAAAAAATAGTTTGTATTTTTATATAATAAGATGTTTTTTTTGTTTTGTTTTTTTTTCTCCTTCTTACAAAATAAATGAAAAAACCGAACATTTATTTTTTTTTGAAAAATAAAGTTTTCTTTCCTTGATTAATTGAATAAATATACAAAAGAGAAAAGAAAAATTAATTAAAAAATAAAAAGAAATTATTGTAGAAAATACAAAAAAATATATATTTTATAATTAAAAGGTTGAGAAAAATAAAATTAAAAAAAAAAGAATTGTTTAGATTAATTACTTCTACATAAATACTATTTAGAATGAAGGGCATAAAAATAAAATTAAATAAAAAAAAATAAAGATTTATTTATTTATTAAAAAAAAAAGAAAAAAGGAATTAATTTATTTATTTAAAAATATTTAATTTTAAAATAAATTACCAATTAATTAATATTTTTTATTAAATAAGAGAAAATATCCTAACAGGTGGGAAAAGTCTTTTCTGCCCGGGAAACAAAATTTATTATTTTATTTAACATTTTTTGTTATAAAAATGCCGCGCACAAAATTAAATAGAAAAAAAAATATTTTTATTAATAAAAAAAGACTTTTTCTTCTTTATAAGCATGTTTATATTTATATTTATTTTTAATTTAAAAATACCGATGAGAAAATACAAAAATGCCGACAGATTTTGTGTTATTTTCCCATAAATTTTGAGACAATTTTTAAACAAAATAAAGTTGGAAAAAGAAAATAAAAAAAATATTTTATTTTTATTAATTTAAATTAATTTAATTTAATTAGTTTAAATTAAACAAATTAATTTAAATTAATTTAAATAATTTTTCCTTTTTTATTTCCTTTATTTTATTGATGAGCTTTATAGCAAAAATAAAGAGGAATATAATATACTACTAAATAAATAAATAAATAACGATTATGCAAATCAGTTGGCCAAAAAACGAAAGAAAAATATTTTTTAAAAATCCTGCCTTTATAAAAATAGCCGGATATAAAAATAAATAAATAAAGAATAATTTATTTTATTTTTTAAAATTATTTTTATTAAATAAATAAAAACATATGGTTTTAAAAATAAAATGAATAAATAATTAATTTACCTAATAATAATTCTTTATTATTATTTAATTGTTGTTGTTGTAATAATTCATTAGAATTATTATTATTAATAAATTGTTGTTCTTGTTGTTGTTGATTAATTAAATTATTAATATTACTACTACTAGTACTTGGCTTTTGATATTTTTGTTCATCCATAATTAAAGAAATAAAAGAAGAAGAAGAAGATTGAATAGGTGAATTACTTTATAATTTTAATTTTTAATTTTAAATTTTTAATTTTTTCTTACTTTTGAGAAAAACTTTTTTTTTAATAAAGAAGACTGTAAATTCTTTGAAGAAAGATTTCCTTCAACTGTTGAATTTGTTGGTAATTCTACAACCATTTAATTAATTTTTAAGAAAATAAAAAAAAATAATATTTGTTTTATTCTTTAAATTTTAATTAATTAATTTTATTTAATAAATATATTTAATTAAAATATTTTGTTTATTAAAAAGCATGAATCAAAAAAACAATTTAAATAGAAAAACTTAACTGAATTATTCCTTTTTTATTATTAAAAAAAGGTTAAGGGTCTATATGTTTAAGTCAAGTAATTAAATTGCTAAAATATTTTTATTTTTTATTTTTCCTCTCAAAAATTTAATGTTTACACCCAACGGGACTTGTGGAAGAGGGAAAGAATAAATTAAAAAAAAAAAATTTTTAAAGAGAAGGGAAAACCAAAAGATATGACAAGCATTGAAATAAAGTGGGGAGGGGAAAGGAAAAAGAGGATTTCTAGTAGTAGAAGTAGCTATCTTCTTCTCTCTAAAAATATATAACCATTTAAATACCTAAAAAAAGTAGTAAAAATTGTGCAGTAAATGTGCCATGTTGACAGGACAAGAATGTCCAAAATCGCAGTAAAAACATTAAAAAAAATTATATTACTCAATTGGGACAAGAAATAAATAAAAATATTATTTAAAGAAAATATTTTTAATAAATAAATAAATTAAATAATTAGATAAGTGTCAGGAATTATTAAGAAAATATTGTTAGGGTAAAGGTTTGGAATAATTCCAGTAAAAATATTTAGATAAAAGTAAAGCCAAAAAATTCAACTTTTTAATATTTTTTAATTTTTTAAAGATAATTAAATAAATAATATTTTAATTAATTTAAATATATAACTAACAGAAGAAATAAAAAATAAAAAGCATTGAAGTGGAAAAAGGTAATGAAAAAAAGGATGAGTTAAAATATATTTTTATAAGAAGAAGAAGAAAAGAAATGGGCGGCTGACTAGAAAAAAACATTTAGAGTATTTAAGGGGTTTATATATTTTTGTGGGGGAGTTTTTGGAGATGGTTGTTGGTTATATATTTAAAAAAAATAAAAGAAGAAATATGGGCGTTTCTAAATGAAAGAAATTGGAATTTATTTTTATTTATTTAATTTTGTATTTTCTTCTATTTATTTGGTTAAAATAAATTTTTAAAAAATAAAAACAAAAACAAAAAGACTATAACTTTGAGGAATATTTAATTAAATAAATAAATGGGTATTTAATTAAATATTTAAGAACATTTTAATTTTAGAAATAATTTTTAAAAATTATTTAAATTTTAATTAAAATAAAATATTTTATTTAATTTAATTTAAAAATATATTTCTAATTTTTATTTTTTTTTAGTTGAGAAAAATTCTTTCCAATTTTTCTAGTTTTAATACATTGAAAAATACTACTGTAGTAATATATTCTTGCAGCAAAAGGAACATTATTTAATTAAATATATTTATTTTAATTAAATTATTATTTTAATTAATATTTTTTTAAATAATTTTATTTTTTTTTAAATATTGATTTTTATTTATTTTATTATTAAAAAAAAAGAGGAGAATTGGAATGTATTTAATTTTTATAACCAGAAAATATTTTTCAATTTAACTAATGGATAAACACAGAAAAGAAATGTCCAAGCATAAATTGGTTTTTTTTTAAACTAACCATTTATGTATGTACATATATGTATATTATTTAATAAATAAATTTAAAAATACTGTAATAATTTTAGAACTTTAAAAAAATAAATAAAAATAATTAATTAATTATTTTTTAGCATTAAAATATTATTAAAAGATAAATATATTTGTAGAAGAAAAAAGAATGGAAGTAAAGAATCCATAATTTATTTCTTTAAATCAATAAAAATATTTTTGAAGAATGAAGCTTTACAATTTAATAAAAATAAATAAAATAAAAATATTTTAATAAGGTAATTAATAATTATTTAAATAAATTTAATTAATTATTTTAAAATAAATATTTTTATTTAAAAAAAAAAATATTCTTTTATTGGCTACTTAAAAACCCTTCTCTTTTTTTTCTCTTAATTCTTTTTTCTTTTTTTCCTTAAAATCTTTTCAACTGTGAATAAGTGATTATTATCGTCTTAGCTTTAACCAGTAGCTGTCTTAAAAATAAAGGTTTTGCCTTCTTTTCTTTTTTAAGCCTTTTCTTGAGAGAAGAAAAAAATTAAAGAAGAAAAAATTAGGTATTATTTAAAAGGTGAAAGGCAGGTGTATTGACATAAATAAATCTAAAGTATTTTTCTTTTTTTTTTTTTTTTATAGAAAAATAATTTTAAATAAATAATAAAATCTAACAAAAATATTTTAAGTAAATTTAAAAAAAAATAAAATAAAATAATTATTAAATATTTATTTACTTATTTTAGTCATTATTTTCTTTAATATTAAAAAGCCTCTATTTAATTAATTTAATCAAAAAAAAATAAAATAAATGTAGTAAATGATTAACTGAAATAATGACCCAAAAATTAGAAGGAAATGCGCGAACATTTTCTTTTTTTTATTTTATAAAAATTGAAGGAAGAGGAGGAAGAAGACAATGTTTTAACAATTAATTATATATATATTATATATATTATTAGACAGCTGCTATCCATTTCCTCTATATATATATTATAATAATTAACTTTAAGGCCAAAACAATCTTTTATTCCATTATATTTACTTCCATTATCTCCTACTTTAGATGAATAAAATAAAAGGGAATAACATCAACAATTTTCTACTTAATAAAATTAAAAGTAAAATAATATTTATTTATTTAGATATTTTCTTTTAATTAATTTAAAGAGTTCTCTAATTCTTTAATAATTTAAATACTAGCGGAGTAGGCCGCCTATCGGCGGCCTTCTTCGCTGGCAAAAACTTAAAGAACCTAAACAATAAAACATACAAACTTAAACACATTTCCAAACTAAACACAAAACAAAACAACCATCATCAATAAAAAAAACATCTAAAACATTGTAACAATAAAACTTCAAAATATAAACTAAACAAAAGTGTATCAAACATTTTCATCAAAAAATAAACAAAGTTTAACAAAAATAACTTAAAACTAATCAAACTTTAAAAAGTTTTTTCTTTTAGCTCTTCGCTCTTCTAGTCTCTTTTCTCTTTCTTGACTCGATTCAAGCGATCTTTTAACCGCTCTCCTCTGTCTATCTTTCTCAAGTCTAATATTTCTAAGATTCTCATCCTCAAGGGATCTTAGAGACAGCTGTCTCTCTTTTTGACTATTCAATCTAAGATTTCTAAGATTCTCATCCTCAAGGGATCTAAGTACTCATGTCTCTCTCTATCACTGTTTAATCTACGATTTCTAAGATTCTTATCCTCAAAAGATCTCAGAGACTACTGTCTCTCTTTTTGACTATTTAATCTAAGATTTCTAATATTCTCATCCTCAAGGGATCTCAGAGACTGCTGTCTCTCTTTTTGACTATTTAATCTAATATTTCTAAGATACTCAGGTTCCTCAGCTCGGCATCTTCTTTTCCTGGCGGCATCACTGGAGAAGCATTGGTTGTCGGAGGCATTTGAGTAACCTTGGTCGATGACGGCACTTGAGCAGATTTGGTCGTTGACGGCACTGGAGCAGATTTAGTCGTTGATGGCACTGGAGCAGCTTTGGTCGTTGACGGAACTTGGGCAGATTTGTGCGATGACGGTACTTGAGCAGCATCGGTTGTCGGAGACACTGGAGAAGCATTTGTCGTCTTCCATGAACAAATTAAAGCAAAAGTGGCAGCAATAAAAAGGGAGCAGAAGATGTTGAAAATACAGCGTTCGTTTATGTAGTATGAAGAATGTGTGGCGGTTGAGAAATGAAAAAATGCGGGCTTTTATAGTATCAGAGACTGAGTAAAATAACGGTTTATATAGTGAAGTTCTAAAGCAACAAAATTAACTTGTCATAGTCATGTATCTTAAACTCAAGCGGCACAGACTTAAGTTCAAAGAATCAAGTTCACGGACTCAAGTTCACAGACTCAAGTATCACAGACTCAAGTGGCACAGACTCAAGTGGCACACTTAAATTACAGACTCAAGCGTCACAGATTCAAGTGCCACGGACTCATGTGGCACAGACTCAAGCGGATCAGACTCAAGCGGCACAGACTTAAGTTCAAAGAAGCAAGTTCACGGACTCAAGTTCACAGACTCAAGTATCACAGACTCAAGTGGCACACTTAAATTACAGACTTAAGTTCACAGACTCAATCGTCACAGATTCAAGTGCCACGGACTCATGTGGCACAGACTCAAGCGGATCAGACTCAAGCGGCACAGACTTAAGTTCAAAGAAGCAAGTTCACGGACTCAAGTTCACAGACTCAAGTATCACAGACTCAAGTGGCACAGACTCAAGTGGCACACTTAAATTACAGACTCAAGTTCACAGACTCAAGCGTCACAGATTCAAGTGCTACGGACTCATGTGGCACAGACTCAAGCGGTACAGACTCAAGCGGCACAAAATTAAGTCCACAGACTCAAGTGCAATAGACTCAAGTGACACAGACTCAAGCGGTACAGACTTAAGCGGCACACACTCAAGCGCCACAAACTCAAGATCGCAGACTCTAGTGGCACAGACTTAAGCGGATCAGACTCAAGCGGCACATACTCAAGTGCCATAGACTCAAGTGCGACAGACTCAAGTTCACAAACCTAAGTATCATCCCCCACTCTACCTTATCGCGCTTTATCTTATCCCACCTTCCCTTCCCTCCAAACACCTTACTATAAAAGCCCTCGTTTTCTTTCACTCCACACAACCTTACTATAAAAGGACAGACAAACAGACAACACACACCTTTTCTCAATTATATAATTAGATTAAATCGAAGGATATTTTAATATATCTAAAAAAGAAATAAAATCATTATTAAAAAGAATTTATTAAAAATAAATAAGTTAAATTACAATATTTACTAAACAACAATTACAATAATAATAATACATATATTTATTTATTTATTTCAAATTAATTGCCTCAGCACTTAATCCAATTTGTGTCATTTTAGTATTAGCCATTTCGTCATCATCATCATTTTTAATTTGTTTAGGTTTAATAATTGTTTTAGTTTTTGCAGTTTTTAATTGTGTAGTTGCTTTTGCTGTTTTTGCTGTTTGTGTCACATGATGAATTTTTGGAATTTTTTCATATCCATCTCTTGTTTTAACTTTCCTTTTTGGTTTATTATATTCTTCATTTAATTGATTATCTTCCTCATGTCTTCTTTTTTTGGGATAAGGATTTTTTACTTCTTTTGATGATTTTTTAATACAAATAAAATAAATTAATAAACATACAACAATTAATATAACCAAAGAAATAAAAATAGTAACAATAATAATAATAGTCTTTAAATTATTTAATGAATTGTTTTTATTAGAATAATTATTATTGGGAACTTCAACAGTTAACAAAGCATATTCTTGACCAGACTAAAAAATAAGTAAGAGTAATACATACCTATGTATTAAATAAAATTATTACAAATTTGAAATAAAAATTGCAGGTATTTTTGTTCTTCTTATTTAAAAGAGAAGAAGCCTTTAATGGAAGAAGATGAAGTATTAATAAATTCTTCTTTTTCTTATCAGGTTTTTCTCCATTAATTGTCCAAGCATTTGGTGAAATAATACTTCCTTTACCCTTTTCTAAACAATTAAACCCAAAATTAGTTGAAGAAGAATTTTTAATTGAGAATATTTTTCCTTTATTAATTTCCATTTCAACTTCAATACTGTCCATATCTTTATTGTTATTTTTATGAACTTGAACACGTTGACTTTCACCAACTAAAAAAACAAAGTTAAAAAATTAAATATTAAATATATACTTGGACGTGCAATAATAGAATTATGATTATTATTATTATTCATTATCCATCCAACTTCTAATCCTGTTTTTTCAATGCATTTTTTTGTACATTCTTTTTTACATTCTTTATCAGAAGAAATAGGACCATTATGATGTTCAATAATTTCTTCATTTGTTATACTATACACAAATGGAATTCTGAATAAAATAAAATTAATTAAATTAAAACAAATAAATAAACAAATTATCATTAAATGAATTGGTTAAGCAAGAGGGTTCTTCATTATATAATCCAACACTTAATTTAATAATATTTTTGTTCTTTGTAAGTAAATCAACAGTACATCCATCTGTAACTGTATAATCATCATTATAATAATTAATATATCTAAAGAAAAAAAAGATGAAGAAAATATTTAGTTAATTAATTTACATTGAATTATCCTCTTCATCCAATTCAACATTACAAACATTTTCTTTTTCAAAATATTTTTTATACCTTTTAACATCTCCTTCATTTGTAACAATTTTGGAATTTTTAACAAGAGTAACTTCACCCTCTTCCAAAGTATGTTTAGCCAAGCCGACAATTCCTTCTGAAACCTCTTCTTTCTCTTCTTTTGTTGTTGATGCATTTTTAATAACAAAAAATACTAGAAGAATAACAATCATTAATTTGATAAATTTTTTTTTGTTGAAAATAGAGAAAAAAGACATTTTTGATTGTATTGTTTTGAAGAAATATAATCTTGTTATGTAACTGAGAAGAGTTGATGTGTTTATCCCTTTATAGTAAAGTTATTTGAAGGGAGAGAAAGTTAAGGGTTTTAAGTATAAAAGCCAAGTTCTTTTCTTTATTTTTTACCCCACAAAATCATCATCAAAACCAACGGCGTCTACGTAAAATCCAACAACAGCACTTCATGCTCTTCTACTGCCTGCATCCAATAGAGCTCGACACCGGACGGACACGAAGTCTTCGACGCGGCCGCTCTATCAACGTAGGAATTCTTTCCTGGTGCCTGTGATGTTCAAATAAAGTATTGCCTTAGTTAGGTAAGATTATTTTCTTATTTTTAATACTAATAATTTTTATTCATTTTTCAGAGTAGTTCAGTACGATGGAAAGTGCTGCATTGTGGATCTGCTTAGTGACTTCAGCAACAAGATCAAATCAAGGCCGGTATGAGAAACAACAATGGAGAAAGGAGAAGGGAAGATAGCCAGGTGTGTGATTTTTCTTAATTATTGTATTGTCAAGTTAATTTTTAGTTTGCTCTTAGTCTACAGCAAAAACTAGAAGTGGTTCTTCCCGGTGTTTCTCAACGCTGATGTGTACATCAGTTTACGTGCCAGGACTGCTTTTGTTCATTGGCTTTGGTTTGAGTTTGGATTTGGCAATTTCAGTGCAGATGGAATTCTGCTCACTGAATCTAATCTTCCTACTCTGGTGGGACTTTTCTGGGGATCTATTACTCTTGGCTGCATTCGCTGGTTGAAGGCACGCCCCGTGGTGGAAAATGGATCCTACTGGTAGGTACTTCATAGTGTCGACGTCTATTGCTTCGCGCTTTAGTTCGTGAATAAGGACCAAGGGGATATCTCCGTGGGTGAAGTCCAAACACCCAGTGGTGATGTCTTCGCTGGTTTGTGTGCAGTTTAAGAGTAGATCGATCTACAGAAAAGCCCACCAAGGCTGGAAGATTATATTCAATGAGCAAAATTCCATACTCACTGAAATTGACAAATTTAATTCAAGACAACAATAAACAAAAACAACCCTCGCATTTAAACAATAGAAATGCAACAACGATAAGAAACGCTCGAAAGAGACACCACCCTACTGAGGCATCTTCTCTGCTACTGGCCACATTCTTTGTACCTAAACTAACCGGACAAGACTATGCTGGAACTCCATAAAAACCTTAACTGCATCTTCGCCAGGTGTGTGATTTTTCTTAATTTATTGTATTGTCAAGTTAATTTTTAGTTTGCTCTTAGTCTACAGCAAAAACTAGAAGTGGTTCTTCCCGGTGTTTCTCAACGCTGATGCGTACATCTGTTTACGTGCCAGGACTGCTTTTGTTCATTGGCTTTGGTTTGAGTTTGGATTTGGCAATTTCAGTGCAGATGGAATTCTGCTCACTGAATCTAATCTTCCTACTCTGGTGGGACTTTTCTGGGGATCTATCACTCTTGGCTGCATTCGCTGGTTGGAGGCACGCCCCGTGGTGGAAAATGGATCCTACTGGTAGGTACTTCATAGTGTCGACGTCTATTGCTTCGCGCTTTAGTTCGTGAATAAGGACCAAGGGGATATCTCCGTGGGTGAAGTCCAAACACCCAGTGGTGATGTCTTCGCTGGTTTGTGTGCAGTTTAAGAGTAGGTCGATCTACTGAAAAGCCCACAAAAGCTGGAAGATTATATTCAATGAGCAAAATTCCATACTCACTGAAATTGACAAATTTAATTCAAAACAACAATAAACAAAAACAACTTTCGCATTTAAACAAGAGTAATGCAACAACGATGAGAAACACCGAAAGACACCACCCTACTGAGGCATCTTCTCTGCTACTGGCCACATTCTTTGTACCTAAACTAACCGGACAGGACTAAACTGGAGCTCAATAAAAACCTGACTGTCTTAATTAGCGTCAAGGACATCAATCCGGACATACAAGAAACTCTCTTTTTGTTTATATTATTTTTTGTGTTTTTCTTCGTTATTTATTCGATTTTTTGTTTTCATTCGAGCATTTCTATTTCTTTATTTTCTAATTTGACTTTTCAGATTACTATTTAGATGGTATCTAAAAGTGAAACTAAAGAGAAGCGTTCAGCAAATGAATATCGACTAAATGAAGACAATAGTAAAGCTTTACTGGGCCAGCTATTCCTTTCTTAGCTAATGCAAAAGGGTGGGCGGCTGGGAGCGAACCAGCATCTTCAGCTGACCGGGCTGATGTGTTATCCATTACACCACGCCGCCTCCTGCATAGCCTTTAAGATTAAATAGCTTTATGCTTTACACAATGAACTTAGTCTAGAAGTTAGGAATGAAGAAGTTATTGATGAACTACTGAAGGCAAGGAGAAGTATATGGATCTCCATTGTCAATGAATAAACGTTATAGCACATTTATTTAAAACCGACTTTTCCTTAAAAGGTTTATTTTGAAGTATATAGGTTTATCTTATTGTTAGTATAACTTAATATTTTGTAAATAATTTCATTGAATTTCTCTTGAATTTTATAATTGAAAACAAAAATAAGAATCTCAGAGATATTAGTTAAAAAAAGAAGTGTTTAATTAAGGCGTTATGAGAATTAATATAAATAAAATGTGATTATTATTAATTCTTTATTAAAGAAAAATTTACGAATTTTCAAACTAAAAAATTTCTTAATCACATCTTTAAAGTAAAACAAGAATTAAATTAAAAATTATTAAAAAAATTAAAAACATAAAAAAGGCAAAAATAATGAATAAAATTCCCTTCTGTATATGGCATAAATAATTAAGTTTAAGGCAGTAAGAAATAATTAATTACAGACAAAATATATAAAGAATAATTAAATAAGTAATTTTATTTAAAAGAAACAAAAGTTTTTAAATTAATTTGATATGAAAAGATTTAGTAATTAATCAAAGTAAAAGAAGAATATTCTTTTTAGATTTTAAAAAGATCAAAAATATTTAAGATTTAAAAAGTTTTTGTCTGTAATTTAAATTAAAAAATTATGATTGGGATTTTTTTATTTATTTTTAGCTCTTTTTTATTTTTATTTTATCGCTGTCCCTCTTGTTCTAAATTTATTAAATTATAGCAACGAGTTGGTAATGAATCTGAAAATAGAATAATTATTCAATTTTAATTCAATTATTAATTAACCTCTTATTCCTTTTAAATTTTCTAATTCTTTTGTTAAAGAATCTATTTGTCTTTTATCAGATAAAGCATCAAGTTCAACTCGTTTCATTCTTTCCTGTATTTTTTGTTCTTTTTCGTTTGCAGTATATTGACGTTCTGTATCTTCAAGGAATTTTTCAAGTTCAGAAAGTTGTTCTTCATTAATATTTTCCAACGAATCTAAAAAAATTAATTTTTAATTTCTTTCTAAATATTTTTATTTACTAAGTTGATTTAATGCTAAAAGTAATTTCTTCTCAGATTCAGTCAAATTATCTTGTAATGTTTTTGATATACTTTCAGCAAAATTTGCCTTCTTTGCAACTTCATTAGAACGATCCATATCAGAACTTGCCTTAAATTAAAGCAATTAATTAACTTTTCTCTTTTCCCTTAGAGATACCTCATTTTCAAAATCTTTAGTTGTAATAGAAGTTGTATCAATATCGGTTTGTAATAAATTTAATAAATTTTTAATTTCCTCTCCTTTATTAGTTGTTTCTTCAGAATTTTCTACTAATTTTGTTGATTCTCTTTCCAAATTTTCAGCTTTTAATTTTGCTTCTTCGGCAAAAGTTTTGGCTTCCTCTGAATTACTTCTAACATCTATTAAAGTTAATTCAGCATCCCTGGCCTGTTGTTCAACGGCTGCTAATTCCTCTTGAATATCCTCAACACTAGAAAATTCACTTAGAGCTTCAGCACGGGATTGCTCAATTTTTCCATGAAAATCTTTTTAAAAATTAAAAATATTCTTAACAAGTTTCATTTACCAGTAAGAGCATCATAAGAAGATTTAGCATCATTCCATGTTTTTGTTGCCAAATTAAAAGCTTCTTCTGTTCTCTTATGAAAACTATCAACTTCTTCAAATTGTTTATCAATAGACTTTTGCTTTTCTTTAACTTTTTCTAGTTGGTTTTGAGAATCTGCAAGAATTTTTTCACTTTCTTCATATAATTGAGCATGTGTTGTTGATCCTAATTCAACTTTTTTAAGAGCTTCTTGACCATTTGAATGAACAGTATCAGATTGAGAACGAAAAGAATCAGGTAAAATATTTGGAAGTCGGACGCTTTAAAGTAAAAAAAAACTATTAAATTTGTTCTGTTTAAAAATCAAGCTAAATGTAAACCAAATAAAACAAATTTATTAAAAACTTATAAAAAATCAAATCTCTAACCTTTCTACACTACTTAATACCCTGGCAGCATCATCATGAGTTTTATTTGTTTCAGCACTTTGTTCCAATGCCAGGTGTCTTGTGCTATTTAAACGTTTCTCTAAGTCAGAAACTTCTGATTGGAAAGCTACAGTTCGTTGAACACTACTAGATGCCCCAAAAATAGCTTCATTTGCATCAGAAAGTGCCTGTCTAGTTCCATTTCTTACTTGCTCTGACATCCTAAATATTTCACGTTTTCGCTGTTCCTGTTTATCGGCAAGACGTTTTGCTTCTTCAGCATAGTCTGAAAGTTGTTGGCTTTTTTCACCATAACGATCAGCTGCTTCCTTAAAATGAATTAAAAACACAATTTATTAATAATGAAGAATCAAAAATGATTCCTAATCTCAATTTTATATTTTTTACAAAAATATCTATAATTTTTTTACTAGTTCAGGCCCAAATATGCTTGCAAGCACTGCTACACCCCACCCACTACAAAGCATTATTATATAATCCAACATAATTTAAACAAACCTGTGCACTAGACAAGTGTTGTTCTCCTTGAGTTTGTATATAATTAATTCCTGTATTTAATTCCTTTGCTGTTGCTTCTTTATCGTTAGCAAATTTTTTAAGTTGTGCTTCAATAACTAATGAATTTGTATCTATTAAACGTAAATTGTCTTTAACATTTTCTAATAAATTGCCAGACTCAGAAAATTGTTCTTTAATGTTTAAAACATGTATTTGGGCATCTTGATCATTTCCATCTTAAAGATAAATATTATATAGAAATTAAGATAAAAATTTAGTTATTCACCGAATTTTTGTGCTGCTTTAGCGATGAGTGAATCTACATCTTCCTTAACACTTTTCACACGTTCATCAAACTCAGCATCATTTACAGTAATTGGATTATTTTGAATTTCATCCAAATTTTCACGAAGACCACTCATACTTCCATTTATTGAATTTTTACGTGATTGAATTAAAGCATAACAATCATCACAAGCTGGGCATCCACGACGAAGATTATAACGATTCTTTTAAATATAATATAAAAAAAATAAAAAAACAATCACTAACCTCAGAACATTTATCACATCGCCTTCCTTCAACACTTTGTCTACAAAGGCATTGTCCTGAATCTTTATCACAATCCAATGTTTCAGAGCTTTAAATAATTAAAAATAAATAAAATCATTCCTTTCTAACTTACCCAATAGGATCACAATCACATTGTTTACATCCATCCAAATTAAAACCAAAATGACGAGGGGCACATTGGTCACATTTTCGGCCAGTGACACCTTTCTTGCAGACACACTTGGAAAAAATAATAAACATTAAAATAAATTAATAAATACCTGTCCAGTAATTAAATCACAAATTCCAGCATCTAAACTACCTAGAGGATCACAACCGCATGGATGACAACCACCTCCAGACGAAATATTGTAGAATCCTGGTTCACATTGATCACATCGTTGTCCAATAACTTTAATAATTTTTTCAAATAAGTATTTTTATAAAAATAAACCATTAGGTTGACAATCACATTGTCCATCAGATTGTCTACATTCTAATAATGAATGATCATGAGTAGGACGTAACGTTCCAGGGACATAACAATTACATTGTTTACATTCTCCTTTAGTTTCAGATAATGCATTCCCCCAAAATCCAGGTTCACAACGTTCACAATTCCATCCAATTGTATGATAAATACAACTACATAAAAATTAGTTTTAATTTTTGAGTTTCTTGAAAAGCCACAATTTTTTAATTAAAAATAGTTTCAAACATAATAAACTTGTATAAAAATTACCGTTTGCATTCACCAGTTAGCGTATCACACTTTCCAATAGCATTTAAGTCAGTATTGTTGTTACAATTCTTTAATTTTAAGAAAGAACAATTAAAATATTTAATAATTAAAACTTACACATTTTTGACAATTAATTCCACTAGAAGGAGTTCCGAAATATTCTTCAGCACAAATTTCACATTTTCTTCCAGTATATCCTTTAGATAATTTTAAAGTGTTTAAATAAATTCTATACCTTCAGGACAATCTGTACAATAAGTCCCATCAGAAACAACTGTGCAAGGACCTCCTTCAGGACAATCACATCTTTAAAAGACATTAAAATAAATTTATACAATATTAACTGTTTGCAGTCTTCAGGTGTTCCTGTTAATGCATCTCCGTAATATCCACGAGCACAACTTTCACAAGTGTCTCCTGCTGTATTATGTTGACAAATACAAACACCTGATTCTGCATCACAACTATCTAAAATAATTTTATTTTTATTGAGATTTAAAAAAAAAGTAAGCCAAAATAATGCTTAATCAAAATAAATTTATTTTTAAACAAATCCTCACCAGAATGGTTATGACATTCACAAGGTATGCATTTATCTAGAGGACCACCAAATTTATTAACTCTTTTATATCCATGTGAACAAGATTCACAAAATTGGCCAACAAAAGCATCAGAACATTTACATTGTTCTACCCAATCAGCAGGTTGAACATCTCCATATTCAACAGGTGTTAAACTTGCAGTTCCAATTGAGAAGTTTGATAGAAAACCAACATCTCCCTATAAATTTTAAATATTGGAAATAACGTTTTTCTGTCAGCAGGATAGATTGTATATGCATAATAATATAGAAAAAAAGAACTTGATAGCTTAACTAATGTTTTACATAAATATGTAGATATTTTTCCTGTAAACTTTAGTGTTAGTACATATAGGGTTTTGGTTTAAATTAATAGTTTAAATTAAAGTTCACCTTAGAATAAGTTCCGCGTAGCTTAATAGCGCTAACATTGTATAGAGCAGCAATAAATTCAGTTTCTCTCAGTGTTGGGCTCCATTGAAGCGAAGGATTTGCATGGATACGAAAACGATAATTTTGTTCTTTTGATGCACTAGGTAAAGGATTTGATTGGGCAAAGATGGGTAAAACTAATTCTTGACCATTAGCACCAACGATAACTATATCTTTTTTACTTGGTCCTGGATTTGCCTAAAAATTTAGATTTAAAATAAAAAAGAATTAAATTAAATGCCTGTTGTACTCTCAAAGTAAATTCAATAAATTGATTATATATCTGCCTTTGATCTCCCAAAAACTTTTCAGGTGTGTAAAAATAAACAGGAAAATCATCTAATTGGCTAACAGCTGCTGCTTTATCTAATTGTGCCCATTGAACATCTTCAGGACGAACAGAAGACGCTCCTGCCCATTTTTCAGAATCTTCATTGAAATGAGAAGAAATATTAACGGAATAAAATCCATCAGCAGGAGAACAAATTGAGGAATGTCCAAAACAGAAACAAGGAGTACAACCAAATAAGTTTTTCGCAGATAATTGGAAATGTCCCGGTTTACACTGAGAACAAGTACGGCCTTCAACGTTCTAAATAAAAGTTTAAAAATAAAATAAACCTATTTCACATATTACTAACCTCTTTACACACACAGACTCCATCATTAGGCGAACAACTTGGTGTGTTGTTGAGAGAACCAGCAAGTTCACACTTACAATCCTTACAACCAGCTGAACTAAAACCATAAAAGCCAGATTCACATCGGTCACAAAATTGCCCAGTAACCCCTAAAAGTTAAATAAATATTTTATAAATTTGAAAAATACCAGGCTTGCAATGACATTGACCCTTTTCATCACATTGGCCTCCAATTGAACCAGTTTCACTGCAATGGCAAGGACGGCAATAAAGCTCATTCTCGTGTCGCCAATGATTAGGAAGACATTGTTCACAATGTGGGCCCTGAATAAATTTTGTAAAAAAGTTAAAGATATCTTTTACCTGTGTATTCCCAGCACAGTCAATACAATGCCCCCCATGTCCAGTTTCTTCAAAAATCTTCGCATCAAAAAAGCATCGACTTGATAATCCATTACATTGACAGGGTAAACATTCGTTTGCTTCCATAGAGGTTGCAGGACGCCATGGACGATCCTAAAAAATTTTATCAAACTATATCGGGTTTATGGATTGTATTACTCCGACTATTTGTAGAATATTTTAGACATTTTATATTATTAATCGGTTTTTTTTTATTATTTTATTAATTCTTCTGTCGTTTTATTTGGTTAGCTTTAATTAAATAATTGTCTATTAAATGATATCATATAAAATGTACCTGATAGAAAGGAGCACATTCACCACAATCTACACCAGCAGTAAAATGTTGACAATCACAGACCTTAAATTTTAAAAAGATAAATTAATTGTACTACTTTTACACGAATTTAAAGAAATACAAAACTAATCTCAGTCAATGGAATAAATATCCAACATGGAATTTTGACATATACCGTTAAAATGTCATTTCATGATTAGCATGACCAAATGTCATCATTGATTAGTTTTAAAATTTTTGACTTATTGTTAGAAAAGGCTTTAACATAAATAAATAAATTTATACCATTTAACTACAATGTGTCCAACATCTTAAAAAATATAGTCAAAATTTATTTTACCAATTGTTGAGTTGTTCCCTGTCCGGTCGATTTAACACATTGATTTGCATGTCCATTACATTTACAACGTCCTCCAACAGCAAAATCACTAATTCCATAATAATAAGAACGTAGAACTCTATTATCTCCAAAAATTTCATCACCAAAAGTATTCATTCGAACCAATGAAATTCTTATTTCCTCAGCAGTTACCCAATCCTTTAAATTTAATTTAAAAAATCTAATTTATTTCACTGTTACTTACTTGTAAAACTTCACTTTCCTCAAAATTTTCGGCAGAAGGTCTTCCTTCTAATGTAGAAAAGGCAATATTTCCACCAGTAAGAGGAGAAATATCAGAAAATTCTCGTGTACATTGAGCTACAGCTTCATTTCCAGGAAGTATTGGAGCTTTTTCAGGCAATTTAAATGTTGAACGACAAGAACCACTGTAGAAAAATATTTTTTAATTTCCTACTTTTTAATGGATTTAAATTGGGCCCCCCTAAAGATTAAATGTTAATTAAGTTTATTTCGTTAAACAACAACTTTTGTTAAAATATAGTTATCTGATCCTTATGGGGGAGGTTAATCTCTAATGACAGAATCCTTTAAGTTATCCTTCCTTTCAAAATTAAAAAGAAACCTATAATATTGCCAAGGAATCCAATCATCAGTATTTTTAACTTTTTTGTAAACTATAAAACTTTCTGGACGCGGAGAAACAAATTTTAGATGTACATAAGTTATGTCAAAACGTTTATGTAATCGAAGTGTTAAATTAACAGTTTGGGGATATTGCATTCCTTCAGCCATTGTTTCTGATTGCCAAAATGTTGCATTTTCAGGATTATTGAAATCTAATTAAGAAATAAAATTAATTTAATTAAATAAAAACCAGTTAAATAAATAGGTGAATGTGTTAATTGTGGAACACGACTATCACAGACATCACAAACTTTGTTACTTCCCATGTGACCAGTTTGAACACAGAAACGAGTTGGGGCACGAACACCACAGGTATTTGTTACCTTTTAATTAATTAAATATTTAAATTTATTAATATGTTATATTTGACTACAATTTTCATTTTATGGTATAATTTAACTGAATTTAATGCCTACTAATTTAAAGGGAAAATACCCTAACAATAATTACAATAAATTCTATAAATATTAATTTACCTCAACTTCCAAATTAAAAGCAACATTTATAAAGTCAGGAACACATCTTTGTGGTAATCCACTTTCATCATAACAGGAACTTCGACTTGGTTGATAATGAGTTGGATCAATATGTGGAACCCTAGGTTCTGGTCTATTTTGTCCATTAATTGTTGAAATAAATAATAAATAAATAAATAATATTAATAAATTATTATTAGGCATTTTCTCCATTAAAGATGAAGAAAAGCCTTTTAGAAGGGATTTCTATAAAAAATGTAAGAATTAATTTTTAAAAATATTTTAAGAGTTGAAATTATGCAGCAAAAACCTTTCGATTAAATTCTGGGTAAAATAAAAAAAATAACAGTATTCAAAAATGAACTAAAAATATTTGAAACTCCTACAAAAAATTATTCAGTAAATAGACTATAAATTAATTATTTTGGAATAATAAATAAATAATTTTTAATCGGAATAAATTTCTCAAGGCAAAATTAGTAATAAAATCTTAAAAACATATTTAGTATTTTTTGACAGAATTTCTTTCAGATTTATATCTACAATTATTATACATATGTATTCACATCTTTAAGCATTCTTAACTTGTTGTTTTTAGTTTAAAATAATCAATAATGTACGGAGAGAAGAAGAACAGTTCTTCTCCTGACCTTTTTCTTGGAAATAAATGTATTTATTTATTTATTTGTTATGACAATTTAAATCAATAAATATAAAAACAGGAGAATGAATATTTTATCAGAAAAAAAAATATTTTTGTTTCAGACAGAAATTTAACAAAAAAAAAACAATGTTGAGGGTGTTCTCAAAATGAGTCATCAAATGGTATATTTTATTAAACTTTTCTTTTCCTTTTTTTGCTAACTAAAATAATGTGTGTACATTCACCTATATATTTTTAATTGGGAAAACAGGTGTTGTTGTCTATAAAAAATAAGGTTAAAGCACAAAAACTATTTTATTCCATTAATTTTAAATAATAAACGATTTATGTAAATATTAATTATAACAAATTCTTCTTAATCAGTTCACTAAATTATAGTAAATAAATAAATAAATATACATATGTATGTATATAATTTCCAATTTTTACGATATGTATTTCCTTTATTTTTTATTAATATATTTTTTTCATTTATTAAATCTGTCCAATAATCTTCTTCTTTTAATAAAATTTGTTTTTCCTCAACATCTTCAGATTTTTCAATTATTGTTCGTCTAATTTCAGAAATTCTTTTTCTACATTCATCTGGCATAACTAAATGACCCTTTGAAATATGCCTTATACGTTCAAATGCTTTATTAATTGATTCAATTATTTGACGATAAATCTACATATTTAAAATAAATATTTTTAATTAATTTTAAAATATGTACATTTAATTAAAAAATTATCAATTTATTTTTTAACCTGAGTTCCATTTTTTGAACATTTTAATTTTATTCCAATATAACATTTTGTATAATCATTCATTATTCTTTTTAAATTATTTTTCTTTTAATTAATTTTAAAAAATAATTGTTTACCTACAAAATTCCCAAAGACTAATTTTTAATTCATCTTTTAAAGGTAAAGGTTTACATTTTTTATTAACTTCCTCTAAATGTTTTCTTTGACAAGTAACAAATTCAGAAAATGCTTTTTAATTTTTATTTATTTATTTAATTAAAATTATATTTTATACCTTTTGGTGTAGAAGTAAGTATTTGACAAATAACTGCCCAGTAACCAATATTTGCTAATTCAACCATTTTTTGTCTGTTATCAATACAATTGTCTAAACATAATTTAAATTTTTCTACTGATCTTAATTTTTAAAATTAAAATTATTTTAGTTAAAGAAAACTATTACAAACAAATCCATTCAGATTTTCTAATTACAACAATATTATTAGCACTATACCTATTCTTATAAAATTAAATAAAAACTATTATTAAAACAAACTTAATAATTGAATATAAAGGGGATAGCATATCTAAAGGTGTTTGATATCCAAGCCCAGATATTAATGAAAGTGAATGTCTAAATATTTCGCTACAATTTTTTATACAGGAAAATTTTGCAATATTAGAAGTGTTGCAAGAATTGAAATGATAAAATACTGAAAAGTTTAAAAAATAATATTATTATTATTTGGGTTAAGATATGTATATATACATACCGTATTTATTCGATTAGTTACTCTGGGTAATTATTGTTTCAACCCTTCTCTGGGTGGGGTAATTAATCGAGGGAGAGAAATTAATCGAGGGAGGGTAATTATTATTTCAACCTATTTTTGTAATTTAACAAAATAAATTTTGCCATTATGAAATCGATAAAATAGGGGGTAATTAATCGAGAGAGGGAAACTAACCGAGGGAGGGTAACTAATGAAGGGAGGGTAATTAATCGAATAAATACGGTATGTATATATACATATGTATATTTTTTATTAAATTAATTATTTTACCAAATATCAGAAATAATAATAAATAAACCAAAGTTGAATTATTAAAAGAAGAACGTTTAAGAAAAAAATACATTTTATTAAATTTAAGGAATATTTTTCTTACTTTATTCAGAAAAAGAAGACATTTGTTTGAATAAAAGAATACCGGAAGAACAAACGAAAAACAAGGAAAATGACCCCTTTTAAGCTTAGAATATAAATTGATTTGATTATTGTTTTTTATTCAAAAATATAATTGGATTTTCTTATTCCCTTTCTTTTATTTAAAAATTGGACTAATTAAATATTTCTCTTAATAATATTTTTTATTAAAGTACTAACATATTTTTAATATTTTTTAATTCAAAATTTATAAAGAATTGTTAAGGAATAAAATTGTTAAAAATTTCCAAACAAAATATCCTTTCTCAATGCCCATCCTCTATTTCGCTTTAAAGCCAACTCATAATGTTGTAAACGAATAGGAGTATTTATACTATTGAATTCGAAAGAATATCCGTCCAATGTCTTTTCTTTCTTTTGCTGTTCTTCTGTCCTACATATGACGGCGCTTTCCACAAGAATTGTCTGATTATTTAAAGTGATATACAACAAATGAGAGAGTATAAATAAATGAGTAAGATTATCTCTATTTTGGAATATTATTATATAAAACTCACCACAATCTCAACAGCGCAAAATTGTAATAAATAAACAACACCCTCCTGTATGTCTTCAGCATCAATCCATTTAATAAATCCTTTTTTAAGAGAAGGTATTTCTTTCCCATTTTTAGCAAGAAATGATCGTTGTCTTGCTTCGGAAAAACGATCATAAAGATGTGTATCCATTTCACGTACACGTTCAGCAATTCTACGCATTCGTTCAGCTTTTATAGGATCACTCCATTCAGTATCAGGTAACCAACATTCGTTTAAAAGTGTGCCAAGTACATCCATTTCCTTAAGGGCATCCAACACGTTTTTGGTTCTAAATTCTAATTGAACTAATTTCTATAATTTTTATATTTGGCTTGACTTATTGTTAGTTAAAAACACTTACAATTTCCCTTTGTAATCATCTTCAAAATCATTAGAACTGCATTGATCAAAATCATTATCAATTTGAGAATCTTGAGTGCTTTCATACGCATGGAACAAAACAGGAATTGCCTCAACTCTCTTAATAATGTTAATGTTATCCCCTCTTCTTTTTAATAATTAAAAACTTTAATGTATGCAACCATTCTCTTAATAAGCAAGGGATGACGCCTTAAATTGTATGACAGAAAATTATTCAATTAAAAAAAAATACCTGAAAATAAAAAGAATATCTAAAAATTCTATTTTATTCCTTCTAAAAATTAAATTAATGGGAAAAACTTCAAATAAAATTTCTTACCCTCGTAGTTGAGATATTTTACGACTTTTATTAATAATCATCTCTAATTGAGCCTTGAGAGTTGATATAACAAAATTCTGGCTTTCTTCAATAGAATAATTCGAATCTCCACTCGAAAACATTAGAGAACTAGAAATTTAATTATATAATACATTTGCCCTTAGAAATACCAGATAATTTCTTTAACAGGATATTGTCGATTTTTATTCATTTTCGATTAAATATAAAAAATAAAAGCTAAAAAATTTAATTTTAATAAAATGTTTAATTGTGGTACAATAATTAATTGAAATAAACAAACTCATTTTAACTATAAAAAACAAAGACAAATAAACATATTACGTTTATTACTGAAAATTAAAAAAAACTGCTGATCAACATATTTTTTAAAATCTTAAAATATCCAAAAATCGTCGTATTTACAATATTAAACCCAATTTATTAAAAACCAGAAACTTGAAGATATTCCTTCAAACATTTTGAATTATCCTTCATAAATTTCTCATTTAACTTTATGTGTTCTAATACACGATTAATAGTACTATCCAATGTTGCCAAATCACCAGTAGTAAAATTTTCTTTGCAGAAGGTCTAGACAAAAGTTTAAAAAAATTTAATAAAATATCAATGACCTGAAAATCCTGGGCATCAGAAGAAGAGTAGAAGTGATCAGCACTCAATAAAAGGCATCTTTGAAATAAAGAAGATGTCGGTTCCCAAAAGGTTGTTAATACCGATAAGTTATTTTTGAAAAAATTCCAAAGAAAACGTTGGGAAGCAGAATTGGCAGAACAGTTAACGGACTGAAAGAGAACGTAAATATCCTGAATTTTAATGTTTCTTTCAATAATTCCATGGTTAAAAATTTGTTCCAAAAGACTGAGGTCAGTACATTGCCCAAGAGCTAAATGTAAAAATAATTAATTACCTATATTAAGTCTAAAAAAATTACATGAAATACATGTAACCTCAACCTCGGAGAAGTTACAAGTTGTAAAGATGTTTTGTAGAGCAGCAATAATTTTCTTATCGTTAGATCTTGCAGCAGTGTGCATAATAATTGAACGAAGTTCAGGAACTAGGTTAGTACCTTTTTCGATGTGTTCGTTAAATTTATTTAGAGCCATTTGAATAGTTGGAAGGTGTTGGGCGCGAGAGAGACGAGCAATTAACAAAGAACGTAATTGTGATGTCTGAATATCTGCAATAAATAAAAGTTAAAAAACTAAACTGCAACATTTTTTAAGAAAAAAAGAAATGTGAACGCATTGCCCTATAGCTCAGATAATATAGACCTGAGTGTGGTGGGCGAAAGAATAAAAATATCTACAGATGTGAGAAAGTGATTAAAAACTGTCAAGTGGTTTTACAAAATTATAATTAATATCATCTATAGTTTAAGATAACCTTCTCCTTCCTTAGGCTCCCATCCATAACGAGAAGCAACAGGCTCAATAACCTTGCAAACAAAGGAATTGAATTTTTTTAATAATTCATCATCATCCAAATTTACAAGGAGTTGATGTATTTTACCTAGGCAAGAACCTATCGATTGCCAAACAATCAAATTATCTTCATCCCCGCAAACAGAAAAAAAGTCGAGAAATTTAGAAATTGGAAGGAATCCGGCACTTATAACCTGAAAAAAAAAATAGTTAAATAATTTCCATTGAAAATCATTACAGCAAAGAGGTCATCAGCAACCTGGAATCTATCAATAACACCAAGCTCCCGATCTTTAATAGCTAGAAGAAAGTTCTTTAACATTTCATCAGAGTAGAATACACGAAAGAAGGAAGAGAAATCAGAATTAACCTTAATAAAATTAAGATAACCCTTAGTACTTCAGATAACCTTAATCCATTCTGATGGTTTAACACCCTCAACAATAAATTTGTCCTCCGCTTTGGTTAATAAAAACTTTTTTGAAGGTTTAGTAGGATCAGAACGAATAGTTACTGACACAGGAATTTGCCAAAGTGGTTTGTTTTCATCAATACTTCCATCAATAAGGAAACGACGTTGTTTTAAAAGTAATTCACGTTTGTCACCATCTAACATTTTTTCTTCAACTGTTACGAGTGGAAAACCAACTTGTTGAGTCCAAGAGGACATAAGAGCTTGAACATTCTAAAATTATTGGTTCATATATATTCTACATAGAATATATCTAAAAATTACTAACAATTCCAGATGCTTCATTCAGGCATTTCCAAAGATCTTCAGTAATAGCATTGGAATATTTAAATCGATCCAAATATATTTGTACACCTTTTTGAAATGTCGGTTCGCCCAAATAATTAAATAACATCCGAATAATCGAATTTGATTTATTATAGGTAATGACATCATATATTTCTTCTAATTCATTTGGATTATTAATTGGAACCTAAAAATTAAATTCCACAATATAAATAAAATTAAAAACCTCAATAGGATGCGTACTTCGCAATGAGTCCCTTCCCATTGCAGAAGCAATTTGAGAACTAACAAAGCTAGTCCAAATTTTAAATTCAGGATAGTTATAACCCATAATTACGTATTCCATGAATGTAGCGAAACCTTCCTTTAGCCACAAATCACACCACCATTTCTGTGAAAATATATATTTAAAATGAACTATACATACATCTAGTTTCAAATTAATTTTATGTGTTTGTAAAAAAGAGAATGAAATGTTATTTTAAAATAATACATAGAATAACAGAGGAAATATATAACAAGTTACTAACCATTGTGGTCAAATTTCCAAACCAGAAATGTCCAACCTCATGAACTACAACATGAGTAATACGTTCTTTTGTGACAGATGAAGTCAAAGTAGGATCACAAAGCAGAGTAGACTCACGAAAAGTAATAAGACCCCAATTCTCCATGGCACCTGTTTAGATATTATCATTATTAAATTAGACAAACCCATTGAGAATTCAGGAATTGCAATTAAATCACATTTTGGAAGGGCCATTTTAATCCCAAACCATTCGGAAAACCATTCAATAGCTTTAATAGCAACAGAAAGTGCATAGTGTCCATTGTCCTTCTTTCCAGGCACAGTATAAACACGAACAATACATCCATCTTTTGTTTTAGACTAAAATTTAAATTATTAAGGATAATATTTAATAAATACCTCGATATATTCAAATTCACCAACAGCAAAAGCCACCAAGTATGTAGACATAAGTGGAGTTCGTGCAAATGTCACCAATTTTTTTCCATCTCCTACATTCTTTTCTTCAATAACATTCATATTTGATAAAGCAGTTAATTTCTCATCAACTTCTAATTTGATATCAAACTGAGCTTTATAGGTTGGTTCATCAAAACATGGGAATGCACGACGTGCATAAACACTCTCGAATTGAGTACTAGCAAGCATTTTCTTGTTTCCAGCTTTATCTTTATAGGGTGACCTAATTAAAATTTTTACATTTAAAACTAGAACTGGTAAAGTAAAATGTTATTAAAACTTTAAGGTATAAGTAAATTAAGACCTCACTAAATAATAAAATAATCAAACTAGCCTGTAAAAACCTTTCAGTTCGGATGAAATTTCTCCAGAGAAATCGATACTTAATTCAACCTTTTGAGGTGAAAGTTCAATAGGAAAATTAAGTGTTAATAGTTCCCAATTGTGGTCAAGCTCGCTTTTGAGTTGATTAATAACTAAAAGGGTTATATTGTCAAAAATATTATAATCAAACGGTGATCTTGGACAATCTGGGCTCCACCCCAAATAATTGCAGGGGAATAGTATAAACATGTTTTTAGGGGTTATTGAGGGTGCTGATTACGAATCTGATATTAGTTTTTTCTTATCACAACTCCTTATCATTTTATCGCTAATTTTAAAAATCCCAGATTTTATCCTGTTCCATTGTAAAACAGTGTTTTCACCAACTCCACACATTTCCGCTTGTGAAAAAGCAGAAATTCCTTAGCCCAAAAGTATGCGAGCATAACAAACTGTTTAAGGTCCAAATTAGAGTTGACAAGAAACGATCATGACGGAGTGCTAGCATCTTATTGCATCGTTGAGCACCCTGATGTCTGCGCTGACAGCGCCAGACAATACCATCTCCTATACTCCCTCTACGATTTTCACTCATTTGCTGATTACATGATGGGCATAATGGAGCTATAGACCGTAAAATGTTACGTTGTTGTAAAAATTGGATAGAAGACTCTTTCGTACCAATAAGTTGAGTAATTTGGAAAATATCCATGATAAAATCTGTGATTTTTAAAATTAGTGATAAAATGATAAGGAGGTGTGATAAGAAAAAACTAATATCAGATTCGTAATTAGCGCCCTCAATAACTCCTAAAAACACGTTTATACTATTCCCCTGGAATTATTTGGGGTGGAGCCCAGATTGTCCAAAATCACCAATCAAACCTGTTCCATCAGCTAATTTTATAGAAGCACTTTCAATTTCAATACCTTCAGAATAGAGCTTAAGATAATCTATCGGTTTTATAATCTATAGAAAATAAGTAATTTTATTTGAAGTTTAAAAGTAACAAACATCTAAATGGATTTTCTCTGAACCTTTCAATTTAAAGGTTTCCAAACAAGGTGCAAGTCGAATCTCATATCGATAGGTTTTAACAAACTCAGGTAGTTTAGAAAACTTCTCAGTCATTGTGACTAGAGAATTTCTCGGTAGCAATAACCGGCAAAACGGAGAAAATAAACTATGAATTTTTTCCTAAAATTAATGAATGAAAATAATCTTATATGCAGATAGTAAAAAAGTTAGAGAGAAACTTAACATAAAAAATGAAATAAACAATAACAAAATTGAAAGGAAAGTAAACATTTATGCTACATATACATACATATTTCCTTAATACATATTGTTTTAAAACTCCCTAAAGATTCAACTTTGATTGTAAATAAATTGAATTAAAGATAAATATGTATGTTGTGTTGACATAAAATATGTATGTATTTAAATCGAAGAAATCTCTTTGATATCCTAATATTCAGTTACAAGGAGACAATTAGAAAAGGCGAAATAGTTAATACCGAATTTGATCACTGTCCCAATTTAAGATACGTGAAATAACTCGTTTCCGTTTTTTCAATCTTACAATTAGTGAATGATGAAATGGCGACTCAAAAAGTTAAAAAACTTGTATTTTGTTTTGTCTTGAATTTTTTTTTAAATTGCATACTATTTAAATTATGATTAATTTGTAAAACTATTTTTGAATTAATGGAAACAATACTTTCAACTCTATCTAATGCTGATGGTTCGTGTGAATTGAAATCAAAAACATCTCTAGTGCTTTGTGGAGTTATGGGCCCTGGTGATGTTTCATCATCAAAACGGCTCTTCGACCGGACAAACATATTTTTATCTATAAATAGGCTTACACAGAAAAGTAAAGAAGGTAAATATTTTTTAGATATATTTTAGGATTATTCTTAAATTTAAGAACTTGCTTCTACTGTTCGACCTTCTGTTTCCAAATCTCTGTCGATAGCCTCTCCCCTCGCGCATAATTCCGATCGCTTTATTTTCTCTATCGTTAAAGCATCAATTGACGAATTTGCTTATCCGAGAACATGCATTCAAATTTGTACTCAAGAATTAAAAGCAGATGGTCCAACTGATACAATGCATTTAAATGCTATATGTTTGGCACTTTTGGATTCAGGAATTCGATTGCATTATGTTTTTGCTTCTATGACAATTGCGATTAGGTAAAAAAAAACTTTTTATAAAATTCAAAAAAAAAGACACCGACAATTAATTAAGTTTTAGTAACGCTCTTTATTTTATATTTAGAGAAATAGATGGTGAACTGCTGATAAATCCTGACCAACTCCAAGCTAATTGCAGCAAAGCTATTTTAACCTTTGTATTCAGACCATCGGTTATATTAAAAGGAAAATTGATTGGTACACATTCAACAGGAGAATTTACAATAGAAGAGCTTAAAGTAAGCTGAAAATATAGAATAAATAATCAAAAAATTTAAATTTTAAGAAGGCATTGAAGCTTGCTGAACAAAATTCCCTTGAATTGTTTGATTTTTATCGACAAAAAATGCAGCAGAAATTTATTTATCATATGAAAACAACTTTATAATAATAAATATAGTTTGAAAGTTTTTTAATTTTAGTCTTTGATTTACAAATTATTTTACTGTTAATTTCTACAATTTACTAAAATTTCCTCAAAATATTCGCAGTTTTTTGGAAGCGGTCCCAATAATGATTTTTTTGAATGTTCAGGGTTTCACTACATATTTTAAATTATACAAGTTAATTGTACGAAATCTTTTAGTTTTAATAACGTACAAAAGTAAAGGTGAATTATTTGAAAAAATAAGAAGTAAAAAAAACATATTTAGGTGATCTAACAAATAAGAGATTAGTTTTTGTGACAGAAATTAATAAGCAGCTGTTTCTCAGAATATTTATTTAACTTAAAAATATCCAGCAGAATTAATTAAGGGGACTTTCTGTGTTTTGTTTTTGTTAGTAATACTTTTTTGAACATTATTATGTAAGGTCTACTTACATAATTTGTGCTCCAAATACTATGTACCTATTTTAGTATTTTTATTAAATTAAAATTATTTATTGAATTGTTTGATCGATTTGCAGACTACAAATCGATCGTTAAATTAAAAAATGGTGCGAATTTGTCATTTTTAAATTATATGTATATTCAACTTCTTTTTTTAATTTTCTTACTATAATTACATAGCAGCTTTACACATTTTTATTTTAATTGTCCTTTGATTTTATTTTTTGTTGTAAGCCTGACTGAATAATATCATAAATTGTTTTTTTACATACTATGTATTTGTTTGGTTATAAACCAACGTTTTTTATTTAATATAAATAGTACGCTAATTAATTGCGGATTATTTTATTTAATTTTTTTAAGTAAACAGTTTTTAATGCATGATACATTCCCTTCTGGAAGCAAAATTGAACATGTAACTAATTCCTCAGATCAATTTCGACGATGGGGAGATTATAATTGTTCACACTATCATGATGAACACTCGCATAATCATTCACAACAAATTACAAGGCCATCTTCCTTTCTAGGTTTAATTTTAAATATTAAATTAAATGAAAAAACATATTTTTAAAATTTCAGTTTGGACTGTCGGGCTTTCGTTCGTTACAGGTTTCTTTTTGAATAACTGTTGAGGTTCTTTTCCTTTAAACTCCTCAAAATTTTGTTCGTAAGTAATAATATGTTTTCATTTAGGAAATATAAAGAAAATTGAAGGGCGTATGTATTTTAGAGACAGAATCAATTATGATTAATGCAATTAATAAAGCATTATAAACAATTTGTTTAAGCGTGTTTTATAGATTACCTTTATATTAAAAATTTTTTAACTAAAAAATTAAGTTGTGGGACTATGCGCAGTAATTGGAATTCTCGTTATGCGAGTCCTTACCAAACAGTATTACAATCGTTTCATCACATTTTTCGTAAGCGTTGGTGTTGGATCTCTGTCTGGTTCAGCAATGTTTCATCTTCTTCCACAGGCTTGTTTAAACGTATTTTGGGATTGTTAGTCTGTATTTTTAGTCCACTTTTTATTTAACACATAGTACTTTAAGGTAATCAAAACAAAAGGGCAATTTTTGAATTAAAGGCTTTTGATCTGCCTCAGGAGCATTCCCATGGAGTCTCCGATCATGAACATGTCCATGCCGATCACGACTACTTGAACAAGTCTTTCGCCGCAATTATTGGGATCTATTTGTTCTTTTTCTCTGACAAAATTATTAAAATAGTGGTCGAATCGAGAAAGGTTTTTTATAATATATTAAACTGATTTTCTTGTTAGCGACAGCAGAAAGATTCTGCAGAGTTGCATAAAACACTTAATAGACATGACAGTTCAAAAAAGGACGTTCAAAAACAGAATGGACAGCCAACAAATGGCAAGGATTTGAACGAAGACCGAGTAAATTTATATTTTTTTTAATCTCTATAAAAGGCGATTAGTGCATAACAGTATGTGTAAAATATTTATTTTAATATAAAGTGAGAGTCGTAAAATTATGAAGAAAATCTGTGTGCAAATTAATTCTAACACCCAATAAAAGAATAGTATAATACATTCGAGACATTAAAATTTTAGGGTTTACAATATTTAAAAATTTATTTACTTTAACTAATTTTAGAGCAATGAGAATTTGATTAGGACTGGTGCTAATGAAGAACATGCTAGAAAGGTTGATGTTGATCATTCAATTAAGCAACAGGTTTGTAAATTTTTTCGTAAATTCCCTCCATTAAAATACTCATGCGCTTTATGTATTCATGACCATGATGTAAAAGAAGGTGATTCAGTAATTGCTACAGTAGCATGGATGATAATCCTTGGTGATGGTTTGCATAATTTTATTGATGGTGTTACAATTGGAGCTTCTTTTTCTATGTCGTTATTGGGTGGTATAAGTGTCAGCGTCGCAGTTCTTTGTGAAGAATTCCCTCATGAATTAGGTTAATTTCTGAAGTTTTGCTAAATTTTTTGAATTAAATTCATAATATATTTACTAGAATAATTGTAAGACTTATCAATATAAATGATTATAAAGTTTAGGCGATGTTGCAATCCTTTTGGATTCAGGCATGACGTTGCAGCAGGCCTTATTCTATAATTTACTTTCAGCAATGACTTGTTATATTGGTTTTATTATTGGGGTTTTAATAGGAAATATTACACACACCTTTGCTTCTTATGCTTTTGCGTTTGCTGGGGGAATGTAAGAATAAATTTATCCACGTCTTAAACTTTAATTTTTAGGTTTCTATACATTTCACTTGTATATTTAAAGCCAGATCATAAAAAGGTTTATTTTAATTTATTAAGGGATGCATGATGCCTGAAATGAAAAACGCAATGGAGAAAGCTCTTAATGTTTCACGCAAAAGTGGCTTGGAGGTTTTGGCACTTCAAACGTCGGGACTTTTAACAGGTTTTCTTCTATAAATAATATCTCCTTGTTTTTTGGTAAACTATTATATGTATATAAAAAGTTTATTGAATAAAACATTTTTAGGACTAACTTGCATGTATCTAATGGCAAGATATGGCGAGAATATCAAATTTTAAGAGGCTGTATTTTTGTTCATGGATAATCTATTACGCATTTTTGTTTTTTATTTAATATTTAATTCGTATGCATTACACTGTTACAATCTTGATTGTCATTCTAAAGTAATTGAACAAGACCTTCTCATAAAAACAAGTATAATTAAATCCATGCTCTTAAATTTCAACTAAATTGGTACTTCATCAGACTAAAATTATGTTAGATTACATATTTACTCTATGAAAAGTAATTTTATCATTTAATGCAAAAAATCTTTATCCACTTAGAAGACGAGAGATATTATAGAAAATGAAAAATATGTTTGATTTAAATCCAAAAAACTATAAAATGCCAAATTTTTAGTTGTAATCATACGTCTTTCCTTAAATTCTTTGAAGAAAATTAGGTGGGTCGTGAAAAGCACTGGTCTAAAAAATAGTATTCCATATGAAAGAAAAATAGCACAAACCATAAACTGTCCTTGACGTTGGCCACGAATTCTCTGCTTCTGGCGACGAGCAAACTGTGTCGAAGTATTAACTTTGTTGGTAGGGACTCGAATCAACTTCTGGTGAGGAACCTGTTGCTGAACAAGAACATATTGGGTCTGAACCGGAGGACGATCGAAAACAACCTGGTGAAATTTGCGCCGACCATGGGACTGATTAATCACGAAATTTGGAGTGGCTTGCTGTTGTCTGACAAACTGATTTTGAAGTTGTTGCACGCGATTAGCCCGTCGCATAGCATTGATTTGGGCACGCACTGACGATCCTTGATTCGTAGCATAATTAATATTGAATAACGATTGTTGACGACGAGGTGTTGTAAATTGAGATGGTTGATGTTGAGCCATAATTCTTTGAGGTGTTGTAGAAATAATTCGTGATGGAGCAGAACTATAAATTAGCATAAAATTAAACATACAATTCGATAAAGAAATGCTCACGCAGTAAGTTGAAAAGCAGGAAGTTGCGTATTAAAGCGGTTGGGCATCCTCTTAACATTCTGCATTTGAGAGTTCAGCTGCGTATTTGATAGACGTCGTCTACCAATTGCACGCGAATTCATATTGATACGATTAAGAACCGTTTTTTGACGGAGTCGGTTCGTGCGAGAACGGATCTGCCTGTTGCTTGGAGAAATAGCAACAGGAACAATATGCATATTCTGTGTAATAGCTTTCTGAAAATAACAAGTGTTAGAATCGGAAGTTAAATAACCTTCACAAGTTTTTTGACTAAGTTCTTGGTAATCGATAACATATTTGTATTTTTTAGAATTCGAGGCTTGACACCACCAGCAGTTTGCCGAGCAATCATACCAAATCGCTTCTAATTGGGGAATTATCACAAGAACACTAAAATTACCTTATTCCGTAATTTTTTGTTTTTGTTCAGATTACGAGCATAACCAGCAACAGCGGATTTACGGTTCAATTTTAAAGCACGAGTTCGTTGCAAGCGCTTCTTTGCAGGAAACTTTTTACGGACACCCCCCATCTTCATAACCATCCTCTTTTTCACGACATTTTGGCCTTTACGCTTCTGAGCATCAATAATTTGATCTAAAAAATAAAAATTTGAGATTAACGCTAAAAAATACCCAAGCTCATCTCTAGCTTTGATGTTGCCATTGTCATATTGCAAGACTTTTATCTAAATATGCTGGAGACAATACATAAAATAGATATAAATGACGCATGGGGGTTTGTTTTGCGGAAATAGTACTCCCGATTTTAAACATTGCATCGTTAGTAAGACATTCATTCTTGTTGTTAAAAAATCTTTCTTCTATAACATAAACAGAGGAGTGAATAGATTGCGGAGATGTTTCCCAAGTTTCTTATTCGAGCACTATCAGATCGCATCATGCCAGTACAACTTTGGGGAGCCTAATGCACAGCAATGAGAAAATTGACCCTGTTATCAAATTTCAATCCCTCTCAAGATTAATTATCAAAATTGATTAGCTAAATAAAACTAAAACGATGAACAGCGCCATATTACTATTTAACCGGACATAGGTTTAGTCACATAACATCAAAGTAAATTAAAATAATCAGCTTACAAATGGTTTTAGAAGTTGAAGTATTTAAAGAAGAGTTGCTCAGCAGTAATATCAAATAAAAGTTGTCTCTGAAATAAACAATTATAAAAATAACTACTAGTATATACATATGCATGTATAAGGAAAATTTATAAGTAAAAGAAGCTGTGAATGAATAAGAAATTCTTTCTTTTGCTACTGTATTTTAGATCTAATCAATATTAATCAATTCTTTCGTTTTGAAAAAAATCTTTTAATTTTTTTGGCACTATTCTTTTATTTTTGTGTTCGCTGTAAATTGAAAGGGAAAACAACGTGTCGTCTCTTTAAGAATTATATTTTCTTTATTTTTTAAAAATTTATTTATATTCTTATTTGGATTTTTTAGCTTCTTAATTTTATTAAAGTTTTATTTTTGATTGTATTTATTGAAAAATGGGCAATCAGGAGGTGGGAATTTTAGAATGGTTAATGAATATTTTTATAAAAAATAAGGATATACATGAAGTTGATGATGAACCAATACGAGTGAATAAATGGGATGGAGCTAATGTTAAGAATACCTTGGATGACACCGTGAAAAAGGTAATTGATCAATATTATCTTATTTTGTCTTTAAAAATTTACGTTTAATTTTTATAAAAATAATTTATAAGATAATAAACGACAATTATGGATGGGTCGAATGCCATTCCTTGGCCAATGGGCGTCTGGCACTTTCTTTTCTTGCAGTAGCGTTTGCTGGCTTCGCGCTCATCTATGATTACTTTTGCCCTTTTCCAGCATCGAAATTTGTAAATTATAATAAAATTCCTATTTTGGTTTTCAGATACTTGCCTTTTGTTCAATAAGTTATTTTGTTATGATTTTTATATTACAAATATATCAATGGTATGTTGAAAAGTTGACTTTTTATCAAGCTATGGAACCTAGCAAAGATAAAAATAACCCACCCTGCTACTGGAAATGGTCTTCTGACATGAAAAGGTTTTTTTACTCCTTTGTGGGTTTTTATGGTATTACTAAGGTCATGGGTTTATTTTGAAATATTTTTTATGGTCTTTTTTGTGACGAAATGTCATAAAAGACTTCAAGCTGATTTGAGTTAATGAATGCCAAGATCACGTTGCCTAAACAATGTTTATAAAGATAATAAGTTGAAAGACCTTTGTCAGGCACGTCCTACACCCAAACATGAAGAAAACCAATTTTTAAATAATGCCTAATTTATTTTATATTTTTACACTTTATAGATATGATGACAAATATGTGTTAATTGCTGAGTTTTCTCAAGGCACTAGATCCGGTACAATGAAAGTTGTCAAATCAATTTCTGCTTACATTAGCGAGGATGGAGAAATTCTTTTACCTTTGGTGAAGAAGGAAGTTGACCAATTACGGAATAATCTTCTCAAGTCTGACAAGTCAGAATGACATGAAAATCGTTAAAGTATTTTTAAAAAGATATTTTTGGCTTAACTTTTGTTTTCTGTGGATTTTAGATTTGGACACCTATCTAAATTACTCGAGCTGAGGTTTAGCCTCTTTTCTTGTTGTTGTTGCGCTTCGCCTATTTATTTTCCTAAAATATAGTTCAGAAATGATAACATTGTCACTTTTGCTTTAGATATTATTTAAATTGGCAATAATAGGCGATTCATTTCTATATTAAATTTATTTCATTTGTCCTGTCTTTTCTCTTGTTGACTATTTTGGTGTGATTTTTTAATTGCCTAGGATGTATAATAAACATTTACCGATCCTTTGTTAACCAAGAGATTACTCAAATTTAAAAGTAATTCCTAAAGTAGGAATTAATTTATAGGAATGATTTTTAGAAAATAATAATTTTTTTAGATCAAAATGCTTTATGAATATCGGCAATTGTTTACATTTATTAAATATTTTTGTTCTTTCCGTAAATGTTTTCCCTGATTATAAATGTAATTAATTTCTAAAAAGTTCACATAAGAATTAGTTTGAAAAATTCTTATGAATTCGTTAATTTTCTGTAAAAATGTGCATATTTTCTCAATTTATTTCGGGAACCCATCGCTTACACCTATTTCTATTTTTAAGCTCAACAAAGGATCTCTGAAATTACTAGACCTTCTGGATTTAAATTTTGGAGATTCCTTGTAAGCCTTGCATTTTTATGTAATGATAAACTTTTCAATTAATTAATTTTGTTTAAAAATTGTTGCTTTTCGCAATATTTTTTTTTAACTTTGAATTCGTACTGCGGAATTTGCTTCTCTTTTGGTTACTGGTGATTAAAAGGTACGACGGTATAATGGTTTTTTATAGTTTATATTTAATGACATTAAAATTGTAATTTCAAAGGGATTTTTTTTATTAGTTGTAGGTCTTGCGACTTTTTACTTTTTAAATTTACCTTCTTACATTGATCTCTAATTAAAGGTTATTATCAACATTTATCTTGCAGCATTTCTAAAATATAAATTTCAGCAAAAGGTCGGAATAGACAGATATCTTCTTTTATTTTTTACAACGTAAAAGAAGTAAAGACAATAAACTTAAATATTTTTGATGGATATTGATGATCACTGTGTTCAAACTCCTTCAACTTCAACTGCAGTATTACTACAAAACAGTTTGGGATTGGATGAGAGCTTTATCACGGTTAGTGTATTAAATTGTGGATAATTAACTTGTCAGTCAGTGGGTAAAGCGATATACTTATCGTCCCTTGAAAAATTCAAAGTTCCATAAATAGAATGACAACTTTAAGAAAGTAATTTACCTGTTTTCTTGAATAGATCGATATGCTTTTGAATTTTTTTATTAAGGGGCGAAAATCCGTAATTCTTATCCGCAAGTATAATAATAAAAACAAAAGGTAAATAAAGGATTATTTTTATGTATTACCTTTGGACAAAGCAGACTTGTGCCATTAATTAAAGAGTATCTTAGATTTTTTATTGTTGAAAAAATTACTTTTAATTTTCTTATTGAAAAATATTTAAATATGTTTTGTTTAACTCTAACCTTTCTTACGTCTAAATTATTTAAGACACTTTATTATAGTTTAAAGTTTTCTTTTATTTTCTAATTAAATTATTTAGACAGTTGCTGAACAATTGAGCATTGAATTACCTATTGGTTCAAGTCAACAAGTTTCTGATGAAATTTCTGCTCATTTACAGAAAATTTTTAAACTTGCACGAAAATTTCACAAATGTAGCAGACGGAGATGGATGAACGGGGAAGATTTGGAAGTTGCAATGGCTTTCTATAGGCATTCCCCGGTTGGTTTTCAAATTTATGATATATAAAATCGTTTAGGTTAATTTGATTTTTTATTTATCTAAATATTAAATATACTAATTTTATATAAGAAATAATTTAGTTAATGACCAACTGCACATCCACGGATATTTCGCTTAGGCATGTCGGTAAACAGGGAAGGGATATTTTTGTTTGTGATGAACAAGAATTGCAAATTGGCTCATTTTTATCTTCACCATCTGGAAAGATGCCACTTGAAGCCACTCTTAAAGGTTTATCTGCTAAACTATTTAAATAAATTTAAACTTAAGCTCATTGGTTGGTGATTAGTGGTACACAACCAGCTGTCCCAGAGAATCCCCTTCCTCCTGTACCCCAAGAAATTTGTCTTTCTGATGAACATACTCAAAAGCAATTGCTTGTAAATGGTTCTTCTACGGGTAGTGGTGGTCTTTTCCTTAATCAAGCAACTAGATCAATGCGTAAAACAGAGCAAGTTCAACTTAAATCAACAATAACGCATTCACTGTCTTTGGTTTTTTGTTAAATATTTTTGTTTTAATTTTTTTAGGAACAACAATTATTCTTCCTCAAAATAATGGAGGCTATTATGGGTCAAGATGAGCAGAAGCGTATTGTAAGTTGAAACAGACTTTATATGCTTTTGTATTCTAGGAAGCGCTGAATTGCTTACAAATGGATTGTGGTCTTCGCTCACTTCTCCCCCGTTTTTGTATTGCTATAACCGAGGGAGTATGTTTTATTTTAATTTTATTATCTTATTAACTAATTTACATACTTCATAGGTTCGATGTAACATTGTGGTTCATAATATGGCTATTCTTGTCTACCTGGTATATATTTTTTAAAATAAAATTAGAAAAGAAATAGGGTGACATAACTTTTTGAAATTAATTTTAAAAGACTTGTTTTTATCTTTCGATATTAATTAATGTTTTTATTCATTATTTTTAATTTATCAGATGCGTATGATACAGGCACTTTCTCAAAATGCCGCTCTTTCATTAGAGCCTTGTGTAAGCTCTACTACATTTATTGCCATTAAAATATAAATGACAGCTTCACGAAATATTGCCTGCGATGATGTCCTGTATCCTAAGCCGCCAGCTTTCTTCAAACCAACATACTTCTGAAACTCATTGTGTTCTACGTGAGTTCTCTGCTGATTTACTTGCTCAGTTGCTCAGGTTTTTATTAAATTATTTTACAATTATTTATGTTTTATTAGGCATTATCGTCTTCCACATATCCATACTCGCGTAATTCGCGCTCTTTCAAGAGCTTTTACCACCCAAAACACTTCATTGCCTACACTTTATGGTGCTACATTTGCTATTTGTGAACTTGGTGCTGATGTATGTAAATTCTAATATTGTTAGGTTGAGTCAGAAAAAGGTTTATTTAATCTATTTTTGGTGCTACACATGTTTTTGGTTAATCTTGTCTTTGAGTGTTGCTTATAAGCAAGCAATTTTATTATTTTAACTATTAATACCTTTTTCCTCAGGTTATTCTTCGGATTCTGCTTCCTAATTTGGGTACTATCTATGAAACTATTCAAAGAGTACATTCCGATAAATTGTACATTAATGAGCGTTCTTTGGCGCAAAGATTATACACCAAATTAGTGGTCAGTGGAAAGAATTTAGGCAATATTAAAATATTTTCTTTGAATTTAAGGAGAAATTGTCTGCTTTTGCGCGTGATCAAAACTGCATTTTACAGCTGCACACACTTTCCGACTATCGTGATAATTTTTTGGGATTGGCCGAGGACATATATAAATTGTGCAAAAACAACAACAATAATAACTTATAACAACAATATGTTTTTATATAAAGAAAGCCGTTTGTTTTGTATATTCCTAAAATAAGATTAAGTTAGAAATAACTTAATTTCTTATTTTGTTATACTCATTGTCAGTTGAAAGCTTGTGAGCGAAAATAAACCACGCGCTTTCATTGTATAGATTTATTCATTTACACAGACCTCTAAACGTTTTTTTTGTTATTAAAGTTTTAGCAAAGACGTTGAAAATTGCTTTCATTGAATTGTCAAAATTTAATTTAATATACGCCTTTGCTTTATTTTATAAATAGAGAAAATCTATTGCTTATTTATGCTGCATTATCGCACACAGAAAATGGAATAAGTTCAGAAATTTATATACAAAATCAAATTTTTCTAAAATTTTAACAATGAAACAACACCTCATTCGATAATAAATAGAGCATTGGCTTCAGCTTTGTTAAAACTTATATTATTTTTGTAAAATTAATACTTGAGTTTAGATTTCATTTATTTCTTCAATGAATTTTCTTTTAGTGTTTTAAAAATTTTTCCAATTTTGGAGAAATTAACAATTTTCTACGACACTGATTTTTGAAGAGTACACCCTTATATTATTTATGTTTTCTGCTTTCTTAAAAAAATAAAAAAATAAGCCGGAACAGAAAAGGAATTGAAATAAACATACTTATTAAAGTAGTTTATTCTTTCTTTTTGCTTCTTGTAAACAGAAAAAATTAATACAAATTAAAAAATAAAAGTTTTTGGGGTGTGACCGTGAAAATTACATAACGAGAAAAAGAAAATTGTCCCCCTAATTATTAATTCAATTTTCTTAATTTTTTATAAAAAGATGTTAAAATTAGGCAAAAAATAAACAAAAGCTTTAAACAATTCTGGCCATTTATGTATATATAAAATACAAAAGGAATGCAAAAAATCACAATAAATAGTACTTTTTGTATGAACTTTGTAGGAGAAACTTGTGTAATATATAAAGGAGGTTCAAAAAGATGTTAAAATATTTAATGCATGAAAAAATTTTTCTAATAATAAATTCTGTTAAATAAAATTATTTGTATGGTTTGACACATTATTTTACTTCAAAGAATGGAGAATAAAGTTTTATTGTATTTAAACTTATTTTTAATTATTCAATATAGTAACAATTCGTTGATTATTACTAGTATTTCGGCATCAAAATTGTAAAAGATTTTTTTAATTCAATGACTTAATTGGAAAGACCCATTTTTAGTCGCCCACCTCGTGCTGCCCCAGGAACCCCTCCAGATGGTGGGGGAGTTGATATAACTGAGTCACTTGTTCAAGAGACAATAAATTCTAATAATATGCCCTCATTGCCTGTAGTTCCTGTATTAAGACCTCCAAGTGGTTGGGGGGCTCCAGTTATTCCTGATCCTCCAGGAATTCAAACTCCAACTGGTAATTTATTATCGGACTTTTAATTAAATTTATTTGATAGATCTTGCTTCTGTTCTTGGCGCTAAGCCTCCAGGATCAGCAATTGAAGAAACATTAAGTGTAACTGAAAGAAGTATTGCTGGGCCTCTTGTACCTAAAATTCCACAAATCAATCCACCACCTCCTATAATTCCACCTCAGGAATCTGTCTTGGAGAATGTAGTTATTTCAACACCATTAGGGTTTTTAATTATTTTTATTAAATATGGAATTTAATATTCGGAAAGATTTAAAAATTAAAATTTTGTAGATAACCGAAAGTAATTGCACAAAAACGTTTCTTATTATTAAATTTAACAGCATCAGCAGGAAAAAACATGGTTATGGTTATCAAAGATATGAGGCACCACCACTGCCGCCGATTCTTCCTCCGTTACCACCCCCAATTCCGCTACCACCTCCGACTCCTCCGCCGCCTCTTCCGCTTCCCCCACCACCACTCCCACCTCCACCACCCCCTCCCCCACCACCTCCTCGACTTCCACCTCAGCCAGAATATATACCTTATGAAAAAAAAGTACTACTACAAAGGAGGAGATGGTACATCTTTAACACCACCATGGCTTTGGCGTTCAACAGATGAGGAACTTGCTTGGAAACGGCATAAACCAAGAATTGGATATTATGGATAAAAAAAAAAATATTTAAAATGTAATATACATATACATACATGCATATTATGTTTTATTAAATAAATTTTAAAAAATATTAATAATTAAATTCAAGTCTTAATTATTTTAAGTTTTTAATGAAGGCAATGTCAATCAAGGCGGTCTAGAGTATTTTTCGGCACAGTAAAAAAAGGCACGGTATTGAAGAAGGAGGGGGTTGTGAAAATCCTACAAGTACCTAATAAATTAAAATTTATACTGATTTTACAGTTAAATAATTTTTTTACTTCGATTACTACATACATATTACGACTTGTTTTGTGACACATTAAAAAGAAAAACAGGAAAAAATGGAGAATGACAATCGATGAAAAATGTTAAAACCCTCAACCTTCTCTTCCATCTACTTGTTATTTTTCTTTAATTTTTCTGTTTAGTGTTGCGCGATCTTCTTTGTAAAACTACCCTTATAAAGATTAGCTTTGTTTTTTAATTAATTTTTATAAAAGAAAAATTGTAATATTTATGTATATGTATATTGATAACTAAAAAAGGTTAGTTTAAATTAAAGAATAACATTTTTAAAATCTTTTTTCTTTTTACTTTATTTTTAAACAATTTAATACATACATTTGTAAAAACATTTAAATATCTTAAGGAAACGTTTAATTTTACAAAATGTAATTAATTACAATAATTAATTAATTTACTTGCTTTCATCATCAATTTCAATAATTAATTTATAATTAAAAAAATGTCTTCTAATAATTATTTTTTTTAAATTTCATTCCAACTTTAATCAGTCACATTAATTTAGTTAATGTTTTTTCTCTTTGATAAATTATTATATTTAATCTTTATTCTTTTTATAATTTTACAGATATTATTTAATGTTTTTCTCCCAATATAGAATAATAATAATATATTATTTACATATAACTTTTAAAGAACTTAATTCTTTTATTTATTTTTTTTGTTAAGAAGAATGTTTGTGTGTATTTATTTATGTACATATGTATATACTTTACCTAAATTGACTAACAATATAAAATATCTGTCCTTTTTATTGTGCGATTTTTTTTAAAATATAATTTTTTATTTAAATAAATCTTAAAAAATATTTAAAATTTAGTTTTATTTTAAAATGTCTTCTTCTGGAAAAGGCTTTTTTTCTATTAATTCTTCTATTTTTCCTCTTTCTTTTGTCCAATTAATTGCTCTATTATTATCCTTAGTTGGTATTATTATTGGATTTGCAGCAATACTTACACCAAGGTAATTAATAATTAATAAAATATATTTAATTAATTAATTAGTTGGCAAGTTGTTTATGCACGTGAAATTGATCAATGGGTATTTAGCGGTTTGTGGTTAAATTGTCAAACTAGGTATATTATTTTTAATTTATTTATTTATTTAAAAAAAGGCCTAATGGAATGCATGCATGTGTTTATAGTTTGTCAACCTCAGATCAATTATATTCTTCTTCTCTATCTTCTCCAACAGAAGCATTTAATAATCTTCGTTCTCCCCAATTTTATGGATGGCAAAAAACTTTATTATTTATTTTATTATTTGCTCAATTAATTGCTATTTTAAGTTTATTTTCTTTATGCCTTTCATTTCATCCACCGACTAGAAAATTTTCAGCAATTATTTTTGTTTTATTCCTGACTATTTCTGGTTAATAAATAATTATTTTAAAATTAATATTAAAATTAATTTTTAAAGTAATTCTTCATTCTGGGGTAGCAATTACTTTTACAGTACTCTCACAAATGGTAATAGATAAATAAATAAATTAATTATAATTATTTAAAGGTAGAATATCGTTTCTTTCATGTTAGTGTTAGTGGTATTTATGAGGTATTTATTTATTTATTTTAAATTAAAATACTAATTTAGAAGCATAGAGGATATTCATTTATATTAGAATTAATTACAATAATTATTCTAATAATTACTTTATTACCAGCAATTATTCATTTAACTCAAGTAATTAGACAACAACAAGGACAGAAACAAAAACAACAAATAAATCGTTATAGCCCTACAATTAGTATAAATATGGTAATTAATAATTAAATAATTAATTAACTAATTTTTAAGGGCCAATTAGATACAATTAATCCTTTTAATAGCCAAAATGACCCTTCACCATTTGGAGATCATCGTCAATATTATCAACAACAACAACAATTTTGGACAGATGAAGAAGAACGTTTTGCAATGAGACGATTACCTCCATTACCAACAAAGAAACAACAACAAATTAATTATTATGGAAAACAATTTTAATAAATATTAAATAAATTAAAATAAAGAATAAATGATCTCTTTAATTATTAATTTGTTAAGAAAGGAATTATATTTAATGCCATTTAATTAAATTAATTGTTTTATGCCTTTTATAAAAATTACTTCTGAATTAATTAAATAAATTTTATTAATCAAAAATTATTGTTCTTTTTTTATTTTTTAAATAAATTATTTAAATAATTATTCTCTCAGTAAATTATTAGCTATTTAAATTTACGTACATTTATTTAACAAATCTCAAGGACAATCGATTTTAAAAAGGCCTTGACAACCATCAATGGTTTACAAAGGTGAAACAACACAAAATAATAATAAAAGAAAAATTTATAAAAAATAAAAAAATTTATTTAAATTAAAAACTATTTAATTGCCTAAAAATATTTTTAAAATAAAATCGTTAGAAAATCAATAAAAAGGGTCAATAACTTTAAATAACAAAAAAGAATCTTCTTCTCTTTTTGCCATCATAAAAACTCGTTTTTGCTTCATTCATTCCTTTCCTTTTAAATTTCTCCTCTTTACGACTTTCCACCTTTTTATATATATCCAACAATTTTTAATTTATTTATTTTCTTTTGTCCTAAATTTTCTCATGAAATTAAATATTTATTATTATTTAATATTCTAAAAATATTTTCTTTTAAATAATATATAGAATGCCTCTTCAATTAATGAAAAATAATTTAATTGGAAATACATCAAAACTTCAATTAATAACAATAATTTTAAATATTTTAGCAGAATTTATTCTTTTTATAGCAACATTAACACCTTCTTGGCAAGTAGCAGAAGATACAGATGTTCATAGAAATATTCAAAGTGGTCTTTGGATTTATTGTCCAGGACAATCACAATGCTGGTATATATTTAGTGATAATGTTATTAGTAAGTAAATATATTTATTTAATTAATTAAATATTATTTATTTTTCCTCTTAAAAATAATAAAAATTATTTCTTAACATTCTGAACAAAAGATTCTAGATTTTAATTTAGAAAGAAAAATAAATATTTAAACTAATTTATATTAAACTGAGTCAAGAGCTTTAGAAATTTTATTTAAATTTTAGATTATTATGAACGTGTAGAAGTTTGTCGGTTTTTATTAATTGGGGATTGCCGAAAAAAATTATTGAGAACTCCTTATTTTTTTGGTTGGCATTATGCTGTACTTATTTTAATGTTTATTACTTTAACACTTAGTGGTGGAGCTATTTTATCTTTAATAATTGGAAAATTAAAAGAAAATTTACTTCGAACAATGACTGTAAATTATACAAGGAAATACTATAATATATTTATTTTATTTTTTAGATTATTTTGGATACTTTACTTGGTTTTGCATGTAAGAAATTATTAAATAAATTAATTTTATATTTTAAATTAAAGTTTTGTTATGTGGAATTGGTTTAGCTGTGTTTATGATAAATGCAGAAATGTTGGAATCTCGTTATCTAATTGGTGTACAAAATACATTTCCTGTTTGTTTTTTTTTATTAAATTAAATTAAATTTTATTTTAGAAGTCCTATGGATATTCTTTTTATTTGGCTTGTTTTTCAATGCTTATTTTACTCTTTGCATTAATGTATGTAAATATGTAGTATTTATTAATATATCTATTTAAATAAGTCCTTTTTATAAAATTAAACTTTCAAAATCATAGACTTTTTATTATTTTATTTTTTAATTTTATTTATTTATTTAAGGAGTGCTATATTACTTACTACTTCAGTTTTCTTTTCTCATGAACAAAATGCTGGTTCTCCAGTTCCATATGGAGATTATGGAGAATTTCCTCCTTTACAAATACCCCCTCCAATATTAAAATGGCAACAACAACAACAATTTGAATCTTCTCCACAATTATTCTATCCAGAAATTCAAGGAAATAAAAGAATAGATGATAATAGTCTAATATTTCAACAGGTACATATATACATATAATTACTAGTGTGTTTATGTTATTTCCAACAATTTTGTCCTGTTCTGTTATTTCAACACAAAGAATTTCGAAGCAGAAGAGAGCATAGTGTTTAAGACAGGAAGAGTATAAAGTGTTGTCGTTTAGTTTGATGTAGACAATGTTGAGTGTTTGATGAAGATTTGAATGGCTGGGGGGTTTTCTTTTTCTTCAAGAATTTATAAAACTTTAAAATATATTTATTTAAATAAGATAATTTAAAACTAATTGTTTTATTTCTTTTTCAGTCATATTCTCCTCTTCAAAATAATCAACAAAACATTTCATTTTTGAATCAATCTCCAGTAAGGTTTGAAGACAATAATAATAATAGACAAATATTTCAAAAACATTATTATACTCCAATTAATGAAATAACCTCAATTCCTTAATTTATTAATTTACTCTAATTTTTCTTACAATTTATTAAAAAAAAAATAATATTTTATTTAAATGTAGAAAAAATAAACTAAAAAATATTTCTAAAAATATATATACAATTAATTAAATAAAAATACTAAATATTACATAAATACTCGTAAAAGAATTTTTATCAAATAATAGGGTTGCAAACAAATTTTTAAAGAATAAAAGTTTTATAAAACAACAATCTATTCACTTCAGAATATTTTTTAAAGGAAAACTGATTTTGAAGGCTAAAACAAAATTTTAAACAATTTGAATAATAACTATGTTTGTCTTAAAAGTCAGTTGTCCTTTAGAAAGTAAAAAAATAAATATATATAAAACTTGTTTTTAATACATAGATGCAGCCTTAAAAATAAGGAATGTTTTTTTATTTTAATTTATAAAATTAATATTTAATATATAAATTTAAAAGAATTCTAAAAAAATAATAATATATATGTACATCAATTCCCGTTATTTATTTTTAATTATTTTCTGAAACAAGAGAAGTACTTTTTCAAAGACTCAATCAACTTTTGTTTATTGTGAGTCATTATTAATAACAAAACTAAGAATGTCTGTATGAGAAATAACACCACATAAACGATCTCCTCCACCTTTTTCATTATTTTGTGAAGAAGAAGAAGTAAATGGTTCAGTAATAAATAATGAACTAATGAGATTGTCCTGAAAAATAAAAAAAGGATTAAAAATAAATAGAATAAATTAATAATTTATAAGCATTGGTATTTAATTTATATAAAATATTTAAATTTAGAGAGGGAAAGAATTTAATTTTAAATGGACCATAAAATATAAAAAATATTGTTTCTCTTACATCTGTTAGAATTCGCATAACATCAACAACTGAACAATTAGGTGAAACAGTTCTACGCCTTGTTTGAGAAAGTAAATCCTTTTTTTTAATTAAATTAATTAAAATTAATTAAAAATAATTACTTCAACAGGAGTTTCTTCCATAAGTCTAAAACAACGTTCAGGAGTCTGATGAGACCCTAAATGCTCAAATAATCTATCTAAAAGACCATTTTTGTCTAAAACACCCAAAAGAGTTTCATCTTTGGCAGAGAGTATAGGAAGTGAAGAGACTTGTCTTTAAATTAAATAAAAGTGTTTAATTAATTAAACTTTAAAATAAATAAATAAACTTTTCTAAAAATAAATCAATTGCTTCAGCACAACTTTGGCCTTCTTTAATTGTTACTATATTTTCTGGACCTCCCCAAATTCCAATTAGACGAGAGCTTAGAGTTATTGATTTTAAATCTGGAGATAAAGAACATCCAGAGGAGACCAATTTTAACAATTCTTGGGTTATTTGTCGAGGACTAAGAACTCCAACTAATTCAAATGAATCTACATTAAATACTGGAACACGATGAACACGATTTAAAGTAAAAACACGTGCCAAGTCCCAAACACTAGAAAATGTTTAAAAGAATATATTTAATTGTTTTGTGATTATTTATTTAATATTTAGATATACCAAGTTTGATCATCAACAGAAATTAATCGTCTACCATTTTGAATTTGTTCAATAAAAAATCGTAATGTTTGTTCACCCAATCCATTTAATTTACGATGTGCTTGGCTTAATGCCAAAAGGCAATCTGTCACTGTAAATGGTGCCCATTGACCATCAACTTAAATAAAAAAGGAAAAAAGAAAAGTTTAAAAATGAATGGAATGTTTATTTATTTATATTAAAAAAAACCTCTAGCATTAGCAATTACAGCAAAACGGGGGGCCATATGTGAACTAAGTAATTGAACAGCTTTTTGAATCTATTTAATTTAAATTAAAATAAATTAAATTTAATTACTTGAAGTTCAGAGTCCATCATTACAATCATTGTATGAATAGAAGACAAATCATAACAACTTAATGATTGAAGAAAATTACGATAAGCTTCTGAATGGCAACTATCTAAAAATTAATTAAATAAATTATTAATTAATTAATTTAATTAATTACGAAAAGATCCAACAACTTCAAAACGGTCAATACTTTTTCGAAGAATTGCATAATTCTTTAAAAAATAATTAAAAAAATATTTAATTAAATTTACAGCATTAAGAAGAGATCTTTCAGGAATTGAAAGTCTTCTTTGACCACTTTTTGCTTTATCTGGACTTAAACTACAAGCAAATTTATGTTCATCTCCAGATTGACGTTGATGTCCCATAGAAAGTTTTCTAACAGCTACAATTCTACGTTTATCTTTTTCTTCAGAATTATTATTATTATTTGTTGTTGTTGGAAACTAAAAATTAAAAAAATAATAATTTTGGAAATTACTACAAAATAATTAAAAATTTTAAATTAAAAAAAGGAATTTAAAAATTAAATAAATTTAGAGATAAATTATATTTGAAAAAGAATATAAAATTAAATAAATAAAATTTCACCTAAACAAATAATTCAATTAATTTCAACAAAATATAATTTTAATATTAATAATTAATTAAATTAATTATTTAAATAAATAATTTAAATAAATTTTTTATATTTTTCTCACATTTTAAAATATTTTTGGAAGATGAGAAGCTGAAAAAATGTTTTTTTATTTCTAAGAAAAAGAGAAAAGAATATATAATAAATATATGGACAATAACAACAAAAAGAAAAGAAAGAAAAATAAAATATAATTTAATTATAAAATAATTTATTGATTAAAATTAAATAATTAAATTAAATAATTTAATTAAATAATTTAATTAAAAAATATTAAACAGCTGGTTTTAAATAATAAAAATTTAAGGATGGATTAATGATTTAAAATAAATAAAATATTAAAGAATATAAATATATTTGGGTAAAAAATTTATAAAAAAATAATTGACTAAAAATATTTTTTTTTTTTTGAAAAATAAAAAAATATTTTAAAATGAAAAAAAAATTAAACTATTCATGAACATTTAGAATAATAAAAAAAAAACTCATGGAAATTATCAATAAAAAAAAAAGTAAAACTATTTTTAAAGAATTAAAAAAAAATATGTTTTTAATTTAAATACAAAAATATATTTATTAATACATACATAAATAATGTTCTTCTTTTTTTTTAATATAAAAACAGACTAAACAATGAATAATGGAAAAAATTAATTTTATTTAATTTATTGTTTTTTTTTATTAATTAATAATAATTAAAAAATAATTATTCCAAAAGAATTTAATTTAAATTTAAAAAAAAATATTTTTCTTTCAATTTATTTTTCAAGAAATAATAAAAAATATATTCCTAACAAAGTTTTAAATATTAAATATATAAACTTCCGGAATGTTTATTTTTATTTTAATAAAAAGTTTATTTATTTTCTATATTTAGATGTTAGAGAAAGAGAAAAAAACAAAAAAAAAGAAATATTTAAATTATTTCATCATTATTTTCTCTCTCTTTAATTTATTTAGAAAATAATGATCAAATATTTCCTACTTTCATTGAAAATTAATTAAATATCTTTGTTAAAATTTATTTTAATTTTAAACTTACTTTATAGGTAACAGTTGTACAACGTTCCCTAAATCCTTCATTTTCCTCAAAATCATCAGAATTATTATCATCTATTTCTTCTTTATTATCTTTTGTGTCAACTGTATTAATTTTACTTATTTTTCTTAAGGGTTTTGATACTACACTTAAACGACGTCCAGTTAGTGAAGCTACGGCATATTGACGCCAACTATAAATTAATTAATTAAATAAAGGTTAATTAATTAAATAACCTTTGACTTGTTTCTTCCATTTCAGGTGGAATATTATTAACTGGTGTTTCCTCTGGATAAGGTAAAATAGCTGTAGTATTATTATTAAAAGATAATTGTTGTTGTTGTTGTTGTAATGGACGTATTTTCTGTTCATTACAAAATTGACCCAAACATTCATTATTTGAACAATTTAATTCTAAATCAGCAAAATCTAAAAGTTCTTCTGGAACAGAAATTTCTCCTTCAATAAAAGAAGAATTTGGAGGTTTTGTTGAATAATAATTATTATTATTAGAATTAGCTATTCCTAAACCACCAGAATTTATAAAATTAGTTTGTTGAGAAGAAAAATAATTATTTGTATAAAAAGGAAGAAAAACATTATCTGGAGGACATGGCAAAGGCACTAAAATAGAAATTAAAATTTTAATTTATTTATTAAACCTGTAAAAAACAAATAAAATTAAATAAAACAAATAAAATAAAATTCAAGTTTATTTTTTAAAGTTGCAACTTTTTTACCCTATAAAAGGACAAACATTTAATTATTACCTGGTGTTTTTGGATGTTTGTGATGTTTTTGTTGTTGGTGATTGTTTAATAAATTATTATTATTTTGATATGTTTGTTGAATTGTTCTATTAGTTGGTGTTGTTGAAGTAATTGTTTGAACATTATTATGTACAATATTGAAATGTTGTTGTTCAGTTGTAGTCATTTAAAAATAATTAAAATGTGCACAAACACTTACACACATAAAAAGTTTCTAATAATAAAGTCTGTGGCAATTTGTAACAAAAAAAATAAAAAATAAAATATTTAATTTGTTTGTTGTTTTTTATAATATTTTTATTTTATTTTATTTTAAAGTAAAAACTGCAAAAGAATAACAAATTAATATATTTATTTATATTTTAATTAAAAAGAAGAATAAATAAAGATATTTAATAATAATAATGAAAAGAAATATGTATGTAAAATGCATGTTTTTTAAGAATAAATAAGTAAAATAATATTAAACTAAGCATTAAATATAAAAATTTTCTTTTTTATTACAAAGTTATTGTTTAAGTAATGGAATAATAGTAGAAGTTTTAGAAGATTTAAAAAGAATGAAATTTTCTTTTATTTTCTCCATCAATAAATGAAGAAGAATGGCAAAAATAAATAAAGGATTCTCAAATCATTTCCATAATCAAGATATCAACAATTAAAAATTAAAGGGAAATATGTAGATTTAATTAAAATTAATTTTGTTCATTCTTTTATAAAAATAAATAAATAAAAATAGGCATAATAAATTAAAAGGACAAAAATACATAAATATAACAAAATAATATAGAATTTATTTAAAAGAAATAAAAAAAGATAAAATTAGCTAAATTAATATTTTTATTAAATAAAGATAAATAAAAAAGTATTTTTTTGGAACAGAAAAATTTTTTTTTTAATTTTCAAAAATTAATAAAAAATAAAGTTTAATTATTTTTTTTAAACAAAAAAAAAAGAAAAACAATTTTTTTTGTGTACATTTTCTAAAAAAATTTCTCAGTTGCTTTTGTTATTTATTTGGAAATACATACAATGAAAAAAATGAGAGTAAGAGAAGAGAGAGAAAAAGAACGTAACATGTGACGAGTATTTATTTATAAGGAAAAAAGAGAGAGAGACAGTTTTGTGGACTTAAAATAAATAAAAGTGCATTTTTATTTAAAAAAAAGATTTTTTTAAAGGAAATTTTAGAATTTAAATAATTTTATGGGTTTTGGTAATTTAAATTAATTTAAGGAATTTAAAAAATATTTAGGGATTAATTAGTCTGGTAATTGGCATTTAATTATTCAAAATATATTAAAATATAAATTCTAAAAATTAATTTAGAATAAAAGGATATAATAATTTTGACCAAAAAATGTGTTAAATAATATATATAAATATAGATAATCAACAACACGCGAACAGGGTATTTTTTGAGAGTTAAAAAAATTAGGCTGACAGCAGATGAAAATAATAAAATAAATACATATAGAATATATAAAAGAGAGAGAGAGAAAGGTTAGAGAAAATAATATAAATATATATAAACAACTTTAGCAGTTAAAAGGAAGGACATTATGGACATTTTTGTTATTAAAATAAAAAAAAATATTCTGTTTACGTTAGCTTATTTTAATTTAAGGCTTTTTAAATAAATAATTAGAGAATTTATTTAAAAATAATATAAACACATTTATAAAGGTAAAAATTAAAATAAAAGAAAATGAACATTTATTTTTTAAAAAAGACTTTTTATTTATTTATTTAAAAAAAAGGGAAATGTTTAAATAAAGTATTTAAACATTTAAATATTATTTTTAAATAATTAAATAAATATATTTTAAATATATTTATGAGTCAAATATTATACCTATAAAAATGTATTTAAAATTTTGAAATAAAGAGAGTGGAGAATAAAGCATTATTTATTTATTTATTTATTTTTATTTAAAATAATTTTCTGATTAAAACATTTGAAATATTACCTTTTATAAATAAATATATGACTAACAATAAGAAATAAAAATATAAAAATATGTGTAGTTTGGTTTGAAAATAAAAACATAAAGAAAATTAATTATTTATTTTAAACATTAATAAGATTTTAATTATTTAATTAAATATTTATTTCAAATATTTTCAATTTATATGTATGTAAATAGTATATTAATTTTTAGTTTATTTCTCTCAAATAAATTAAAATAAAAATATTATATATTTAACTTTTTCATAAAAATAAAAAATAGGGATTTTGGTTAAATGCCAAAAAAAAAATAAAAATATTTAATTATATTCACATTTATTTATTTATATATATTTTTTTGCTTTATTTAGTAAAGGTCTTCTCCTACTATGTTCACATATATATTTATATATTTCATTGCACTATATAATTGTAAACAACTCTCTTCTTTTCTCTAAATATATATTTCTATTTTTTAACATAAATTTTAAGCTTATTTAAAAGAATAAAAATCTAATTATATAATTGAGAAGTGGTGTCTGTCTGTCTGTCCTTTTATAGTAAGGTTGTTTGGAGTGAAAGAAAATGAAGGTTTTTATAGTAAAATGTTTGGAGGGAAGTGAAGGTGGGATAAGATAAAGTGCGATAAGGTAGAGTGGGGGATGATACTTAAGTTTGTGGCGCTTGAGTTTGTGCCGCTTGAGTCTGTGTCACTTGAGTCTATAACACTTGAGTCTGTGGACTTGAGTTTGTGCCGTTTGAGTCTGCGATCTTGAGTTTGTGCCGCTTGAGTCTGTGTCACTTGAGTCTGTGGACTTAATTTTGTGCCACTTGAGTCTGTACCGCTTGAGCTGTGCCACATGAGTCCGTGGCACTTGAATCTGTGACGCTTGAGTCTGTGAACTTAAGTCTGTGAACTTGAGTCTGTAACTTAAGTCTGTGTCACTTGAGTCTGTGAACTTGAGTCCGTGAACTTGATTCTTTGAACTTAAGTCTGTGCCGCTTGAGTTTAAGATACATGACTATGACAAGTTAATTTTTGTTGCTTTAGAACTTCACTATATAAACCGTTATTTTACTCAGACTGATACTATAAAAGCCCGCATTTTTTCATTTCTCAACCGCCACACATTCTTCATACAACATAAACAACGCTGTATTTTCAAAATCTTCTGTCCCGCTTTATTGCCGACACCTTTGCTGAATCTGCTCATGGAGGACGACCAATGCTGCTCCAGTGCCGCCAACGACCAATGCTGCTCCAGTGCTGCCAACGACCAATGCTGCTCCATTGCTGCCAACGACCAAAGCTGCTCCAGTGTCGTCAACAACCAATGCTATTCCACTTTCGCCAACGACCAAAGCTGCTTCAGTGCCGCCAACGACCAAAGCTGCTTCAGTGCCGCCAACGACCAAAGCTGCTTCAGTGCCGCCAACGACCAAAGCTTCTCACGTGCTGCCGACCAACAATTCTGCTCCAGTGCCGTCAACGACCAATGCTGCTCCAGTGCTGCCAACGACCAATGCTGCTCCAGTGCCGCCAACGACCAAAGCTGCTCCAGTGCCGTCAACAACCAAAGCTGCTTCCGTGCCGTCAACGAACAAAGCTTCTCCAGTGCCGCCGCCAGGAAAAGAAGATCCCGTGCTGAGGAACCTGAGCATCTTAGAAATCTTAGATTAAATAGTGATAGAGAGAGACATGAGTATCTTAGATCCCTTGAGGATGAGAATCTTAGAAATCTTAGATTAAATAGTGATAGAGAGAGGCATCAGTTTCTGAGGTCCCTTGAGGACGAGAATCATAGAAATCTTAGACTTGAAAAAGATAGGCAGAGGAGAGCGGTTAAAAGATCGCTTGAATCGAGTCAAGATAGAGAGAAGAGACTAGAAGAGCGAAGAGTTAAAAGGAAAAACTTAGATCAACAGGCTATACGTAAGTATAAAGCAGGTTGTTTGGAATTAGCATCTGAGAATAAGCTTAGTAATCTTAGTATTGAGTGCATGCACTGCGGTGCTTTGCATTTTGCTGAAGAGAAAACTAGAGGTAATTCATTTAATGACTGTTGCCATCATGGTAAAGTTGTTAATTTGAATATACCTGAGCAGGATTTTCCTGAAGAATTGAGAGATTTGTTTCTGAGAATTGATAGAAGACATGTGAACTTCTTTGACAATATTCGTCATCTGAATAGTAGCGTGTCATTCGCTTCAATGAATCCACTTAGACATAGATTTCCTAGCAAAAGAGGGCCGTATTGCTTCCGCATATACGGTCAAGTATATCACAAATTGAACATAGCTTTGAATCCAGACTTAGATGAAGATCCCGCTTACGGGCAGATTTTCATAGTAGATACTGCTGAGGCAATGAGGGCGATGACAAAGGCTAATGCCGGAGTTGACCCTGAATTGCTTAGAATTGTGTATGAGATTATTAGAAGGGGCAACCCTTTTGCAGAGGCTTATATGATGATGAAGGAAGAGGAATCTTCTGAATTCGAAAAAGCTAGATTAGATAATAGAGAGCCATCCGAGATCAAACTTTTGTTTGAAACCGGAAGGCAATTAGATAAAAGATTAGGGTACAATGTACCAAGAGCAAATGAGGTTGCAGCAGTGTATGTACCCGGCGCAGACGGGGAAGTACCTGAGGCAAAGGTTGTCGTAAGGCAACATGGAAAAGAGTTAAAGATTTTGAATAGTACTGATGCAATAGTAACACCCATGACTTACCCGCTTTTTTATCCGCGTGGTACTCTTAGGTGGAATCCAGAGCTTAGACATAATAATAGTACTAGAAGAGTAACTAGGTTGCAGTATGTGTGCTACAGTTTAGCTATTAGGAAGGAGTTCAACCCTATTTTATATGGGGGGAAACTCTTTCAACAGTATTGTGTTGATGAGTATGTGAAAATAGAAGGTGATAGATTGAGATGGATTCGTATGAATCAGAAAAAGATATGTGCTGAGGCATATAAGAACATAGATAACATTTTGTTTAATAGATCCTTAGAATTAGGTTTGCCCCTTGGTAGGAAGGTTATACTTCCACCAAGTGTGACAAACAGTCCTAGATATGTTGAGAAGCATTTCCAAGATGCTATGGCCATAGTCAGAAGGTTTGGTAATCCAATCTTCTTTGACTATGACGTGTAATCCTAGATGGTCAGAGATTGTAGATAATTTGTTTCCTAGACAAGTTCCTAGCGATCGGCCAGATTTGGTCGTTCGAGTGTTTTATTTGAAAGTAAAGGCTGTTATGCAGCAAATAGTTAAATTAGGGATATTTGGAAGTGTCAAAGCCTGGATGTATCCTGTGGAAAATCAAGGCAGAGGCCTTCCTCATATTCATTTGCTTTTGACTCTTAGTGAAGAGGATAAGTTATTGACATCGGAAGATGTTGATAATAGAGGTATTAGTGCTAGAATACCTGAAAAAGATACTGAGTTATTTGATTTAGTAAAGAGTTTTATGATCCATGGCCCATGTGGAAGTCTGAATCCAAACTCCCCATGCATGGAAGAGATCTTAGAAAATGGAAAGAAAATTAGGAAGTGCTCTAAGGGTTATCCTAAAGCATTTCAAGATAAGACTTTGGTCTTAGAGAAGGGTTTGACGTTATACGCCAGACCAGATGATGGTAGAAAAGTAGAAGTATTAGTCTCTGGAAAGAGAATAGAATTAGATAATAGATGGGTTGTGCCTCACAATCCTTATCTATTGAAAGTCTTTAGATGCCATATTAACCTTGAAAAAGTTAATAGCATTAGTTCGGTGAAATACTTGCATAAGTATGTGCATAAACCACCGGATAGAGCTAGATTAGAACTAGAGCCTAGAAATGACCATGATGAGGTCAAAGAGTTCATAGACGCTAGATATGTCTGCCCTCAGGAGGCAGTCTGGCGGATCTTAGAATTGCCTATGTATGATAGAAGTCATAGTATTATGGCCTTGCCAGTTCATCTGGAAGGCGAGCAAATTTGTTATTTTGATGAGACTATGAGTGAAGCCGAGATTTTAGAAAGGACAAGTAATTGTTCTGAGTTATTAGCTTATTTTGATTTGAATAAGAGAAGTGATTCTTCTAGGGCTTTACTGTACCATCAGTTGCCTGAAAAGTTTTGCTTTAGTAAAGGAATTTGGTCTGAGCGTAAGAAACATTTTAACGCAATTGGTCGTATGGTTAAAGTGTCACCGGCAGAACCGGAGCGATACCACCTGCGGCTATTGTTGTTGAATGTTAGAGGAGCTTCTTCTTATGAAGAGCTCAAGACTATTAGACGTTCAGATGGCTCAGTTAAGGTTTGTACGACCTTTTCTGAAGCATGTCTTGAACATGGGTTAATTAGAAATGATGAAGAGTGGAAAAAGGCCTTGGAAGAGGCAATTAGTTTTGAGATGCCTAGAAAATTGCGAGATTTTTTTGCTTTGATCTTAGTCCATTGCAACCCGGCTCAGCCGGAGGAGCTTTGGTTGATGTTTAGAGATTTCTTAGCAGAAGATTTTATTAGAAATTTTTCTGTAGATTTAGCATATGCGAAAGCATATAGAGAAATAGCTTTTAGTATTGTTAAGGGTGGGAAATCACTTGCTGATTTTCCTACCATGGAGCAAATAGATTTAGCTGAGGATGTAGAAGCTACATTCGATGCTAAAGAAGAGAAGGAATTAGGCTTATCTGCATATAATAATATGTATGATGAGCAGAGATTAATAGTTGATGAGATTATGAATAGAGTACATAGGCCTGTTCTTGAGCCTGCGTTCTACTTTTAAGTGGACCAGGTGGAACAGGTAAGACGCATGTGAACAATACAATTGTTCATATGCTTAGAGGAGAGAAAAAGAAACTTAGTACTATGGCCTTTACCGGTATGGCAGCTACTTTAATGCCTGCCGGTAGGACTTTGCATAATAGATTTGGATTAGCATTAGATATGAGTAATTCGAACATAGGCCCTAGAAGTAGGGCATGGACTGAGTTAAAAGAAACCGAGGTGTTCATTTGCGATGAGGCGCCTATGATAAATAAGCGTGCATTGCGAACACTAGATGAAAAGTTAAAAGAAATCATGAATAATGATTTAGTATTTGGTGGCAAAGTTATGCTTTGGACGGGTGACTTTCGTCAAACCCTGCCAATTCAGAAACATGCTACGAGAGCAGAGGTGGTCAACTCGACCATTAAGAGATCTGAGTATTGGAATGTTGCAAAGCAATATAAGTTATCTAGAAATATGAGAGCTCTAGAAATGGAGCAAGAATTTGCAAGAGATTTAATAGAAATAGGGAATGGTAAATGGAATGATGAAAATGATTCCATTACATTACCATCCGAGTGTATTAGTTTTGGAGACTTAGCTGAAGAGATTTTTGCACATAGTATTGATTCTGAGAATTTTCAAGAAATGGCCAATAGTGCCATTTTAGCACCAAAGAATATAGATGTATCTGAGATTAATAGTAAAGTCCTGGCTATGCTGCCAGGAAAAGAGATTTTGTATACTAGCATTGATCATGCTGAGGATGAAAATCGACAGCGTGTCAATGAGTACCTAGATGAGTATCTGAATGCTCTGAGACCAAATGGTTTTTCAGTGCATGAGCTTAGATTAAAGAAACATGCTACTGTCATGTTAATTAGAAATCTGAATATAGAAAAAGGTCTCTGTAATGGGACGAGAATGAGAGTTGAGGAGATGAATGCAAACTTAATTGTTTGCAGGATTCTGACTGGAGATAAGGCAGGTCAAACTGAGTATATACCTCGGATAACACTTTGTTGTTCCGAGGAATACCCATTTGATTTGCATAGGCACCAATTCCCATTGGTGTTAGCTTTTGCTATGACGATAAATAAGGCTCAAGGGCAAACCCTTGAGCGAGTTGGAATAGATCTTAGAAAAGAGGTTTTCGGACATGGACAATTGTATGTGGCTCTTTCGAGAGCGAGATCATGGAATATGATAAAAGTAAAATTAGATAATAGTAATAGTGACCGTAAGGTCAAGAATGTAGTTTACAAAGAGATCCTAGATGATAGAGATTAGAATCTTAGTTTCATAGAAAAATAGGCGTATTTATACGCAAGTTAGAGATATAAAATTACTTTGAAATTTTTTGTTTAATTTATTTATTATACATTTAAGATACATACATACATATATATATACATACATACCCCCTTTATTTGTACTCTCTTTTATTGTATCACTTTAATTGTATATTTATTTTGTTTGAATAAAATTTTGTTTATATTTGTTTTTTTTTAATTTTAGTTACTGTAATGAGGTTTTGTTTAAAGTTTGATTAGTTTTAAGTTATTTTTGTTAAACTTTATTTATTTTTTGATGAAAATGTTTTATAAACTTTTGTTTAGTTTATATTTTAAGTTTTATTGTTATAATGTTTTAGATATTTTTTTATTGATGATGGTTGTTTTGTTTTGTGTTTTTGTTTAGTTTGGAAATGTTTTAATTTTGTATGTTTAATTGTTTAGATTCTTTAAGTTTTTGCTAGCGAAGAAGGCCGCCGATAGGCGGCCTACTCCGCTAGTATTATAAATAATTTAAAACATTAAATATATATATTTTTTAAAATAATTATAAAAATCAGAACAAAAACGGAAATAATTTAAAAAGAAAAATTAAATTCTGATAAATATTATATTTTTATTTATTTAATTAATTTAAGAATTCCTTATATCCTCTAATGGAAATTATCTTTCTTTTAAAATAATTTAATTTATATAATTAATTACTTTTTAATTTATTTTTAAGGAATATTTACTAAAATATGTTTTTAGCTATTATTATTAAATAAATAAATAAAAAAATAAAACAAAATATTTTTTAAATCTTCACATCTGTCTTTTCTTTTCTTTCTTTTTTCTTGACAAAATCACAAGGTTTTTTCTTTTTCTTTTTTTTTATTATATCTTAAAATTAAGAACGTGGAATTGATATATTATTTTATAAATAAATAAAAATTTAAAGGGAACGGCGTTCGATTTTTGAAAAAGAAAAAAATTAAATTGAAAGGGAAAAATAATCAGAAAATAATTTCTTTTTACACAAACAATACATAAATATAATCAGATAAAAAATTAAAAAAAAAAGTGCAGAGTAATATTTAGTTGCACATAATAAAAATATTTAATTAAAATAATTATTAGAGATTAAATAAATAAATAATATTATAATTTTAATTAAAATATTTTTTCTATAAATATTAGGGTGGTGTTTATTGTTTAAATATTTAATAGATTTCTTTAGTTTTGGCAAAAAATAAATTATTTCTTTTTTTTTTTATAAAATAAAAGTCCAGGGTTTGAACTTTTTTATATTTACTGTATTTATTCGATTAATTACTCTGGGTAATTATTGTTTCAACCCTTCTCTGGAGGGGGTAGGTAATCGAGGGAGGGAAACTAATTGAGGGAGGCTAATTATTTTTTCAACCTATTTTTGTACTTTAACAAAATAAATTTTGGCATTATGAAATTGATAAAATTGGGGGTAATTAATCGAGGGAGGGAAACTAATCGAGGGAGGGTAATTATTATTTCGACCTATCGCTGGATGGGGTAATTAATCGAGGGAGGCTAACTAATGAAGGGAGGGTAATTAATCGAATAAATACGGTAATTAGTAAAAGGGGTAAAGGTTTTTTCTTGTCATGGTAACCATCATTTTTGTATTTATCAAAAAGAATGAGTAAATGATAATATAATTTTAAAAGTATTATTTTCAAGGTTATTATTAAATTAATAAAAGGGAAAATAAACAATGGGAAAGAAAAGTACATAATATTTAATATTTTATTTTATTTAAACAAAAATAATTATTAGCTTAAAAGAATATATTTATTTTTAAATTAATAATTTAATTAATTATTTATTTTTAAATTTAAATAAATAAAAAGCCTTTATTTGTTATTTTAATTTATTTATGCAAAAGTTAAGATTGTTTAAATTTTAATAGACAAGAAAGGTAATAAATTAGGTAATTTAAAAATACGGATAATTGAAATAAATAGAGATTAGAACATTATTTAAATTTTAATGAGATCATAATTAAATAATTAAATTGTTTTGAATTGTTTGTACAAAATCCATAAATATATGTATGTGCTCATAAATATGCTAAAATCTCTAATAAAAATAAAACAAATATTAATTGTTATGTAGGTTATTCCCCCCAAAGCACATGTACATAATATATGGACTTTGTACTTTAAACAAAAAATATAGAGAATATTCTTATATGAAGTATTATAAATTGTTGTTGTGTATTGTTACCATATAATATCCTATAAAGTTGTTTCTAAAATTTCAAGCTTAAAGAAAAATCTGTGATTATTTTTTAAATAATTTTTTAAAATTATTTTTAATCATTAATTTAATTATACATATTTATAATCTTTTTCCTTCTTCTTCATCTTCCTCTTCTCCCTCTTCATCTTCTTCTTCAATTTTTTCTTTTTCTTCATCTTCAAATATTACAGCTTCAAAAGGACTATTAGCTCCATTTGGAGAAGAAGGTATTGGTGTTGTTGTTATTGAACGACAAAAACTTGTTCCCCCAATAATTCCAAATCCATTAGCAGAACAATTAGAATTACTTGAACTACTACATGTTTTTGTAATTAATGTATTATTATTATTATTTCCTTCTACTCCATTAATAGTACCACCAGATACACAGGTATATTTCTTTTGTCTTGCACGAGAATTCTTTTTTTTAAATTAATTAATTAATTTATAATAAATAAGGTTAATAATTATAATTAATTTTATTTAAATAACCCTCTCCCTTTTAATACCTGAAACCAAACTTGAGTAACTCTTTTTGTTAATCCTGTTAAACGTGCAATTCTTTCCAAGTCTATATATAGAATATAAAAATTAAATTAAATTAATTAATAAATATTAATAACCATTTCCATCAGGATTACTATCTACTTTAAAATTTTCTTGTAAAATATTTAATTGTTCATCTCCAAAAGTTGTTCTTATACGCTTTGCTTTAGGTTTTGGACTACCTTTAAAATTAATTAAAAAAGAAAAAAAATTAAAAAAAACATTGTTCTCCCAATACTAATTCCAAATAATCTTGTTTACATAATAATCGAGGTATTAAACCATTTTTTGATTTTCTTAGAACAGTTTCATCTAAGGCAAATTGTTCATCAGTTATTAATTGTCTTCCACAGGCTTCACATTTAAAGCAAGTTATGTGATATAATAATTTACGAGCTTTTCTAATCCAAAAATCATCTGAAAGTTCTTTTTCACACATTGCACAAAAATCATTCCTCATATTTCTAAATAAATTAAATAAAAATATATTTATTAAAAAATAAAACATACTCAATTACATCCTTCCATTCAGCAACCTTTTTTGAATAACAATCAAAGCAATATATTTTATTATCATTAACATAACATTTTATATCTTCTTGTAAATCTTTAGCACATTTTGAACACTTGGATTTAATTTAATTTAATTTAATTTAATTTAATTTAATTTAATTTAATTTAATTTAATTTAATTTAATTTAATTTAATTTAATTTAATTTAATTTAATTTAATTTAATTTAATTTAATTTAATTTAATTTAATTTAATTTAATTTTAATTTAATTTAATTTAATTTAATTTAATTTAATTTAATTTAATTTAATTTAATTTAATTTAATTTAATTTAATTTAATTTAATTTAATTTAATTTAATTTAATTTAATTTAATTTAATTTAATTTAATTTAATTTAATTTAATTTAATTTAATTTAATTTAATTTAATTTAATTTAATTTAATTTAATTTAATTTAATTTAATTTAATTTAATTTAATTTAATTTAATTTAATTTAATTTAATTTAATTTAATTTAATTTAATTTACTTTTAAACATTTCAAATGATAAAATTGTTGTTTTTGTTTATTTTCTTTCTTAATATCTTCTTCTTTTTTTGTTAAAGAGAGCATATAAAACTCTTCAATTAATCCATTACATTGTGCGCAATTAGATGAATTATTATTATTATTTATTATTTTAGTCTTTAAATAAATTAATTAATTAAAAATATATTCTAATAATAATTAATTAATTAAAAAATATTTAAAAGGGTATTTTAACCTGTTCAGTCAATTCCCTCTTTAGATTAATTAATTCATTTGACAATTTTATATTTTCTAATTTTTTTATATCCTCAATCTATTTAATTAAATAAATTAATTTATTTAAATTAAAGTTTATTTATTTCAAATAATTTCTTACAGTATTATTATTATTATTTGTTTTTAAAAGTCCAATTTGTTGATATAATAAAGTTTCTTTTTTTTCATCTTTAATAATAAGAATATTTTGTTGTTGTTGATTATTAAATTCTTGTTGTTCATAAATTATTTTATTATTATTATTAAATCTTTCCCTTCGGCGTCTTCGTGAAGATGGAAGTCCATTATTTAAACGACGAACAGAAATAGACTTTTTAGTATTAACTAATAATTTAAATAATTAAATATATTTATTTTATTTAATTAAAATATTTTATATTAATTTAAAAATAATTTTTCAAACCAATATTATTTTTTCTATTATTTATTAAATTATTATTATTTGATAATTCAGAAGAAGATGAAGAAATATTTGATAAAAATTGTGGAATATTATTTATTTGTTCTGAACAATTTAAAGAAGAAAATTGTTTATTTATTTGAGGAGAAATATTATTAATAGAAGAAGAATTTAAAAATATTGAATTATTATTAGAATTATTAAAATTATTATTTAAAGAATAATTATTTATTGTTTGTTGTTTTGTTGAATTATTATTAAATGTTTTAATTAAAAATAATTCATCTTAAAATAATTAATTAATTTACATAAATTAATTAAATAAAAAATAAACTTTGTTGTGTTGTTTGAATATTTAAAGGTAATAATTGTTGTGAATTATTATTATTAAATTGATTATTAGTTTCATTAATCATATTAATATTAAATGAAGAAAATTGTTGTTCTGATAATAAATTTGAATTTAAATCAATTAAATTATTTATTTCAATATTCTTAAAAATTAATTAATTTAAATTAATTTAAATTAATTTTACTTGTTTTTCATAATTTTGTTGTTCTAAAAGTGAAGGTAAAGGTATAAATTGATTAAATTCTTGTTGTTGAATATTTTGGTTAATATTTATATTTTCATTCCAAAATTCTGAATTATTATATAATAAAGGTTCTGGAACTGGTTCAAAAATAGGAAATGTTGAAATTCCTTCTTTTACTTCAATTTTTGAATTTTGCATATTTTATTTAAAATTTTTAAAAAAAAATTATTCTAAAAAATAATTTAAATTTATTTAAAATAAAACTTGGAAAAGGGGGAAAACAAAAATAATATTTAACAATTAAATATTAACAAATATTTTAAATAATTTATTTAATAATATCTTTTATTAAAAATAAATAAATAAAAATATTCTTTAAAATAAATAAATAAAATTCTTTTTACTAGAATATTATCTACTACAGTATATATAAAATAAAAGAATATTATTTAAAGGAAAAAGAAGACAAAAACAATAACGACAAGACTGGTTGGTTAATACAAACACAGAAGAATATATTTTTATTTATTTATTTAAACGGCATAGAATTTGAAGATGGCATTTTATAATTTTTCTTTCTGCTTTTTTTTTTGTCCCCGCCTTTTTTTCTTTACATTTATTTAACACAAATAAATTAATTAAAAATATATTTATTTAAAAAATAGAAAATATTAAGGAAAATATATATTTATTTAAAATTATTATTTATTTAAAATAAACATTTAAGAAAATTAAAATCAAATAATTCTAAACATTTTTAAAATTTAAATAAATATATTTATGTATTATTTAATTTTAAATAATTAAAATTTATTAAAAAAAATTTCTATGTTAATTTATAGTATTAATATTTTGAATATTAAATATTTAAAAATAAAAAAGAAAAACAGATGTTTTACAAAAATTAAATGTTCTTCTATAAATATACTATATTTATTTATTTTTAATTTTTTCTTCTTCTTCTTATTTCTGGATTTATATATTCTTTAAATAATCCTTAAATTATAATAAAACATATAAATATTAATTATAGGTAAATAATGCGGTAAAAGAATTAAAAATAAATAAATAAATATTCTTATTAATATTTTATTTTAATTTTTATACTTTTTAATATTTTATTAAATTTAATTTTAAGATTATTTCCTCTTTTCTAATTTAAATAAGATTTATATTTTAAAATGTTTAAAAATTAATTTAATTTAAAACCCAAAAATCTCAAAAAAAAAAATAAAAGAAAAACAAAAATGTTCTTTAACAAATTAGAGCCCTTTAGGGATTACACAATTATTCCCTTTTTCAACTATTTAACCGGAAAATGATGACAAATTAGCTGCTAAATGGAATTTTTGGAATAATAAAAATAAAAGAGAAAGAAGGGAATTAAAATAAATAAATAAATATAATTATATTATTTTTGACCTTTTTTTATTTATTTATTTTTTAATTTAATTTATCCGATTTTTGCCTTCTTTTCTTCTTAATCTTCATTTTTATTTAATTTAATTTTTAAAATTAGAGAGAAGAAAATGTAAAGGATAATTAATTATTTAAATATTTTTAATATATTATTAGGAACAAGAAAACCTAAAAATATACAAAAACACACAAAGTTGACCTAAAATTAAAAAATTTTATAATAATATTAAACAAATGGTTGCCTATCAAACCCCAAATTTAACAATTTTTGGCCCAGTATTTCTAAAGATATGAAAAATTGATCAATTGTGTGGTGATATTCTGGAACTTATAATTTAAAAATTTTAGCCATAACTTTTGTAATTTTCTCTTTAAAAAGTTTAAACTTAGAGATTTGTTAGATAACCCTGTGCTTGTTTTTTTGCAACATTATTATGGATACAAATAAATTAATTAATTATTAAATTAATTTTTAATTTAAATAAATATTATTTTAAATTTATAAAAAATAATAAAAATTCTTTTTTTTTATTTTCTTCTTGAGTGAATTCCTTTAAATAATTTAATTTATTTATTTTTTGTTAGTCCTTCTTTTCCTCTTTTTTTTTCTTATTTGGCTAAACTTAAATTAGGTTAACAATTTTTATATTTATTTATATAGTATTTATTAGAAAAAAAAGAACAAATCAAATTTAAATTGTTTAAATATCTCAAAAAATTTTAAAAGGACTTTTTTAAAGATTTAAATATAAAGGGAATTATTATAAAAAATTATTAAAATATTTATTTTAAAAATATTTTTAATAATAATTTTAATTAATTTTATGAATATAATCTTGTGTAAATAATTAAGTTTTAATTTATTAAATTATAATAATAACATATATTTTTAATTTAAAATTAATATTCTTTTAAAATAAAAATAAATCCTTTTTTAAAAAACGGCATTTCCTTTTGTTTATTCAAATGTAAATTTTTAACTCAATTGAAAAATAATAAACTAAATAAATTAATTCAAAAATAAAAAATTAAATTTGTTTTTTAATGTTAAGTGTTTCTTCTGTTATAAAAGAAAATAATTATGGCTTTTTTATATTATTGTTATTATTTATTTATTTATACCGCAAATTCTTCTTTATTTAATTTAAATAAATAATTTTAAAAAAATGACGTATTAAAACCCTCTCTTAAAAATCAATTAGAAATTTTTATTAAAAGAAATACTATTCTACTATTATATAGTAAAAGTATTAAAATGATAGAGAGAAAGGAAACCTTTAAGTGACAACAAAAAAGATGAAAAGAAAAGGTAAGTAAACGATTAAAACTTTTAAAAAAAAATTGTTTAGAGAAAAGAAATTCTATGGATTGAAAAAGAATAATAACAAAAAAGAAAAGTATAGATTAAATATTTACGTGAAAAAAAAACTTGTAAGAGTGTTGGCTTTTTAAATATTGAATTTTTTTTGTTTGTTTGTTTGACAATTCATAAAATTATAAAATTATTTTCTCATTTTAAATAATTCTAAATATACCTATATTTATTTATTTTTAAATAAATTAATTAAAATATTAATCTTTTGCCTGAAATAATTAAATTAAATTTAAAAAGAATCTCTTCTCTTTATTTTATTAATTAAATTACCCATTTGTTTGTTTTCTTCTTTATTTATTTTATTTATTTATTTTCATTCCAAAATTAGTAAATAGTATATAAATAAATAAATACCTTGGGACTTATTTGAACACATTAATATATTTTATTTAATCAATTTAATTTATTTATTTTATTTATTTTTTATCAGTTAATAAATTTTAGAATAATTTATCATTAATATATATTTTATTTAACTAAATAGGATTATACCAAATATTTAGAAATTTTTGTTAAATATGTACAACATATTTAATAAATAAATAAATAAAAATATAAATTTTTTAACTAATTAATTTTAAATAAAATATAATTTAATCAATTATATATTCTATTAATTTTTAATTATTTTTAGTTGTTAATTTTATTTTTATTCAATAAATTAAACAAATATTTGACTTAAAACAATTAAATAAATTAATTTAAATTATGGGATTAACTTATTTAAAGACTTTTCATGGCATTTTGAGCGTTCTTCAAACGGTTAATTTTTTTAAATAAAATTAATTAAAATATATGACCTATTAGAATATATTTTGATTAAACTAAAATTAAAAAATAAAATATTTATTAGTAATTCTTGTTTTATTTTAGTAAATATTATTTAGTAAAATTATAAATTTTAATCAAAAAAATTTAATTTTAAGTTATTAAAAACTTATTTAAATAAAATCAATTTTAGTTTATTGGTTTAATTGCTCTTTTAGCTGGTTATTTACTTTGGGATGATACAAATGATGAACTTTATTGGCTTTTTTATATGGGACAACGACCACTTGCAACTCTTGTTTTAGTTATTTTATCACTTTGTTGGCTTTTTGGTTTAGGAATTTTATTTCAACAATTATTTGTCACAGATTTACTTGAGAAAATTGGAAAACCAAAGGTTTATATATTCAAAATATTTTCTTTATTTTTTAGTTACTTTTTATGCATCTTTTAAATGCATTATTTATTTCTGGTATAGCAATTATTGAAACACTTTATTTAAATAAAGAATTTAATGGAAATAAAGAAGATCCACATCCATCTCCAACACCAGAACCTGGAGCTCTTTCTTTAAATTATTTACCAAGACTTATTGTTGTCACAGTTAAATATTTTAATTAATTCATTTATTAATTAAATTTTTGTTTAGGCATGTTGTTGGCTTATAGTTGCTAGTCACATTGCTCAATTTATTTATGTATTACTTCAATGATTATAAAACCTTTTGAAATTAATGGCCAAAATTATTGCAATTAATACATGTAAAATAATTGCTTATATTAATCATCTCATACATACATTATTTTATTTGCCTTAATTTAATATATTTTAAATTATACCAATATTTTATTTTCAAATTAGAACAAATACTGATTGAAATAAAACATGGCCTAGTGACTACTTTGGTGATATAAAATAATTAATTTACTTTAACATTTACCTAATAAACTAAAATATGCACAAACAATAAGTTTTAAGTATATTTATACCTTTACTCAACAAAATTAAATCTCCAACATTTTTAAAATAAGTCTAAAACAAATAGTCAAAAGATATACTTTTTTCCATATTCATGCCATATTTAATTCCCTCCGATCTCTCCAGTCTCGGCAGCTACAGCCTCTTGTTCATTGACATCTGTGTCACTGGTCTGCAAAAGTAAAAATTAAAGAAATTCAATTAACTTCACAATTAATTTAAAAATAAATAACCCATAAAGTAAGATTGTCTCGCAAAAGCTGCATAATAAGTGTCGAATCCTTAAAGATATTCTAATTAATACCTAAAACATTCAATTATTAAAAGGTTTACCTTATAACAGTCCTCGTTTAAGGTATCCAACTCAGCAATTGCATCGTCAAAAGCCTTTAAAGGAAGGCGTTAAAAACATTAAGGAATTAAAAAATAACCTGCTTAGCAAGCTGACAAGCTTTATCCGGTGAGTTCAAGATCTCATAGTAAAAAACGGAAAAGTTAAGTGCCAAACCGAGACGTATTGGATGAGTCGGCTGCATCTTATCCTTGGCAACGTCTGTAATGAGAAAATTAAGAAAATGAATAGGAATCAAACCAAATGCTTCATGGTAACTCTGTTGTGATTTTTCAACAACACTGTTACGGTCATCACCGATTGCGACCTAAAAATTCCAAATTAGAATCGCTTTATTTAGCAGAACAATTGAATGTTCAAAATAATAAAGTAAAAACCTCAGCAAGATAACGAAAATAGTCTCCCTTCATCTTAAGATAGAAAACTTTGGACTCCGGAGTTGCAGCCCTCAAGATAAGATATTTGTCGAGAAGGTCCTGCAATAGAATTAAATGATGTCAATTAAAACAAAGCATACCAAAACATCAGTACAAATGTCGCGTAATTCACGCTCAACTTTCTCCCGATATTCTTTAGCAATTTGTTGCTTCTTCTCGGATCCTTCGGTCTTTTGTTCAATAGATGAAATAACACGCCATGAAGAACGGCGAGCTCCGACCACATTTTTGTAGGCAACCTGGATATTTTATTTAAAAAATTAAACTTATGTACCGATAGAAGATTGCGCTCTTCATTAGACAATTCCTCACCAAGCTCGGTGACCTTCTTCATAAAATGTCCCATGTCGTCAAAACGCTCAGCTTGTTCGGCCAATTTGGCACGTTGCACAAGCTCTTCCTTGGTTTCCGTCATTGTTTGATTAGAAGAAAGTAAAGCAAAAAATATGATCTAAAAATATGTTTTTAGAAATGTATGCTTTTAATGACTATTTTGGGGAGTTAATATTTATAATATTTGATGTTAATATAAATATTATAAAATAAAATTAAACTCGGATAAATAAATCGAAAGAGTAGAAGAAGAATAAAATGAGAGCATAAAAATTAGAAAACTAAAAAGACAAAAGAATGAAGCAACACAAACAACAAATCAATGAATCGAAAATGAAAACAGACCGCTTAAAACGAAGTTTTGGCGCAAAAGGATAAAATGTAGAAAAATAACATTATGCCAAACTTTTATTTTTAAGCGATTTTTTAAAATAATTTTATTTAGCAATTCAGAACTTTACTGGTTTTTAACCTTTTCGAATAACAATCACAACTTTTATTTATATTTTTTCTTAAAATTATCATTTTCCTACTGAAAATTAAAAAAATTCTAATTTGATATTCTTTATTTTTAATTATTTTTCATTTAAACAGTTCAATCACTTTTTATTATTTTTTACTATGATTATATTAAATACAATTATCTAAATATATGTGTATACATACCTACATATCTAAAAAATTTTTAATTCAAATAATTTGTTAGAAAATTATTGTGAAAGAAAAAATATATCCACTAGGGAATAATTCATCTATTTTTTTACAACTCAAATAAAAGTCGAGAATGCTTGTAAAGAATGAAATAAAGCATAAAAATAAAAAAAGAGGAACAAAAAGTGAGGAAGATTAATTTTTCTACAAAAAACAAAAACTTTTCCTTTTTTTATATCTAAATTTGGTATTTGAGGAAAAATTGTTTAAGAATTTTAACTTTAATTTTTATTAATATTTTACTTTGGTTTGCAAAGAATTTATTTTTTATTTTTTTGGGAAATTTAATTAAAATTTAAAAAATTAATTTATTTTATCCTTTCTGCTGTTTTTACATCAATTAATTTGTATATTCTTAATATTAATTTATTTATTATTAGTTTATTTAAATATAAATCAAAAATTAAAATATCCTTTTTTAGCTAGAAAAAACCCAAAAAAAAAAAAAAAAGAAATAAATATTTATTGGATTTTAGGACAAATATTTAGAAATATATATATAAGGGGGTATTATTTACGTAATATATCACAATGAAAAGAAATGCCAAAAATGGAAAAGAGCAGCGAGTAGTTTTTTTTTGCACGAGTATATATATACATATATTACAACTCAATTCATATTTTTTGTTTTTTTAGGTTTCAATGTTAGGGCAAAGCACAAAAAATAGAGTTTTGTTTAACTTTTATTAAAAATAGAATAGAAAATATTTTTGTTTAATTAATATATCTATCAAAATATTCTTAGTTTTGTTCTTTAATAATTAATTAAAAAATAAATTAATTTAATTTTAGATGAAATTAATAATTAATTAAATTTAATTTGTATGTATTCTAGTTTTTAATATTATTTTTTAATAAATAATTTAAACTCTTTTATTTTTTAATTTATTTAAATTGTTATTTCTTCAAGTAAAAATGTCACCAAATAAATATTTTTAACATTCTTTGGACACTTTTCTGAAGTTTTTTTTCTTCTCCTTTTTTTTTAACTTTTAACAATTTCATTTCGCACCATCGTCTTTTTTACATCAATGGACATTTATTTTTCAATATAAAAAGAAAGGAAAGAAATGAGGGGTCTTTAAATCAATTATATATGCCTTTATATTTATTTATTTATTTATAAGTTGGTAGTTGCTATTCTTATTTAAAATATAATTATTTTATTCATTACAATTTAAAGAAGAGAAAATTGTTTTTTAAAAAGTATAATTTTCTTACATTTATTTTTTATTTAAAAAGTACAGAAATTTTATTTTAAAATTCTCTCAAAAGAACAAAAGTTTAAAAAACAAACTTTAAATAAAAAATAATTTGTGTTTATTTTCCTTTACATTAAATTAAAGTTTATTTTTTAATAGTTTTAAATTATATTTTTATTTATTTATTTGCATTTTTTTAATTTAAAAAAGTTTTAAATTAAACATAAAAATGACTATTAATTAATTAATTAATTTATTTTTTTTTTATACTTTTATTTTTTTTAATTAATTAATTAATATATCAAAGTTAATTAAAATCTTTTTTTTTTCTTTTAGACTTTTAAAAAAATAAACTATTAAAATATAATTAATTTTACTGACTAAATAAATAAATTTTTAAAGTAAATATCGTCACATTTATTTAAAAAAAACAAAAGAAAAATTTTATTAAAAGTAAGGAATTTTATGGACTTTTTTTATTTTAATTTAAGAAAAATAAAATGACAAATCTTTTTTTAAATAGACAGAAAAAAAAACACTAGAAAATCCCACAGGAGATTTTTTATTTTTTTTTTTATGTTGTTTAATTTTTGCAACAAAAATTCAAAAATATTTATATTTGTATTTAATTAAATAAATAATATTTTTATTTTTCTTTTAACAAAAAAATTTGACAAAAATATGTACATATATTCTTTTATTGAAATTGAGACCTTTTCTTTTATATATAAACATTTAAAAATAAATAATAATAATAACATATATTTATTTATTACAAATACCTAATAACAATTTAATGCTTATTTTTTCCTTATATTTATAAAAATAAACCTTTTATATAATTATAATAGATTTTACAAATATTTAATTTATTTAAATAATTAAAATAATTTTAGAGAATTTAAATAATTTTATTTATTTATTTAAATGTCTGAACATTCTTCTTCTTCTCTACAACCATTTTCTCCAGTAAATTTAAAAAATAATAATTCATTTAAATTATTATCTTCTTCCCCTACTAATTCACTTCATTTTAATCCAACAATTAATTCCCCAATTTCTGTTAAACAAAAACAACAAAATTTCCCTGGAAAGGCATTTAGATCCCTTTCACATTCAAATACTTCTATTTCTAATAATTCTACAATTGTACATTGGTTACCTAAAAATAATAAAGAAAATAAAGAAATAAATAATAAATTAAATATTGGAAATGGATTAATAGCTATTCTACAAAAAGGTTTTAATTTAATTAAATTTTAATTTAAATATATATAGCTTTATGTACTAATAATAATTCCCAACAATATTCTACTATTTTAACTAATAAAAGGGAATCACCAGATTCTGGGTTGGAATTAGAACAACGTAATGAAATTAATTATTTATTTTCTAAAGAAATAAATGAAAATGAAATAAAAAATGAAAGAAAATATTTAAACACAAAACAACAAAATAAAAAGGTTTTAATTAAATTAATAACTTTAAATTATTTAAATTAAGAAATAATTTATTTATTTAATTAAATATTTAATTTCTTTTATTTATTTAATTATCTTCTCGTTTTTTTTTTTCTTTGATTAATACCATAAACAGAAACAAAAATTAAATAATATTTTTTAATTTATTTTTTTTTCTTTTTTTAAATTAAAAAAAAAGTCTTCTCTTTTATTTATTTTTCTTTTTGTTGTTCTATTTCTATCTTTTATAAATTAAATAAATAAAAATAAATTTAATATATATCCTTTCTCTTCCTTTTATTTTATTCCAATTTTTTAAATTAATCCAAAAGACAGAAATAAGAAGAACAGAAAATAGACAAAATTGGATTATTTAAAATACCTAAAACTTTATTTTTTTAATAAAAAAACACAGCACGTGTTCTTGGTCATTGACCAAAGAATTTATATTTAAATATATTTTTATTTAAAAAATTAAAATAATTTAAAATATTAAATTAATTAATTGTATTTAAATATTCAATTAATTAAAATCTCTTTATTTTTTAAATATTAATTTTAATAAAAATGTTTGACTAAAGATTAAATTTTAAGTCCTTTATACATATATTTAAAAGGAAGAGAAAAAAGAAAAAGGAATTTATTTTATTAAAACAATTTTTTTTAAATTTATATTAAAAATGTTTAAATAATTTAATAAAATTATATTTTTTTAGATCACGCAATTATTTAAATTTATCATTTTTTTTGCACAATTAAATCCTTTCAAATAGAATATAAATAAATATTTTTTAAAATATTTATTTTACTTCATTTCACAATAAAAAGAATAAAACCTTTTTATTATTCCTATTTTTTTGAGTAATTTTATTTTAAAGAAAATATTTATTTATTTATTTATTAAATATATTTATTTATTTTTACGTAATATTTCCTTCCAATTTAACAGAAATTATTTAAAATAATATTTTATTTTAAATATATTCTCTTTTATTTATTTTTACAATAGAAACCTTTTTATATTCCAACCAACCAAATGTTCATCAATTTATATTTTTTTTAAACGACCACATCCGATTTATTAAAATAAAATTATTTAATCCTTTTCATTTAATATTTAAACAATTTTTTTTTTCATTATTTCTGCAAATTTATTTTAAATATATTTTTATTTTATTTTTCATTTATTTTTAATCCTAAGCATTTTTTATTTTTATTTAAAATAATTTTATTTTTATGGAATATATTTAATTTATTAATTTTTTAAATATTATTTCCGGCGTTAAAAATATATTAAAAGTTAAAAAAAAAAGTTTTATTTTTTTACACAGAAGAGAATAATATTTATTTATTTATGTATTTAACTCCCCTTTTCTTTATACCAAAAACTTTTTTTTGTTTTATACAATTGTTTCTTAATAAATAAATTATTTAAACAAACAAATACACACCTTTATTATTTTATTAGTATACATATGTACATATATAAAGGGAAAATATTTATTTAGTTAAAAAAAATAACTATTTTTAAAAATACTTCTATTAATTTTTGGTTTATTTAATTAATAAAAATATTTTTTTCTTAAATATTTAATAGAATAGTTACCAAATTTGAAACTCTAAAAAATATTAAATTAAATAATATATAAATAAATTAATTAATTTATCTTTAAATTAATACTACCAATCCTTTAAATAATTAAAAATAAAATTAATATAATTTAATTATTTATTTATTTATATTTAATTTAATTTAAATAATTTTTATTAAAAAAGGAGAGAAATACCTTAACCTTTAAAAAGGATTTTTTATTTTAATTTAAAATTATTTAATTTATATTAAAAATAAATAAATATATTTAAATTTTAGAAAATAGTTTCTTTTTAGAAATTTTTGTTCTTTTTATTTTCTTTTGTTTTTTTTTTAAATAAATAATATATTAAAATATATTGACGTATTTATTATAACCTTTTTATTATTTAAATTTATTTATTTATTAAATGATTTCATTTTTAAATTTAAATAAAATAAATTTAAATAAAAAGAATTAATTTTAATTTAATATTTTGTAAAAGCTATTTTTAATTTCTTTATTTTATTTTACAAAAAATAATAATTTTTAACACAAAGGCTTATTTTAATCTTTACTACTCTACTACTACTACAACTAAGATTAAAACATGAACATAAAAAGAATTTTTATTAATATTTAAAAAAGTTTCCTTTTTTTCTAATAAAAATATATTTTATTTAACTTTTTAATTAAAAAAAAAATATTTAACTAAAATAATAATATTTGTTAAATTATTAAAATTATTTATAATTTTAATACTTTTTAATTAATTAAATTTTAATAAAATTTAATTAATTAAATTCCCTTCCTTTTTTAATTTTAAAAATTAATTTTTAGGCCAAAATTTCTTTCCTTTTTTTCTTCTTATTTATTTATTTTTAGATAATTAAAGGAAACCATCTTATTAACCAAATTCATTTTTTCCATTTTCTCTTTATTATTTTTTTTTGTTCATTTATTTTCACTTTTCTCCCATTGGGGAATTTTATTTTCTTCTTTTTTTTCTTATACAAGTACAAAATAATAAAATAAAAAGAAAAAACATATTGAAAAATACCTAAAATAAATTATAGTATATATTTTTATTTATTTATTTAAAAGAAAATAATAAAAAGAAAAGAAAAGAGATAACCTTAATTATAAGCATATTTATTTATATTAAAATAAATAATATATTTTTTAAATATAATTAAAAATTAAAAAGAAAATTTTAAAAAATTATTTTATTTTCTTTTTTATTTATTATTCATTTATGCAATATTTTTAATTTATTTAATCAGCACATTCTTTTAATTTTTAATTATTTAATTTTATACAACAAAAAATCAATTAATTAATTTCTATCAAAAAAAAATTATTTTAATTAAAATTAAATAAAAATTTAATTTATAGCTTTCTAATTTTTAATAATTATTTTATTCTTTTTAAATGTTTTAAAACTTCTTTTTCAGTTTAAAATATTTAAAAAGAATTATTATTTAAAAATATATAATTTAATCTTTTTTATTAAATAAAATGTCATTTTTATGATTTTTAAAAAATAATTTTGTTACCTTATTATTTCCATTTCCTGTGAATATTTTTAACAAAAAAAAGATCAAGCACCAAATGGCCTTTTTTTTAAATTAATCATTTTGGTCTATTCTTGGATATTAAAATTGGATAGATTAATTTTTAAAAGAAGAAAAAGAAGAAAAGAATAAATAAAATATTAAATAGTTGTTTTTAACACCTGACTTTTTTTTTTATTAAATAAAAAAAGGCTTTTTTTATTTTATTAGAAAATTGAGAAAAAAAAATATAATCAATCAGTCAATTAAAAATAAATTTATTTTTTGCTTTTATTTTTATTGCACATTTTTAATGAATTTTATATAAAATAACCACCTTCTTTATTTCTATTTTTTCTTTAAAAAATAATTATTTTTTTAAAATAAATTAAAAAAAAATATTTTTTTATGAATAATAATAAATAAGCATATTTAAAAAATAATAAAAAAAATAAAAAGAATAATAAACTAAATTAGTATTTATTTGGTTATTTAATCCCTGACGAATAAATATATGTAGCTAATTAATATTTAATCTTTTATTATTTCATATTAATATACTAGTTAAAAATGTCAATTTATTATAAAATATTTTTGTAAAAATAAGAAAAATATTATTATTTTTTTTTAATTTATTTTAAAAAGGAATAATTAAAAACAAATATTTTTATTTATTAAATAAACTTGTAAGGTTTATAAAAATTATTATATGTACATTCCTATTTATTTTTCCTTTTAATCATTATTTACTTATTAAATTAACTTGTCTATTTTTAATTTATTTTAATATTATTAAAATAATATTTTTAAGTTAAATTACCCTTCATCTACTAAAACAACTACAACAACTAATAATAATAATAATTCTTCTTCATCTTCTTCCCCATCTATAAGTGAACCTTCTTCATCATTTTCATTTTTTGGTAATAAAATATTAAATTATTTTTTAACTACAAACCCAATTATGTTTGACTTTCCAACAATGCCCCCTCATTTACTTGATTTAAATGGTTATGCACAATCACCAGTTGGACAATTAAGTAGAAGTAATGCTGTTCTAATGAAAGAAAATCAACAATTAACTAATAAAGTACAGGTAATATTTAATTAAATTAATTAAATAATTAATTAATTAATTAAATAATTAATTAATTAATTAATTAATTTTAAAAAGGATTTGGAAAATTCTTTACGTGATCATATTGCCCATTTAAATTCTGTTTATTATACTTTACATCAACAATATGGCTTTGATGCTTTACAATTACCTGGAGGAGAACTTGTTCATCTTTCTCAATTTAAAGGACCAGAAGTTGTTTTATTAACATTTGTTTATAATCAAAAACAACAACAACAACATAGACATTCTTTAGACGCCCATTTATGTATTTCTTCTTCACCTCCTTCTTCTTCTCCAACAAAAACACAAACAATTGATGAAATTCAAAAAATATCAACAAACACAAATAATCGTCGTAATCGTCTTCTTTTATTACAACAACAACAAATTAGACATAAACAACCACCACCAACACAACAACACAAACAAACACCTTTACTTTCTTCTCTCTCTCCTACAACAATAAATAGTTCTTTACCTGCACAATTCTCTCAACAACAATATTCTCCACCTTCTCTTTCAAGTGATTCTGCTTGTTATTCTTCTATATCTGTTGATCAGGTAATAGAAAATTAAATATTTTTTTTAAATTAATTTCTCTTTTGTTTTTAAAGCAATTACCATTAGGCCCAAGCAGTACAGAATCTTCTTCTCTTTCTGCTGCCTATTCATCTACTTCTTCACTTGATCCAGTAGAAATGCTTCGTCAATTATGTATTCGTTCTACTAATGATCAACAATCTACCGAACAAATCCAAGGTTATGTTGGATGGCTTAAAGAACAACAAAATGAAGAAAATAAAGATGAAGAAAAGCAACGCCTTTTAGAATATTTTAGAGCACAACAAATTCAAGCACAAGTAAACTAATTAATTAATTAAAATATTTAATATTTTCTTTTAATTTAAAGGTTCAACTATTTAATAATAACAATGAAAACAATAAACGTAAATTCTCAATTAATACATTAACAACAGCTTCAGTCAATTCTGAAGGTTGGAGAAGTGCACGTTCTGAAACTATGCCTTCAACTACTGGACAACTACTTGAAGAAGGAAATTATGAAAAGCCTTCAAATAGTAGAGCAACTTGGCCTCCTCGTTGTTTTCCTTTAATGAATAAAACTAGAAAATTTAGGTAAAATTATATAAATATATTTAATTAATTTAAATTAATTATAGAAGTATTCAATTACTTGGAGGAACTCGTCGTTCATTAAGTAGTAATAATAATAATAGTTCATCATCAGTCTCTCCCCATCCAATTAATATAACAACAACAACTACATCAGCTATTTTATCTGGTAATCATAGAGGTAATTCTTCTTCATTATCTAGAGGAATTAATGGAGGAATTGGTAGATGTTCTCCTGGTAATGATAGAAGAAATAATCAACAATTAAAACATACTCCTCGTAGAGGTATTGGTCCTATGGGAACATGTCGAAATACTTTACGTATTGGAGGTGATCGAAATGGTGGAAATAAAAAGAATTTACTTTAATTTTTAATATTTAAGTATATTATATAGTAAACAAAATGGAGACAATTAATAATTATATTGTATTTTCTATTAATTATTATAAAAGAATTTTTTGGAGATTCTTTATATGTATATTCATACATATTTAATTAAATTGGGAAAATAAAATTGGAATTTTTTAACTAAAAATAGTAACCTAAAATTTTACTACATTATTTTCTAAATAAATTAACAGAAAAAAGCAAATATATTAATATACCTAATTTTATTTTTACAATATTAAACAAAAAAATTTACATTGAATACAATACATACAATAGAAATATTATTTCCATTCACAGAACGTAATAGAATGGCAAACAAGTATTTTTTAAATCAGAATTTAGAAAACAATTAGTTTTAGGTTACAAATATATATTTAGGGGATATAACAGTAATTAATATATTTTAATCTTCATTTATTGGAAATGACCTAATTTGAAGCATCGAAGACTTTGGGCCAATCAGAGCTGGTCTGTCCTATTTTGAAGAGCAAGACGTCTAACCCAATGGCAGGCCATGTCTAAAAAGTTTTCATTTTTTAAAGAAATAAAATTTTTATTTACCATATGGACGATTCTCCACCAAGTAGTAATTTCCTCCTTCCAATGGTCGAGAACATCCATCACAACGAAAACATTGAGGGTGCCAATAGTTGTCCATAGCGAAGTACACATTACCAACCAATACTTGTTGACAGGTCTCAAGAGCACATCTTGGAACACGTCGATTAGCATGACATTCCAAACATAATGGACGGGTTTCAAGCACCTAGAGAAAAATAAACATTTTTAATCAAAGATACTCTTGCCTGGTAGTTTGCATCCAAGAGACGACGACAATCATTATTGGAGCATCGGAAGTGTTCTCGATGCCTAAAAAATAAAATAATAGTCAAAATTAAACAAAAAAACGCTTAAAGAAATAAACAAACCAAAGTTGGCCCAGAGCGAAGATTGTAGGTTGGTTGCCAACCTCTGTTCTGCATTCTGGACAGACTACACGTGTAGTTGCTGTTGTCATCTTTGGATATTAGCAATGAAGACAGTTTTGACGATCAGTGGTTAATGAATAGTTAGGGATTAATTGATTATATATACACACATTGTTTTTATAGTAGTACTACTCTATATATTAATTAATTTAAAAAGATCTAATAATATTTAATTAATTCAAGGAAATATACATAGTTTATATTTCAAACCTAATTAGTATAAATATTATTTAATTAATTATTTAACAATTTAAATATTTTTTCTTTCTTAGAATTGAACAAAAAAAATATTTTTCATTTTTTTTTCTCTCTTTTTTTCCTTTATTAAATAATAAATGACCGGTTGATTATCCATTTTGCCATTAATTTATTTATTATTTTCTTTCTCATTATTTATACCTCTAACAATAAATATAAAGTCGAAGGGCGTTGTTTTTCTAAAATGAACAGAAAAAAAAGAAAATATTTTGTGAAGTGCAATTTATATTAAATAAGAACAAAGAATTCGGCGATATATAAAAGTTGATATAGATATAACATATACATATTTATATTATTTTAAGAAGGTTAAAAGTTATTGGAATAAATATTTTTTTTATTATAATATAAAAATATATTAAAAAATAAAAGAAATAAAAATATATTCCACAATAATGAATAATTAATTATTTTAATATTTATTCCAAGTTTTTTTAACCTCTAAAACCTTATGGACACATATTTTGTTTTTTTTTAATAGTTTAATTAATATTAAATAAACCCTTTATTTCTTAATTTATTTATTATTCTCTCAAAATAATATTTTTAATTATTAATAAATTTAAACTATTTTATTTATTTTCTATTAAATATTTATTCCAAATTCTAAACATTTATTTTAAATTAACTCTCTCTATAAATATTTATTAAATAATCAAAGCTTTAATCTCTTTCTCTCTTTAGGGAATTAAATTAGATATTTTTATTAGCCTCTTTAATTTAAACTTTTTAAATTAAATTTATTTTATTTTATTTATTAGCATTAACTCTTGATTTTTAAAAATAATAATAAATTCCTTTATAAACAAGCATTCATTGCTATATTTAATTTTACAAAAAAAAACTTTTTTCCCTTAATTTTTGAAAATAACCAAAACTGTGCCTTTATTTTTCCTTACTAAAAATGGAAATAAAAAAGCAAGAGAATATATTTATAGAATATAGTAGTTAGTAGAATAGCTGTTGTTGTGTTATATATTTAGTCAATATATATTGTCCAACAAAAATCTAAAATTTGGGCCAAAAAAGAAAAAAAAAGGAAGATATATGTATTTGACTATAAAAAAAAAAAGAAAAGCTTTAAATAAAAATGTGCTTTCTCTAAAAATTTAATAATATTTTTGACCTAATAAATTAATAATTAATCAATTTATTATAATAATTAAAATTAAATAATAATAAATAAATTAATTTAAATATAAACTATTATATGAGATTATTATTCTACTATATTTTAATTTATTTTTTCTTTTATTTCCCTAAAACAATTATTTTAAAATAAAATATAAATAAATAATTTTTTTGAATATTTAATGGTTTGAATAAAACAAAATAGTTTATAAATAAATATTTAAAAAAAATAAAATAAAATATTTAAACATCTGTTTTAAATTATTTATTTTCTTATTTTTTAAATAAATATTTTTAATTTTAAAAATTTTCTTTATATTTTTTTCTAATTTTAAAAAATTAGAAAAATATTTTTTTTCTTTTATTTCATTAAATTTAGAGAAATACATATAATCGTCTTTTCCACAAATTTTGGTTATTTCTGTCTATTTAGTAATTTTAAATTAAAAGTAATAAATATTTTTGAAAAATAATCTTTTTTCTTCTTCTTTTTTTTTCTTAAAAATCTCTTTGTTCTTTTTTTTTAAACTAAAAAAGACATTTACATAGTACATTTTTTTTGTCTTTTTCTTGTTAATATAAAAAATAAATAGAATATCCTATATCTCATTTTTTATTTATTTTTAAATTAATATTTTCTTTAAATAATTATTTTTAAAATAATAATAATTATTATTTTTTGTAAATTAATTAATAAATATATTTTTTAATAAAATAGTAGTAGGTATATATTTTTAAAAAATATTAATGGAATTATTTAATAATTCCAAGAAAACAACAAATGATGCAATTATTCCATCTTCTTCAACATCTTCTTCTTCTTCTTTTTCTTCTTCTTCTTCTTCACATCAATTACCTTTAAATAAACAACAAAATAATAAATATTCTTTTAATTCACCTAATTATTCTGATCATTATGATACTCCCTGGGAATTTAAAAATAAAAAATTAGTAGCAATACTTGAAAAACAAAAACAATTAATATTAAAAGAAAAAGAAATTAAAAATAAAAATGAAGAAAAAGAATTTAAATTTTCAATTGAAAAGAGAAAAAGTTTTCAAGGAAATAATCAACAACAAAAACAACAAAAAATAATATTAAATAATAATGAACTAAAAAATAAACAATTAAATAATTGTAAAAATAATACAACAAATTTATTAAATAAAAGTTCTATAGAAAAAAATATTATTAAATTAAATAATAATGAAAAGGTTTATTTATTAAATTATTTTAATTTTATTTTAATTTTTTTAAAGCAAATAAATGTTCAATTTAATAAAAATAAAGAATTAAAAAAAATATTTTTATCAAAATTAAATAATCAACCTCCTCCATTACCTTTACATAAAAATAAAAATAATAATTTAAATATACCTAAAACAACTACTAATTTAATTAATTTAAATATTAATAATAATAAAATAAAGGAAGAAGAAGAAGAAGAAGAAAAGCAACCTTTTTCAGAACAAAGAGATTCTTCTTCATTTGTACAACAAGACAATTTAAATGAAAAGAATATTAATAAACAATTATTATTATTATCAAAAATTAAAACAAAACAAAGATCTGCACCAGAACGTATTAATAAATATCCACTAGTTAATTTAACAACAAAAAATAAAATTAATATAAATGAGGTAAATTTATTTAAATTTAAAATTAAGAAATTGAAGGAAATTAATGGGAATATTATTTAATTAATTAATTCCTTTCTTCTTCTTATTATTTCTAAATTATTTTAAAAAAATTAAAAAATAATTAAAATTAATTTAAGGAATTTAATGAAGAAGAGAAATTAAATAATTTAGTTCATGAAAATATGGAAAGAGCTGAGGCTGAATTATTACTTGGTGCTATGCCTTTAGGTGCTCATTTACTTAGAAGAAGACCTGATAAAAGTTTGGCATTATCTCTTAAAGCAAATGAAGGTTAAAAATAAATAATTAAATATTATTATTTTTAAATATATTTAAAGGTGTTTTACATATTAAATTAGAATATCGATGTGATCGTTGGGTACTTGGTGAAGGTCCTCGTTTTAATAAAATAATAGAAATGTTAAAAGCTTATAGAAAAGTAGAATTACCTGTTAAAGGTGCAGAACAAATTCGTCTTTCTATTCTCTTTCGCCCTGGAGATATGCCTGGAAGTGGACTTTTATTACTTTAATTTTATTTAATTTTTAATTATAAAATTTAAAAAATAATATATTTTAGTATTTATTTTATTATTGTTATTTTGTGTATTTATTTATTAATTATTTTCTAGGAAATAAATAAATTATTTAATAGTTTATTGTATCACATACTAAGTAGTAATATGTGTACTCTAATTATTTTAGTTAAGGATTAGTAAATGGATAATAATATTCTCTCTAATCGGTTTAATATATAACTAAATAAACTCTAATATATATTCCTTTACTTAATTTAAATATTAATTCAACTTTTTGATTATTTTTAAAATTTAAGAAAACATTATTTTTATATCTTTTTAATTATTGGAATGGTTGGTTGTATACAACCCCTAAAGTATAAGTATTTAATTACTTTACAAATATTTTAATTAAAGAATCCCAATTTCAAGAAATTGAAATTTTAGTAGGAATTAAAGTTGTTATTATCTAATTAATTATTTAATAAAAAAGTTATTTTACAAAATGTTAGAAGAGTTATATCCTTGACTTAATTTAAAAATATTTATTATTTTTTAAAATCAAAATTTAATTCTTATTTTTTTTAATTCAATTTATATAATTATTTTAATTAATTAAACATTTTCTTTCATTTATTTATGTGTGTATATATAATCCAAATGTATAGGTTTATCTGTAGCATTTTTCGTAGTTTGTTTGTCATTTTTGTTATCATTTTTATATTGAACATAGGGTTTATATGTTTTTCCTTTAAGTTGAACATTTATTACTTCATTAGCCTCAATTTTATATTTTAAAAATAAATTAATTATTAATAAATAAATTGTTAATAAATATATAATTTTATTCATAATTAATTAATTTTAAATTTAAATTAATTTAGAAATAAAATTAAATTAATTGAATATTAAATTTAAATAATATTTTTATTTTATTTAATTATAAATATATTTATTTAAAGTATTTATATATCATAATATGAACAAACATTTTTTCTTCCTAAATTTTACTTAAAATGTAAAAAATTTATAACTGATCAACTTTATTAAATATTTATTATTTGAATAAACATTTATTTAGTGTTAATTTCTATTTTTTATAAAAATAAATTACATATTTTTTATAACTTTTTTGTGTTCAAAATGTTTTTAAAATTTGTTTGTTTGTTTACCTGAATTAATTTTAAAAATTTATACATAAAATATTTTTTAATTATTTTAAAAGATAATTAAATAATACAATAAATATAGTCTTTGTAAATAGACTAAAAAAATGAACTTTGAATTTATTAGCAATAAAATATTAATTAAAATAGAATTTTAATTAGAAAAAGACCGGTATTTTCTTATCTATTATTATTATTTGATAAATAGTAATTTATTTACATATTTTTAATAATTGTATACATAATTAGAATATATAATTTTTAATAATTTTATCCTTATTTTATTATTTATTAATTATGTAACTGAACACAAAATTATATCTACATAGTTATTATTTCTAAATATTGTTCTTCTCTTTATAACAGTTGGCACACTAATTTTGTTTTTTTTAATTAATATAAACTCATGAAATTCTTTTTTAAATGATTGTTAGTCTCTTCAACTTGTCATCTTAAATTACTTTTCAAATATAAATTAAATATAAATATAAATTAAATATCCTTTTCTCTCTTTAATAAAAAAATGTTTATTTGATTTTTGTCATTTGTTACTTGCCCTTTTCTGTTTTTTATTAATTTTCCCAGACAATTTCCAGTTAATCTGCATCAATACTTTTATATTATTTTTATTTTTAAGTTCTAACAAAATTTAGTAATTTTTTAATGAGTAAATCTTATAAATGAAAATTCTTATAAAATACACACATTTTTTAAATTAAATTCTTTTCAATTTATAGATTATAAATTCTAATTAATTCTTTTTTTTTAAATTAATTGCTGGAAATCTTTACTACATTTATTAATTATTTATTATATCAAGAATTTATTATTGAAAAGTAATATTTAAATATTTTAAAACTGATAAAATCTTGCCTACTTTTCTTTTCCTTTTGTGTATACAATGATGATTGCTCTCGTTTCTTCACCTCTTCGTACCACTACCAATAAATTTACGCCTGCATTTTTAGTATTTGATTCATTCTTTCATTCAACAACTCTTCCAATAATAAATCGTCGATTATTTCAGACAACAACAGAAAATATTTTAACATTTAAACGTTCATTTTCTTTATCAGCAACTGCTATGCAAAAAATTAAGGTACAAAATCCAGTTGTTGATCTAGATGGAGATGAGATGACAAGAATTATTTGGGCAGGAATTAAGGAAAAAGTTTGTTTTTTTGGATTTGAATTAATTTTTATATCTGCATGTTGTCCCTACGCCTTTTTTCTGACAAATAATAGTAATCTACCTAAATATTCCGTGACATTTTAAGATAAAAGATTGTAGGAATAATAATTACCTTCATTTTACTTAAGTTGATTTTTCCTTATTTGGATCTTGACATTAAATACTATGACTTGAGCATTGAAAATAGAGATGCAACTGATGATAAAGTTACTTTTGATGCTGCAGAGGCAATTAAAAAATATAGTGTTGGAATTAAATGTGCTACAATTACAGCAGATGAAGCAAGGTTGTTTTAATTTTTAAAATTTGATTAAAATATAATTTAAGAGTAAAGGAATTCAATCTTAAAAAGATGTGGCCTAGCCCTAATGGAACAATTAGGAATATTTTGGGTGGTACAGGTTTGGCAAAATATTTGAATTAGAATTTTCTATTTTTAAGTATTTCGTGAGCCTATAATTTGCAAAAACGTTCCTCGTATTGTCCCTGGTTGGCATAAGGAAATTGTTATTGGAAGACATGCATTTGGAGACCAATACAAGGCTACAGATATTGTTGTTCCGAAAGGATCAAAATTTGAAATAAATATTCAACATTCTGATGGAACTGTTGAAAAAGTTCCAGTTTTCAATTTTGCCGATTCTGGTGGTGTTGTTCTTGGAATGTATGTTTTAAATAAATTTTTATTTAAAAATAATCATACATATGTATAGGTATAACACAGACGAATCAATTCGTGGTTTTGCCCATTCTTGCTTCCAATATGCTATTATTAAAAAATTTCCTTTATTCTTGAGCACTAAAAACACCATTCTTAAACGTTATGATGGACGTTTTAAAGACATTTTTGCAGAAATTTTTGAGAGGTTTTTTTATTTTTTTTTTCTTCATAAATTTAAGTTAAGAGAATATAAGGCAAAGTTTGATGCTTTGGGTGTTTATTATGAACATAGACTAATTGATGATATGGTTGCACAAGTATTAAAGGGTGAGGGAGGTTTTGTCTGGGCTTGCAAAAATTATGATGGTGATGTTCAAAGTGATGTTGTTGCTCAAGGTTATGGATCTCTTGGTTTGATGACTTCTGTTTTGATGTGTCCTGATGGAAAAACAATTGAAGCAGAAGCTGCTCATGGAACTGTTACTCGCCATTTTAGAGAACACCAAAAAGTATGTAAATAATATTCTATCAGTAAAATTATATTAAAATTAAGGGTAATCCAACATCAACAAATCCTGTTGCTTCCATCTTTGCTTGGACTAAAGGATTAGAACATCGGGGAAAACTTGATAAAAATGATGCTTTGGTTAATTTTGCTCGTTCATTGGAAAAAGCCTGTGTTCTTACAATTGAAGAAGGAAAAATGACCAAAGATTTGGCTATTTGTATTCATGGACTTAAAGGGGCTAAGGAAGGGACTTATTTGTACACAATGGATTTTCTAGAAGCAATTAATGAAAAACTTAAACGAATTCTTAGTGTTTAATTTTTAATTAATTAAAGCTCAATTTAATTTCTTTTAATCTACAGGGTAATTATTCTGAATTGAATATTTTTCTCTGAATTATTTTAATAGTAAGATTGTTTACAAGCTTATTGGCATAATTTTAATCTTATTAAATAATTATTTGTAATTCTTTTTAATACTTAAAGTTTTTGTCTTTTCTTTTAAGTCTTCTATTTTTTCTAAAGTTATTTTGAATAAAAAGAATAAATTAATGTTAAAAAGTATTTTTAGTTGTAAAGGATCTTTGGCCTTTATATTTTTGTTAAAAAAAGCTTCTATAATTTTAAAAGAATTTTTTTAATTTTTATATAATAATATTTAAAAATAAATGAATGAATTTATTAAAAACCAAAAAATATTTTACTTTGTTATCTTTATTTGTTTTAATAATAATTTTTATTATTTATTGGAATAAATCTTCAAATTTGTTAAATATATGTGAAACAATATTTCCTCTTCAAGAGAATTTTCAAAGGAGAAGAATTGTCATTTATAATCGAGTAAGAATATAAGATTAATTTGTTTTTAATTTAAAAAGATTCCCAAAACAGCCTCTACATCATTTACAAATGCTATAGCTTATGATTTATGTAAACAGAATGGATTTCATGTTGTACATCTTAATTTAACCAAAAGCAGAATGCAAATGAATAAAATTGATCAATTTTTATTAGCTAAAAATATAACTGAATGGACGGATATTCAACCAGTTTTTCTTCATGGACATTTTTCTTTTGTGGATTTTCAAAGGTTTTATTATTTTTTATGTAGATGAATAGTAATTTTTAAATTTCTAATAAAATTTTAGTTTTGGCTTTCTTTCTCCAATATGGATAAATATATTACGTGAACCTTTTGATCGTTTACTTTCTTTTTTTTATTTTTTGCGTTATGGAGATAATTTTCGTATAGGCTTAAAAAGAAGTAAAGCAGGGAATAATGAGGTTAGATTGATCTATTTTAATTAATCTTTTAAAAAGACCTTTGACGAGTGTTTTTTGAATGGGAATAGAGAATGTGATCCAAAATCTGTTTGGTTGCAAATTCCTTATTTTTGTGGATCAGCACATTTTTGCAGGTTTATTTTAATAACTTAATTTGATAGCACCTCTGCTTTATTTTTAATTTCTAATTAAAAGATTTTCTTTCTCATTTTTATTAGAATTAAACTTATTGTTAGACTGCCTTACAATAATTTTATTTCCTAGTGATCCAGGAAATGAACAAGCATTTAATAGAGCAAAATATAATCTTTTAAATAATTATCTTCTAGTTGGAACTACTGATAAAATTGAACAAATGATCCAACTTTTGGAATTTTTAATCCCAGAATATTTTAAAAATGCTAACAAACATTTTCTTTCACTTGATGGTTAAAATATTTTAAAAATTCAAAAAAAAATATTTTTTAACAGAGAAACATAAACATCTTCGACACACTACAAAAAAGATTTTACCTTCTCCAGAAATTGAAGATAAATTTAAACAACATTCAATCTACAAAATGGAAAAAGAATTTTATGAATTTGCTACTAATGAATTTGAATATGTTTGGAAACAATTTTTAACATTTAATAAAAGTCAAAAATCACAATTTCATTATGAAAAGATTAAACCTTAATTTGTTTATTTAAATTAATAATTTATTAAAAAATAAAAGATTTTATCTTTAAATGGAAAGAACAATGGAGATAGTAGGTATAAACTTCTTTATGTAATATAATAAAACTTAAAGTTTTGTACTTATTATATGAATATCTTTTCTATATATAAAAAAAAAAGAAAAAAAGAGGGATATCCTATAAAAGCAGATTTTTATTTAACTAGTCAAAAGATGGAAAATACTTGAAAAACAAAAATAAACAAATCATCATCTTTTTGTAGTTGATCTTTCATTTATTGCCAATGTCCGAAATATTTATTGACTAACGAGGAGTGGTCCCAAAAGAACTTTAACTTAAGAAGTATTATTTTCTCCGCGTTCTTTTACGTCGTGACCTTTCTTTGCTTTAAAGTCTTTTTTTCCCGTCATTATTTACAATGACCGGATTTAAAATAAAATAATATTTTCTTCCCTAAATATTTTTTACTAACAATTTTATTTTTAAAGCTAAAAATTATTTTTTTTAATATTCATTAAATTATTAAATATATTTTCTTCTTAATTTTTTAGTTTAAAATAATGTCTTTAAACTCTATTTTTTGCCATAAATTTATGTTACTAATATTTTCATTAATTATTATTTTATTTCCCAATTGTTGTTTATGCTATCAACGACAATATTTTAATAATTATCAAAATAATTTATCTAATCCTTTTTTGTCTTCTTATATGGTAAAGGAGTTTATAAGTAATTCTTTACTTTTATTTTATAGCAACAACCAACAGTTTATTTAACATTTGGTAATAATCCTTTACCTTTTTCTTATGGTTATTCACAAACTTCTAATCAACAATTATCTAATTCTTATCCTTGTATAAGTAGATGTCAGCCTTATCGTTGGACAACTTATCGATGGAATGGAGGAGCGGGTAATTAATTCAAATATTATTTTCTAATAAACTTACTCTCCTTTTATTTAATTTTTTGGGTCTTTTATTAGAGAAGGGTGTTAACTTTGGTTATATATTTAAATATTTAAAAGTTCCTTCTATACGTTCTCAACAATTGTCTTCTTCTCCTCCAACAACAACAACTTTAACTACAACTACTACAACTCCTCAATCTACTATTATTATTCAACCATTTAATCAGCTATTTAATAATACTTTACAACCTATACAATCTGCTAATATTCATGGAGCTTTAATTCGTTTAATATTTCATACAACAACATTACAACACAATAACTAATACTACTTTAAGTAATTCAATTTCTACAACTCCTACAGTTTCTGAATTACCAACACCCCCTCCCTATACACAAAATATTCCTGGAGGTAAAATAAAAATTAATTAAATGTTTAATTTATTGAACAGATGTAATTTCTTCTTCTGTTCGTCCTAATCCTTGTCCACAAGGACAACCTTTAATTAATGGTTTAAATAATCCTATGACATGTAATTTTGTTGTTAAACCAAATGGGGGCTGTCCAAATAATTTTTGGTGTCATACAGGTATTTTTTTAATGTAAACAATTATATTTTAATTTATTTAAAGGAGCCTCTTATGAAACAACAACCTGCTGTCCATATAATGATTATCCAAGTAATTTAAATTAATTTTTTTAATTCTATAAAATTATAATAAAGAATCTCGCTGTCAATTATCTCGTGCAGGAGGAACAGGGGATGAATTAATTCCTCGTTGGTATTTTGATAATAAGTAAATAAATAAATGTTTTAAATTAAAATAAATTCCCCTAACCTTTAAAAGTGCACATAAATGTAAACGTTTTCTTTATCGAGGAATGCAAGGAAATGCTAATAATTTTGTTACTGCAATGAGTTGTTCAGAAACTTGTGAAAATGGTTTAAAAATATTAAATTCTTTTTTTTTTTAATATTTAATTTTTAGGTGAATATTTAGCCTCTATTATTCGCAATCCTTGTTCCAATGGATGGCCTGCACGTGATTTATCTGGTAAACAGTTTATTTGCGGGACAGCAGATTCTCGTTGTCCTTCAGGATATTTTTGTCATTTGGGAGAAGTAGCTTCTTCTAACGTTTGTTGTGAACTTTCAACAGCAGGTATAAATCTAATTTAATTAATAAATATTCATTGTTAAGCTTCAAATCGATGTAATTTGGCTTTACGTATTGGCGAAGGAATTGGAAATTTGAAACGTTTTTATTTCAATACATTAACACGTAAATGTACTGAATTTGTCTATAAAGGAATTAAAGGAAATGAAAATAGTTTTTTAACAATTGATGAATGCAAATCAACATGTGAAAGTTGGAAGATTTTATTTTTTAATTCTTTTTTTATTTAAAAAATTTTTAAGAATTACCAAATCCTTGTCCTATGCATTTTGATTTGGGTGAACGAAAGGAATGTTCTGGAGTAGATGGACAGAGTTGTGGTCGTGGGGAATGGTGTCATATTGGATCTAGAATGGAAACTACTGCTTGTTGTCCTGCTGGTAATTCTTCTATTTAATTAATTATTTATGTATTAGCTGTTGTTGATATTTGTAAACTTCCACTTGATTTGGGTCATGGAATAGAGAATTTAACTCGTTGGTATGCTGTTAATTCAGAAGACCCTTGTTCCCGGGAATGTCGTCCATTTCAATATAAAGGTCTTTTATTTATTTAATTATCTAAAAATTTAAAGGAATGAAAGGAAATCAAAATAATTTTCAAACTAAATCAGAATGTGAAGTTAATTGTAAATCTGAATGTCCAATTAATCCTTGCCCTGAAAATGAAGAATTATTAATTAATAAAGAAGGAAACCCTTATAATTGTAATTCTACTAAAAAGGGTCAATGTCCACCTAATTATTGGTGTCATATTGGGGCAAATATTGAAACTAGTGTTTGTTGTAGTATTTCAGGTTATTATTCTATTTATTTAAATAATTAAGAATGAAAAACATTTAAATTAAAAAATTAATTTAATTTTAGTTGAAAAAGCCTGTAATCAATCACTTGTTGAAGGGGTTGGAAATGCTCTCCTTTCTCGTTGGTATTATAATTTTAAAGAAGGAAATTGTCAAAAATTTATTTATCGTGGAATTGGAGGAAATAGAGTTTTTTTATTTAATTTAATAATTATATATTTTTATTTAAAAGAATAATTATGTTGATTATGATGATTGTATGAATGCTTGTCCTGATTCTCCTGACAAAAGTTCTTCCTCTTCTACTTCTTCTTCAACTACAACAACAACATCTCTTCCTTCTCCTTTAAAAACAACAATTAAAAATAAAGGAATTAAAAAAATAAAAATTAATAATTTAACAACAACAACAACAGAGAAAACAACAAAACAAATTAATCAATTAGAAAATCCTTGTAATAATGAAAATAAACCTTTAATTAATTCAAGTAATGGAGTATTGCCTTTTAAATGTTCTCCAGAAGAAAGATGTCCAGATACTCATTTTTGTCATATTAGTGATATTAAATATTTATCTAATAAATGTTGTCCTAAAAGTAAGTTTTTAAATTAAATTAAATTAATAAAATAAATATTATTTAATTTTATTAAAGGAAATTATATAACTAATTTAATCTATATTTTATAATTTATTAGAAATCTTTCTTTTCCTTCATTTTCTTCTTTTTATTTTTTAAATTTCATAATCATATTCTCCAATTAAAATAATTAATGGCCAATTTCCAAGAATTAAACCAATTTCAGGAATTTTTGAAGAATAAATTAATATTTCAATATAAAATAATGTAAGAGATGTTTTAAAAAATAAACAATTAATTTGTCCTCTTAAATAACACATTTCAGTAATAATTATTGAACATTCACAAACTAATTCAATTAAATTTTTAGATAAATCTTTTTTACATTTTTCACTAATTAAATTAATTAAATCTTTATTTAATTTATTATTACAAGCATAATTTGTTAATCCATTTGAATAATTATAATTATTTAATAAAATAATTATTTTATTTACTTTTACCTAAATTTAAATTATTAATTTTAATATTTAATTTTAAATTAATTTTATATTCTATTCTTTATTTTATAAACTAGTTTTATTTAATTAAAAATAAATTACTTTAATTATTTCATTTAATTCTTTTAATTTTAGTTTACTTTTATATCCATATTTATTAATTAATTTACTAATATTAATATTATTTAAAATATTTTCTTTTTTACAAATTGAATGTTCTTGATTAAATCTCGTTTTTATTTCAAAAGCAAATTGCCAAAATTCATCAAAAAAAAAATCTTTTAAATCATTTTCTTTTAAAATATTTTCAAATGTTTGATTAAAAAAATTAATTTTATTACAAAATTCAAATTTAATTTTTTTAATTTCTATTTCTTTTGCTCCAAATTTTTCACAAAATTTATTTAATTTATTAATAATTCTTTTATTAAATATTTTTAAAATTTCTATATTATCAACATTTGTACGAACTAAAATTAATTAAATTTTAAATATTTATTTATTTTTTAACCTCTTTTATTATAATTATTAATTATTATATTATCTTCTTCAATATCTAAAAAATAATTTATTTTAAAAACCCTTTTTCCCCCTTTTATTTATTGTAGGTGAGTAATTTTAAAATAAACTTATCTCTTTCATCTTCTTTTGTTAATTGAAAAATATTTAACAAAAATATTAAAAGAAAATAAATTTTCATTTAAAAAGATATTTTTTAATAAATAAATAATTTCATTTAAATGACTCTTTTCTAAATATAATTATTTAAATATTGTCTAGACCTATTTCATTTATTTTCATTAATTACAAAATAATATAATTACATAATTATTTGTAATAATAATAAAATTAATTTTATTTAAATATTAAATAAAGATGGAGAGCCATGTATTCAACCATTATCTGAAGGAAAAGGAAATTCTCAACTTGAACGTTTTTATTTTGATTCAATTAAACGTCGTTGTCGACAATTTATTTATAAAGGAGCTTTTGGAAATGCTAATAATTTTTTATTTGAAGAAGATTGTGAATATATTTGTTCTGGTAATTAATTTATTTTTTTAAATTATTTTAAAAATTTATTTAAGCATTTATTCATCCAAATCCTTGTTCTCATGGTTATCCTTTACCTATTGATGAATTTAATAATAATAAACCTTTAATTTGTGGTAATAATGAATTAATTGATTTTTTATTATCTGATGCTTCTTTAATTACTTCTGGTTGTCCTAATGGTTATTGGTGTCATGTTGGATCATCACCAGAAACTACAAATTGTTGTCCACATATTCCAAATATTTCTGGTAAAATTAATTAAATTTAATGGAAAAAGAATATTTTTTAACTACTTTTATTATTAATTTAATTAAAAATTAAAAGGAAATAACAACAATGTTTGTGATTTAACATTAGAATTGGGTAATGGAACAGAACGTCTTAATCGTTGGTATTTTGATTCTTCTATTCGTAAATGTCGTCGATTTTGGTATACAGGTGTAATTAATTTAATTAAATAATAAAAATATTTATTTTTTAAAAAAAGGCTTAAAAGGTAACAGAAATAATTTTCTTTCACGTGAACATTGTCAACAAATATGTGAAAATAATTATTCTTCTTTATTACCTGATGATATTCTTCAACAACAAGGCCAAATTAATGGAAATTTGCTTCAAAAAATTTTAAAAAGAAATTTTTGTTTAAAAGGAGAACCTTTGAAAAATGACGGAAATTTAATTAAATGTGGAAAATTTAAAGAAGAAATAAATGAAGAAAAAATAATGGAAGAAGAAGAGGAAGAATGTCCAAATACTCATTATTGTCATTATGGAAAATCTATTGAAGAAACTGGTTGTTGTCCTAAAATTGGTATTATTTAATTTTTAATAATTAAATAATTTATTTTATTTTAATACTTTAGTTATTTTCTTTTGGTAATTACGGGGAATTTTCTACAAAGTTAACCCTATTACTTTTCTAATATGTATATCTCCTCCTCTTTCCTTTGATTATTTCTTTTCTACTTAACAAAAACATTTTTCTTTAATATTAATTAATTAATTAAATGTCAGGTAATGATCGTTGCCTCATCTCATTAAATAGAGGAGTAGATGTTGACAGTAGTTGGATTATTCGTTGGCATTTTAATGTAGCTACGGGTAAATGTGAAGTATTTAATTATGCTGGAATTAGAGGAAATGAAAATAATTTTATTACAAAAAAACAATGTGAACAATATTGCCTTGATAATAAAAGTAAAAAATAAAATAAAATTATTTTTTATTTTTAAAGTTTTTAATAAAAATTTTTGTCCACACGGAGAGCCTAGATGGGAAAATAATGGAGGAATACTTGAACCTAAAAAATGTGGATTAAAGTCTACAACAGAATGTGGTGAAGGATTTATTTGTCATTTGAATGCTGAAAAAGAAATGGAGATTTGTTGTGAGGTATTTCTTATTAAATAAATATTCCTTTAATTAAAATTATTTTATTATTTAAACATTTAAAAAGGACCCTTCCTATTTTTGTCTACAATCTAGAGATTCTGGTCATTGCTCAGAAAACCAAATTCGTTATGGCTATAACCCAATGACTAATAATTGTGTTAGTTATAGATATAATGGTTGTGGTGGAACTCTTAACCAATTTGAGACTTTAGAACAATGCAAAGAAATTTGTTGTAAACAATACACAGAAAATAGTAAACTAAAAAGGTGATAAAATTATTAAGAAATATTTTAATTATAATTTAAATATTTTTATGTATATACATATAATTATTTTTAATTTTTTCTATTTAAATATTTTGTTTCTTTCCTTATCTTTATTTAATTTTAACAAAGAGATAATAAATGCTTTATTAGAATAATTTGTATTAAATACATAAAAGCAATAAATAACAATTATATAATATATTAAGGATATCTATTAATATTACAAACTTCTAGAAGAGCAATTAAAAGTATTTTTATTCCGAAATAATTGATCTGATAATTTAGGACAGAAATTAATGGAGAATTTAATTGCTCTGTTGGTATACCAATTAATATTTAATTTATACAATAATATATTATGTATAAGAGAAAGAATATAATTTTATTATAATTCGTAAACAAGGCACAGAATCAAAAGAATAATTAAAATAATTAAATTTAAAAATTAATAATTAAAAAATAGAGGTGGATGACTTAAAATATTATAATTCAGATGCATTAAAGAAAAAAAAAAAAGAATAAATTCTGACAAAAAGTTCAATATTTGTAGGCAATAATTCTGAGAATTGTTAGTTCTTTACATATCCTATACTTAAAATTAAAAATATATTTAATCCATCACTGCCATAGAATTAAGGAGGAAACAAAAATTCTTTATGTAAACAAATATTGAACAAATATTCTTAAATATACTTCTTAAAAACATAAATATTTCTGGTCAGAATAAAAAATAAATAAATTAAGAATCATGCATAAATTGAGAAAAATCTTTGCATTGAAGTTTACTTTGTCTTATAATTAATTCACAAAAATCTGTTGGATGTAAAGACAAAATAATTTTAGTATCTTCTGATAATTGATCCACTCGTCGAAAGAATTGCTCATTTTTAGAAGATAAACTTAAAGGAATACCATTAAGTTCAGTAATTACTGCAGGAACTGTTCTTTCTTCTACAATTTGTTGATTATTATGTGTTGGTTCTAGAATATAAAAATAAGAAGAAAGGCGATCTGGCAATGAAGCTCGAGAAGCAATTGAACCTTTTTTGATGGAAGATATCTAAAGAAACATTTTTTAATTTAAATAATTTAAAAACCTTATTCTTTCGTTTATGTAACACAATTCCCATATCTTTTGCACTTTCAGAACCCTTTTTTAATGTATAAATTTTTGCACTAGAATTTGCTCTGAGAACTAATTCAATCTGTTAAGTTAAGAGTTAATTTAATTAAAAAAATATTTTTCTTTAACAGGAATTCCAGGTGTAGAATTTGAATATATTTCAGGTAATTGTTTTACACTATTAATTGTTATACCAGTTATTTGAAATAATTCATCACCAAAATGGAGAATATTTTGTAGAGATTTGTCCGCTAAAGGTTTCCAACCTGCTATTCTGTTAAATTTTAAATTTAAAAAATAATAAATGAATGGTAAAATAATTAATTAATTAAAATTACCCAGAAATCATAATTAATAAATAAAATAGCATCAATATAAATAATTAATTTAAATAAATATTAAATTCAAAAAGATATAAAACTCACAAAACTTTCCCATTCCAATCAACAAAAAAAACATTATCAGCTAAAATACCCATGGAAAGATGAACTTTTCTAGTTTCCATTACATTTTGCTGAAAAACAGAAGAATTAATTGTTTGGTATAATTCTTTCTCTTTTGGTGCCAAAACATCATATTGTCTATTTCTAAAATTTTTTTTATTTCCAATATTTTCTTCACAACTGCTATTAAAAGAATTTGATGTTGTTATTGTTGAAGAAGAAGTTTGTGATAAACGTTGATTTACACAAGCACTAAGTCTTTTTGATGATAAAATTGAATGTTTTTTAGCATCAAAATCTCTAAAAATAATTTTAAAAAATATTGTTTTATAATAAATACCCAGATAAACGTGACAATTGTTGATATTGATGAGTGCCTGTTGGACTTAATTGATCATATTGTGAACGATTAAATGATGTTTGGGGTTCTTCAGAAGAATAACCAATATTCTAAATTATAATAAATTTAAATAATCCTTAACAAATTAAAGCCTTTCTCTTCATAAAATTGAAAGGAAAGAGAAAAGCAATTAAATTATTTATCTTTCTAATAAAATGTTTTTACCGATGTAGTTTTAGGAGGAGAGGCAGGAACTGGTGAATTTGGTAATGTTGGAATTAAAGAATTATTATTAATTAATTGTTGTTCTGGTATGTCCTGTTTGAGTTGATTTACTGGATTCTGACGTGGAGGTAATGGAGGTGGATTATAATAATCAAATTCAAGATCATTATTATTATTTGTTGTGCATTCCTCTCTAATTTCACTTTTTGGACTACATGAAATTATTTTATTTATATTTATAATATTTTACTTACTTATTTAAAGAATGTTTTGGAGTTGTTATGTTGCAGGGATTTGACTGTTGCCTTTGCAATAAATCAAAATAATTTTCTCTTTGATTAGAAGGAATATTTCGACGAAGACTTGCATTTTGCCATTGTGATATTGAATTAAAAGAGGAAGAAGGTGGAAGCGAGGAATTCGGTGGAATCGGGGTGTTTAATGAAAACTTGTGTGCATGTGGATTTGCTGATGCAATTTGCTATATAATAATTCAAATATTTGATTTTTTAAATATATTTAAGGTTATTATAAATTATCTTTTTATATAATACTTAAAAAAATACCAAAGGCTTCCTATTAGAATTATTCCTTCCTACACTTTTATTACTGCCTTCAAACATTGTTATGTTGTTGAATCTTTCCAAAGGTTGAATTTTTGGTTTATTTTCTTCCTCAATTTCATTTATTGCAATATATAAATTCTCTGAACGTGGCCCTCCATTACAGTCGTTACTTGATTGTTGGTTATTATTGTCAATTATGTCATCAGGTAAAGCGCAGTTTAAACGATTTAAAGTTTCAGTTAGTTTGGTTACCCATTGTCTACGTTGTTCACTAAATATTTCAAAATAATTTTAAATAAAATTAAATAAATTTCTTTAAATATTTTTTAAAAATTTAAAACATTGTAGGGCAAAATAATTCCAAAATTGGACGTTTTTTATCATTAAATCCAACAACAAATGTCCTTTCTTCACCAATTGCTACATTAACATATTGACAATCTAATAAATCTATTTATAAAAATTATCTAAAATTTAACCCTTTAATTTAAATAAACCTAGTACTCTTATAGGATTATGTTCACACGCACTTTTGAGATCTGAATACCATTCCAAATGGGGAATTCCACAAATCCCTCCCTCATGAACACAAAGAATTACCGAACATTCATTTTCATATATTGCCTTCTAAAAATCAAATTCTTTTGAAATATTAAATTAAGAAATTAAGTAAGTAAAACAAAATAAATTAACTCAATTTAATTTTTAAAATAAAATACTTTTCTTCGTAGCAAGAAACCACATTTTTTAAAAACTTTTTGCTGTAACTGTCCTCCAAAAATAATTTCACGTCTTTGATTTTGCGTTGACATTGAAACTTTATAATAAGAAGTTATGAATATTTAAAAACATTTAAGTTTTTAAAAAAAAATATTTCAAATTAATTCATGGAAAAAAAGATGAATCACTCTGAATATGTGATTAATAGTTTTTAGTCTGAAAATATAATTAAAATGTTAAATGCTTGTAATAACTTTAAAAAAGATATAAGAAAAAGTTAAATAACATATGGTTTGAAATTTCTATACAACAAATGAACGAAATGATATCACATTGGCTTTTCTGAAAAATTAAGCTCTGATGCGAGAAATATAATGATTAAAAATGAAAGACAGGTAGATGGAAAGAAAATTCTTTTGGCAAGATGTATTTATTTTTATTATATTTAAAACCTCACAAAAATTGTTCTTATTTATTCAATCAGCTTCGACAATCGTTGGAGCAGCACAAACAAACCCTTGATCGACTAAAGTAAATAAAATTAAAAAAAACAATATCAATTTATTACATTAAACAAATACATACATTTGTGAACAATACGTATACATAGAGGTATTATAGTAATATCCAGGACAAATATCTCAATTATATGCACACAATTATGAAAAATAAAGGAGAATGTGAGAAAAATACAATTCAACAATAAGTAGAGAATTTACGGGAATTACTTGAACCACGGATATCCACTAGGAACAAGACCTTCATCCAATACGCAAAAAGCCACCAGAGCAGTGAATACAGCAAGCCCAAGGGAGATGAGGGTTAGCAAAACCATAGTTATGATACAGCAAGTACTCTTAACCTCCACTTTCTTAAGCTGTTTAGGCTGAGGCTTTGGTGGTTGTTTGATAGTGCGATCCACATCTGAAGGCTTCTTCTTAGCGACAGGCTTCGTTGGAGCTAAAAATGAAAAAATAAACTTTTGAATAAAAATATTCAGAATAATTAATTCTACCTGATGCAATCTGACGCTTTGGAGTCGAATCAGCCTTCCCAAGCTGCTTTTGTTTTGCTGCTGCTCGTTTCTTCCCTATAAGAAAAAAATTTTTAATGCTTTATAAACCATAAAATCCTCACGTTCGTTAGGTCCCATGAACGATAGCATTTCATCGCTTATGATCTCATATTCGCCGGTCTTCTGAGTTGGTCCCACGGGTCGTTCTTGAACTTCACTTTTAGTCATTGCCGTTGATGGTTTCTCGACCGGTGGTGGTTGCTCATAAAGGTCTTCCTTTGGCGGAGGCTGATCGTAGAGTTCTCCATCCTTTTTCGGCGGTTGATCATATTGTGACATTCTTAATTAGAAGTTGCAAATATTACGATGGAAGGGATAAGAAGACAAATAAAGTACACATAATTAGGGTTTTTATATAATTAAGCCAAAAATAAAAAAAACAGAGCTGCTTTAATGGATCACAATTTCTTTTCCTCATACATATACCGTAGATACTTTTAGACCCTCGGCACCAAAAGGGAAAGATAGAAAAGAGCTCGAACGTTCTAGTCAGTATACTAGAGTTTTTTAAAGTTATACTTTACAGACTTGCGTTGTTCGCATTTTTTGTTTACTCCTTTATGTTTATTTTTCTGAAATATCTATTTAGTTAATGTCAAAAGAGGCTAATCTATTTGATAACGACATATTGACTGATAATTCTAGCAGAAAGCGACAATTAAAAAACAATCTTCAAGAGGTTTAAATTTTAAAAATTGTTCTTTTATTTTTAGCCTGAACATAAAAGAAATTATTTGGAATTTTCTCCTCGATTTTCTTCAGCTTTAAAAATGGACGAACAAATTGATGTTGTTGAAAATCCTAATGGTCTTTTAACAACTTCGATTAGTGAAATTGCTGGGCAATCCTCCTCTACATTAAATGATATTATTAAATGCCCTGTATTTTTCTATTTTTAATTATTGTTTTTTAAGTTCCCTATCCGAAAGTTTTTTTACCTTTCTTTATATTTAGAATAAACCAACAAATGGACTTCATAAACAACCTCTTCATTCTACTTCATTAAATGGTGCAACAAAGAAAATTGTTATCAGAAAGTTTCAGCGTAAATTTCTTTTAATTTTGCTTCGTATATTTATTCTTATAGAACGTAATGATCCAAACGTTTTAAATTTTGATTCAAATTGGTCAATTCTACAAGATTCTGTTGTTAAAATTCAGCGTAAAGAAAGGGTTTCCGTTACTTGCGTTGAACTTTATAATGTATTTTTAATTTTATTTTTTAAATTTATAAAAATTTTTAAAGATTGTCGAGAATTTGTGTCAGATGAATTATGGGCAAGAAATTTTCTCGCGTCTTCAAATTCTTATCTGTAATTTCGCTGACAGTGAATGTATAAAACTTGTGGAGGGGAGTCAAAATTGCTCGTCTGAAACCTTTTTGAGAATGCTAAATCGTCTATGGGATACTTTTTGTCAACAATTGGTTTGTTTTTTACAATACAGTTTTTTTTCGTATTTTTGGACTTTACATATTAACAAGAATTTAACATAATCTCCAATAATTTTTATATGTATTAATTAAATATATTTTTTAAAGTCATTGACCAGGAGTGTTTTTCTTTATCTTGATCGTACTTATCGTGTACAACAAAATACTTCAGGTGTTTCAATTTGGTAAATATTTTTCTTTACAAATGTTTACTTAAATTTATTTAGTGATACTGGTCATGAAGCTTTTCGTCAAAGAATAATTGAACGTTTTGGAATCTGTTCTAAAGCAGTGAATGGAATTTTACAATTGATTGAAAAGGACCGCCGTGAAATTCACGTTATTTTTTTACATTATTCTTTAACCTTTTTTTTTATTTATTAGGTTGATAAACATTTGCTAAAGGCACTTTTGCGAATGTTTATAAATTTACAAATTTATGACTATTCTTTTGAAAAGGAATTTCTTAAGGAAACTGAACTTTTCTATCTGGAAGAAAGCCGTCTACAAATGCAAGAATTGACAGTTTATTTTTTATATAATTTGGTTATTATTTTTTCCCCTTTCAGATCAGCAATTATTTACAATTTGCGCAAAGAAGATTACTAGAAGAAGAGGAACGTGTCCAGTATTATTTGGAATATTCAACGGCTAAAAAACTTATTGGCATTTTAGAGAAATGTTTTATAGCTAACTATTTAGATTCTATAATTTCCAAGGGTTTGATTTTTAAAGCTATTTTTTTCACTAAATGGCCATTAAAATTCTCTATTTAATTTTTAAATTAATTTAAGGAACTTATCAATTAATTTCTGAACAGAGATTGGATGATTTAGAACTCTTATATAAACTAGTCTCACGTGTTAAGGATGGTCAACTTGCATTGAGGAATGCCTTTTCTGAGCATATAAAGGTTTATTCTTGCTCAAGAATTAGAAGTTATTTTTTTAAAGAAAATTGGTAGAGCAATGGTTATGGACTCTGAAGGGAATAAAACCATAGTTCAAGACTTGATTGATTTAAAAGCTAAATTAGACCAAATAATTTTAAAATGTTTTTGCTCTAATGAGAAATTTCTCAATGCTTTGAAGGACTCCTTTGATTTTTTCATTAATGCAAGGCCAAATAAAATTGCAGAGCTTACAGGTTTATTTACAAAATATTGTTAATAAACTACTTATTTTAGCTAAATTTATGGACCTTAAATTACGTACTGGAAATAAAGAATGTACTGAAGAAGAATTAGACAGTGTAATGGACAAAGTAATTGTAATATTTCGTTTTGTACAAGGCAAGGATGTCTTTGAAGCTTTTTACAAAAAAGACTTGGCTAAACGCCTTTTATTAGGACGAAGTGCTTCTGTTGATGCTGAAAAGGCTATGTTGTCTAAACTAAGAACTGGTAATTATTTCATATAGTAGTTCACCTCTTAATACCTATAGGCCTCATAATTTGGGTTTTTGGGGTTGACCACTTTTCACATATTTTGGGTATAAACTTTTTACTTTGTCTAATTTTCTATAATAATCATTTTTAATTTTCACTTAATTTCTTTACAGAATGTGGTGCAGGGTTAACTCAAAAGTTAGAAGGAATGTTTAAGGATATGGAATTATCAAAAGATTTTTGTGTAACATTTAAACAGGCAGAAGATTTAATTTATTTACTTCAAATTATTTAATATTTTTAGTATTTGGAAGCTTCTGACAAAGAAAAACATTTTTCAAAATTGGAAGTAAATGTATCTGTTTTAACAATGGGTAATTGGCCTACTTATCCTTTACTTGAAGTTAACATTCCACCTCAGTTGGCTGAATTACAACAAATTTGTTCTAAATTTTATACTTCAAAACACAATGGAAGAAAACTTCAGTGGCAATATACTTTGGCTAGTGGAGTTTTAAAAGCAACATTTAAGCCTAAGGTTTTTAAATTAATCTACATTATATTGTTATAAATCTTCTATTAAGGTGATAAAAGAGTTGGAAGTTTCTCTATTTCAAGCAATGGTTCTTTTACTATTCAACGAAAAAATAAAATGGAATTTTAAAGAAATTTCAGAGAATACAAAAATTGGTATTTTGACTCATTTTTACTAAACTTGTTTTTCAGAAGATACTGAATTAAAACGAACTTTGCAGTCTCTAGCGTGTGGAAAATTTCGTGTATTACATAAACAACCTAAAGGAAAGGATGTAAATCAAGATGATAATTTTGTGTTTAATGAAGAATTTAATGACAGACTTTACCGAATTAGAATCTCTCAAGTTCAAATGCGAGAAACAGTTTGTTTATTTATTTAATATTCTGTATAAATTAGAGATTTACTTTAATTTAAATGATTTTTTATAAAAAATTAATTAGGAGCAAGAACACCAACAGACAGAAGAACAAATTTATCAAGATCGACTTTACCAAATTGATGCAGCGATTGTACGAATTATGAAAACTAGACAAAGACTGTCACATACACAATTAATTACTGAAACTTTAGGTCAGTTACGTTTTTCCGTCAAAGCAACTGACCTGAAAAAACGGATAGAATCTTTGATAGGTAATTTTAATATTATTGAATAATTAAAAATATTTTTTTAAGAACGTGAATATTTGAATAGGGATAAAGAGGATACAGGTGCTTACAATTATGTTGCTTAACCAGTGATGAAAAAAGACAAATTATTCTAATTGCTCATTGTAAAAAATAGCCAAATTTCCTTGGTAAATTTGTATTTGAATCATAAATTTTTATTTGGTTTTTATTTGTCCATAAATTTCTAAACTAAGCCTATCTAATAATAAATTATATTTTTTAATAATCGGATTTTTTTATTCATTAATTCTTGATTGTTCAATTTAAACTTTCAATTTTCATATATGTATATGTACGTACAACTTTATAATAATTGTTATAATTAAAACAATTTTGATTTTCTAATCCAACCATTAATCACAACATCCAGCAAGGCAGCATGCACAACAACAGGCTAGTAATGCCCACAGACAACAGCTTCCTCCTCCCACTCCACCATGGTTTTCTCTACTTTGTCTGTCCCTTTCAACCACACTGTTGAAAAATATTTATAAAACTAGGTAATATAACATACATAACTTGAGGCTGTGGTGGTGGGAACCCTGGATAAGATTGTGCTGGATATTGAAACTGGCTGCTGCATTTCTGGGTTATAACCATTATAGTTTGACTGTTGTGCTGCATAACTTGGATGTTGTGAATAATTAGGTGGATGTGGTGGTGGAGGATATTGTGGATATCCATTATATTGCGGTGGAGCAGACATTTTGGGTAGTTTTATTTAGATCTTAAAAATTTGATTCTATTAAATAAAATATGCTGCCACTTTTAGAGTTTGTAGGTATAACTTAACCTACTCATCAAGGCCTATCTGTTCCTAAGCAACTACTTGATATTCTCTCCTAGGTTTGCCAAGAAACGTTAAATAGTCAAAAGGATTTATAAAATATTTTTCAGTTAGATTTTATGGTGAAAACTTAATGGGTATAGGTCAATTTTGTTATATTTAAATATTTAATCCCAACAAATATAAAATTAAATTTATTTTCCTATATAAGCAAATAAAATGAGAATAGGCAGGAAGCAAAATGCTGGAGATTGCATAAAAAATCATAAAAGTGAAACAAATCTAAAAATACAAAACAAACCATCACCAAAACCACAATATCTTTGATTCTCCTTGTACAAATCACAATTCAAAGCGTAATGTAAGTGAGAAAATAATTGAAATATCTTCGCTAAAATTCTTTCATTTAGCTACAAAAATAGAATTAGGGATATAAAAAACAATTACAGCAAGAATAGGATATTTTTAATTTCTATATTAGGGACCTATTTCTTAACTGATATATTCAGGAGTTTTTACAGGAAAAGAAAACAATTCAAACTATAGAAGATTCGTTATTTTTGGATGTTATCAGTGGAATTGTTTAATTTTCAAAAATCCCATTCTTCAGACATTAATATCATTTTGACTCTACTTAATATCCTCATATGGAAATAATTCTGAAATATATTCTAAAGTAGAGCCATAGTTTTCAGTAAAGTCTATCTTAGAGGACGTCTTTTATATTTATAAAATCTGTCATTAGCATCAATTAACATTTTGAGCACCGGTGTTCAAGCATAATAATAATCCAAATAACGAAAAAATATTTGTTTTAGCAGTTAAATCATAAGGCTCAAAGTAGAAAAACGAAGTAGATAGGCAAAAACAATTTTATAATGACCAACATAAATTCATCTTCCACTAAAAGGAATTTTTGGTCGCTGCCTAAAATAATTAAATATTTATATCCAAAAAATAACATACCAATATTGTTCAGCAATTACAAACCCGTCAATTGTCGCAGAAAGATGTTTTGTTGGAATCTTTCCAAAAGATTTAGCACCCGAATCTTTTAAAAATTAATTTTATTTAAAGATTAAAATATAACTAAATTATTCACCATATTTATACATAATTGTCATCATTGCCTCTCGACATACTTTTGGCCCATTACCTTCTTGAATTTAAGAACTAATAAAATTTAAAAGAATTAATTTACCAATTTTGTGAACAGCTTCAGAAAATTGATCCCAAGTGTAGAGACCTCGATATTGAAGTCGATGGTCACGAAACAAAACAAGGAAATGTTTAGAGTCGCTAGAGGCGATAGAATTTTGAACCTAAAGGATTATTTAAAAAAGAACTTCTTAATACCTTTTGTCGATTATCATTAGACACGTGCCCGGGGAATATACTATATTGCAATGCATTAAGTATAAGTGTTCTATTTGATTTTGGTTGTTGCCTAGCATATAATTTTAACGAAGGTTCACCAAAAACAGAAGAAGGAACATTACTACGAGAGTCTGAAATGCCTAAATTTTCATCATTATCATCGTTGTTAACACTGCTTTGTGCACGATATGGTCTATGAAGGGTACGAGTTTGACTCATATTGAGCTAGAAAATTAATAACAAAATTAATTTAATTATCACTTACATTTGTTTGACTTTTCGGACGTCTAAATGGAGGCTGACTCTGTCCACGGTTATTTAAAGACATTGTTGAAGAGCTGCACATACGTGCTGAACCACCTGGTTGTTCGCCCATTTCTTGCTCCAGTTTTTTACGTTTGTAATCTTCGAGGCATTTTAAACTGAAAATATTTAAAGTAAAATTTATTCTTCTATCTAAATAGTTACCGTCTTTGTTCTCTTTCATTTCTCCTTTGTTCAGCCAATTCTAATTTCTGCATTTCGGATTGTTTCTTCTCCAAAGAAGCAAGTTCCTTTTCTTCGCTTTTAGCCACAATTCTCTCTTTTCTTCTTAACTGGCTTGTTAGCAATGCCTGCCGCCTTGCAAGCATTTCTGGTGTCTTTAAATTATTTAACTTTTAATTTTAATATAAAATCTAACCATTTCTGTGCTGTCCAAATCCGAAACATCTAAAGAAACGGCTATATTACGGTTTAAGGAATGTTCATCACTACTTAATGTAGAAGTTTCGTTGCTAGCATTTTTGTTGAGTGTTGAGGAGTCTTAAATTAGATAATAAAAAATTATTATAATTATCATTATTATTACCATTCTGATCTTTTTCACTTGTTAATGTCGTCGCTGATCTAGTGCCATGCAATGCTGCGTTTAAAGCCGCAACAGGATTGGATGCAATAATTCGTTGTTGCATCTCAACTTTTTTAGAAGCCCAAGTTTTGCGTTGAGGTTTTTCTGATAAACGATAAGTCCCTCCCCAATTAGATAATTCCTTTCGTAAATCAGTTTCTGGATCTGGTTCATTTTCATCAGCCTATTTAATTATTATTTGTTTGTCTAAAAAAATGTTTTCCTTACATTATTCTGTTGCTGCAATCGGAAAGGCGTGTTATTCTGGTCAATCGTTTGCTGTGTTTGTTGTTGTTGAGATGAAGTACATTGTTGCATCTGTTGTTGATAATTATGTAAATGTGTAAGAGAGAAAGGATCAGTAGAGACAGGAAATATAGTGGTTCCTCCAGGATTATTAAAAGGCAATGATGGAATTGGTGTATATTGTTGAGGCATATTCGTTGGATTATTAAAAGGCTAATACAAATAAAATATAAAAGATTTAACAAAAAGTATTTTTATTTAATTAACCTGTTGATTCTGATATTGAAAAGAAGGTGCTGGCTGCTTTTGCTGCCCAAATTGGCTATGGATTGAATGAGAAAGTTGAGGCATTTGATTTTGCTGATGCAATAAATGTAAATGAGAAGGTTGAGACAATGATTGTTGTAATTGACCTCCACCACTAAAGTATCCAATATTTTGATTATAAGATGTTGGAGTATAATAAACAGAAGGTTGTTGTTGTTGTCCTCCATATACAGAATTAAAGTTTTGAATTGGAGTCGAATATAGATTGCTTGAATTAACCGATGACAAATAATTATGTGGAGGGCAGGGAGGTGGAAAATGTTGTTGATTAAAAATTTGCTGCATTGACAGAGGAATTTGTTGTCCTTGAACATAATTGTTTGGTTGTTCAGGAAATGAACAGTCAGAATAAATAAATGAATCTGGTGGAGGACCTATTGGGGATATATCTTGTTTCTGCAATGGATGACAACGTTTTGGTTGAAAATGTTGTTGTGGTGTGCTCTGAAGAGATGGAAGTGTATTTAAACCTGAAAATAATTTTATAAAAATATACTTAAAATTAAGGAAGAATTTTAAAAACAAAATTTTAATTAAATATTTAAACTTTAAAGTAAAGAATACCAAAAATATTTGCTTGTTGCCTTTGCTGCTGCTGTTGTGAAGAGAATTGTGAAGGAACCTGTTGTTGGCCAGAAGATGTAAACTTTAAACTGTTATTTAATCGATTCTAAAATAAAATATTTTCTGAAAATTAAAAAATTTAACCGATAATTGCTCAAAATCTGGAACTAATGTTTGGTGACTGCCTGCCACATTATATTGTTGGGATTGTAATAGAACGCTAAATGGACGTGGAGTTTGCTCACCATCTTTGGAAGGACGATTTAATGTATTCTAAAATTATTAATTAAATTAAGAATATCCGATTTCTAAAAATAAAAACTAAAATAATTAGAACTAACACTTCGTTGAATTCCTTGAAGATTTGCACTGATAGGTTGTTGAGTCCGAACTATGTCAACTTGGGGATTAAAAACATTCATGTTATTCTCTTGATTTAAAGCGGAGGAGAGTCTTTGAATATGCCCATTTGAGGTCTTAAAAATAAACTATCATTTAAAAAACATAAATTTAATAATTCAATTCCAAATAGTTATGCGTTTAATAAAAAAAAATACCTGTATCGGAAGGTTCTGCTCCATCCTCATTTGAAATGGTGAAGCAATGGACATATTTCTAGTTCTGGGTAATGAACCAGTGTCAGCAAAGATATCATCCATCGCAGTAGAAAAAGCTCTATTCCTTCTTTTGTCATTGTTTAAACCTCGAGCACTTTGAACCTTCCCAGTTACATCCGAATCTGTTTGTTGTTGATCAAGAAATGGTTGTGTTCGGAGAAAATTGCGTTGAACAGTTTGTTGTATCGGTACAATCTCTAAAATGAACTTTTTGGACTTTAAGGAAAGTGAAAAAATAACCAGAATTAACCATATGTAGCCCCTCAAAAAACATAAATAAATCAGCAAGAAAAACATTCACATTCGGTTGTAATGACTCATGTAAAAATAAAATGTCGTCAATACGAAAATGAAAAGGATTCCAGGGCAAATTAGTAGCGCAGAAACTTCTTTAATAGAATAATTAATTTTATCCAGGAATATCTATTAAAATTAAAAAACCTTAACAATTCCAAATTAAATTTACAATCATTTACGCTCATTGGATCTTTGAAGCAAATTTCTAGAAAATATTACTTTCAAATTAAATATTAAATTATAAAACCTTTAAGAGGTAAGTCATCAGGTCGATAAAAAGAAATAAGCGTACAAACACAAGTTCCATCACAAAGGTCTTCATAAAGATCCTCCATTTCTGGAATTATCGTCTCATTGGATTCCTCATCATTATCATTTCTCCCATTAAATAAAGCAACATAATTACGTTCAACATCATCACGAACAATAAGGCAGACCTTAAAAACTTTTTTATTAACATGGAAACAAAAGACCTTATTAATCCAAAAAAGCAAGGCATCAACGCAATCTAAGGGTTCTTCTCTTTTTTCGATAACAGTATAATTCCTGCATATTATATAAATATTTTCAAGTCTAGAAAACATACGATATTGCCTGAACCACTCTATCGATAGAAATAATTGAACGAAGATGAGCAACCATTAATGAATCAATAAATAAAAGATGTGCATTCTTGAAACAATTATTTTTCGAAATATTAATGAAATAAAACCGTATTGAAAGGCGATTGATTCCTAAGTAATTCTACAGTAACTGGTTGTCCTTCTAAATCCTTAATTTCAATACATGCTTGCATTAAAGTATAAAAGAGTAAGCATAGATCTCCCTAAAAATAAAATTAGATCTTCGAAAGAACTAAAATCCACATTAAGAAACGAAGGATCCTTGAATATCTTTGCTGCCGCTTGACAATAAAAAGATCCATTGACCAAAGAAAAAATAACTGGCGGAGTTAACTCAACGCGGTCCTAAATTAATATAAGAAACATAAAACCTGTATAAATTTCACCTCGCTATTCATCCTGAAAGGTTCACATAGAGAATCAGGCAATTGATTTTGATCACTATAAATGCGAGTAATTAACCATCTTATTGAAGCTTGAAGCCTTCCCTAAATAAACATTTTAGAAAGAAAATTAAATAAAAAAAAACCTCTTCGAAGTTGTAATTGCTTGTTGACATTGCTTTATCGCTATTACTGTTACTATTTGAAGTTTCATTCATGTTTGTTTTTGTCCTTTCTATGGCAAATTTTTGATGTTCTTTTCTGCCAATATTTTTCCACCTTGTTTAAATTTGCTCAGCGGGGCGTCAAAAATAATTGCTAAAAAAATGAAAGGAAAATATAACTATTTGGTTTAAGAAAGATAAAAAAAAAAGTACAAAAATAATGAAGATAAAATAACCTAAAAAGGAAATTCTCTAAAAAAGTTTTAATTCCTCTTATGGATTATGGAATTTTAAATTTTACAAAGAAAATCACTATCTTTAATTGTAATCTACCTATAGGTTCAAAAAGTATAGATTGCATGGTTAGATAGCAAAACAAATTCTTGAAAAAATAAAAAAAAATAGAGAACTCTTTAAACTTTTAAATCTAATATTAAGAGAGATGGATTACAAGAGCTTATTGTTAGAAATCATCGAATAATCAAATAATCGGCGTAAAATCAACTTACCATTATTTTACAAAATTACCAATTTGAATATTTTCCTCTATTTTCCATTTTTTAAATTTAATTCAATTTGGTCTTGGACTAATGGTCATTTCAAATTGGACACAGTTGATGATTTCGATGACGAATCAAGTTTTAGACTTTTTTTTTTATTATTTTATACTTTTACAACTAAAAAATGACTTATTCAGATAAATATAATAATGAATAATGCAATAAAATGTCGTTTATTTCCAGTCTCCAATATACAATTTTTGACATCCTCAATTAGAAACTCCTCTACAACAAATGGCAATGATAAACAAAATTCTCTTGAGAATATTCCTGAGCCCATAATTAGTTCTCTAAATACTGCCCAATTTCGTAGAGGAACAGGTGGACGTGCTAGTTTTTCTGGCAACGTTGTTTCAGGTTTTTATTTATATTTTTAACTATTTTCAATCAATTGGTTTCAGTATTTGGCAGTTCTGGTTTCACTGGCCTTAGCGTCGTCAATCGTCTTGCCAAACAAGGAAATCAGATTATCATCCCCTATCGTTGTGATGCACATTTTGTAAAGGAATTAAAGGTGTCTTGTGAACTTGGACAAATCCTTTTCTTTCCCTTCCAGCCAACTGATGAAGATAGCATTCGAAAAGCTGTTAAATATAGCAATGTGGTAGTTAATTTGATTGGAGCCCATATTGATACTCCGTATAATCTTAATATTAAAAATTATATACTACTATTTTTTCAGCAATTTCTCTATGCATGATAGCAATGTAGAAGTACCTCGAAAAATTGCTCGCATTTCTCGTGAAATGGGGGTTGAACGATTTGTTCATGTTAGTGCTATGGGAGCTGATCCTGAGCATGAATCTAAGTATCTTAAAAATGTTAGTTGTATTTTAAATTTATCTTAATGAATTATGTTTATGTTAGAAATTAAAAGAAATTATTCACAATTTGTTAAAGATTAACATTTTAATGTTAAATTATTTCCAGAAGAATTCTTATCCATCAATTATTTTAAATATATTTCTTTATAGGGTTCTTTTTTACGCACTAAAGGCCTTGGAGAATTGGCTGTTCGGAATGAATTCCCAAATGCAACAATTGTGCGCCCTTCTGTTCTGTACGGAGAATGCGATTATTTTATCGGTCATTTGACAACTAATATTCGTCGATGCCCTATACTTGGATGGGTTTATGTTTATAAAGGAGGCCGTGGGATTTATAAAATGCCTGTTTATGTTTGTTTTTTTTTTAATTTTTTTTAATTCCAGGGAGGAAATTAAAATTTATGGAAAAAGTTAAAAAATTAAAAAAATTTTACAATTGATAATATTCTTTGTTTATATTATAATTTATTGACTATAATAATTTTAAATTCTAACTGAATATATTTTTTATTTTTCCAGGTCAATGATTTTGGACTTGGAATTTCTCGGATAGCAAATGATTCCTCCACTTCGGGTAAAACCTTTGAATTTGTTGGACCACATTGTTATGAAATGTGTGAAATTGTAAGGAATATATTTTAAAGAATGATAATTATTTTTTTAAATATTTTTTACCTTTAAAATAGATGGACTATATTTATAAAAAGGCTGGCTGTTTTAATGAAATCCAGTTTTGTTACAGACGTTTTTCACTTCCAGATCCTTGGTTCTTATTGTGGTCGTTTCTTTGTATGTTAAATACAAAAGTCTATAGAAGTCAAAACTCTTATATTGACTGGGAATGGCTTGATTTTGTGGTATTTTTTTTTTTAAATTTAATTTCTTAATTTTATATTTTTAGGAAGCAACAAGCGATGTACTTACTGGTGGAAAAACACTTGGATTTAGTGATTTAGGTATAAAACCACATGATTTTGAAAACATGGCTGCATTTTTCTGCCGTCTTCGTTCATTTTCTGGGTGAAGGCCTTTTTATATATTTTTATAAATATTTTTTTAGATACATTGATTTGCCTTTTGACGAAATGCCAAAAGTTCCATTACCTATTCGAAGTCCTCCACTATACCAAAAACCAGCAAAATTATTTGATACTGAAAATATTAATACAGAGGAACGTGTATTCGGTCAGAAAATAGCAACAGCAGCTAGATAGATAGATAAAATATTTAAATGCTCATTAGGAATTAATTGACGGTAAAAACTTAAAAGATCAACAAAAGTTAAAGAATTAGGTTTTTTCTAGTTTAATTAAAAATATTATTTAAAGTTTTATCTAATTTCTAAGGTTTTGAGATCTTTTGAGAAAATATATAAATCCATAATTATATGTTTTTCCTTTTATTATATGAATATATTCTTTTTTTTGTAATTTTGTTTGAAAATTCTTTTTTTTTACAATAACAAGGGATGAGAAAATGCTTTTAAATTTATAGTGTTATCCATTAAATTCAAGTTTTTTCATTTTTCTTTTCACTTTTAATTTCAGACAGTGTTTAATCTGAATATAAATAAAGTGGATAAACCTTGTTAATTTTAAAATTTATTTATTTAAAAAATATCATTTTCTTGATTGAAAATATTTTTTATATTAAAAAATGTTATTACAAATATTTTTTATATTTCTTTGTCTTCAGCAATTAAATATTGATGTGAATGGAATTTTGGCAGGTGAAGAAATTGACTGGGACAGGTTAGTTTTAATAAAATGTTTTTTCTAATTTTAATTATTTTAAGGAATGGATTTGTTGTTAAGGTATATTTTTTGTTGTTAACAATTTTCATGAAATAATTACAAAAATCCTTTTAAAGTTGGTTTCATATATTCCCCAATTTTTGTACAATTTTATAAAATTTTATTAAAAATTTTTATATGTCACAGGTTCTTGCCAGAGAAGGACAAAATAAACCAACAAAAAGTTGTACAGGCTCTTTAATTGTATTTTAAATTCCTTAAATATTTAAAAATTAATTTTATTTTAGTCAGCTTCCTTAGTTCTAACAAGTGGAGATTGTGTTGTCGATCGTTCTACAAAAGAAAAGTAAAAAATAAATTTTTATTTAAAAGATATAATTTAAGTTTAAATGAATTTGTTGTGTTTGTTTCAAAACCATCAGATAAAGAAATTCGTTCTACTGCTAAGCTATTGGAAAGGAATGAGAAGAATGGATGGGCTTTGTTACGAATTGCTCCACAAAATATCACCCAAGTTCTTTTTATTTTTAATTTTCCTTTTAATTCTTTCAAAGCTTTGCCCACCAAGCCCAGCACCTAAATGGGTTGCCAGACTCAACTTTCGACCACTGCTTACTTCTGGTCCTCGTTTAGAAGTTAGCCATTCAGATTTGAGTAATGGAGAAGAAACTGTTTGTAATATTGTTGGATTTGCTACTACAGAAAAAGGCAACAAAATTATTTAATAGACCTTCTTTTTAACTTTAATTTTAGCTGAAGATTTTTTGAGGGAACGAAGACTTCTTCGTCTTTATATTGATAAATTAGAAACCCCATCAGAAGATGATGGATTACATCAATATAGAAGCAAATCTTATGGAGAATTTACTGCTTGTTATGTAAATATTTCTTTCTTTTTAATATTAATTAATATAAGGCTTTAATACTCAATAAATATTTATTCTTTTTTATTTTCTTGAAGATAGTTTTTTTAATTAATTAAATAATGATAGAAAAAGCACAATTTACTACCTAAATCCTCTAATTAATTGTTTAGGACGATACTGGTGCTCCTTTACTTTGCAAACTTTCCAAATATCAAGAGCCTTCTCTTCTATTAGGCCTTTTCCAATCATTAACAGTTCCAGGTGGAAAAACTATAAAAGATTATGAAGAAAATAATAAAGGTGAATAAATTTTCTTAATAAAAATAATTAAAAAAAAGGACAAACAAAGGATCAATTAAATAAATGCAAATTGGCTACACAAATGCGCTTTAATTTATTCAATGAAGACGAATTACTTGCTAAAGCAATTGAGAAATATGCTCTTACTGAGTTTGTAAGTGTATACCATGAATGTGGATTTTAATTAAAAAAAAAAGAAAATTGAAAACAATTTAATCCTTATTTAAAAGAAAAATTAGAGATCTTTTAAAATACCTGTATTGGAATTTCTATTTTTACTGTAAGTACTCTTTCTTTCTCAAAAGGAACAAAATAAGTGAAGGGCAAAAAACTGCCAAATTTCTCCTTAAATGTTCTCGTAGTTTCCTTTACCCCTCCCTATTCTCAAGTATTTTCTAAAATTTCTTAAAAGTCAAAAAACACCAAACTATATACACTTTTATTATCACATATTATATTACTTTATATATACAAACAATGATACAATACAGGAAAAAATATAGCAGTGGGAAATTTGAGTTTAGAATGTACGATCATGAGGGAAAAAATATTCAATTTACATGCAGCATTATAGCTCTTCCTTCTTCTCTTCCTCTTCTTTATTCCCAATCATATGGATGCTCAGAGATCCTGTTTTCGAGTAGATGGGCACGCAACATTTTCATCATCCAGCTATAGTCAGGACGGCTGTAGAAGCGCATTTCGTCGATATGTTTCAGAATGGCAACAAACTCGTCAGGACAACCAGCCACAAGGTCCCGCACAGCTCTGGTTCGCAACGGCAGTGTATTAGATGGGAGCCGGGCTTCCTTGAAACGACCAATCTGTAAAAACGGGATAGATTAAAAAAATAAAAAAATCACACCGTTTCCATATCGCCAATCCCGCTCCAAGGAAGCTTTCCAACATATATCTCCACCATCATGTAGAACCTTAATGTCAAAAAGTTAGATTTAACTAACTAACGTTAAAATAATTACCACGACTCCATGTCATCCTTCCTTGAATATTCTCTTTTGATATGCGCAGATGTAGCTGCATATCGAGGAGTACCTCGAAAGCGTGCATTTTCTCTTGGACGCATCAATGAGCCGTCGGAGTGCATGAACTTTCTTGCGATCCCGAAATCGAGCACGTAGATTATTTGCAGCTCTCCTTCTTCCTTACGGCCGGTAGTCGTGTTTGCTGGTTTGATGTCACGGTGCAGATAGCCAATGCCATGAAGAGCCCTCAGAGCGTTGACCATCTGTATGGAGACGCCAATTGCTGTCCCGGGAGAAAATCGACGATCAGGGCGGGCTTTGACGAGCTTATCCAAACCGGTTCCCACTAGCGACATACTACAAAAAAATATTAGTAAATTAATCCTAAAAAGACTACTTACACGATGTAGTTGAAGGACACCTTGCCACCAGGTCCGATGGTTTGACTATCCCTGCCAATGTCGAAGCATTTTGTGAAGTGACGATCATCCTTCATACGAGCAAGCTCCTGCAGAACATGGGCTTCCATTGCTAGCAACGGCATTGATGCGTCGGTTGGTTCAGTCTTGAGCGCACCTTCTCTAAGGCCAAATTTGCAGTGGTAGACAGCTCCAAAGGCACCAGCTCCGAGCTTTTTGATGATGGTCCATTTGTCTGCAACCTTCATTCCAGGCGATAACTCGATGAGTTGAGACGGCGGCATACCTGACAAGTTCGATGGAGTTTAAAATTGAAATAAATTAATTCGTGTTAGATTTATAAAAAATTACTAAATCGTACCTTAGATGAGAGCCTCTTGATAGGAGAGCCTGCAAGTGAGTGATGGCGGACAAGCCAGATATATGTGAGGTTATATTGAGATCTGTGATTTTATGGGCAAAAGTTGATGATTTTTATAGTTGAATTCAATTCCAAATACTTCGTATAAAAATGTCTATAATCAATTCAAACCATCTAACGAACACCACATTTCTACTTCTTCATAATACTCGAATCTTCGATTGCTGTGCTATGGACATATCTTCAGCATCTCTAGAGACCATTCGGATGCTCGTGTTTGCCTGCCAATCTCTGGTACTGTTCTCCATTGCAACTGCGCTCGTTGCCCAATGCTGCAAGAAGAAGAAGAAGCCTCCAGCTACGGAAATGAAACCACCGCCTGAAGAAGCGGCAGACAAAGGACCGCCATCATCGAAAGGAGCAGCATCAAAGCCACCACCAGGGTGTGTTTATATTTTTTCTTATTAATAATACTAGTAGCTGACATCTTTAATTTATTCAGGAAGCCAAAACCTGCAGCACTAGCTAAACCACCAACTGGACCTGGTGCTCCGAAACCCGGTGCTCCTGGCGCTCCACCTGCTCCTGGTGCTCCAAAGCCCGGTGCTCCTGGCGTTCCACCTGCTCCTGGTGCAAAGCCTGGTACTCCTTCAGCCATCGCAAAGGCAGCTGAAGCAGCCAAAAAAGTGAGCTAATGGATTTTTATAAAATTCAAAAATGTTCTTTTTTAATTTTAGTCTGGTGCCCCTGCTGGTCCTCTTCCAGCTGGTGCTAAGCCGGGTGTTCCTCCACCTCCTGGTGCTAAACCGCCTGGCGCTCCTGCCGCTGGTGCTAAACCTGGAGAGGACAAGAAGGAGGACGACAAAAAGAAGGAAGAAGACAAGAAAAAGGAAGACGCAAAATCGAAACCACCAGCAGATGCAAAGCCGAAGCCTGGAGAAGAGAAGCCACCAGCGGCGGATAAGGCTGCTGAGGGAGCGGGCAAGTCAGGTGCTGCTGGAGCTGGAAAACCAGGAGAGAAATCGAAGAAAGACGACGTATGTTTTTTTACAATAATAGAGTTATTTTATCTCAATTTTTTTTTTAATTTAGGCTGACAAAGATAAACCTGCGGGAGGCGCAAAGGACGAGGAGAAGAAGGAGGGCGGTGATGAGAAGAAGGAAGGAGAGGAAAAGAAGGAGGGCAGCGAGAAGGACGAGAAGGGAGCGGATGAAGGAAAGCCCAAGGATGAGAAGGAGGAAGGTGGCAAGGAAGATGAAGGCAAAGGAGAGGAAGGAGGAGATGAATAATCGGAATATCTATTTCTCTTCCATTCTTTCCCGTCATAGGAAGCTATATATAACCCCCTATAATATCCTCTTCCAAGTCTAAAATTGTCCATTACCGTTTTGGTTCCTACTGTCAGATTGTATATATTTACTCATCCACTATAATAAAAATATAAGTATCTTACCGCTATTCCTGTGTTTTCTGCTGTTGTGATTTCTATGCTAATATGTATGTATTATGTATATATGTATTTGCTTCGCTAATGTTTGTTTAGTTAATAAAAATGTAAATATGTATATATTAATAAATGTGTTTATTTTTAATTGTAAAAGACTTTAATTTTTCTAATTTTCTACTACTTTTAATCTTTTTTGTGTTTTTTAGTCATTCTTTTAATTAAAAGAGGAACTAAACCAAGGCCGAGTTTATGTTTTACTTTTTCCGCTTTTCATTTCTAAAAAATTCAAGTAAAATAACCTTAAAAACAAACAAAATAACCTATTATTACCTTCTTTCGAAAAAGATCAAAATAAATTGTTTATTTATTGCAAGGAAAAATACAATGACAAAATACAGACAATTAATTTGGAAAAACACAAATAATGATTTAAAATTTTTGGTTTTCATAATTGTAGCTAAATCTACAAGATAATACTTTTTATAAACAAAAAAAAGAATGTCGAGAATAAAAGAATTATTTTTAAAGAATGTTTCAGACTTTTAAATATCTAAAAATATATAGTAATTGTTGATGTACATATACCATTTAAAAAAGATTGCCAAAAAATCTTTATTTTAAACCTCTTTTATGTCCCTAAAATTTATAAAAATGTTTAAGTCTGCTAAATTCCTAATTTTAAGAGGTCTAAAAATTTTAAAACATATTCTGATTTAATAAACCAACATTTAAAACCTTAATATATGTCTACTCCTACTATGGCAAATAATTTACGAAATAGTGAATGCGACATTTCAAGTAAAAATAAAGTTAAAAGAAGACTGGAAAAATAATAATAGTAAAAGGAAAAATTTAGAAATTTATTTTCGCACAAAATATAAAAAAAATAATATTATCATGTATTTAATTTATAAGAAAAGAAACCGAGATTTTCGAAAATCTGAACCTGATACTTTAATTAAAGTTGAATCAAAAAATTCACTCCTTAATTAATTCAATTAAATTCTAGAATAATTCTCCCAATGTTATTCTAATGAAAACATTAATAAAGGAATTAAATACTTGTATTTATAAAATAAAATTTAAATTCCTTAGATTGATATTCTATTATTATTTCTATATTAATGCCCCAACACCCGTGAATTTACCTAGCAAACATTTTGTGTTTATTTAAATATATCTAAAACTAAAAAGGTCGACTTGGAATTTGAGGTCGTTCTGGAATTCGTGGTCTGTCCATATTGTTGGCATGACTGAAAAAAGAAATAAATAAAACATTATTTTATAAATAAAAATCAATTAAGTACAAACAATCACCAGAACAATAAAAAATTAAAAAAAAAAGATAGAAACATCAACACTCAATTATCCCCTACCTCTATCAAAGATGGGGACCGCTGTGACTTGGTCGCCTTTAAAATTATTTTGAATATTTTCAAAATATTCTAATCTTCCTCAAAAGAATAACAAAAAACTCATCCAATTTTAAGAATATTTTAGATAATAAAACCCAGTTAATTTTACTTACATTGGGGGCATCGGTGCCTGTCCTGGTGGTCCAGGAAGCGGTCGATTTTGAATGGGCATTGTTGGGCCTCCAGCTCCTACAGGTCCTCCAACTGAACCCATAGACCGAGTAACACCCATTGGAGGTAATGGAGCTGGTCGATTTGCTGGGATTTGATTGGCAGGTGGTGCAGGTGCTGGGCGAGGAACAGGAGAGGAATTGTTCCTTAGAAAATATTTTAATTTAAATCTCACAATCAAATAACTATAACCTCCAGTCATTCATCACTGGTGGTGGAAGGTCAGTAGACATTGTAGTCATATTAACATCATTAATTATTCGAAGTGCCTCTTTGCAGGAATGATACATTCGAAGGATTTCTTCTCGTTTTTGGGCTTCTATAGGGGATTCCTCCATTAATTGTTCCTAAATTTATTAAAATAAAACTAAAAAAGAAATTTTTAACCGTGTCTCCTCCATGCTGATAAAGCCCAGCGAGTAATTCATCACGTAAAAAATCTGACATCTGCAAGGAAAAACGTTTAAATAATTAACCAAAGAATGTTTACCCTATTAACAATTAAATGCATAATTGCTTTAGGTACCAAATCACCTTAAAAAATAAACAAATATTTCTTTATTTTAAATATTATAATTACGTATTGTTTTTGTAATAATTCTCATGTATGAATCAACCAAATTACGAATTGTTTCAACTTGTCTTTCTAATGCTGGGTCCATACTGCTAGCAGATTCTACAGTTTCACCATTCTTAGAAATTAATAAATAAAGAATTAAAAACAAAAATAACAAAACAAAGGACAGACTGAAAATTCAAAAAACCTTTGATAATTTACAGATATTAAAACGTTAAACGAAGCTGACCTCTTGCTTAAAAAAAGAAAAAATTTTTCTAAAAATTATGTTAAATTTAGGGTATTTGAAATTGGCCATTAATCCAAATTATAATCTTTAAAAATTAAACAAACCTCGTCATTAATTGGTTGATGATCCTTCTCTGGATAAACACCAGCTCTCAAAAATGATGCTTTCCATGCTTCAACATCATCCAAATTTTTAGCACTTAATTCCAGCTCTTTATAGTCTTTGTAGATGTTTCTGAATTGAAATTATTTAGATAAATAATTTAATTAAATAAAAATAAAAGCAAAAAAGGTAAGCAAGAGGAAATTACGCAAATATAAAGGATTGAAAATAAAAACAATACAAACGATAAAGACAAAAATACGAAGAAAGTGATTGACTAACCAGATATAACAACAAAAAAAGATTAATTTTGTGTCAGAATATTTAACTAACAATAAGCAATAAAGGACAAAATAATTGACTGACAAAAAAAACATTCAATAAAATTTGTCACAGAATATATATACATACGGTTAATCGTCCCGAAAAAAAAATTTCAAAAAGTGTTTTGCCCGTTCTCACCTCCTGCAAAAAAAATCGAAAATTGGAAAAAATTAGTTTTTAAATTCTATAGAAGGTTATTTGTTAGAAAAAAAGCTCTTTGCATTCCCAAGCAGCAAAATGGGTTTAAAAAACAAAAAAATCCACTTAAATATTGGAAGAGGAGAGTCATTTTTCAAATTAATAAAAGTAAATCATCACTCACGCACTAAAAAAATATTTTCTTTGCTAGTAATTTTAAAATAAAAATAAAAAAAAGATAGCTTAAAATTATTTAAACAAATTTACATACTTTCCGTCGGGGTAAAACAATGCAAATTTGTGTTGACGAGACATGAAACCAGCTTCAAGATCCTTCAGTTTAATTCCATCTAAAGGCAGCATATACTTCTTTTCTTTTTCCTTAATTTAGATTCTTATTTAAGAAAAATAATTAAATAACAAAAACCTCATCATCTTTAAACCAAGAAAGACTTTCAGAGGTTAGAACAAACCAACATTCCCTTGACCCACGTACAAAACTAATATTATGTACAGAAAGCCATCCTTTTCGAATTACTTGATTTCCCAAATTCTTTTTTGTGCTGTTAGAAGAGGCCTTTGCTTCAGCATTAGAAAACCCAATAAAATCCTCGTGGTTTGTATTCCTTAAAAATAAGAACATTTTAATAATTAAAATATTAAAAAACTAACATATAAGCCAACTCATAATCAACTATCATTGCAATTTGTTGCTTAGCGAAGGCTTCTTGTTGTCTCATATAATTTGTTACAATCTGTTCCACACAATCACGCAAACGAGGATATCGTCCCACACATTCAGCACATCCTCTTACAACACTAGCTAATTCATTAACAACCAAATCCACACATTTAAGTGAAGGTTCTTTTAAACGTTCAATTTGCTTTTTTACAATTGCTTCAAACGCCATATCGGGAGTAAATAAACCAACACTATAAAATTAAATTGTTTAAAAATTTTTAGGGATGTTTTGGAGATTATATTTTCTTGAGGACGGGGACTTAAATTAATTAAAATAAATAGTATTTTTGTTAAAGAAAACCCAACCGAATTCCGTGAATATTCCGTATAGCAAATTGTATTTCTCGTCTCATTTCTTTTTCATCAATAGTCATCTTAACAATCTCAAAAGGAAAGCGTTCATGAAAAAGACGATTAATACGTGCACCACCAGAAAGTTCATTTGTGCTAACTAACCTAGCAGAAGAACCTTCAATTGAACGTTCCATATCAGCTGTGAATTGCTGTACCATTCTGAAAATAATAATTATAGACATAAAAAAAGTATCTAATTCAAGATAGAAAATCCGAATAAAATTATTTTATGATTAGAAGTAGATCAATTCACATTCCTTATACTTAAAATTCATTCAAAGTAAACATACTGCATCAAAGCTTTGGTCTTTCTTGAAGGATCATTAAATTGGAATTGTTTATATTCTTGCACCTCTTTTTCCATTGAATATAATTTCTTCTGAAGACTGTCTCTCAAAGTTGGCAGAGTATCTTTAATATGATTAGTCAATTGCTGATTAAGTGTTTTCTGTAAAAATGGAGTTCCCATTCTTTCAGCCATATGTCGATAAGAAGCATGTGATAAGAAAAATTTTCGTTCAGCATCTAACGCTGCACGAATGTCTTTTCGTCCGACGATATCCTTTTGACTTCGATTGATTACACCAACATATCCTTTAAATTAAATTATTAAAATTGACAAATAAAGTTCAAAATTAATTTAAAAATTTTTTATTTTAACGTTCCCAAAGATTAAAAAATTAAGGTTGAATAAATTGACCTAAAATCTATCCAAATTTTTAAAATAAAACTAAAATACCTCTTCGTAAAGGGAAAAGTCTATTTTCAAGAATATCTCTAGAATCAGTTCCTTCATCCATCAAGTCCAATTTAGTAAGAACACCAATTGTCCTCAATCCTTGTGGATCAACTTCTCTAGCAAGTTTTAAAGCATCAGAAGTTGCCAAGTCACTATTTGCTGGGGTTACAGCCAAAATAAGGCAAGTTTCTCGAGTTATATAAGTTAAAATCATATCCCGAATTTGATGTTCAATATCAACTGGTTGGTCACCAACAGGTACTTTAGTAAGTCCTGGTAAGTCAATCAATGTCAAATTTAAAACTAATTAAAAAAAAAAGAATTTTAATAAAATTATTTTTATATTAAACAAAACCATGTGGACTAAAGACACGTAAATTAATTGGAATTTGTGAAATTCCTTTATTTGCACCAGTTACTCGGTCAGTTTCATCTTCAATTTCTTTCCGAACCAAATCAAAATCAACAAATTTATGGCCTTTTTTATGTAGAAATTCAGCATATTCTAAAATTATTAAATAAAAAAACTTGTTTAGTTTTAATAAATTACCAGCTCTAGTGTCATTAATAAGTTGTAAAATTAAAGGCCTTCTAGTCACAATACCACTGCCACGAGGCAAAAAGTCTCTAAATAAATAAATAAATAAATATTTAATTGAGAAAATAACAACTAACTTTCCAACAAAATTCTCTAAAACAGATGATTTTCCAGCACTTTGTCCACCAACTACTGCAATTTGTGGTAAGTCAAAATTCAGTGTAGTACCAAGTTGAGAAAAAGCATCCTAAATATTTTTAGATTAATTAAATATTAAAAAAGTATTTTATTCATGTGAGCCATGCCCTAAAATATTAAAAAAAAACCTGAATTCTATTAATTAAAGGAATCAATGCTTGCATTCCCTGATTGACCCAAGCCATTTTTGTTGTTAAATGTTAAATAATTTTGAAGTCAAAAATAAAATTAAAAACAAAAGAGTCAAATATCTTCAAAATAGATGCGTCTGTCAAAAAATATTGAAAATAAAAATTGATTTTTGTCCTTCTTTTCTTTAAAAAATAAGAATGGAAGTGTATTGCCATTTCTGCTTTTAGTTGCCTATTTTATTGGAAAAATTGGCACAAAAGCATCAAGAACAAAAACGGACATTTTCTCGAGGAATTAAAGTATTCGCTATGAACAAACAAAAAGTTATGTTCTCCACACATCAATTAGCTTTTTTTTTTTAAAAATAAAAAAATACTTGTCCTTATATTTTCAATTTAAATAAAAATGAAAAAAATGCTTTTTTTTCTAAATATTTAAAAAAAAATGAAATTAAGAACGAAAGCAAAGAGTAGTGCATTTATGTTTTTATTGACAATTTTATTGTCACAAATAAAAAAGCGTGAAATATTTAAAAAGTACAGACTGTCTTTGAATAAAATTAAAAAACATCAAAAAAATTATTTAATTTGCAAGATGATTAATGAAAAATGAGAGTATTTTGAAATAGTTAACTGGACTTGGAAGGTCATTAGAGTGTTGACTTTAGAATAAAATTAATTAATTACTGTAATCTCTCGATATATCCATGATTAGGAATTATTCAAAGTTATCTAAAGGGCTTTGTTGAGTTTTCTTTGTTAAATTTTTTTTATAAAAAATAAATTTTATATTACATATCTGTAAAAATTTTTCTTTTTTATAAATATATAAAAGTAAGCTCATGTACACCAAAGCATCTGAGGATGTTCCAAAAAACTCAATCCATCCAACTCTTTTTTTATTATTTTTATTTTTATAGGGTCAATATATGGAAAGCTTTAAATTTCACCACCACTCACTACCCGACGGCGTTTTGTTTTCCGCCGCTATTTTCACAAAAGATTCTTTTTTTCAATCCATTTTTGCTGTCTCTTTTATGGCTGACTGAAAGCAGCTAGCCCCTCACAAACGCCACGAAAAATGGCCAACATAATAAATACATCGTAGAGTTATATATAAAAGAATTTAGGTGAAGGGAGAGGAGTTGCGTAGGAACGCTTTTTTCTATTTGTATATAAAAGAACGAGAGGGGACTTATACGGATTTACACGCTCCTTTTTATTTTTTATTTTTTGAGTTTAAAAAAATGAGGGAATGAATTTAAAAGAAATTTTTTTTTTCGAATATTTGGAAAAAAAAATGCTAAAAAAATATCTTCAAACAAATGTCCAAATTATAATTATTTTAACTTAAATAAAATTGAATTTATTAATGAACTAAAAAATTAAAAATAAAAGAATTAATAATCCTCTTTAATTAGAAAAAATAAATAAATTTTAAAATATTTTTATTAGACAGATCCAATAAATTTCATCAAAATGCCCTTTTAAATAAAATCAATTAAATTAATTAAAATATTTCGATAGGATTAATAAATTAAAAATTATTTACATATTATTTATTTATTTAATATATTTATTGAAAAGGGTAAAAAACGAAGAATATTGGCATAAGTATGATTAATTTGTGATTCATAAATATTAAAATAAAATGGATAAAAATACAAAACAATTTATTTTTTAAATAAAGGCCAATAATTAATAATTAATTTTAAAATAAATAAATGTATAAATATATCGAATAATTGCGCCAAGGAGGAAAAAATAATAATTTATTTTAAAGGATTTACTAGTTTTTACCCATTACTACTCTTATATGTGGTATATAAAAACAAGAAATTATACGACTTTTTTTTTTCTTTTTATTAAATCAATTAAATAAAACTTAAAAGAAACAAGTTTTAAATACCTCATTCTTTAAAATTAAATTTAAAATATTTTTTAAATTAAATTCGTGTAAACATATGTATAATTAAAAATAATTAATATTACCCAGAAGATCGAATATAAACTTTTTACCGTTAAAATATACTTCCCCTTTATTTTTTCTTTATTTTGATATTTAATATATATAATATTGATTTATTAAAAAATAATTAAATTCCCAAAGTGTTTATATTAAAATAAATAAATAAATATTGATATATAATTATTTACATAAAAATATATTTATTAAATAAAATCAAAATTTTTATTTTTATAAACAAAAATCAGAGACACAATACGGCACTAAAATATATATAAAAAATAAATACACAAAAATAAATTAAAAATTGGGATAAAATAAATTAAAGTTTTATTGCAAAGAGATTTTTAAAATAAATAAAAGATTAAAAAAAAAAATAATGTCTTAAAGACAAGAATTAAAAATAAATAAAATAAAGCTTTTTTTTTAATTAAATAATGCTTAAGTATTTAATTTATAAAATGATAATTAATGAATTAAAATAATAAATTAAATTATTTTATTGATTGTGAAATATAATTTAAAAACAATTTTTATTCTTTTTTAAATTAATTTATTTAAAAATATTAACTAAAATTAATTTAAATGAATAAAGCCTTTTAGTCAATTAAACATCCCAATAGATTTTATATAAAGTCAAATTAAAAATAATTTAAAAGTAAAATGAAAGGAAGTCCTTTTTATAATAAATTAATAAATAAATAATGTCATTGAGATTCAAAAAAAGATTATAAGGAAATTTACTGAAAGAAAAAACCTTAACAAAATTAATTGTTTAGAAAATAAATAAATTAAGAATTTAATTATGTATTTAAGGGTCAACTTTTTAAAAAATTAAATTTTCAGTGAATTGTCTGTCCATTAAAACAAAAAGTCAAAAAGCAATTAAAAACAAAATTATTTTAATATACACAATTTAAATATTCAAATGAAGTTTTTTCATTTCTGGTGTTCCATTTTCATTATTTTTTGTAGAAGAAGAAGAAGGAGAAGAAGAGGAATTACCAATTAATGTTGTTGTTGTTGTCCCCCCCATTTTTTAAAATTTGATCAAAAACTTGTGACTTTCTTTTTGCATTTTCTAATTTACGTTTTTGTTCATCTTGTTTTCTTTGTAATTCTTTAATTAAAAAAAAATAATTATTAATTTAATTTTAATAAACCTAATAATTCTTTGCTAATTAATGTAGATTCTAAAGTAGCCTGTAAATAACGAGAATGAATTTTTTCACCAAAAAGAGAACATAAATCAAGTGCTAAAGCAACGCCTGATAAACGTTTGGCTGCTAAAAAAGAAATAGACATTTTTAAATAAAAAATAATTTACAAATTATTTTTAAATAAATAAAAAAGGTAAAATCTCATTAAAATTAAATATTTATTTTTTACCAAATTCTTCACTAACAGCATTTCCCCCAGTTAAATAAATTTGTTTAAGACGTTCTAATGTGTCACTTAATGTTTTTAACATATCATCAAGTAATCCCATATTACGCATTTGTGACCAAAACATAACAGAATCTTTAAATAAAAATAATTAATTTAATTAAAATATTACTTTCTTCCATATTTTTACGAATATTTGACAAATTAGAAATAACAGATGTTTGTTCAGAATGTTTTAAAGGTGTTGTTGTTATTCTTTGTTGTTGTTGTTGTTGTAATTGAGGAAAAAGAGCAGCAACTGCCAAAAGTTTTTCTATTCCATTATTATTACCTTTAAAATTAACAAAAAATAAAACTTTATTTTCTTCATAATATTTTTTAAAAAAATTAAGAAATAAAATAATAACCATTTAACAAACTTTTATTTGTTGTATTATTACAAAATAAAGGAGAAGATTGTTGTTGTTGTTGTTGTCCCCCATTATTTAATGTAGATAATAATTGTGTCAAAATATGTTGATTATTCTGATTATTTTGTTGTTGATTAACTGCTTTTTGTTGTTGTTCTAAAATTATAGAAGTTTGAACAGATTGAAGGAGTAAAGCTAAAGCTGTTGTTTCTTGAGATAAATTATTGTCTAAAGGTAAATTATTTAATAATGGAGGAATTGTTGATTTATTTGTTGTTTTAATTCCTTCCAAATTATTCACTCCATTACTAGAAAATTTAAATAAAAATAAAAAATAATATTTTTACCTATTTAAAACATTTCCATTATTATTTTGTTGTTGAGAAGAAATAATATTTTTTGGTAAAAGTAATAATTGTTTGAGTGGACTATTATTGTTTTGTTGTAATTGAAGTAATGTATTTAGTGTTGTTGAAATAGTATTATTATTATTATTATTTAAATGACTAGAAGAAGAAGAATAAGAAGAAGAAGGTTCTCCCCCACCCCCACCTCCTACTTTAATTCTTTGTTGTTTAATTAAATCATTATTATTTGATGTTGAAGTTATTAATTCATTAGAAGGAATATTTGAAGAAGAAAAAACAATTGAAGTTGTTGAAGGAAGAATAGTTGAAGAAGAAAATAAAAAAGATTTTTGAGACATTTCATCCCCTTCTTCTTTAATTTCATTTAAATAATCCAAATTATTTTGTTGATTTTTCTGATTATCAGAATATATTGGAGGAACTGTTTGACAAGCAAATTCTTCTAATACAGTTGAACTTTTTCTTGTAGAAGTAGCAGATGAACAAGCAGATGATGAAGGAATTGATTTTATACTACAATTAGAATATTAAAAAATAAAATTAAGAAAATAAATAATATATTTTTTAAAAATAAAAAAAAGAACAAACTCATTAAGTTCACACAATTCATTATTAAATCCACCACTACCAATACCATTATTATTATTGTCATTATTTGTATTAATTGTCATTTCATTATTAATTCCACTTCCTTCTGCCTTTCGATTCTTTATATAATTACGACTTTGACATTTTAAACTACAATTTGTTTCATGTTCATAAAAATCAAGAGTTTTCATTTCCATCAATGTTCTAAAAAATTAATTAATTAATTTCTTTAATTTATTTACCTTAAATTATGTTTTCCCAATCGAATACTTCCTTTCCAATCTTTTTGTTTATCCTTTTCTGCTTTAATTGTAAATTGCCTTGGACTAATTAATTTACCTACAAAAAATTAAAATTAAAGAAAAGTCACGTTTAAAAGACGAAACGTCCGATTCATATTTTCTAAATTTATTTAAAATAACCTTCAAATTCAACACATTTTCTATGAATTCCTGGACATGTAAATCTAATCATATGTAATTTTCCAGTTAAAAGTCCACAGCGTATTTCATGTACAGGAGCTCCCAATAATTCATCATTTGGGGGGTAATTCATCACCAGAATCTAAAGTATTAGTTGTTGTAGTAGAACATTCTTCTTTTGGCCAACAAAAGGAAGAAGAAGAAGGCCTTGAAGATTGTTTTTGTTGATTATCAAATTCTTGAAAATTTTGTTGAAGAAGATAATTATTATTATTATAAACATTCTCTTCTTCTATTACATTTAATTCCTTTAAAAATTAAGGAAATGAAATTACATTCCTATTCAGGTTTAATAAAAAAAGACCCTTATCATATTTATTTCCTTATAATTTTTAATTTAAAAACTAACTCCATGTTCTACTCCATTTCCATTAATATTTTCTTCAAAATTTAAATTTTCAGAAAATTCATTTATTTTTTGCTTCTTTTGCTCTTCAAATTCCATAAATTCTTCAGTCTTTAATTGTTCATTTGTTTGAAATTGAAATATATTATTATTAGTTGAAATATTTATTTGTTTTGTTTCTGGATTAATACTGTCCAAGCAATCCATAAAAGCTAATTAATATTTAATTATTTAATGTTCTTTAAATAAAGAATAAATAATATTTTTATAAAGCCCAGTTTGTCGCGGAACGGAAGTGCCAAAATTTATTGGGCCATAAAAAAGCTTTATTGAAGGATTTAGTGTAATTATTTTTAGGGATAAAAATAGGTTAAAGAATAGTTAAATTTCTTAAAAATAAGTACATATGTTGATAATAAAATTTTTATTAATAATATGTATTTATGCCAAGAAAAGAGGTCATAAAGAACTTTTTTATTAAACCGGAAAGGTAAATAATTTTTTAAGATTACTTAAGGGATTTAGGAGATATGTGTATACATATGTACATATTTCTCAATTTTTATTACATATTATGATATGACAAACACGTCAGAAATTAGAAAAAAAGAAAAAAAGGAATAAAAAATCCGTTCATTCGCAACCTAAAATATACTGACCATGAATATTTTTGTTCTGATTTTTTTTTCATTTACGTTAAATGCTTCCTCCCGTCAAAATACTTTTAATAGAAAAAAATTTTGAACAACTCTTAAATTGTGAAATATTAACGAACATGTGGTTGTGTACTGAAGAGAGTAAAGGCGTGCTAAGGAGAGGAAGGGCACCACCGGTTGAACGGGATGAGGAAGGAAAGAGACGAAAAAATGAATGAAAATGAGGGGGGATAGTTTGTGACGCCTAAAATGTTGACGCGTTTTGGATAAGAAAAAAATAAAAAGTGAGCGTGGCGTGATGACGTCCCTATCGGGGGTGAATAAAATAAGAGCAATAAAAAGAAAAAAGAGGTCATAAAGCTCTATATATTTAACTGGATAACTAAGTAGTGGATAGTTGTGTGGTTTAAAGGCTTTTCAACCCCCAATGCTTTTCAGTTGGACGGAAAACGCTGTAGGATGAATGTTATGAAGGGCCCATATAGGAGACCCTTAGTCTCATAGAGGGCCAAAAACGTTTTGGCGCCGAAAAGAAAAAAATAAGAGGACGCGCTCCATTGCCCATTCACTAAAAATATAGCCTAATGTCCACTCTTCAAATACACGCAACCCCCAAAGCAGACTAGATACACATTTATTCTCAACTACACGGCGGTCGACCAATGGTCTTCTCGGCCTGCTGTCGCCGTGAGGCACATTGGAAGACAAAAATAAAGAAGTGACGAATGAGGAAATGGTACAAATATATGAATGGGTTAAGAAAATGAAAAGGGACGCAAAAGGCGTTTGGGGAATGAGTGAAGGGTTTTGGGACGAAACGAGAGATGGCCGTTAAGGGAGAAAAAGTAAGTAGTTTACTAGACAAGTTCGGAGTGTCTCGGGGAAACTAAAAATAAGCTATTCAATTCTTCTTTTATTTTTTAAGGGTCAAAGTCTGCGTATTAGCAAAAAAATCAGAGTGGATGTCCAAGTTCAAGAAAATTATTTTTGGGTAATCACATTTAAAATTAGTAAAATTACTTGCAGTTTTTTTAATAATAACATTTTATTATTAGGAAAGTAAGTATAGAAAAGATTTGTGAAAAGGCTTTTCTAATGGGATGAATCGTTTATGTAGTATTTTTTAATAAAAAAAGGCTCATATGTTAAATAAATATTGATGAAGTAAGGAAGTTAAAGAATTAAGAGAAAATCCTTACAAAATAAATTTCAAAATAAATTAAAAATGTTTGCTAAAATTAGCAAAAATAAGCATTAACACGGAGGCAATGGACGGCCATGAAAATAGCCATCACATTGAATGAGTGAAAAAAAAAAGAAAAGGGATGGACGGCTTAGAAGGTCCGAATGGTTGTCGGCAAAAGTATAGGCAACGGCTGCCATTTTATAAAATATAATTGTGAAGAAAGGTTCAAAAACAGACGAACAGCGGGTGGATGAATGGACGGATAAAATGAAAAAGGAGAGAAGCTTTTTCTTTTTAAAAACCTTTCCGTGCCTAACGTCCGCCATTCAACGGTCGACGCCATTATTTAAAACTAACAAAACAAGTTGTTGGTAGTGCCGAGTAGTACACATTAAATATAAAAAGGGAGGAAAATCAGGCAAAAATAGAAAAAAAATAAGGAGGAGAGGAAAAGGCCATTTGGCTACTAAGTAGTAAGCTTATTTACTATATCCCCTTCCCTTCCTTGGCCAATGACCAACAGAGAAAGAAAAGTGAAAGCTATTAAATGCAATCAATTTTTCTTGACAAAACCATTCCAGAATTTGACACACATTTTTTGTCTAACAATGTGAGTATGTGTGTTCGTTAAAATATGACGGAAAAGGAAAAAATAAAGAAAGGTAGTTGTTATTTTTATTTAAAGTTTTTATTAAAGAAAAATAAATAAATAAACCTTTTTTTTAATGTCCACTACATATATTTATTTATTACATAAATATCTATTTAAGAAATATATGTACATTAATTTTTATTTATTTTTAAAATATTAAGCTAAAGAAGATCTTTAATTAAAAATAATTAGTAAAAAAATACATGAAAAAGTTTATTTATTTATAAAGAGAATGTTTAAATAATAAAAACTTTGTTCTATTATTTAAAAGTTTCGTTTATAAATATTACTAAAAAATAGTTAAGCGTGTCAAAAATAAGTTAAAAATAAAAAATAGTTTTAGAAAAATAAAAATTTGCGTGACTTGCAAAAATAAATAAATTAATTAAATAATTTATTTAAAAATTTTTCTCTCTTCTTTTTAAAAATAAAGTAAATTTTTTTTTTTTTTTAATGGCTATTAATTTTAAGATCACGCAATGACAAGTTTAACAGCAGTAGAGCAAAAAAAAAAAGCCAACTAATATTTTCTCTTTCATTTAAAATGTATGGATAACAAAAATATGTACATAGAAAAGGAAAAGAAAATAGTAGAAAAATATATTAATTTACATTATATATTTAAAAATAAAAATAAATTTATTAGTAAAAAATAGAAGGATCACGCAATAACAAATAAATATTACATTTAAATTTAATAAAAATATTTTTACGTATTTAAAAAAAAAACTCTGATAAAAAATATTTTGTTAAAATTTAAAGCAAAATTATATAATTTAAAAACAATTTTATATTCAATATAATTCTAATTTTTATTTTAATTAAACTAAAATACAAAAATAGTTTAAATACGTGGAACTAATTTACCGAAAGACCATTCACGGAATTTTTAAAAATTAAATTTCTTCTTTTTATTTTTAAAGTTTTATTTAAAAGTGAATTTATAAATAAAATATTTGGCCAAGAGTTATAAATATTCTTAACGAGAAAAATAAATAAAAAGAACTGTCTCTTTTAAATATTTAAGTAATTAAAGAAAAACTTAGTTCTTTTTTTTTTCTTCATTTGTCCGAATATTCTTTTTTTGTTCATGCGCACGCTATTTATTTACAAAAGAACTAAAGTAAATAAAATAAAAAAAGAAATGAATGGGTCAACATTATTTAGAAAAAGGACTATTTTCGGATATTTTTAAGTCCTGAAGCTGTTAAATTTTTTAACGAAAGTAAAAAGAATGTCAAGGAGACAATTATAAAGAAAATAATTTAAAATAAAAAAATAATTATTTTTTAATTAATTTATTTTTAATTTATATTTAAGGTTAAATTTATTTATTTAAATTGAGAAGAGTTTGTTTGTTTGGGGGGTTTTTTGGTATAAATTGATTTGAGTGGAGAAAAAGAATATAAACTCAAATTATTTACTTCAGTATTAACCTAAACTGCCTAAATTAATTATAAGAAAATATCTTTAAAAATTAATGTTAAAAGTAAAAATATATTTTTTTTTGTACTTCATAAAAACTAATTTTTGTTCAAGTAGAAGAGTGACACGCCTTTCCACCTTCAACGCGCGTCTTCAGAAAATTACTAGAAAATAACGCTAAGCTTTTTTGGATCGGTCAATTGTTTGTTCTTTTTTTGGCCAAAAATAAATATACTTTTATTCTCATTTTTTAGAAATAAAAGTTTAAAAAAAGAGAAAGGAGAAAACGCGAAAAATTGGACAGATCGCGCAGTGTCCCAAAAAAAGGTTCTTTTTTTCTTTTATTTTTCGTTGACAAAAATAGAACAAAAACAAACGCTTACCTTAAAGTAAATAAAAAAAAAAGATTTTTTAAAAGAGAAAAGCCGAGAGCAAATAAAAAAAAATATAATTTATCCCTTACTTTTTGCGAGAAGCGCAAGGAAAATTGAAGGAAAATTATAAATAAAATATAGAGTAGCCAAAAGAAGGAAGAGAAAGTCTTATAGTTGGCTATTTTATTTTAATCGTGGCTGCTGACCAGGGTTGGATCGAAATTTGAAAAAGTTCGAAATCGAAATTCCATCGAAATCGAAATTTTCAAATTTCGCGAAATCGAAATTATCGAAAGAAAAAACCTCGAAATTTCGACTTTCGAAATCGAAATCGAAATTTCGATCCAACCCTGCTGCTGACCATTTTTATTATTTTTTTAAAAAGAAAAAAAGGATATTTAGAAGAACAAACTTTTTTTGATATTTTAGTGAAATAAATACAAAGTTTAATTACATGATTTTTATAAATTTTTTTAAAATTAAATATTCTCATGGATATATGACAACAATCAAGTATTTAACTAAAAAAATATTTTGTTCTCGCTTTTATATAAAATAAATTAAAAGAAGAAAGAATATTGCAACTTAAAATAAAACTTGACTTAAATATTTATCTATTAAAACTTAAGTTGTAACTTGTCAAGTTTATTAATTTTTAGTTCAAAAGGAGATGGCTCTATTTCGCTAATAAAATTAAATCTTAATTTTAATTTTTAAAAATAGAAAAGGTAATTTAAAAAAAAAGATATTGTTTAGTAGACATAAAAATAAATATTTTTTATAAACTTTTATTATTTCATTAAGCGTGAGTTTGTGCCATTTGGTGAAAGGAAACAAAAAATATGTGAACGTATTTGAGTTGCTTATTTCCTTTTTTGAGGGGGTTTTCATGCAATAATTAAAAGAAAGCTTTTTATACTTTATTGATAGAAAATGTGATGGATGGCACATAAAAATTAAAAAAAAGACCAAAGATTTTATGTAAACAGAGATGTGAAGAAAAAAGTGTAAAATAAGTTTTTTTTTAAATTAACGGTTCATAACTTAAATTAAACCTTAAAAAAGAAAACAAGTTAATGGGATAAAAGCTATAAAAAAAAGTGAAAATACCCACCCAATTCTTCCAATTTTTTAAAATTAATTGTTGCTCTTACGCGTAAAAAAGCGTCGCTATAATTTTTACTCTTTAAAAGTCGGCACAAAAAGAAGGAAAAGAGAAGGGAAATACATAGTTTTAAAATCTTTTTAAGAGTAAAGCTGTCTACTTTGACATAAAAATTTATTTGGAAAAATATTTGAATTTTGTCATAAATTTTGTGCCGAAAATGAGAACTAAAACATCTTTTATTTTATTAAATCTCACAACTTTTAGTTTTCGGAGCAAAAAAAATGATTAAAAGAAATAAAAAAAGATGGGAAAAAAGTTAAGGGGACCGCTATTATTTTTTTAATTCTGGAAAAACAACTTAAAAGGAATGGCATAAAAAGGAAAAAAATAAATGTGAAAATGAATACATATTAAAAATTATTCTTTTTTTTGTAAATTAAAGCAGGTTAATTGGAATAATCTTTTTTTAATTTTTAAAAATAAAGGGAATTAGCCTAAGTAAATTTACAATTTTTATTCAGCATTAATCTAACAAAGTAAACAAAAATCACCAAACTAAAGAATTGAATTATATAAAACAGATAATGAAAAACATAATAAATAAATAAATAAATAAATAAATAAGGGGTGTAATTGTTCTCCCATATATTGTCTGAACTACATGGAATATTAGTTGAGTAAATGGGATCATCCCTGAATATCAACCCCCTGAATATCAAATTACCCTGAATATCAACTTCATTTTGATCAACACTATTCTTTCTTTTTAAAACAAGTTTTTACGCCTAGTTCAGGGGGTTGATATTCATGGGTGGACTCGAGTAAATAACACAACTGTATTAATGGAACATTTATCAGGTAATTGCACTATATCTGGGAGAATAAATACACTACTAAAATGAATTTTTGTAATATTTTGCTGTACATAATGCTGTGATATAAAAATGTACTCATTTAAGCAAAATTATCAAACTTTAAGGCTCCTTTAATTTCTTAAACTTTCAATGGTCAATAAAGACATAAATAGATTAAAAATTGTAATAGAATAACTTTAAACATTAAAATCAATACAACTAAATACCTTCATTAATAAACAAAATTATTCCTTTAAGGTAACATTATCCCTTTTTTGTGATAACTCAACTGATAATCTTGACAATAATTAATATTTATAAATAAATAGAATAATAAGCAGCCAGAATCCTATTTTACACAAAATTATTTAGTCCAAGTGTAAAATAAAAATCTGACTATTTTTAAATATATTTTAAGCGAAATATGAAAAATAGTGAATTTGCACAAAATAAAATTTTAAATGGATATATGCATTTATGGGAATAATAAGAGAATTAAATATAAAGGATATTTAATTGGAATGGGTTTTAATTTAAATAACAATCTTTATGTTATTGCATTTAAGTCGAAGCAGTTGTTTCTGTCGTTGCTGCGTTAGAAATTATTTTTACCAAATCTCCAGTACGTCTAGATTCAACATCCATGCTTTGAAGTCTGGCTTGCCTCCACTCTCTGCCTAAAAAATATTTTTTTAACAAAAATTAAATTTAATAAAAATAACGTTTCTCAATTTCTGCAGCTCTTTGGCTAAATGAGGAACTGGCCCTGGACGAGGGAGTTTCACTTCTTTCCTGACAATTAATACCATTTTCTAATAAAAAAGAAGAAGCAAGTCTATCTTTTTCAGCTCTAAGTTCAGCCTTTTTTGTTCGAATTATTGAAGGTTGATCTGATCGGCTAAATTAATCTTATTATATAATTCAGAAGAGTTTGTCTGTATCTTTGTAATTTATAGTAAAGTTATTTAAGGGGAGAGAAAGTGAGGAGTTTTAAGTATAAAATCCAAGTCGGACGAGTCACGACTAAATACGAAAGATAAGTTCAAGATAGTGAAAGCCAATGTAGAGAGAGAATATAAAATAAGATAATTAAAATTAGATACCTATCATTAAGTAACGAATCAAGTTGTTCAACTGTAATAATATGGTCATTTTCCTCTTGCAAAGAAAAATCATTAAAATTATCAGTTCCCAAGCATTTTTTATTCTTTAATCCAACAGGTGATTCTCTAAGTCGTTCCATTTCTTGTGGACTAACTAATGGCTTCTTTAGTGGAATTCCAGAAGGACGTTGAGGAATCAATGTATTGTCAACAATATTCGGTGAAACAGAATTATTGGTCGTCTGCAGATGCTCGAATAACTTCAACTTGGAGCTGAATGACGGGCTGGACGACTGCTTTGAATTATTCTGTTCATTTGGTGTTGAAGTTGAATTTATTAATTTACTTGTTGTTGATGTATCAATGATTGCCTAAACAAATTAAATATTTAATCAAATAATAGATTAAAAAGATTAAAAATTTCTATCAACCAACCTTTGGTTTTGGAGCAATTGGTGGAGGAATTTTGTTGTTGTTGCCTCCATCGTTGACTGGTTGAGTGTTAATGGACAATGGTTTAGGAATATGAGATGACTTGATTGGTGGTAAAAGTGAAGAAATAACTTCATTTTGTTGTGGTGGAATAGGTGTTGAAGTAGCCAAAGGAACTTCTTGTTTAGAAGATTTTGAGTAAAACCCATTATTATTATTTGCAATAGGATTCGTTGCTTTTTTAATTGGAACAAAGGAAGTATGTGCGGAAAAATCATTTGTTGGAGAAGATAAAATTTTGGCAGGAGAAGGAAGCAAAACACTTGAAAAATTTGTTGAATTTACAAAATTACCAGAGGTCTTATTATTTGACTGATGCGGGTTTACGTGATTTGTAAGCTGAAAAATATATTAATTAATAAATCAATTGAAAGGAACCTTCTGTTGCTTTTGTTGTTTATGTTCACTGCCAAATGAATTGTTCTGAGAAATAATTTTTGGTTCTTCTCCTGGCGGATACTCAATAGGAGTTGAAGAACGTAACATTTCTGCAGTAATTTTATTTCCTGCATCAATCTCAGCTAAATTGCTCAATGAACGATGATGTCGTGGGAGTGGTAGAGGTGGTCTAGCTGTTGAGAAAGCAGTCGTTGGATTGGAGCGAAGACTTGAATGGCGATTGAAATGATGTTGTTGAAGATGGGTGAAATTTTTGTTTCGCGGGACGGAAGAAGCAACTCCTTAACGAATTTAATTTTAAAAGAAAAATAAGTTAAACCTTTAAGTTCAGGTTTCTTTTGATGTTTATTTGGTAGTTCATTTGCTGCAATACATAATGATGGCAATGAACGTGAAAGACTCAGCTCACTAAATGCAGATCCACAAGCTAATGGTGTGACTTGAAGATTATCAAGTTCGACATTATCAGACGAATAATTGCCCCTTTCAATTTCAAGTGTAACGGTTGTTCCTGGTAATCCTATCAAAAGAGTTTGAACCTAAAAATTAAATAGAATAGAAAAGAATGAACGAGGTTGACAAATCCGTAAAAAATATATAAAAAGAAACCTGATCAAGTCTAGGACCAAATTTCACATTTGTTCCATCAAGTGAAAGAATTCGATCTCCAGGCAAAAGAGGGCATTTAACGTTTGTTCTGATTGATGCAACAGAAAAAGGATCTTGAGGCCATCTACCATTACCCGATACAGTGAAAGGAACACAACCGTTTTCGTCACGAATAATTCGGAAAGTGTGACGTTCATTGGGAACCAAATTTGTAGAGGAAACTGGCTTTGTTGTAAAACAAGAGATAGAGTGTTGCTGAAAATTATTCTAATTTTATTTTTAAATAAAATTTAACCATTTCTTGATCTCGTTCAACCAAAAATTCCAAAATATTTCCTGCATTTTGGATGTATTGTATAACATCATTATGATTAAGACCACGAATATCGTCCCCATTAACAGCAAGTAATTGGTCATCAACACGAAATCCTGCCGTTTCAGCTACTCCACCAGGAACGAGTTGAGAAATGAAGAGACCGTTTTTACCCTTTTAATAATGTTTTATTCAAGAAAGTCTATACAAGAGAAAGTTCCCATACCTTGTAAGGAAGAGAATCAGATCCTCCTATAATTGTCCATTGAAATCCAGCATCAGTTTTCTTTATCTGAATGTTTTTCCGAACAGATTTTTTCATCCGCATTCCAGTTGGTTCTCCATTTTCATTTTGGGTTCCTCTTAACAATGACGGCAACAATTCTGATGTGGAAATTAGTGAAAGAACTGAGTGGGGACGTTTTTTTAGCACAGAGCGAAGAGGACGACGTTCCTGTTCGATAAGATGATCAGTTGATTTATTTATGGAAAGATTTTGTGTCTAAAAATAATTAAATTATCTAAATATAGATGTAATTAAAAAATGAGCAAACCTCTGATTTTTCTGTTCTAGAACTATTATGAGGTATTCCAGAAGAAAGTTCAGTAGAATTTCGGTTTCTATTTTTCGGAGCAAATGGTTTAGGATGTGGAGTATCATAACGCTCAAATTTCCCAATTGGAATTTTATCTTCTTCAAATTCTGTCGTCCGATCACCAACAAAACATACACGGGCACCCCCAACACACGAAGATGACTTGTTCTGAGAAGATTGCTTTTGTTCTTGTTGTGGAAGTAAATAACAAGTGAGAACCTGAAAAATTATTTAAAAGTAAAATTAAGTAGAGAATAACAAACCTTAACATTCAGAAATGGCTCATTTGCATGGCTCAATTTTGGCAAAGATGGTTGATTGAATGAAAGCCATAATGCTGAGAGAGTCTTTTTGTTATAAAGAACTCTTAAATATTTATTCAAAAAATATTAATTAAAAAATAACGTTAAAGTAAAAGGCAAATGTCTCAAATGATTGTCGATCACATCAAGAACTTGAAGACGCTTAAATAGAAAAATATTAAAAATATAAATTTTAAATACTTCTAATTTTCCAATTTCCATAGGTAATTCATCTATTTTATTATGACGAAGAGAAAGTATTGTTAAAGATGAGCATCCACCAATTGTAGAAGGAAGAGAAAATAACTTGTTCTTATTTAGATCAAGAAAACGGAGCTTAAGTTAATTAATTTTAATATTTTAAATAAAGATTAATACTTTCGAAAGGTTTCCAATGGTTGATGGTAAATTCTAGCAAATAAAAAAAATTAGGAAAAATAAATAATAAAAAAACCTCGAGTTGATTATCACAAAGAATTAGATCGGTTAAATGCACACATGAGCAAATTGAAGGAGTCAATTCTGACAAACAATTTTTTGAGCATTTAAGTAATTCTAGATGCTTTAACTGGCCTAATAAATAGAAAGATGAAATTTAAAAATTTATTAAAATAAATACCAATAGAACTGGGTAACTGCCTAATTTGATTTTCACACATCGCAAGTTCTACCAACTGACGTAAGTCGCCAATATTTTCAGGTAACATTGTTAATTGATTCCCACTAATATCAAGTGACCGAAGTGCCACACAGTTTAAAAGTCCTTCAGGTAAATATGCGACCATATTACAATGAAGATCAAGCATTTCTAGACTAACCATTCCTCCCATTTCAGAGGGAAGATCATTCAAATAATTATCACAAAGATCAAGAACTTTCAAGAGACGAAGATGAACAATTGAAGGAGGCAAGGCACGCAATTCACATTGGGCAATATCCAAAAACTTAAATAAAAGTTTGATCCTTTCTATTCTACTTTAAAGAAAAATACCTGCAAATTAACAAGGCGATCTATATCAGCTGGCAATTGTGTAAGTGAATTATTTGATAAATTAAGGCTCGCTAAATTGGTCAAGTCCACAAATGATTTAGGAAAACTTAAAAGTAAATAGAATACTTTAACTAGAAACGCAAAACGATAAAAAAAAATCTGCGGACTTTTTTAAACGCATAAAAACAATAAAATATTAGGTCATTTTAAACAAAAAAATCAGTATTTTATAAAAAAAATAACCTAAATACTTATTGAAATACTTTAAAAAGAACAAAAACAAACCCCGTCAAGATATTTGTACTAATATCTAAACAAACAAGGTTTTGACAATAACCAATCTCTTCTGGAATTTCAACAATTTCTAAAAAAAATAAATTATTAAGTAAATTAAAACGAAGTGCTCCGTTTCCCCTATTAATTAATCTAAACAGAGGCCAATAGTTTAATGTTTATTATGCGAATACCCCCAAATAACAAAAAAAAATACCGTTTTTACTTAAATTTAATTCTTCCAAAGAAAATAACATTCCAATTTCAGTAGGAATTACTTTAATTTTGTTCTCACTTACATCAAGTTTTCGTATTTTTGTACAACGAAATAAATCCTGAATTATAAAAATGCTTAAAATATTTAAAGTTTTCTTACAGGAGGAAGCTCTTCAATTGAATTAACATTAAGCAACAATTCTTCGATGTGTTTACGGCTTTTTATAATTTCTTTCGGCACACTTTCTAATTTAAGCTGACTAAAATCAGAATGCTCAACAATCCCATTTTTACATGCAAAAAGTGAAGATGGAATGCAGAAGAATTTCATAATAAAATAAATTGCACTTTACAATGTCAAGTGATGATAAAAATAAATAAAATATGTATGTAGTATCGTTGATAAATAAAGGCAGTGTAACCTAAATGATAAAACAAATCATTATAAATTGTAAAGAAGTTATTTAAAAAAAGACAATGTTAAAAAAAGTTAAATAAATTTATTTGTTTTGGACAATACATCCTTATTGTTTTTTGGCATTTATTCAAAATAAATAACATAATTAAAATTATTTAAGTATTTCAAATTGCGCAGTAAAGGTTGAGAGAGATATTCATTTTTATGCATACTACATATTAGTACGTTGACCACAGACATAAACAATCAATGTGACCAAAAGCTGAAAAAGCAAAGGCTAACTATATTTTAGTATGTTCCATTCAGGGTTGCTAGGTACCTACAAAAGAGGTAAGTAGTAGGAGCGGCACGCATGGTAAGTAGTTCCGATTAATTTTATGAAATGTGAAAAATGTCTAAAGGTACAAAACATAAAAAAACACCGAATTGTACACATTCACGATAAAAATATAGAGGAAAAAGAATGTCACATTGATGGGTAAACAAACACACCTAACCAATCTCGACAAAAATCGATGACGGAAAATCTCAAAACTACGAATAATATATGGAATAGATTACACCCAAAACCCACGACAGACGAGTGTTGAAGAAATGACCTTCTTTTTCCCGGCCTAGGTGAGTCAGCGCTGCGCTAGGCAGACAGCAATATTTTTGGATTTTTCATAATAGTGGTAATTGCTAATATTTACTAGAAATAATGCTAATTTCTATTAAGAGGAAGTAATTATAACCTCGATAAATTAAAGATAAGAAAGGGAACTCAATAGGAATTAACAAAGGTAGTACAGTTAATATTCAGTTTTATACAATATAAAAATGAAAAACATTAAAATTATGAGAAAATTACATTTAAAACGGATATTTAAAAACCAAAATAGATGTGCAAAATTTATAAATTTAAGAGAAAAACTTTGTAATCAGAGAAAGCACCAGGGCCATTTCGGGAGTGTATTTGAAATAAAGTGAATAAAAAATGAAATTCCATTTAGCTGTTATTCGATCTTAATTTCTAACCAAATTCAATAATTATCAAATATAATCTTAACGAATAACATTCCAACTTGTAAATAGTCAATAGAGTAGATAATTGATAACAGGTATATGACAACAAAAAACAATAACATAAAAATTAATAAAACGTGCAACAAATAAGAGAAATTGCACAAAAGAATATATTAGCTTATATTAAAAATAAAAAATAGTAGAATTAACAAGCATTTTCTAAAAAGGAATTAAATTCAGCAAATTAAACAAAAAAGTCAATTTAGTAAACTGTCCTTAGATTTGAAGGTTTATCTTGTTGTTTCAGTCGTTGCTGCGTTAGAAATTATTTTTACTAAATCTCCAGTACGTTTAGATTCAACATCCATGCTTTGAAGTCTGGCTTGCCTCCATTCTCTGCCTAGAAAGATTTTAAAAAAGCATAAAGCTTTTAAATAGCCCTTAATTATTAACTTACGTTTCTCAATCTCCGCTGCTTTCTGGCTAAGAGAAGGGCTAACGCTGGATAAAGAAGTATTAATATTTTGTTGCTCATTAATTCCATTCCCATTAAGGATGAATGGATAAGTAATTGGATCGTTTTCAGCTCTGATTTCAGCTTTCTTCGTGCGAATTATTGAAAGTTGGTCAGATCGGCTAAATAAAACTAACTTTTTAGGAAAAGAAAGGCATACCCATCTTGAAGAAAGGAGTTGAGCTGTTCAACTGTTGTGCCGAGATGTTCTTCGTCCTCCTGTATAGAAGAATTATTTAAAGAGTTGATTTTTTTGTTGTTGGAATCAATTTCCCGAAGTCTCTCCATCTCTTGGGCACTAACTAAAGGTTTTTTTGGCGGAATTACAGGAAGTCGTGAAACTGATGTATTATTGTTTGCTGTTTGCAAATGTTCGAATAGCTTCAGTTTGGAACTGAATGACTGATCAGGTGATTGTTTCTGATTATTATGTCCATTAGTAGAGTCTACCCTTTTAGTTTTGCTCGCATTGTTTATCGAAGAATTAAGAAATGTCTTGAAAAATTTTTTTTAATTATAATACAAATAATTTGAAATAAATTTGAGAAAATTCACAATTAAAAAATGTTTAAAACCGAATTCATCTCCTGTTGGCCTGATGTGGAATGATGCGCATTATCATTTGATGGAATGATTTTTGCTGGTGAAGGCGGCAAAATTGAGAAGTTTGTAGAAGTAGATGTAGAAATAACTTTAAACTGGTTATTTGGCGACTAAAAAGGAATATTAAATTATTAAAAATTTTATTTTAAATATACTGTTGTTTGCTGCAACATGTTCTCATTATTAACATAATGATTTTGAATAATTTTTGATTGATCACTCGGTGATGAATATTCAATTGGAGTATAAGAATGTAACATTTCCGAAGCTATCAAAGATAAACCGTCGCAAACAAGTAAACGAACAGGACCAGGGGAGGAGCGTCTAAATATTTGTGCGGCTTCCTCTTTTGTACAGCCCAGAAGTGAATCATCATTAACCTAAAATTTAAAAGACCATTCATTTAATGATCCATACGCATATGAATGTATAAATTTATGGGAAAATATTAGAAAAAGAATAATATGAAAAATAAATGACAATTTAACCTCCAATATACGTAGACCAATATTAAGCCCAACATCACTTGTTGCTGCAGGTCCCATTTGTTCAATACGTTCAATAAATATTCCTTCATCTGTAGTATCCATAGTATTTACGGAAGTGCCACCGATCCCTCCACAAATGCTTAATCCAACTGGTTCTCGACCTTGACGTTGAATAATCACAGAACGCAATCCCTTAGGCTGAGGTTCGTGAAGAACAGTTAAACGTATTGAAGACCCAGTTCGTTTAAGAATCTGAAAGAAGCAAAGGATTTAATAAATTTAAAAAGTAGAAATAACCTCAACCGCCTCATTATGCTTCGAACAAGAAATGTCGTCATCATTTACTTTCAAAATACGATCACCAATTCTTAAATGTCCACATATAGCAGCTGGTGAATGTTGCGTTATTTTTGAAATAAAAACACCAGGTTTTAGTGATGAACCAAAAGGATGGGAGCAATGATCGACACCGCCGACAATGGAAAGTCCGAGTGAATTCGTAATACAATCCCTTACAAGGATAACTTCATCAATTGAACCATCAATTAAAACAGGAAGAGCATCCTTATTTATTGATGATTGTTTAGAAATATTAATATATTCATTTTGCACAATTTGATTGGAAGAAAATGAGGTGTTGGTAACAGTATTGGCCGTTGTTTGATGCTCTGAATTTACTGGTGCTGATGATACTAAATTTAAACCGGCTGGTGAAAGGTGAGGCGGTGATTGGGATGAAGAAAAGATTTTCGAAGCTGCGATATTTGAGAAACTGGAATTATCATTATTGGATGAAGAAGGCCCAATCATAGTCTTATTAGAAGCTGGAGTAATGTTAACAGTAGATGGGTTATGCTGTTGAGCATCTAAAAAATAAATTAAAATTCCTTTAAAAGAATAAATTTACCAATCCGAGTTGTTAAACTTCTCCTCCTCTCTATAAGAAGATCCAATTCATTAACCGATTGTTGAATGCAATCAACAGCGCTTTGATGCCGCCGTCCTAACATAGATAATCGATTAATCTCTAAAACCTTGTCGCCTTGACGTAATCCAGAAAGCTCGGCCGCTCCGCCTGATACAAGTTTTGAAATGAAAATTCCAGAATCATTCGCCTGAAAAATGGTAATTAAATAATACTTCCAAAAAGTTTATGTCATGTAACAATCAGTTTAGGGTTAATTAGGTAATCGTTCATTGTTTCTATCAGAGCCCAATGCTCATCTAACGTTTCATCATATTGTTACTCAAAATTAACGTGTAAACGACTTAACCATTGCACTACATAAGATAAAGCAATATTTTATATTAATTTTCTGATAAAATTTTAATAAAATACTTTTCAGAAATGGATATACATAAATAAATGTAAGAAATATTACATGTCATTTTAATAAATTAATTATTCTAATTAACATACAACAAAAGGTGTTGATTCAATACCTCCAGCAATTGAAAGTCCCAAACCACCACCACCTCCACCAGTTCCACGCCTAACAATGATCCGTTTACGTTCAAATACATCACTAATGCTATCTCCTTGCGCTGACTGCTAAAAAATATTTTATAGTGGAAATAAGAAACTTAAAAATAATATTTTAAAAATAACAAATAAAAGCAAAATCAACCAAAATAAATTTTTTGACAAAAAATGAAGGAGCAAAAAATCTGACAAAAACAATTGAGATAAAATATTAAATAAATATAAAAAATTAATTTATATTCCTATAATTAATATTCAAAAACAAAAAAGGCTTTACAAAAAGCAAAATAATTTCTAGCTGCAAAAATGAACAAGAACGAAGAACGACGACTCTACCTGAATGCGCATACCGTCATTTTGGTCGATGATAGTTGTATTCTTCTTCTGCTGATCAGAAGTTGATCCGTCAACATTTGCCGGAGTTTTTGGTAACTGTCTGCGACTTGAATGGTGAGAAATGTCATCAGTTTCAGCAGCGGCTGAAGCTCGTTGACTCTTATAATGCGGAGTATTTACTCTCTTAAGTCGACATTCATTCGATGATGAATCTGCTTTTGCAGTCTTTACATTATCGAAAATTACAGCCTTTTGCTGTTGCTTTTGTAGTTGCTTTAAAAAAAATTTTTCTTATTATTAAACGAAACGGACTTTAATTTTAAAATTAAACCTGTTTTGGTGATTTCTGTAACTCAACAATTAATTGCTGTTGTTGAGGTTCGTTTATCGATTGAAAGCGTGATGGATATTTAAGTGCTGACCGTGGAAGAGTATTTCTAATTTCAACAGAAGTAGAACAGCTCGGTTCTACAGCATGAATTGAACCATGATCTTGAGTAACCTTTTTTACGCTCCCACTGAGAACAATTGTCTTAGGATGCTAAAAATTTGGAATTATACAAATATATCCTAGAAACAACCTCTTCGACTTTAGCAGCAATATGTCCATCAACATGTTGCTTTTTGTGATGTTTAGAAGTAGAAACAGAAGAACTCGGTTTTGGATGAGGCGTATTTTTTCGTTCAAATTGTTGAGTTTTATCACCCGTGATTAATCCTTCTTCCTTCTCAACTTCATCTACACCAAAGTGAACTTTTGGACCACCAATAAATCCACTCGATTTATTTGAAATAGTTAGTTGTGAATTATTACCAATTTCTAAATAAATTATTTGAGAATTAAAATTTATTTTTACTCACTCTTATCAGATTCTACTTGTGGCAATAAATAACAGGTGAGTATTTTGATATTTCTTGGGTCAGTTTCCTCTTGGAAACGAACAAGTGCTTGAGATTGACTTTCAGATAACCAAAGTGCCTGCAATTCACGAAGCACATTTATCTAAAAAATAACTTATATCTAACAATAATAAAACAATTAAAATGAGAAAATAATATTTTCTCTCCATTAGCATAAAATTTTCAATGCTAAACGAAACTAGAATACTTTTGATGGATATCAAGTTTCAAGAATTAAAATAAAAACTAACTGTATAGGGCAAATTAATAAGCATATTGTTACAAACATCCAATACTTTTAATTTTTCTAATTTTCCAATTTCCATAGGCAATTCTTCTAATTGGTTATTTCTGACTTGGAGTACATTTAAAGACTGACATTTTCCTATTAATGCAGGTAATTGTCTTAATTGACAACGATCCAAATTAAGTGTTTGTAAATATTGAAGATTTCCAATAGAGCTAGGGAGCTCCTAAAAAGTTGTAAAAATTGAAATTGCAAAATAGAGTAATAAGCATAAAAGTAAACAAATTTCATCCACAAGTAATATAATATTCAAGTAAAATATTATCTTATAAAATACTACTTTAAATAAGAAGAAAAGAAGGTAGAATTTTGGAGTCAATTATTGACGGATTTATCTATGTACATTTCCATGGAGGAAAATTTAAAAATAAGGGAGTTGGTGTATTTAATGAAATTTTGGAAAAATTCTTAAATTCCCTTAACATTTTCAAATATTCTAAAATCAAGGGAAGAACATATATTACTTGCGGACAAAAATTGTGGACATTTGTGTGTATAAATGAAAGTGTGGAAAATGAAAAAAACCTACGGTGATGGGGTTTTGTTGTAAATAAATCTCATTTAATTTAATACATCCTCCAATCGCTGGAGTAACAGAACCTATCATATTATCATCCATTTTAAGAATTAATAAGCGTTTAAGACGTCCTGAATCAGACAGAAAATTAAAATTAAAAAAATGGAGAAACCTATAGAACTTGGCAGCTCTCGAATACAATTATGTGAAGCAGTTAAATCAGTCAAATTTGAAAGATCTCCGATATCTTCAGGTAACTGGAAGATTCTGTTAGAGGTTAAATCCAATTGCTCTAGTCGGGTACATTGTAAAATAGAATCAGGCAATTTCTCTAAACTGTTCTCATCAATGTATAATTCTTGTAAGGAACGTAAACAGCCAATTTCATCAGGCTTAATAAAAAAATATTAAAAGATATAAATAAAGAAACCAAATCATCAAGCTCATTTTGACCTAAATCAAATCGGTGTAGCTGTTTTAATTCAGAAATAGACCCAGGTAAGGCACGTAAGTGGTTTTCACGAACTTCCAAAGATTTCAATGCCACCAACTTTCCAATGTCTTGAGGAAGTTTTGTTAAAGAAATGTCGTTTAAGGAAAGTTGTGTAAGTGATATGCAAAGTGTAATTGAATCGGGAAGTCGGGCAATAGGATTAGAGGAAAGATCAAGGATTTGAAGATTGTGGCAAACCCTTAATTCCTCTGGAAGATCAGAGATGTCTAAAATTATAAAGTAATAAAAGACAGATGAGGTTGGAAATTTATCATTTTAGCTCAAAATCAAATTTTTGATATTTAACTCAAAATATAATAATTAAAATAAAAATACCCTTCTAAAACTAACCATTTCTGCTCAAATTTAATTCAATCAAGCTCTGCAGGCCAGAGACTTCGGGAGGTAGACGGTGAATATCGTTGTCACTTAAACAGAGTCGTTGAAGTTTATGAAGACGAAAAAGAGATTTTGGAAGGGAGTTTATATGATTCTTTAAATAATAATATTAAGATAATTAAAAAAGAAAAAAACCATGTCAAGAAGAAGCTCCTCAAGCGAACGAGCATAACGTTCAATGTCTCCAGGAATTTGTTGTAGATTACACTGACGTCGATCAATTAAATCAATTTGTCGATTACAAGCAAAAAAAGGCATACAAATAAATGAAGGCATTTCAAACTGGGAAACTATTTCGCTGTGTTATTTTTGATAAAAATAAATCAGAGCAAAAATGCTGTTTACATTATCAGTTAATTGTAAACAAATACACTGATTGTTTATGAACCCTGATTTTTCGCTACTAAATATATTGATTAGTTCAAAGGTCGACAATTATTTAAAAAGTAGATTAATAAACATAAGTTGCGTTTCTAGGCGAAAAACCTTAAAAATTATATTGTTTAATTGAATAAAAACATTCCGAAAAAAATTTTATTAAAAAATGATTTGAAATATATTCCCCTAAAAAATAGGCTTATAGATAAAAGGCCGTAAATAGATTTACATATTAACTATTTAATTATGGGGATTACATTCGGCAGGAAAAAGTAAAATTATTCAAGTAGTGTATGTACATATTTATGATTTAAAAATAGGTATGTATGTGTATGTAAACAGATCATAAATAATTCGCATAATTCGAGACCGGATTTTTTAAGGCTATAAACACTTTGCCAAAAAACAGTTATAAATAATTTTAAAAGAAAGTGCCGAAGTATACATAAATGCCTTCGCACAAATTTAACAAAAAAGAAAAATAGACAATGTAAAAGTAATGAGAAAATTGAATTTTATGTAAGTAAAAAAGCAAAAATTTCTTATCTACATTTTTTCATTTCTAAAAATAAGCTTTATTTTTAAATAATTAATTAAAATAAGGGCGAGGGAAAGCAACGACTAGTCACGGAAATTAATAAAAAAAAATTTAAAGAGAATAAAGGAATAAAGTTGGTAAGTTTGCAAAAATCAAACAATTAGTACAAAAAATAAATGGAGATATTACACACATAAATATGCATTTAATTGTATATCTGTAAAAAATGTCATTAAGAATTTATTTATTTGATTTAATAAAGTCCCAATTCACTCCTCGTAAATTTAAAATTGTAAAAATTGAGTTATTAAGGCGGTTCTGCGACATTTGCGCCGGGGACATTTGCGCCGCGACCTTTGCGCCGCGACATATGCTCCGACGACATTTGCGCCGGAGACTTTTGCGCCGCGACTTTTGCGCCGCACGACATTAGCGCCGCGACATTTGCGGCGCGATTAGATTTAAAAAAATAACGAAGTATTTATTAATTAAAATAAAAATTAAATGTTAAAAAAGAAAAAATCAAAAGATATTGAATCTATAGGACCTTCTACGATACTTCTTCATTTGGGGGTCAACAGATCACCGTTCTTTCTCGAATCACGTATCTATTCCTTTAGGTTTTAACCTTTTTGAATACTTTATTCATGAGCGTGTCTTCGCCCAGCCTTAAAAAGCACCTGAGGAGTGAAACCTATATCTGTGGATACGTGTCCAATTAATTTGGATCAACCTTGGTTTCAGTTAATACATTAAAAAACCTTTTTAATAAAGGTTAAAATTCAATTAATAAATACTTGTTATTTTTTTTTAATCTAATCGCGCCGCAAATGTCGTCGGCGCAAAAGCATCCGGCGCAAATGTCGTCGGCGCATATGTCGTGCGGCGCAAATGTCGTCGGCGCAAATGTCCCCGGCGCAAATGTCGGTGCACCATTAAGGCCTCTTTTTATCATTCATAACTATTAAATTGTTCAAAAACGCGGAAGGAAAAAGAAGGAAAAAAGTATTATATTTAAAATTGTTTCGTTAAAACCTTGGATATGCTTATTACATTTTCGGAAAAATGTGATGATTGTATGACGTTGTAAGCATATTTAATATTTATACAAGAGATGAATTGATTTACTTTTCAAGGGGCGCAAGGATGGACTCACAAGCATTGCATTTCCGCTCTTTTTGCCTTTCATTTTATTGTTCACAGAGTCCGTTTGTGTATTTCCCCCCTTTTTTTTTTGCTTTTATCTATTGAGGAATTTCGGCAGCATTGGCATTTTACTAGTTTATAAACATGCATAGTATATATATATATATTTATATATGTATATTAATAAAGAAGAAGCATGCAACAGAGGCTTTATAAGAAAGTGGTTTGTTTAGGCGCATTAATGTTTAGGCGTGGCCTAAAAATTAAATAATTTGAAAGAAAATTCATTTTTTCTACATTTTTAATCAAAAATTATAAAATTTATTAGAATATAATTAAAACTTCGAGGATTATATCCTACAAGATTTCTAAACTAATAATTCCGATACTTTAACAAAAACATTTAAGTTTGGCCCACAGAGGGAAAAAAATGGAAAAATTTTAATTTGCAACAAATTTATTGAAATTTAATTTTATATAAAATAAAACTGAGAAAATAAACAATAAAAATAACTAATAAAAGAAGCGCATTAAAAAAAATAAAAAGAGAATGGCCAAACGTCGATATGATAAAAATTTGGCAATAAAAAAAGGAAGAAAAAATTTTTATTTTTTAGTTAGTCAGTCCATTTGAGAGAATATACATACAACAAAATGTAAATAAAAGTAAACAACCAGTTAGTTATATGTAGTTACATAAATAGTTACTACTACTATTTAAATAGTATTTATATATATATTTAGTTGGTAGTTCTTCTTCTTGGTCTTTTCGATTTTGTGTATTTATCTACTACTCTATGTACATAAATAGAGTAGTAGGAGTAGTAGTAGAATTTATTTTTTTGTATAAATATATCTCACGTGACTGGGCTAATAAATTTCTAAATGGGCCAAGAAAATCAAAAAAAAAAAAGAAAATTAGAGAATATGTACTCTACAAACAACAAAACATCAATTTTTCGGACATTTTTATATCTCAGAAAAAACCAATAATTGGGGACAATTTACTGATTAAAAGAACAATTTTTAAATAAAAAAGTGTATTTATTAATAAAAGAAATATTTTTGTATGGAAAATATTTTTTTTCCTTTTTTAAATAATTCTTTTAAACATTTTAATTTTTAAGATAAATTTTGTTTATATTAAATTGTTCTTTTTTAAATAAATGTTCTAAACAAAAAAAAAGACTAATTATTAATTTAAAAATAAATTAATTTTAAATAGTGTAAAAAAATCTTAGAGGCAAATTTCTTCAAATACTTATTAATAATTTAAAAAAAAAAGGAAAAAAACAATATTTTAGCAAAATTATAAAAATAAATTCTTTTAAATAAAGAATTCATAAAAATTATTTTTATTTTTAATAATAAATAAACATTTTTTTAATTTTGTAAATAAAGGGAATGTGTAAAAATTAATTTAAATAAAATTTAAAAAATTGCTTAAAGTTCTATATTCTCTCTTTCTCTACTGTTTGATAATTTATAAGAATTTATTTTTTAAAAATATAAAAGAAAATATATAAAATTGACTTATTTTTAATTTTTAAAAAATAGTTTTATAAAAATATAAAATTTTTTAAAGAAATATTTTTAATAATAAAAGACACAGAAAATAAAATTTTTTAGCTATACATAATATTTGTATAACCACTATTTTCACACTAATTTGTTTGCTCTTATCTGGTCAATAATTAATTGTTTATATTTTATAGAGAAAATTTACTTTAAAGATTACTTAAATAAGAACAAGAAAAAAAAGATTAAAAAATTATTTTAGATTTATTTAAAGCAGTTGGCCCATAAATTAAAGAAAGAAAAAGAAAACACTTGAAATAAAAATGAAAAAAGATTTTTTGGAAAAACGAAAATGTCCACCACATGATTAAAATGAAGAAAAAAAAAGAAAAAAAAATATTTATAATTAAATAAAGTAATTAAATTAAAAAAAAATTTTTTTTTAATATTTAGTAAATTAAAAAATAGAAATAACTTTAAAGTTAATAATTTCTAAATAAATATAATAATTTATGAATGTTTTATTTAAATAAAATAGGTAATAGATTTAAATATTTGTTTAAGAATATAAAATTAAAAAAAACATTTAAACTAAATATTTATTATTTTTTAAAGTCTTTTTAATTAAAAACAAATAAACTTGAAGCTTTTTAAATTACCGTTATGTTTTAAAAATTTATTTTTTTGAAAAAATAAATTTATTTAAAAATAATTATCTTCGTAAATAAACTAAATTATTCTTAATTTCGACACTTCAAAACTGCTTTTGCATGGCTCAATTGTATGAAACCATGTTTTCCATGATAACTTCCAATTCCACTATTTCCAATACCTCCAAATGGAAGATCAGAAATCATTGCATGTTTAATTATATCATTAATAGTAACTCCACCACTTGAAGTATTATTTAAAAATTGTTCAATTTTCTTTTCATTTTCTGTGAACAAATAAGCACCCAACGGCTAAAAATAAAATTTATTTTTAAAAAACATTGAATGTGTTTTTTGGGCGCAAACCCTTTTTAATATTAAAGACAGACCTTTTCTCCATCATTAATTATATTAATAGCCTCATCCAAATTCTTTATTGTCAAAATTGGAAGAGCAGGGCCAAAAACTTCCTCTTGCATTAAGGAATCTTTTAAGTCAGTTTCCACAATTGTCTTTAATTTTAATTAATTAATTAAATTATTTTTAATTATTAATGTTCTATACTATAAAACAAACTAACTGGAGGAATAAAAACATCAGCTCTATCTGGGTTTCCTGCTTGAAGAATAACCTTTCCTTTGCTAGCTTTTATTAGTTCATTGACTCTATCAAAGTGACGTTGATTTACCATTCGGGAATAATTAGGACTTTTTTGTGGATCAGTTCCATACATTAAATCAATAGATTTACGTAATGCTTCAACCAATTTAGGCTTAGTTTCCAAAGTTGTCATTATATAATCAGGTGCTAAACAGGTTTGCCCACTGTTGAGCCATTTACCTTCAGCAATTCTTTTTGCTGCTTTTTCAATATCAGCATCATTTTCAACAATTACTGGACTAAATATATATATATATACATAAATTTGTAGTAATATAAGAAAATAATTATTTAAAATTCTCTAACTAACCATTTTCCACCTAATTCCAAAGTTACAGGTGTCAGATTTTTAGCTGCCTCTATCATTACTACCTTAATTTAAAACAAATAAATATTTATAGTACTAAAAATTAGACAAAACACCCAATTTATTATTTTTAGCTTTTAATTAATTTAAAATAATTAATTTACTTTCCCTATGTTGGTACTTCCAGTGTAGAAAATATGATCAAAACGTTCATTCAAAAGTTTTAGGGTCTCTTCAGCTGCACCCTCAATTACTGTGATAAAGTTCTAAAATAAAGAGTAATTTCTTTTTTTTTTAATTATTTACCTTTGGAAAATATTTATCAAAAAGCTCCTTCATTAAATGTGAAGTATTTGCTGATACCTAAACAAAAGTATAAATTTATAACTTTAATTAAAATAAAAAATATACCTCTGAAGGTTTAATAATGACTGTATTTCCTAAAAAATAAGGAAATTTTAATTTATTATTTTAACTAACCAGCAGCAATTGCCTCAACTGCAGGTTGAATTACTAACATAGCTGGATAATTCCAAGCACCAATTACTAAAACAACCCCTTTAGGTTCATATTGTATTTCTGGTTCACCCAAAGAATGGTTTTCCACCTTTTTATTAAAATTGGTTATTTTTATAATTTAAATATTTTTACTTTAAGAGGTTTTGCCCATTCATCCAAATTCTGAAGGCAAAGATCTATAGTTGCCAAAGAACCCCCAATTTCCATTTGCATATTTAAATCTTTAGGACGACGTAAATCTTTATATATTGCTTCAGCAATTCTTTCTCCATTTTCTTTTATCATTTTACTTAATTTTTGAAGTTGTTCCTTTCGAAATATCAAAGGTCTAGTAACTCCTGTTTTAAAGAAGTTACGCTGATTTGCGACAATCTGTTTAAAATAATTATTTAATTAAAAATTCCCTTTTAATTAATTTTACCTCAGCTATATTTGTAGTCATTGTTAAATAAAGATTTAATAAATAAAAAAACTTTAATTATATTTTATTTTACTTCAACTAATAAATAAATAAATATTTATTTAAAGGAGAACAAAAATCATGTAAACAAAAATGGCCTTGAATTATGATAGAAATTATTAACTCTTTAAATAGTGTAAAGACTACCCCAATTAATTATCATTTTTATTATTAACAAAGTAAATATCCAATTGATCAACTATATTTATTTATTTAATTAATTGGGGTTTTATATTTAAATAAATAAATAATATTTTCTATTTTTTAGGTGATTAAAAGGGTATATAAATAAATAAATAAATATAATGAGAAATTATGCGACCAAAGAGAATAATTGATGAAATCATTTTCTACTAAATTATTAAATAATGTTTGTTTGTGATAACGACACAGAAAAAGGATGATGGTCTTTTCTTTAATTAAAGGGTAAATAAACAATTTGGTTTTTAATTATAAGTACAATAAATAATAAATAAACTGATTATTAAAAAATTGTTTATTTAATAAAAGATTATTTTATTATTTAAATACTAATTAGGAACAAATAATAAATAATAATTTTTATTTTTAATTAAAATTATTATAGAAATAAGACCAGTAACTGGTAGAATAGTATGTAAAAGAAGGTCTGGTTGTGTTGTTCAAAACTTATTTGTTATTTAGGCGAAACGTTCAGACAAACAAAAGAAACCATAGAAACAAAAATTGATAAAGGTTTTTTAAAGGAAATAAAGTCCCGTATTTCTTCTAATACAAGCGCGCGCTTCTATTTTTCAACCTCTTCGTAGAGGGCGCTTCTATTGGAGCATGCGCTTCAAATAGAGCGTGCGCTTGTATTAACTAGTGTCTAACTAATTCCTTTAATAATCCTATTATATAATTGAGAAGTGGTGTCTGTTTGTTTGTTTGTCCCCTTATAGTAAAGTTATTTGAAGGGAAGAAAGTGAGGGGTTTTAAGTATAAAAGCCAAGTTCTTTTCTTTATTTTTAACCCACAAAATCATCATCAAATCAACGGCGTCTCCAACAACAGCACTTCATGCTCTTCTACTGCCTGCATCAAATAGAGCTCGACACCGGACGGACACGAAGTCTTCGACCGGCGCTCTTCAACGTAGGAGTTCTTTCCTGGTGCCTGTGATGTTCAAATCAAGTATTGCCTTAGTTATGTATGATTATTTTCTTATTTTTAAAACTAATAATTTTTATTCATTTTTCGGAGATGTTCAGTACGATGGAAAATGTTGCATTGTGGATCTGCTTAGGGACTTCAACAACAAGATCAAATCAAGGCCGGTATGAGAAACAACAATGGAGAAAGGAGAAGGGAAGATAGCCAGGTGTGTGATTTTTCTTAATTATTGTATTGTCAAGTTAATTTTTAGTTTGCTCTTAGTCTACAGCAAAAACTAGAAGTGGTTCTTCCCGGTGTTTCTCAACGCTGATGTGTACATCAGTTTACGTGCCAGGACTGCTTTTGTTCATTGGCTTTGGTTTGAGTTTGGATTTGGCAATTTCAGTGCAGATGGAATTCTGCTCACTGAATCTAATCTTCCTACTCTGGTGGGACTTTTCTGTGGATCTATTACTCTTGGCTGCATTCGCTGGTTGGAGGCACGCCCCGTGGTGGAAAATGGATCCTACTGGTAGGTACTTCATAGTGTCGACGTCTATTGCTTCGCGCTTTAGTTCGTGAATAAGGACCAAGAGGATATCTCCGTGGGTGAAGTCCAAACACCCAGTGGTGATGTCTTCGCTGGTTTGTGTGCAGTTTAAGAGTAGATCGATCTACAGAAAAGCCCACCAAAGCAGGAAGATTACATTCAATGAGCAAAATTCCATCCTCACTGAGATTGACAAATTTGATTCAAAACAGCTCCAATAAACAAAATCAACCTCGTACATATGCAGAAGTATTGCAACAACGATGAGAAACACTCTGAAGAATCACCACCCTACTGAGGCATCTTGTCTGCGACTGGACACATTCTTTGTACTTGAACAAACCGACAAGACTATGCTGGAGCTCCATAAAAACCTTAACTGCATCTTCATTAGCGTCAGGGCATCAACCTTAACACACAAGAAGCCTTCTCTATGTTTATATTATTTTTTGTGTTTTCTTTTTTCCTTTGTGTTTATTTGATTTTTTTGTTTCTGTTCGTGCATTTCCATTTCATTTATTTATTTTCTAACTTAATTTTTCAGATTACTATTAAGATGGAATCTAAACATGAAAGTAAACAAAAGCGTCAGCAAATGAATATCGACTAAATGAAGACAATGAACTTCGTCTAGAAGTTGGGAATGAAGAAGTTATTAGTGAACTACTGAAGGCAAGGCAGAAGTATATGGATCTCCATTGTCAATGAATAAACGTTATAGCTCACTTATTTAAAACCGACTTTTCCTTAAAAGGTTTATTTTGAAGTATATAGGTTTATCTTATTGTTAGTATAACTTAATATTTTGTAAATAATTTCATTGAATTTCTCTTGAATTTTATAATTGAAAACAAAAATAAGAATCTCAGAGATATGAGTTAAAAAAAGAAGTGTTTAATTAAGGCATTATGAGAATTAATATATATAAAATGTGATTATTATTAATTCTTTATTAAAGAAAAATTTACGAATTTTCAAACTGAAAAATTTCTTAATCACATCTTTAAAGTAAAACAAGAATTAAATTAAAAAATTAAAAACATAAAAAAGGCAAAAATAATGAATAAAATTCCCTTAGGTCAGGCCCACCCAATGTTTTGCAGTTTCCTGGGATGGGGTCAGCCGCTTTACTATATTAACTAGTAAATGGGCTAAAAGTGAAGGGCTAAGTTACCACAAATGTATAAAGTATTTTGGGATAGTTCCATTGGGAAGCGTTAAAATGTTTGATTTTGTTAAAATGTGATTTTTGTTGCTGTAAAGCCCTACCGGGCTTGGGGCGCGCTTCGCGCGCTGCTAGGTAATTGTATTACCTGCCTTAATCTTCTACAGAACCTCGGTACCATTATTTTAATGAGAGTCATCAGTACCTCTCGAAATCCGAACATATTAGCACAAATTGTAAAATGTTCCCTTCGCACTACTTTTCATGTTCCTTTCACACTACCACAAAAACTACACCTATTTATCGGGGTTTTTCCTTTCTACATTTCAGATAGTCAGATGGATGCCCTTCTCGGGCCTTCGGCCCTCGTTTCTCCATTTCAGATGGATGTTATTCTCGGGCCTTCGGCCCTCGTTTCTCCATTTCAGATGGATGCAATTCTCGGGCCTTCGGCCCTCGCTTCTCCATTTCAGATGGATGCCATTCTCGGGCCTTCGGCCCTCGCTTCTCCATTTCAGATGGATGCCATTCTCGGGCCTTCGGCCCTCGTTTCTCCATTTCAGATGGATGTTATTCTCGGGCCTTCGGCCCTCGTTTCTCCATTTCAGATGGATGCCATTCTCGGGTCTTCGGCCTTCGTTTCTCCATTTCAGATGGATGCCATTCTCGGGCCTTCGGCCCTCGTTTCTCCATTTCAGATGGATGTTATTCTCGGGCCTTCGGCCCTCGTTTCTCCATTTCAGATGGATGCCATTCTCGGGTCTTCGGCCTTCGTTTCTCCATTTCAGATGGATGCCATTCTCGGGCCTTCGGCCCTCGTTTTTCCATTTCAGATGGATGCCCTTCTCGGGCCTTCGGCCCTCGTTTCTCCATTTCAGATGGATGCCATTCTCGGGCCTTCGGCCCTCGTTTCTCCATTTCAGATGGATGTTATTCTCGGGCCTTCGGCCCTCGTTTCTCCATTTCAGATGGATGCCCTTCTCGGGCCTTCGGCCCTCGTTTCTCCATTTAGATGGATGCCATTCTCGGGCCTTCGGCCCTCGTTTTTCCATTTCAGATGGATGCCCTTCTCGGGCCTTCGGCCCTCGTTTTCTCACATTCCTATCTCATGTTCCCTTCACATTACTTTATTTGTTCCTTTCACACTACCCCGAATACCAACAAACTTCAACTCCAAACAACTTGGTCCAAATGGACCCGATTTTTTTCTAAATAATATTTTTAGCTTAGGGACATCATTCGCTTCAAGTTGATATATCATTTGCTCATAGCTATTGATTTTTGTGCTTGAGTATTTTGGCATTCAAAATTTTGATGACCATTTATTAAAAATTTTTTTTTAAATCATATCTCTCCTAAAAGTAACCCTTTTTAAAATTTAAAAATGTTAATAGGTGTTAAAAAGTATGCTTTATTTATTAAAAATACTTTTATCTCGATAGAATTATGAAAAATCCGAAATTTTTTCAAAAAACCGAAAATTTTCGAATTTTCAGAAATTCGACTCTAACTACCCCCAACCATAAAATTTTCCCCCTTTTTCTTCACTCAAAAAATCTCTAATTTTCAGCTTTATTTAGTAAAATTTATTTCATCCTTATCTCTTCAATGCTCACAAAGTTATCGTCAATTGAAAATTTTCGAAATTTTTCCTTAAGGGGTACCCCTTCGAAAAATTTCGAAAAAAAATTTTTTCGAGTAAAACGTGTTTTATGGGGTAATAACAACCCCTGAACACGATTCTGAAGTCAGAAAATTTTTAAAAAATTTTTAAAAAAAGTTACAGTCAAAAAACCGTTTTAGTCGCACGACTTTGAAAGGGCCTAACTTTCTGGCACCCAAACATACCCCCAACATCATACATATATTTTACTTCCCCATAAGAAACTCTATTGAATGGCATGCCTGGCACTCAAAATTGCGGCACTGAACTGTCCCGACATGCCTCTTCGGTGCCAAGTTTGAGTGCCATCCCAAATTTTCTACAACCATAATATTCTCCACTTATTCAACTACACATCCACCAAATTTTAGCTTATCATCTCATTCCATACTTAAGTTACGCTTCTGCGAATATATGGGGCTTTCGCGAATTTCGACCTACAGCCTCCCTGGGTGGTTATTTTTCAAAAATTTTTTTTTCATCATTATCTACTAATATTGGCACATCCCCCTTTAAGCGGAAATTTTCCGCTATCTCCCTCCGTTCGCGAGATACCCAAAGTCCATAGGCCGGTTCAGTGCCAAGCGAGGCCCGGAGCCAAAAGTCTATAATTTTCCCAGATGCCCCGTCAAAAGTACCCCCCAGGATGTACAACTTTTAGACCTCTCACACTTGCCCTTAATCAGATATGAATTTTGCTAGAAAAACTTTCGATTGTGTTTATTAATATATGAATTAATATCATTTATTTATCCAAAAAAAGTCTGAAAAAGGATGGCGCCATAATAACTATTTATTTATTATTTAAAATTTTGCCAAAAATCAATGTTTTTTTTATGTTGAGAATGGAGGTAATTTCTTCTCCTATTTTTCTTATCATTTTTTATTTTAAATTAAATGACTACATACATTCTCTTTACTATTTTTTTTTTTTTTTTTGTAAAGTATAATACATATGAATCAAATAATCCATTTTTAATTAAAAATTATAGGTAAATATATTTTTTAGAAATTAAAACAAATAATTTAAAATTAAATGGCTTCTATTCAATCAGTAAGATGATTTTTTTTAATAATTAATATTTTATAATTATAAATAAAATAATTAAAAGTTTACTTCATCTAATCATCAACGTGAATGTCTCTATAAAATTCTTGTTATTGGTGATATGGGAACAGGAAAAACTTCTTTAATACAACGATATATTCATGATTCTTTTCCAACTCTTTATAAACCAACAATTGGTGTTGATTTTGCTACAAAATTAATTCAATTTGAAGATACTCTAATTCGGCTACAATTTTGGGATATTTCTGGTCAGTTCTTTTTTTTAATTAATTAATTTATTTATTAAATAAACACTTTAAACTTTAATTTAAAAATATTTGAAATTTTATTTTTTAATTAATTAATTAGCTTAGTCATTCGTTTTCTGCATACAATCATTATCTTCTAATTCTTAGAAAAAATACCTCTATACTTTATTGAATCATTTTTAAAAAATTTCTCTTTAAATTAATTTTTTAAAGTTTTAATTAACAAATTAAAAAGTCTTTATATTTTATAATTAAATAGTAGGCAGTCTTTATTTTATTTATTATTTATTAAATTTTTTTTATCATATCGTTCCAATCCTTTAGAATATTTTCCTTCTTGTCTTTGATTAAATAAATGTTTTTCTCTAATATTGGCTAATTTATTTAAATTAATATTTTTAAAATCTTTTTATTTTCTAAATAATTATCTTTTAATTAAAAATAATTTTTTTCTTTTATTTTTAAAAAAGTTCTTCTTCTCAAAATTACCTTTCATTAGGATTATCAATATTATAAGGCAAAGGATCAAATATAGGTTCACCAAAAATTTTCTTTGTTGATTTATAAATGTACTAAAAAAATGGAAAGATTATTTAATATTTTAATTAAACTGGGTTTTCATCAGCAGACCAGTAAAGTGTTTGTTCTTCAATTGGACGTATTGAAAATTGCTTAAAAATAAGTATATATTTTTTAAACAGAAAAAGAATAATTAAATTAGGAAAAAGAAAAAAGTTTTATTTAAGAATAAGTTTTAAAGTAAAGTTTATTTAAATTAAATCAAATAATTACATGTATTAATTCTGTTGGACTAGGAGGGCTAATAAATGATGAACCAGGGATAATTCTATTAAAAGCATTATTATCAATAGGGGTTGTAGAACAATAACTAATTAATGATGGAAGTTGTGAATTTTTATTAGAATTTCCATGATGAAGAATATAAGAACAACTTTAAATTTTTAGTTTTTATCATTATTTAGAGACTTTAAAAGCACTAAGAAAATATTTTAATTATTACCATAAAATACAAATTGTCCCAAAAATAATTTGTAAAGAACAAGCAATTACAGAAAGTCCACAAAAGCAGAAAGCAATAATTAAAAGAATATTTATTTTATTACCAACAACAGATAATAAATAATTATTTAAGAGAGTTTGCTTTAAATCAATTAATTATTAAAATATTTAAAATTTTAATACCAAAAAGTAAGTATTTGTAATTGTAGAATTTAAGGTAAAAAGAGCTAAAGAAGATAAAATTATTTGTAATAATACTGAAGGTAATAGAAATTGGCTTTTTGATACACAAATTAACTAAAAATAATTTAAATTAATTTTTTTTAAATATTTTCTTTTACTTGAATAACAAAAACAGTAAATCCTAATAATCCATTGCCTAATCTATAAAATTGTGTTTGTTCTAAAACAACTTCGCCCCAATACCATTTATCTATTTCAAAAAATATTTCACTTCCAATAATTGTAAGAGCATAAAAAAGTGCACTTAAAGAACAACAAAAATGTAAAACTAAAGATTTAAAATAAAATATTTTATTTTAATATTTATAATTTACCTCCATATTTTCTTTTTATTTGTTTTTCTCTAAATAATAAACCTCCAAATATTTTTAATCCAAAAAGGGAGGTTAAAAAAGCAGCAAATAAAACCTTTTTAAAATTTTAAAAAATAAATAAAATGCTAATTTATAAAAAAAAACAATTGTTTGGATTCCAAAGAGTAAAGATTGTCCTAATCTACTCCTTTTATCAAAAACATTTTCATTTGCATAATCTTTATGATTAAAAGAGTGAAACGTTAACCAACAACTTAAAAGAGCTTTTTCGGCGCAAACAGAAAAAGAAAAGGCGTTTAAAATAAACTTGACAATTATTGAATTTCTGAAAAAGTTCTTTATTTAAGAAAAATAAACTTTAATTAAAATACCGTTGTCGATAAGTTGAATTTAATAATCCTGTACAAAAGAGAAGAATAGCCAACCAAAAAAGATCACTTCCCATATAATCCCCTGTCCATGATAATTCTGCTAAACTTATACCCAATAAACATAATAGCAATAAAGTCCATAAAGAATAAAAGAAGGAAAGAATTCTGAAATTATTTTTCATTTATTGTTTTTTTTACCTTTTTTTCCTTTTAATATTAAAATTATTTCTTTCTTCTTTTTTTGTTACTGATTCTCTTAAACAAGAAGAAGCTAAAATACAAGTACAAGCACAAATTAAAGACAAAATAGCCATTAAAACAATTAAAATTCCATGAATAATAACAATTAAATATTGAGGATTTACTATTGAAGTAAATGAAGATTCTTTAAAAAAGTAAACTTTAAAAAGAAAAGAAAGACTAAACGTGAAGAACTGAAGGCTATTATTCTATAGGCATTAATGTCTTCTTTATAAAATGGAAAAGAATTATTATCTACTGATTTTAAGCACCATATTGCAACAATTAATGAAAGGCCAATACTAACCTTTTTAAATAAAATTAAATAAATTAATATTTATTTATTTTTATTTTTAAATAAAATAAATATCTTTATTATATAATCTCTATAAATTCTTCTTTTATTTTAAATTAATTAAAATATTTTTATTTTTCACCTTTAAATTCAATGTTTTGTGTGTTTTATTATAAATTGCATATAAATCTACTATTGCACTTCCAATACCAAATAGAGAACTTAATTGGTCCAAAACTAAACGAAAATAGTCTTGACGTAAGGCTAATTGTGTATGTTCAAATTCTACAAAAGCTGCCATTCCAAGACAAGCAATTGCTGTTAACTATATTTATTTATTTAAAGAAAGGTTTTCTCTCTTCCCCTTTTTTCCTTACTAATTTTGCAAAAGAACAACCAAAAAGCAAAGTTTGATTAAACTTTGCTTTAATTCTGTCATCTGGCCATGCTGGGTACCAAACATTTTCTATAGCCACTAATCTATCAAGAAATGCTAATGAAATAAGTGACAATAAAAATGTTAAAAATGAGATGATTGACATTGAAGAAGAAATTAACTTTTAAAAGAAAAAATAAAAAATTAAAAAGAAGGTAGTTTTTATTTTACAATTTTTGGAACAAAATTAATATTATTATTGGTTGTTGTTGTTATTTGAATAATTGGAGCAATTTGTTCAAATTTTCCATTTATTTGATTATGAAGATTTATTATCTTTTAAATAATTAATTTAATTAAATTAATTTTAGAAAACCTTAAAAGTTGTAAATCCATAAAATATAGCTGTTCCTAAAGCAAATAATGCTGTTAAACAATACAAACATTTAATTATAATACTTCCATGTGAACGATTAACACAATAAAACCCAACTTTTAAATTAAATTTATTTTTATTTTTATTTATTTTTACCTGTCCCAGTAATTGTATAAAGTAAAGAACTGGCCATTCTTAAATCAATTTGCCTATAATTATCAATTCCAATTTTTGGTTGAAATTGGGTACCAGCAAGGCCAAGTCCAATTGCTCCAAGTACTGCATGTAAAATATTTAATCCTTGCAACTTAAATAATTTTTAAATAAATAAATAAATTAGATAATTATAATTATTTTAAAGAAAGGGAGAAATTAAATTAATTAATTCTAAAAATTAATTAAATAAATACCAACCTTATAATTAATACTTTCTCCTCTCTTATAATAATTTCTTTCCTTTTCTTCATCTTCATCATATAATTCATTTATATTATTATTATTAAAATGTGCCCTTCTTTCAATTGTTGAATTATTAGAGGAAGGATAAATCATTTTAATTAAATTTTTTCTCTTACATATTTTTTAAAATAAATCTTAAAAGGAATATAAATATTCTTTTATAGTACTTACAAATAAATAGAAGGGCAAAAAGGAAAGATGATTTTATTTAAATAAAAATAAAAGTTAATCATTTAAATGATTAATTTTTAAACATTTTTATTTTTAAATATATGTAAGTACATATTTATTTATTTATAAAAAATAAAATTTAAAAAATAAACCTTTTTTCTGTTTTAAAATTTTTAAAATTAATTAAAAATATTTTATATTAAATAAAATATAATTAATTTAAATGTTTTCTTTTTTAGTTGTCAAAGAATAATAAAATAATACATACATATTATATAATATCTTAAAAACTTTAAAAAAATATTTGCAATATTGCTGCTCAAAGTTTAGGGAAAATGAAAGAAGAAAAAACAGGTTTTTAAGCAAAAAAAAGATTGTTGGATTGGGGACAACATAAATTGAGAAATAAAAATATATTTAAATAAATAAAAGGCTTTATATGTATATATAATAATTAATTTAATTTTTAAAAAATATCTTTTATTTTTTAAATCGCAAATTCTTTAATTAAAAATTAAACTTTTAATTTTTAATATTTTAATTTAAATTTAATTTTTTACCCCTAAATTATCTAAAAAATAATATATTAATGAAAGAAAAGGTCAAAAATATTTAAATATTGTATTAATTATATATTTACCTTTAATATAATTAATATTTTCTTATTATTTATTTTTAAGCTAAAAATTAAAAGAAAGAGAAAATTACCTACATAAACAAACAAAAAGAAAATAAAGTTTTTTAAAAGTCTTTTTTTCTCTAAAAAAAAGCTAAGTATATTTAATAATAATAAAGAACAAAATCTATATAATAGAGGAAAGAGAGAAATAAATGTATGTATGTAGTAGCTGTATATGTTCAATTAAATATATAAAAAAAAATTTTTTTTTTTAAAAAAATAAATTAAAAAATTAAATAGACAAAAAAGTTGAAAATAAAATGAATTTTTTTGTATTTTGGAATGTTTTTTGTTTAGAAAAATTTCCTCTCCTATTTTTAAATATAAATAAATGTATTAATCATTTAATAAAAAAAGATGGTCTTTTTCTTCTTTTATTTAAATTTATTTTTAAAAAATTAATTGATTAAATAAAATTTTTAAATAAAAAAAAAGTTCAGAAAAATAGAATTTTAATAAAATTAAAATTAATTTTTGACTTTATTTTTAAATTTAATTCTTCCAATAAAAATATTTTTATGGCAAAAAAATATTAAAAATAAAAGGGAAAATGAACGCGCAGTGAATTAAAAATAAATAAATAATATTTTTTAAAGGATTATATTTCAAATCATTGTAAATTGAACAAAAAAATAAAAAGAAAAACTTTTTTGAAAAATTGCATAGAAAATAAAAATTAAATAAATAAATAATTTTATATTAAAAAAAATAATAATTATTTTTTAAGGTCAAGAAAGGTTTGCCAATATGACTCGTGTTTATTACAGAGATTCACATGGAGCATTTATTGTAAGAAAAAAATAATAAAATTAATTTTTAGGAAATTAAAATATTTATTTTATTAATTTTTTTGGTCTATGATTGCAGTAATAAACGAAAAGATGAAACTCTTGCTGGGGTAATTTAAAGAAATACTTTAATTTTATTCTAAAAATAAGGCACTCCGTTGGAAAAAAGATTTAGATTCAAAGCTTTTGTTAGATAATGGTCAACCTATTCCAGCTATCTTATTAGCCAATAAATCTGATTTAGAAAATAATTTAACAACACAACAATTACAGGGAAATGTAAAAAAAGGACGTTTTGTAGCGGGGTAATTAAATAAAAAAATTAATTAATTAAAATATTTATTTATTTAAAGATTTAAAATTAGTGTTAAAAATGGGGATTGTGTGGATTCTGCTCTTAATTCATTACTTATGAATATTGTTAGCAATGAAAGGCATAGTCTATATTTAATTCCTATGTTTGTTTTATTTTATTTAAATTATAGAATATATTTTTTAATATTTTTTAAAGAATAAAAAGAGATCAAGAAGTTCGTAATTTATCAAATGAGGAAGAAAATATTGATAGAAAAAATCAAAAAAGGATTAGGCGTTTAACAGATGGAATATGTTGTTAATTTGTTTGTTTTTTTAATTTTGTTTTAAAATTAATTATTTATTTAAATTCTTTTAAAAAATCCATTTATTATCTTAACAACTTTTGTTTTTTATTTTGTTATTTATATACCGACATTAATTTGTATACTCGTTACTTACAAGTTTTGATTATTTCTAACTGTTTTTAGGTCTTTTTTGTTTTAAGAAATTAATTTTAATAAAACTTTTCACGAATAGTTTATTTTGTTTTTATTTGTTTTTTGCTTTACTTTCTTGAATGTAAATTATAATATAAAAATATTAAATTCATTTTCTTAATTTAGAGAAAAGAAATTAATTTTGTGTAAAAATCAGATTTATAAGGCCTTTGTTTTAAAAAATTCTATTACCCTTAACAGTTAAAGTTAAGAATCTGTATGTGTTTAATTATTGTAGATACTTATTACTCAATTTGTAAAAATTGTAAACTTTTTGGTTCGATAATAAATTAGCACAAAAACGAAGGAAATTGTTTTATTAATTTGTTAAAAATATTTTTGTATTTTTTCTTTTAATTTAATTTTTTTAATTAAAAAAAGGAATAAAATATTTTTGTTTAAAATATTTTGTTTAGTTCAAAAGAGAAAATAAAAGGAAATCTTTCGGCCCACGTAGTATAGTGGTTAGTACTTCTCGTTGTGGCCGAGACGACGTAGGTTCGATTCCTGCCGTGGGCATTTTTTTTTCTTTTGCTTATTTTAATTAAATTTTTTTTTCTAAATTTTTTTGGAAAAGTTATTTATTATTTGCAGTAGAATTTTTAATTAAAATAATTGAGCCTAGATCCCCCCTTCCTTTTTCGATTTTCTAAGGCCTTTAATTCGGTACTTAATTGTCATTTCAATTCACACTTCATTTCTACAAATTAAAAAAAAATTTATTTAAAGAAGTTTATTTAAATGAAAAAATTTAAACCATTTATTTTTAATTAAAAAATTAATTATTCTTTAAATAGAGATTATTTTCCTCTATAAAGAAAAAGTCCGTAAATTATTGTCCGCAAGTAATAAATGTGCTGTTTTTCAAAAGAAGAGGATTGCTTAAAAATTGCAGCAAAATTTCTCTTGCAAAATTTTCAAAGAATAATTTGCGGACAAACTTTGCGGACTTTTTCTCTATAAAGTAAAATAACTTACTACATAAATATCAATATTTTTTAATTTCTACTATTAATCCTCTTTGAATATTCTTTTTCTGACAATGAGTCTTTTTCTTTATTATTTTCTTGATGGTCATTGTTTAATGAATATAAGGCTGATTGTGAGGAGGCTGTTCTTAAATTATTTTCGTTTGCAAATTTATTATTCTTTTAAAAAAGGAAAAAATTTAATTTAAATTAATATTTTTGATTAATTCAAGCCTCCAAAAATATTTATAAAGAATTTCCTTTTGAATCTAAGATCCAAAATTTAAATAATTGTTAAAATTTAAAAGACTGAAAGTAAGTAAATTTTCTCATTGTCAGCCTTTTTTTAATTAATAAAATAATTGAATAAAAATAAAACCTTATTGTTAGCAAAGACTTTATTTCCACCTTTTAATGTCATCGTTTCTGTGTATGTACATAGTTAAATTGATTATTTAGAAGATTTGATGGTTATATATTTAATATTAAATTTATAATTGGTCTTATGTATTCAAATTATTATTTATTTGAATAGAGCAGATGAATTCTAATTTTTTTGCTCATCTTTGGACTTTTCTTCTAATTTTAATTGTTATTTTGTCAGGTTTTTTTTTCTATTTTTTCCTTTAATGATTTAGGTTTTAATACTTTTGCTGATCTTTTATGTCGTACTTGTGGACATTCGGTTATTTTAAATAATTTTTAAAACTCCTTTTTAATTCCTATTTTAGGTAACAACTGCCTCTGCATTAATTAATGTTAAAAGCCCAGCAGCTGAAGATAGTTGGAATATGACTGTCCTTGGTGTTGATACATTTGTTCAGGTTAAATTTATTATTATTGAAAGAATATTATTCTTGGCTGATAAGTATTTATGACTTTTATAACTCGTAGTTAGTTTTTTTATGGACTGCATTTTGTCTAAAAATTGAGGAATAATAGTTATCTTCCTTTACATAATTTATATAGACTTTAAATTTTGGGTTTTAATGATTAAACTTTTTTAGGTCTTCAAAAATAGCGTTCGTGAGTCACATTTAATCGTCTTTGTTTGCTATTTAATTTTGTGTTTTATTAGCTGAAACGTTTAATTTAATTTTTGCTAATGGAGCTGACTTAAAATTTTCTGGGAGGGCACACACTGAAGAAACTTGGTTTTAATTAATTCATTTAAAATTCTATTTTTTCTTTCAATTTTCAGGTTTGAAGGAATGACTTGGAGGGCTTGTGTTTGTTCTGCTTGTAGTACTCATATTGGTTGGTATTTTCAGTCCCCAAAAACTGATTTTGTAGGACTTATAATTGACAACTTAATTAGTGAAGAATGTTTGTTATATTTTATATTATTTTTTGTAATTAATTTATTCAGATGCTGACACTTTAACAAAGGTTCCTTTTCCTCAAAAACAACCAAAATCAAATGGAAAAGCAGAAAGTAACATAAATATAAAGGACGAGCTTTAGGTTTTTGGCATTTAATTTTTACTTTTTTTTGCATTTGCCTGTATATTTTTTTTGACGGTGAACTCCTCTACTCAAATGATATTAAAAATAATACTCTAAAATGATTTTTTTGTTTACTAGGAAATAAATTATTTAATAAGATTAAATAGTTTTAATAATTTCTAAGGTTTTTTGCCTTTTATTATTTTCATTAGCATGTAATTTTTTTAACTTTATATTTATTTAGATTTTAGAATAATTTATTAAAATGCCTGGAGTTATTTACATCCAATCTGTACCACCAATGTTTACAGTCAAACGTTTACGTGAAATTATGTCAAAATTTGGAGAGATGGGAAGAGTCTATTTGCAAGGTTTTTTTTATTCTTATTCTAGTTAGGAGCCCATAAAAGCTTTATACATATATCATAATTATATTCTCCATGAGCTTAGATTTATAATTAGCTTTTGTTCTAGATAATGATATTATCCTAATCTTTTCTTAAATTATTTAAATCTTTTTTTTTTTTTAATTTAGCTGAGAAACGTGGACCACATAAACGTAAACGATATACAGAAGGTTGGGTGGAGTTTAAGAACAAAAGTTGTGCAAAGGTTTTATTTTTAATTAAAAAGATATTTTTTAATTAATTAGGAAGTTGCTCAAATGTTAAATGGACAATTAGTTGGTGGAAGGAAACGAAGTGCTGCTTATGACAGTGTTTGGACTATGAAATATTTGCATAGGTTAATAAATATATTTATTTAAATTATTTTTATTTTTTAGTTTTAAATGGGAACATTTAATGGAACAATTAGCCTATGAACGTCGTATAGAGCAACAACGTTTGAGAACAGAAATATCTTTTGAAAAAAGAAAAGCAGATCACTTTTCACAACAGGTTAATTTTTTTAATCTTCTATGTCTTTAATAACACTAAAACAATTTTACCTATATTGTAAATTCTGACGTTTTGTTTTTGAATTTAATTTTTACAATATCAGGAGAGTTAATATAATTCTTTAAAATTGTCACTTTTTTTTAACTATTTTTTCTAAAATATTTAGGTAGAAAAAGGTGAAAGATTAAAACAATTAGAGGAACGTATTTTGAAGAAATCAGGACTTTGGAAACGTTATTTAATGCAACATCATCAAAAGAAAGTTATTATTTCTGATAATCTTAAAAAATCAAAGGAATTAACTGAAGAAGCAAACTTTTTACAAATGATTTTTGGTAGTGGAGAAAAAGACCAAAAAGAGGAAGAAAATGAAGGAGAAGAAAAAGAAGAAATTAATGAACAATTAAATAATGAAGATGATAAAGAAATTAAAAAAATGAATAAATTAAATAAGACAAGAAAAAGAAAAAATATTTTGGTTAAAAAGAAGAGAAAAAATAATTTGTGACAATTTTGTTTTTAATTTTAAAAAATTGTATTTTTTTTTAAATAAAATTATAATAATTAAATAATTTAAGTTTCTTTTGGTATTAAAAAAAACTTTTTCCCTTAAAAATCCCCAAGTTTTTTATTTTTTCAAAATTGAAGAAACTTTATTGTCTTAATATTAACTTTTTAAAAAAATAAATGAAAGGGCAAGAACAGCTGTTTTATTATTATTTTTTTCAATAATTTTTCTCTCTCTCTCTCTTTAAAAATATATTTAATGTTAAAATAAATAAATATTAAAATCCTTCCTCTTTTTTTTGAAAGTTTCTTCTTTCTCTCTTTTCTTTTTTGCTGATTAAAAAAACTTTCTTTAAAAATATTTTCTCATCTGTCGACAGATTTATTTTGTTTTTGTTTGCTGGTTTTTGATTTGAAAATTTATATAAATAATCTATCATTGTATGTACATATATTGCAAAATAATAATTTATAAAATAAATTAATTATTAACAATTTGTTCTTATTTTTTTTATTTTTAGTATTAAATTTATTATATAAAATTATTAAGTAATTAATTAAAAGAATTAATTTTAATTTAATTTTATTTAATAGAAAGAGTATAATTTCTATTAAGAGTTCCTTGTTTGAATAAATGTTCTAATAAATATTCTGAATGTTCCTTTATTTTCTTATCTATGTACATACATACTCTTTTTTTAATTTTATAATTATTTTAATTCTTTTAAAAATTCCTTTTGACTAATTTTTTAATTTAATTTAATTTTGTTTAAATAAATAATTGTTGCTTTTGATAATTTTATTTTCTCTCTGTATAGGTAAATAAACTTCTTTTATTATTAAATAAAAATTGATTGGCTATTAATCTTTTTAAATTAATTATTTGGAAATTATTGACGTAAATTGTGTCTTTTTTTTTTATTTAATTTCTTTTTATCTTATTAGAAAAAATCAGTTGATTTTAATAAAAGGAAAATCTGAAATTAAATAAAAATTTAATTTAATATGTGTACCTTATGTTATTTTTAAATGATATATTATTATGTACATGTTTTTTACATAATTGATAAGAAAATGATAAAAATACTTTTCTAAAATATTTTTATTAATTTAATAATTAATAAAAGAAATAGTTAACCATTTTGACAAAACAAACAAATTTAAAAATTTAAATCAAGTTTTAATTAAAGTTGCAACCTTTTCTTCTACTTAAAGTTTTCTTTACATTTTATTTAATTTTTATTGAATTATTGTTGTATAATTTTAATATATTTTAAGGTATTTATTTAAATTTATGAGTCCAACAAAAGATAAAATAAAGAGAACAAAGAGTGTTAAAACTAATTTGTTATTCTTTTTTTCGTTGCGTCATCTTCTTTATTTTCCTTTTGCTTTTTTATCTCAGGTTTTTTAATTTCTTTTTTAATTTAAATAAATATATTTATTTAAAGTATGTAGTCTCAGCAGCTGTTTATGTAAATTTATCTGATGGTTCTCCATTATTTGGTTCATTTGTACAAGCAGCTACAGGAAAATATATATCACAATTTTTGGGTATTCCTTTTGCTGAACCTCCTATTGGTTAGTACATATTAATTATTTTGCTTTTTTGTTTTTGCTTTACACTAATTTTTAGTAAACTTAAACCTCTTTAAACATCCAGATTATAACAAGAGTTTTAACTACATACATTTTATAGGATATATATTTTCTATTTTAGGTAACCTTCGCTTCCGTCGACCTATTCCAAAACGGCCATGGAGAGAACAGTGGAATGCAACATGTACAAATAATTAATTTAAAGAAATACTTTATTTTAAGATTTTCGTGATTCTTGTGTTCAATCACCTGACACTTATTTTGGTAATTTTTATGGGGCAACAATGTGGAATACAAACACACCATGTTCTGGTTTTATTATTTTCTTTTAAATTTATATAATTTCTTTTTATTTTTGTAGAAGACTGTCTTTATTTAAATATTTATGTTCCTGGTGAAATTGATCCAGAAAAGAGTTTACCTATTCTTTTTTGGATCTATGGCGGAGGATTTTGGAGTGGAACAGCTTCTCTTGATGTTTATGATGGAAAAATATTTGCTGGGTTATTAAATAAATAAATAAATTTCTTTAAGAATATAGAGAGTTTTTTTAGGTTAAGAATATTTGGGTTATATTTTAAAAAATAAAATGATTCTCAGACTTCCTAAAATTTAAAGGAACTTTTATTTAAAAATATTCAAAATATTTTTCTTTAAATAAATTTTCATTTAAAGAGAAGAAAATGTAATAATTGTCACTGTCAATTATCGAGTTACTGTATTTGGTTTTCTCTACTTAGGGAGAGAAGAAGCTCCTGGAAATGTTGGATTATGGGATCAATTACTTGCATTAAAATGGATTTATAAAAATATTCAATGTTATATTTAAATGTTTTTAATTAAAAAAATTAATTTTTCCTAAAGCATTCGGAGGTGATCCTTCATTAATTACTTTATTTGGAGAAAGTGCTGGGGCTGCTTCTGTTTCTATGTTTTTATTTTTAATTTAATAAATAAAAATTGTTTAAAGGCATTTATTGTCTCCTCGTTCACAACCTTATTTTACTCGCTCAATCTTACAGAGTGGTTCTGCAACTGCTCCTTGGGCTGTAGAAAATAAACAGGTTTGGAAACAAATATCAATTACTTACTAAAAAACTTTCTTTTTCTAAAGGTAGCATTGCACAGAGCTGTTATTTTATATGGTAAGATTATTTTTATTTATAATTTTCTCTTTATTTTCTAATTAATATTAAAGAATATATGAAATGTGGAAATGGAAATATGTCTCATTTAACCCCAGACCAATGGAATATGGATGAAGTACTTAAATGTTTACTTGATGCATCTGCTGATAAATTAAGGTTTAAAAATTGTTTTAATTAATTAAAAATTAAAAAGGGACGCAGAATGGTCTCCAGTAATGGAATTTGCAGATTTTCCTTGGGTTCCTGTTATTGATGGAGAATTTCTTGTAGAAAATATAGAAACATCATTAAAGCAAGGACATTTTAAGAAAACACAATTATTGGCAGGAAGTAATTTTGATGAGGTTTGAAATTTTTAAAATTTAATTAATTTAAATTTTTAAGGCAATTTATTTTATTGTTTATCAATTAGCGGTAAGAATTTATTTAAATTAATATATCTAATAATAAAATATTAGTAGTAGTAAGAGAGAAGTATAAATTAGTCTTTGTTAACTATAAAGTCAGGTTATGAGGCTTTTATTTTTTCTTTTTTTTTTTTTCTTCTATTTTTTTCTAGTTTTTTAAATCTTACTAATTGGATCTTTTTTAATTTATTCTTTTAATTTTTATTAAAAATAATAAATTATTTAAATAATTAAATTTAATTATTGTTATTTTCAGGATGTTTTTCCTCCTAATGAATTTTTTGAGAAAAAGTAAGGAATATTTTAAAAAAATATTTTTTTAATTTAATTTAAATTTTATTTTTTAATTTTTAGAGATTTTATAAAAAGTCGAGAAGTTTGGCTTAAAAGTGTTTCTAGTTTACTTCCACGTCAAGTATTTCTATTTAATTATTTTAAATAAAATTAATTTAGATATTAAAATCATCACTTGCTCTTCAAGCAATTTTAAATAATTATGAACCTGAAGGTTTACCTGTAGAATCAAAACAATGGGTGGATAGGTAAATACATTAAGTATATTTAATTAAATTATTAATTCTTTTATAGCCTTGATAAAATGCTTGGAGATTTTTTATTTACTTGTAATGTCAAGTAAATTATTTTTTTTTATTTTTTATTAATTATTTTCTTTATCTAAAGTGATTTTGCATTGGCACATAGTGAACATGGAGCTAATACTTATTATTATATGTTTGTTAAAGAAATTATTTTTTATTTTAATTTTAAGGTTTTCGCATCGTGCCTCTCAACAAACTTGGCCTTCTTGGATGGGTAAAATTGATAGAAATTAAATTAAAATAATTATTAAATAATATTTAGGTGTTCTTCATGGTTATGAAATTAATTTTATTTTTGGTGAACCTTATAATAGAAAGCAATTTAAATATACAAAAGAGGAACAAGAATTAAGTAAATAATAATTTTAAATTAATTTATTTTGGAAGAAATCTTTTTTCCAGAAACTTTTATTTATTTAATATATTTTTTTAAAGGTTCTCGTTTTATGCGTTTTTGGGCAAATTTTGCACGTACAGGAGATCCAAACCACAACTCAGATAATTCTTATAATTCTGATTGGCCTCCATATAATTCAAAAACAATGGAATATATAAATTTAACAATTGAATCAGATTATATACAAAAAGGGGCTAAACGTTTAGGAACTGGTCCAAGAAGAAAACATTGCAATTTTTGGAAATTTATTTCAAAACTAATTTCAATTTCTGGTAACTTTATGTTTAAATAAATAAATAATTGGGAAAAATATGAAAAAATATAAATAATTTCTTTGTTCTTTTTTAGCAGATTTAGGTGAATCCTTTATTAAATGGAAACAACAAATGGACAGATGGGAGAATGATTACATTACAGATTGGGAGGTAAGAAATAATTAAAATAAAAAATTAATTTTTTAGAATCATTTTGAACAATATAAACGTCATCAAATGTATAGAAGAAAAGATGAAAATAATGAGTGTGGTGGTAATTAATAAAAGAAAAATAAATTGTGATATTTATTAAACATTAAACGGGTTGTTTTATACAAAATTAATTAGTAAATTAGAATAAATTTCCAAAAATCTAAGAATACCTCAAATTTCACATTTCTCTATATATGTTCATTCATAAAAGAATTTTTAATAAATAATTTTCTTTATTTTTACATATTCTGGTAGAATTAAATTTAAGAAGTTTTTTTTAATTCTTTATATCAAAGCAAATTAAAATGGTTTTTAAAATATAAAATACATATAAATGTGCCCTTTTTTCATTTTTTAGGTAAAATACGACTTGGCACATAATGTTCTTCTGCTTTCCAATGTACCTCTTTTTCACCTTTAGTTGTACGTTCATATTCCCTAGCATGTTTAAATATTTCAATATCACGCCAATCAGCTTTGTCAAAATCTGGTCGAATATTGTATTTTGGCTGTTCCTTATCTTCTTTAGGTTTTTTGCCAAAGTTGAAATGATCATTCTTTCCATAGAATTTTGAGTCCTAAAAAATAATAATATAAACAAATATTGTTAAAAATTAAATAAGTTGGATTTCTATTAAAATATTTACATCAAGCATTTCATTTTCGGCCTCCAAATCTTTTTTATACAAATCCCATCGTCCTTCATTATCAGCATGTCCACGTTCTTCATCAGGGGTTGGTTCACGACGTTTATTTTCTCTTTCAATCATTCGTTTCAATTCCTTAGCCTCTCTCTTCTGTGCTTTACGTGCTTTTTTCAATTCTTTGCTAACTTCATCTTTACTTAATTTAATTAATTCATCCATCTTTTTAAGTTTCTTTTTATGTTCCTTCCTTTCACGTTTTAATTCTGCCTCAAGTTCTTCTAAAAATAGAAATTAAACCTTTATTTTGAAAAATGATAAATACATAATTATTAATTATCTCTAAATTTATCTTCTCGTTTTGACAGAAAGATTACGGAAATGACTCAAAAAATTAGCAAAAAAAAACATCAAAGTGACTAATAAATTATGTAACCATCAATAGTTAGAACATAAAAACAAAAGTTTTAGTAATATACCAGTTGGAATGTTAATAGGTTTTGGTGCACATCCCTCCTCCCAAATTTTACGTATTTCTTCTGGCACATTCTCCCGAAACTTTGGCACCTTATATTCCTCCATATGATCAGTTTGAATTACTCGCCCCAACAATTTAATTCCATTAAAATTGTCTACAGCTAAAACTGTTGAACGTTGATCTTGATAGCAAAGAAAGCAAAATCCTCTGCTTTTTCCAGTTTTCCAATCTCTAACCAAATTAACATTAACAATTTCTCCATATCTTAAAAGTATATATTTTAATTATTCATAAAAATAAATAAACTGTGAAAAAACTGAAAGAATATCCCCTTCATTTAAATCGTAAGGAAGATTGCCAATATAAATCCAAGCTGAATTTTTGTATTTTTGATGCCACGATTTCTCTTAAAAATAAAGCTAATTAAGGTAAAAATTTTAAAATAATCAGTAATATGTCAAAAAATTAACAGATAAAAAGAATATAGTTTACCCAAATTTCCAGAAATTCCAAGCTTCAATTCTCTTTCATTAATGTTGTTAAGAATTTGAATTTTAGTTAGAAGATTCATTTTTCTTTTTACAATTAAAAACTTGTAAATATATTAAGCAAAGAGCATTTCCCGACATTTCGTTACTCGACATCTCGGGACATAGTCAAAAACGACATTTTGGTCATGACACTTCGTTGCACTTTATTAATAGATATTTTTAATATTAATTGGATTTAATTTAATTTGTTATTATCTTTAGTGTTTTATATTTGTAAATACTTTTCCTAATTTCATCTTACAATTAGATATTTAGAAGATGCCAAGAAATAAGAAAGAAAAGAACATTTCTCACAAAGATGATCTACTTCTTGACCTTGCAAAGAATCCAATCTTCAATGAAATGCCAGCAAAAAAGAATAAAATAAAGATTGATAGCCGTTTTAAACAAATGCTCACAGATAAAAAATTTGATGACCGAAATTTTCTTGTAGATAAACGAGGAAAACCAATTAAAGGAAAAAGTGGTAATTTTGCGAAACGTATCTATGAGGTTAGTGAAGAGAGTGAGTGTAGCCAGGATGATGGAAGTGAGGATGAGGGGGAAGGTAGTACACAAGAATTTGAAGAGGTGAAGGAGGATAAAAATCTAAAAAGAAAAGCTGTAAAGGAAGTTACTTTGGATGATGAGGTAAAAATGAATGAAGACATGGAAAGTGTAGATGAAGAGGACGATAATGATGATGATAATGAAAGCAGTGATTATGAAGATTTACCACATATTTCTTTAGATCTAGCAAGAGGAGAAGCTCCAGATATTAATTCTTCTAGTAGTGAAGATGAAGCAGAAGAAGAATATCAATCTGAACTTTCTGATGAGGAGAAATCTGACCCAGCTTTGGAAGATAGAATACGTCGCGTAGAATGGGCAAGTTCTCGATTAGCAATTTGCAATGTAGATTGGAGCAAAATAAGTGCTGAAGTTTTGATGATAGTTAGTTTATTGTTTGTTTTTTATTCTAATTAAAAGGTCATTAAATCACTAAAACCAGTCGGTGGTGTAATTACTTCAGTTGCCGTATATTTATCTGATTTTGGAGCTGAGCAACTAGAATATGAGAAATTACATGGACCAAAGATTGTTTTGCAACCGTCTAAGGGACGTGATAAAAACGATTTGGAAGAGTTTGTTTTGCTTTCTTTTATTTTTTAGATAGATCTATGATTTAGATTACTCGAAAAAATCTAGCACAAATTATGTAGTTGCCTAATGGAAATTTCTGTCTTTTTAAGGAGAACTCGCCAAGCAATTCATGCTTATGAAGTTGACCGTCTTCGTTACTATTATGCTGTGTGTGAATGTGATACTATGGAGACAGCAATTGGAATTTATGAAGCATGTGATGGTGTTGAATATGAATCTAGTGGTATTCGTTTTGATCTTCGTTTTATCCCAGATGAAATGAAATTTGAGGTTTTTTATTTTAAAATATTATTGTATATTTATGTAGGAAGATCGTCTTCGCGACAGAATCTCTTACGATGAAATAAATCTGGATAAATACAAACCAAAAAATGTGAAAACCCATCCATTACAATGCTCAAACCCAAAGCTCAGTTGGGAGGAAGGAGATTTGGAAAGAAAAATGAAAATGAAGAATGCCTTTGAAGCTGAAACAAGACTAGAAGAGTTTGAGTTAGTTTTTATGTTTAGATAAAGTGGAAGACATTATGTATTTTTTAATGTTTTTATTAGTGAAAATCCGGGGTTTACGCATCCATATCTGAACAACCCCTATAATAAGCTTTAATATTAATTTTAGATCATTGGTTGCCAATAGTTCTGATGAGGATGAAGAAACGCAGAAAAATCGTTATCATGTACTTATGGCTGCGGCTAAGGAATCTGCATTGGAGCGAGGAGATATGTTTTCAATTAAACAATTTTCTATTAAAGAAAAAGATGTTACTTCGAACGATAATTTGGTGTCTAAAACTGATAAACAAGGTGGAATTGTAGATGAGGATTCTAATGAAGATTCAGATGAAAATGAAGAGACAAAAACTGGGAAAAAGAAACAAACAAAATTCCAGATGTATTTGGAGAGAAAGAAGAAAATTAAAGCAGAAAGAAAGAAAAAAGAATTAGAACAAAGAAAGGAGAAGAAACGTCAAAATAATTTGGAGAATGAGGTTAAACATAATTTTTAATTAGTTTAATTTATTATTTTGAGGAGGAAAATGCAACTGTCGTAGAAACTGATGCTGATACTAATTGGCATCAAGTTAAAAAGGATGAACGTTTTAAAGCTCTTTTTCATGATAGTACTTTTGCAATAGATAAAACACATTCTCAATATAAAGGCGGTGACTTGGCGAATCGACAGGTTATTAAAAAGCATTTTTAAAGAAATATTTAATCATTTTTATAATTCAAGGTTTATGGTAAAATGTCTCAAAAAAGACGGAACCAAGCCGATGTGGACAGTGAATTACCTAGTGAAGACAATGATTCATTGGTGGAAAGATTGAAAAAGAAACAGAAGCAATTAAAACAAAGTGAAGATATTGAGAAATAATATTTAATCGTAAGATTTTATAAGACTTTTAATTGAAAAAATCGAATTTCTTAATTTAATTTTATTTACTTTTCTATCTAAGGATATTAGCGTTTTGAAACACACTTAAAAGATAGTAAATTTACTATAAAGTACGTACCGTATTTATTCGATTAGTTACCCTGAATAATTATTGTTTCAAACCCTTCTCTGGAGGGGGAAGTTAATCGAGGGAGGGGAACTAATCGAGTAAATACGATATTTTTGAATGAGTTTTTTTATGATTAAAGTCCTGATTATCATTTTATCTCAAAAATCTCTTATCCATTAAATATGGCAGCCATTAATATAAGGAAGTTAAGGGAATATGTATCAAATAATTGCGATTTCTTCATTTGTCCATCATACCATCGACAATTTGTGAAAGCTCTGAGTTCTCCTAAAATTAAATTATACACGATGGATGTTTTTATTTTTTATTCCTGTTTCCCCATTATCTTAAGTCTATAAATCAATTTCGAAAAATAGTATTTTTTAATAAAAATCAAAAACCTTGTCTAATTCGGACTGTAAGATGTCGCAATAATCTTGGAGCTTCTTCTCATATTCTAGAAGCAGTTCACGACGAACAGGCCAAGTAATCTCTTCAGGAGATTCATTAAGGTCAACATTTGAGCTTGATGATTCTGACGTTGTTGGTCTAAGAATTTGTTCTTCCTTAAGACGCTCAAGTTGTTCCAACTGCTCCTTGAACTAGAAAGAAAAGATTAAGATTGAAATTTATTTAAAGCCCACTCATTTAAAGAATATATAATTTTAAAATTAAATTGATTAAAATCCTACATTAAATTCTTCATTGGTCCTTTTCATTGCTTTATTAGTAAGAAGACAAAAATGATCCACTGTCGCCTTTCTTATTTCCTGTGCATATTTTTCGTCAAGATTTACTGCAAAAGTTTTCTTAACATCACTAATTAGATGTTCAGTGCCTAATAAACCACTAGTAACATCATCAGTCAAATTTCTTTGAAAATTTTCCAGCTTTTCCATTTTAAATAAAATCTAAAAAATATTTTTTGGATTAAACAACAGTAAAAAGAAAAATTTTGCTTGCAAATGATTAGCAAATTTTAGCAGATATTTTTACTCTTGTACATAATTTTTAGCTCCCATCAGATAGAAAAATACATAGATATAACAGAATTAAAAATATGATAAAATAAACTTTTTGTTTTAAGGTAAAAAATTTTGAAAGACAAGTAAATGTGTATTATGCTAAAACGATTATTTTAGTATATTGAATTATCACAATTTAAGTTAAAATATCAGACATTTACGTAGCTTTCATCCTCCCTCTTCTGTTTGGTTTAAAGTCTTTAAAGGCCAAGAACGTTCATTACCGAGATCTATTAGAATAAACAAAAATAAAATTTAAAATTTTTATAATTTACCAATCGGACTGACATAATCCTTTCCAACTTGTGCAGGGAGAGGTGGTGGTAGAAACTTTTTAACTAAAAAAATATTTCAATATTTTTGACTAAAAATAGGTCGGTCCCCTTTTCCCCTCTACTCACTATTCTTTTTCATCGTTTTTAGATTCTTTTGTTCTCCATTACATTCTGTTGTTTGCACAGCCGCATTCCTCGTCGGACTAGGTGTTCTTCTGGTAATATAAATATTCTTTAAAATTCCACCGAGAGGAACCGGAATGCGAGATGGAGGCATTGGAAGAGTTTGTGTAGTTACTTCATTAAGAGAATTTCTAGCCGAAATACTTTGTGATGATTGACTGAAAGTTTCTCCTTTTTGCTGTTTCTTTTCATTAATTAAAAATCCTCCATTAGCCCAAATAGGTTGAAGAACAGCACGAATATGTTTAGAGAAATCACCATTCGCGGAAAATCGACCATTTGGGACCTTAAAAATAGAATAAAAATTATAGAATTTTAGATGAATTCTATCCTCTTTTATTTTGAATATAAAAAATAATCAAAAATAAAATTTGAAAATAACCTTCTTTGGATGTTCTTCACTCACTGTATGTAAGGGCTTCGGAGGCATCATTCGCAACACAACTGGTCGACGAATTGAAGGTTTTGATGCAATAGAAGATTGTTGTTGTGGATCATTAGATGATGTAGAAGAACCTGATGGAAGTGTTTTTGGAATAGGTGAAGTTGGAGGATGTGGAGGATCTGCAGACCCATTTAATCCAAAATCTAGACGAAGTATTTCTGAAGTTCCAACACTATTAGTTAATTGGTTATTTTGAGTTGTTGAACTTTCTAAATTTTGATAAAAATTTTACATCATCTGTTCTGGACCCGGTGTGCCAAAAAATGAATGCCATAAATATCTCATTTAACAATAAAAATTAACAAAAATAACTGAAAGATGAGGATTCTAATTTAAATAAATATGTACATATAATAAATTCAAACATTATTTCCCACCCAATTTTCGATACTGAAAGGAGGGTACATAACCAGAAGGCATCACAATTTTTTATTTAAATGAAAACCGTTTAAATTCTCATTGTCTTGTGGTTGTATTGTTCTGTTGTATAAACTTTCACCGCCAACCTGCAATAAAAATGTTCGATGATAAAATTTTAATTATTTTTAAAACTCACAGATTCGTACTCATTAATTTCAGAGTAATAATGCTCATTTCGTCTTTCACCGATTCTATCAGAATTCTCGTTATTTTCATTTCTAAAAATCAGATAAAATCAAAAAAGAAAAATACAAACAAAAGTGCAGCTGATGCTTCTTCTCTGCGCCGAATCCGTTCACGAACAATCCGCGGACTTTCACGAACTTAAAATTTAAATTATTCTATTAAAAAATGAAATACCAGTCAAATAACGATAAGAAGGTTGACTACCACTCGTTACACTTCCAGAGACACTATCTTGTTGATTATCAATCAAAGATCTATCATCTGCAGAAAACTTTAGACAATTTTCAAAATTAGTCAAAGGTGCAGCTGAAGTTGATGGCTCATCTGGTTTAAAAATTTTTTTAGAATGTTGGTTGTTGTGAACAATCTAACGATAAAAATAATTTAAAAAATATTTATAAAAAATAAAAACCTTTGAATAAAGATCAAGCGGAGAGTTTTTCGGGTCATCTACAGTTGCTACTTTTATTCTCTGAACTGGAATTTTTCGGATTTTAGAATAACCAGGTTCATAAATGCTGGATTCGTCGCCTCTAACACCCATTGCTCGATCACCAATTACACTTTTAATTGAACTGAAATTAATAATTAATTTGAATTTAATGAAATAAAGGTAAAACAATTTAGAAAATATTTTGAACAAATATTACCTGTAAGGATCTTCACTCCAAAAAGAATACGTCTGTGAAGCACTAGCATATAAATGCTCATCTGTACCAGTAACGCAATTTACACCACGCAAAAATGTTGGATAGTAGTATCGTTCCCGGAAGTGCATATCCCCCTCCAATTTAGAATATCCATCAGTGTCTAGTTCATCATCATCACGATCAGATGCTCTACATGACAAAGCATTGTCCTAAATAATTGATTTTCTTCACTATTTTCTCGAAAAGAGTAAACTTTTTTCTGTCCTATCTTCCCGCCGTTTCCCAATGAAGAAATAAGCGACTAAAATTTTTCATAAAATATTTAAAAAATTAAAGAAAACCTTATTCAGTCTTATCTCTTCTTTTGATCCTCTTTTTTGTGCCTTTTTACAACGTCGTACAAGACTAAAAATACCTCGACTGGAACTTTGGGTCAAATTATTTTGCTTAAGAGTTGAAGTTAGTCTATCAACATTCTCATGTTTAAGGTTCGAGGATTTGTGGGATTTTCCATCCCCATAAGAAAAATAATCATCATCAGAACTTTCTCGTCGTTTAATATTTAAGCAATTACAAATCATTATTCTATAAATTACTGAAAAATAATTCTCATTAAATTTATAAAGGCTTATGCCAAATCAATAAGTAGAATAGAAATAAAAATTGGAAATTTATAAACTTTATTTGAGAAAAAAACCAGCTGGATACCGCACAAGTATTATAAAATAACAAAATTTTCCTTAAAATCAAAATTTGTCCAAACATTTTTAAAATACATTTCAACTATTTACCTAAATGAATAAATAGAATGAGAGAAAGAAAATGATACACAGTAGGAACACTTAAGTTTCATAGCATCAGAGAAAAAATATGTTTGTAGGCAGTGAAAGAAATAAGAATGAAGAACTTTTGTTTGAGAAACTGCTTGTTTGATTTTTAATTTTCGAGCTGCTACATTATTGGCACACACTCATTTAAAAATTTGTACCTTCGCTTATGCACACCAAATAAATCTTCATTTCCAGAATCAATTGTATTATGCGAAGCTATATAAATGATTTTCTCCAAAGCCTTACTATTTTAAAAGGGGAATCATTTCAATTAATTTTCCAGATTTTATTGAATTAAGAGAACTAAATATGAATGGCTCATTTAATAAAACAAAAGAAGCAATAAGCGATGATTCATTTTATGATTCTGACCTTGATGAAGAGTTTGCAGATGTCGCTAATCGTTCTGTCTATGATCCCAGCACTCCTTTTGTTCCTGTTTTGGAGTCTCCAAGAGAAGAGAAGAAACTTTTCACAACTCTTTCTGGTCGACCATTAGGATCTAGTGAAAGCGCAAAAGCTTCTAAATTAGGTTTATTTTCAAAAATATTTTTTTAAATATTTTTCAGTTTTGGAAGAATGTACAAATATCACCGAGGTGGAATCAACTGAACAAGGAACGTCACTGCCAAGTGTTTCAGCTATTAAAACTTCTAACTCCTCATTTATCAGTGCTTCATTTTTCTATGGTAAAGCAGTCGAAACCTCAAATGGTCAAAACCCTTCCGTTGGTTTTGGTACAGGTCTTCAACGTCGCAAAAGGCAATCGCCAGACAATCAAGAAATAATAGGTTTAATCTAAAAATTTTGTGCAATATTAAAATAATTAGTGAGTGATTCTATTCCTACAATTAATTCAGTAAAAGGGAAGCAGAGGAAAATGGGTATTTTTAAAAGTTTTTTTCTTTATTTTAATCTCAAATTTTTAGTGGAAACGACTGAGAATTTGCCAGACAAAATTTCAGTGGGAGTAGAATTTTCATGAGCTTATAAAGATTACATAACAAAATTTTTTTAACTTATTGAATAAATTTATTTTTAACCTTAGAATTTCGTTTTATTAAATCTCGAAATGGTTAAATTATCCTTTCATTCATTTGTTTTTTGTTCTTTTATTTTCGTTCTCTTATTTTTAGACAAGTTATGCTAAAATTCTTCTCATTGAAATAATACTATTTATTGTAAACCAATTTGTCCAATAAACAAAGACAATGGGCAATAATCAAGGAGGATTACATAAAAGAGAACGTGCGTCAGATTCTCGTCGTCTTGTTCCAACAACGCCTACCTCAACACTTTCATCTTCTGGACATCATGCACTGCAAAGTCAATCTTCGACTGGTGATGACGGGTGCCCTGTTCAAGTTTTTTCTTTTAATTTTTTTGATATAATTTAACTCTAGATGAAAATAGCTAAAGCAGAGCTTGACGAGGCTTTAGAAAAGTTGGCCTCAACCGAATATCCGGTTGTTTTTAAGTGGACCACACAGTCACAGGCTGCTAAACATGTTTATTTGACGGTATAGAATTTCTGGGGCAATAATTTTTTTTTCATATTTCAGGGTTCTTGGGATAATTGGAAAAGAAAAATTCCTCTTGTCAAGTCCACCAACGATTTTACAACAATAATTGATCTCTGTCCAGGTTATTCTACTTTTTTATCTGTTAAATTCCACATAAGGTCGTTACGAATACAAATTTTTGGTTGACGGTCGTTGGATGGTGGATGATTCTGGTCTAAAAACAGACAATCCAATGGGTAGTCAAAATAATGTTGTTTCTATTGACGAACAAGATTTTGCTGTATTATTTTTAAAAATATTTTAACCTAATTTTGATAGGTATTCGATGCTTTGGATAAAGACTTACAGGCTAGTAATGCTGGGGAAGCAATGCGAATGATGAACTCGACGGGAGCTGCACAGCCAACTCATGACACACCAAATGACCGAGAATTGGAAAGGTTGAGGGAATTTACTCAACAGCTGCCTGATAGGCGCGATTTTGGTGATTTTTGACAATATTTTTCGTAATGCCTATAAATGGATGTTTTAATTTGTGGAGTAAAGGCTTGTAAATGTAGTTCTTTTTTGAATCTTGCTCATGTTTTTTTATTATACATTGAAGAATTTCTTATGTTAATTGCTTACATTTTTTGAGAGTTCCCTTTGAAATTGGATTTTTAACCAACTTATTTTTCAGAGAAAGCTTCAAATCCTCCAATTTTGCCACCTCACCTTTTACAAGTAAAGTTTAACAAATCAATTTTGAGATCAATTGTAATATATTTTGAAAGGTTATTTTGAATAAAGACACTCCTGTACAATGTGACCCAAATATTTTGCCTGAACCAAATCATGTAATGCTCAATCACCTTTATGCTCTTTCTATCAAGGATGGCGTTATGGTTTAATTTTTAAAATAATTTTTTTTTGATTTTTAGGTATTGAGTGCAACTCATCGTCATAGAAAGAAATATGTTACAACTCTTCTTTATAAACCAATTTGATTTGATAAAAATAAAAAGCACTGCTTTTTTTTAATGATATAAATACCTACATACATATATAAATGTATTTAAAAAAAAAAGACTAATTAGACATTTCTACATACAAGTAGTTGGATTTTTTAAATTGTTTTTTGCAATTTATCATTTTTGTATAAAATTTATTTTTATTTTTTTGATATTTAAACTTATTTAAATTTTTAAAATTATATCTATCGTATGGAATGTTTTCTATTTATTTTTTAACTGCTTTCATACAGGAATAAAATGGCATATCGAATGAACTCTTTATTCAAAAAAATTAATTTCAGCGTTGAAGCAAACCCTGTTGTTGTTAGAATACCTCAAAGTGCTTTTCAAATAGTTCTTTCGGTATGAAAATTTTTTAAATAATTAGTTAAAACATCTTTAGGCAAAAAAGTGTGAATGTGAAAAAGTAGACGAAAATTCTAGAAAGGTTCATGCAAAAATAGAATTGTCAATAGAACCAGCAAATTTTTCTAGAGGAGAGGATGGAGATGGCTATGAACTTATTGTTGATTATAAATTGTTTATAAATTCTGAAACAAACTTGGTAAAACAAAATATTTTTATCGTCTTATTTTGCCTATTAATATAATTAAATAATTTCAATTTATTTTTTTAAATAGATTGAACGTGATAGATGGAAAGGCAAAGAAGTTTTACAAGAAATTGAAACAACTTCATGTAATATAGATTGGCTAGAATTTTCCCTATGTGTACGAGAAATGCTTGGAGTTCCTGGAGGTTTCTTTTCCTTAAATTATTGATAATTTTTCATTTTATGGCCACATTTCCTATTATGTTTTAGTATTAATTTTTCTCGAAGGGGAACATTTTAGAGGGGAAGAAGAATTCATAATTAATGTTAATGACTTACAGATATAACTTGCAAACAGTTTGATATAAAAAAGAAAAATATCCTTTTATTTAAAAATAAATTTTTTCTTTAGATTTACATGTTTCTAACAGTTTTCGCAATTTTGCCATTTTGGTTAATTTTATAAAAATCGTTTAAACAAATTTATTTTAGTTTTTGTAGAATGCTGATAAAGCTTGGTATGTTAACACAAATCAACTTAACACATTTGGTGGTCGTTTATTTAAAGAATGGTATGAAAGGGATAGCCAAGGTATTCGGGAATTTATTTTCTAATTTATAAAATTTAGGAGAAAATACTTGTTTTGTCCAATCACTTGATGATAATGAATTAGATGTACTTTTAACTGCTTGTTGTGCTTATTCGACACCAATTGTTCACAGGTTTAAAATTTAAATATTTTTTTAATAAATTTAGTTTATAGAAGAAATTTTGATAAACTTATTGAAATAGCTGATAAAGAAAAAATAACTGGTCTTCTTCGTTTATTAGAGTCTTTTCTTGTTGATAGTCGGGTTATACATCCAATTAGGAAATTAGAATATTCTGCAGGTTAAATTAAAAAGTTTTTTAGAACTAAAAAAAATCTTTATTTTTAAGAATACAGAATGAGTAGACTTGCAACTTTAGTTCTTCGTTCTTTCCCTAATCGACTTGCTAGACTTGATTCTCTTTTTGCTTATTTGTCAGAAAATGGAGAAAATATTACAGATGTGGTAAATATTTATATTTAAAAATTAAATCTAATTAAAAATTATTGTTAGCATTTGGATGTATTGAAAATGCTTGAAATCCAACCAGAGGGTATAATTATATGAATATACATATATATATTTATAACAAATTAAATAATTAATTTTTACATATATAATTTTGTTTCTTCTTTCATATACTTTTTTATTATTTTTTTAAAATTATTTATTTTATATTTTTTAAATGTCATAAATATTTTTTTTTTTTTGAAAAATAATTTTAATTTTTAATAAAATTGCTTTGGCTACTGAAAAGTTTATTTTTTTTTTTGCTTAACTTTATATTTAATTTTTTTATTTGATTTATTTTACATTTAAATGTTTACATTATTTGAAAATTCTGAATCTTTTATACAAATTATTTCATTTTTAATTACTTTATTATTATTTTTTAATATTGCTTTATTTACTTTAAATGTTTCTCTGCGTATATGGAAAGGAAAAGAAAATAAATGTGAAAAATAAATTTAATTAAAAAAATACTTTTTCTTTATTTCAGTTGATGTAAATAATTTAAAATTAATGGCTATAATGGGCTCTGGAGGACGTAATTTTTTTTAAATTTTTAAAATTTTTTTTTCTTTTAAAGATACAACAGAAATGATCAAATTGCTTAAATCATCAACTGACAATGAGAATATTCTTTTTTCTCATAGAATTTATGTAATTGCTGATTCTGATAAATTGAGCAATAAAAAAGTAAATTTTGTTAATTTTAATTCATTTAATATTTTTAATAAAATAAATTTCCAATTAATTTTATTTCTTTTAATTGAAGGTACTAGATTTCGAAAAAAATATTGAAAATGATAGATTTATTGTTTATAAAATTCCAAGAGCAAGAAATGTTGGACAGTCATTTTTTTCGTCTATTCCAACAACTTTATTAGCTTCTTGGTATTCAGCAAAGCTTTTATGGTTAACAAGGTAATTAAATATTAAAAGGACTTTTTAATTTTAAATTATTTTGTTTTATTTTAATTAAATATAGACCAGATATTATTCTCTGTAATGGACCAGCAATTAGCTTACCTATTTGTTTATTTGCTAAAATATTTAATTTATTAAGAATTAAAATTATTCGAATAATTTTTGTTGAATCAATATGTCGAGTACAAACACTTTCACTTACTGGGAGTTTGTATATTTATTAAAATAAGTTTTAATTTTTTCTTTTATAGGTCTTCTTTATATCTTAAGAATATCTGATGCATTCCTTGTTCAATGGCCTTCTTTAAAAGAAAAATACAACAAAAGTCAATTTATTGGGCGTCTTGTTTAATTTAAAAATTATTTTTATACAAAGTTGTTTAATCTTTTTATTATTCTATTTTATAAATTTACATATATATACACATACATACATGTGTTTTTGTGTTATAAAATAATATATAGGTATGTATATATTCTATTAACATTGAGGTCTAATTGTATTGAAAAAAATTCTTTATTTCTATATAATCGAAAAGGCAGCGTAGATTATTATATGGCAGCAAAAAATTATTTTTTCGAGTAGATTTATTTAATCAAAACTAAAAAATAAACATTTAAAAAATAACAAATTTGGAATAATTTAACCGCTGGTGATAACGAATATTTCCTCTCTTTAAAATAAAAATATAAAATGAATTAAATAAAATAAATACCCAAGGCCAATATGTTCTATATGTAAATGTACTTCCATAACCATAAGGCCAGGGACGCCAAACAGCGCGAACAGTATCCTAAATAAATAAATGATTATCTTAAAAAACTCAAACATTTTGCTAAAAATATAGAGAAAATAAAAATATTTTATTAATTTTTAGATAAAAGTATTTAAAAATTCATTCAGTTTTTATTTCTAAAAACAAACCAGTAAATAGGTATAATAATTTGAATTTGAAGAAAAATCCCTAATAAAAATAAATTAAATTATAAAGGAATAAAAGAAAAAAAACCATGTAGGATAAAATGTTGGTACTCTAGTATAGTAAGGAGATTCATAAAAATAACGAGTGCTTTCATGAGTTGAATAAACCTTTTTTTTAATAAAAAGAAATATTTAAATAAATTAATTTACTGGGTAAAGGGAACTGCTTCTATGATGTGGCCAATAATAATAATTACGGCTATTGTGATAAGGGTTATAAGCAGTTGACCAACGTTGCTAAAATAATTTTTAAAAAATGTTTCAAATATAAAAATAACTTTAAAATAATCACTAGCACTTGTATATGCAGAAATATCGCTAACAGAATATGTCCTTGCAAGCTTTAAAATAAAAAATAATTATTTTTTTATTATATAATTTTTAAATTAAAAAAAAATTAAATACTCGTGAATGTGAAGGCCAAGCAATCATTGGTGAAGAACGTGAACGGTTAATAGGATGACCACTCATTTTTAAAAATATCTAAATATTTTATTAAAAATGCAATTATTAAAAAGGTTAAGCTTTGAGAAAAAATTCTTTTTTAAGTAATAAAATTGAAAATATTTTGCTTCATTTTCTTAAACAAAAGAAAACAAATAAATGAATGGATTAAGCGTTCAATTTAATAAATTTATATTGATCGATTTGAGAATCACAACAAATGTTAAATTAAATTTTTTAAGTTGGGCCAAAAAACTTTAAATATATTGGAGTTTTGTCATTATAAATTTATTGAAAGTAATTAAAGAATTATCTATTTGAAAATTAAATTAATTATTAAAAATAGAAAAGTTGATTAATTAAAATATTAATTTTAGGGATTATTAGATATTAATTTATTGCGATAATATATTCCTTAAAATTTGAATTTATTATTTAATAATTTAAAATATTTGGTCATAAAACAAAGTTTATCATATTATTTTAAAATAAAGTTGTTATTAATTACATTGAGCAAACAGACAAATTATAAAATTAAAATATATATTGAATACCTAGAAAAGATTTTATATTTAAAATAGAGGAAAGGAATTTGAGGTTAAAATATTTAATAGCTTAAATTTATAAAATCAGATTTTTAAATACATTTATTTATTTTATAATAATTTTTTAGAGATTATTTTAAACACGTCATAAGTCTAAATAGCAATTGGCTGTAGAAGAAAATAAACTGTAAGGATCTAAATAAAATAGTTAATTTAAAAAATAATTTCTTACCCCTAAAACATAACTAGCAACACATTGACCAGTCACAGATGGTCGTAAACAATTTGGAATAAAAGTATATTGTTGCTGTTGTTGTTCAGAATCTATCCATCTAGGAGTTAAAAGAACAGAAACACAAAAGAGAAATGAAAGAACTGCTATCCAATAAAAACTTTGTGTATTCTAAATAAATAAATTTTAGAATAAAAAGAAAATTTTTTTATTTTAATTAATTTTTAAAATTTAATTAAATATAAAATACATTTTCTGGAATATTTCCTTCATTGATTCTTCTTCTATTTGAACAATTAGTATTAGCAGAAGAAGAGAATTTATGAATTAATTTATTTGATTGTCTACTTGTTGTTGCCATTTCATTTTCATCAAATTCCAACATTGACATTGTAGGAAAATTTTTTGTTTGAATTGGACTTTTTAGAGTATTTAATTGAATAGATTTTATACCAGAAAGCTAAAGAAATAAATTCTAAATAAATTATTAAAATTAGTGCTAACCGCAGAATCATTTAGAGAACAAATTTCTATTCGCAAACAATCACTCCCAATAACTGTGGGATTTCTGTGCCTTATTGTACTAAAAAATAAAATATATTTAAAATTAATTTTTATAAACATATCAATATAACACCCAGCCCTAACATTTCCTTTAGTAAGGCCAAGAGCATAATTGGAAGGAGCATTACAAAGAACTAAAATAAAAGAACATTTATTAACCTTAAACAAGGAAAAAACCTCGAAAATAAATTGGAAAAGGATAAGGATTAAAAATAGTCAGCAATGCTTTTTGAGTATCTGGTTTGTCAATAATGAAGTTAAGTTCAGCTAAAAAGCAAAATAATAAAAAATTAATTTTTAAAATTACCAGGTTGAACAAAGACAGGTAAACGCTGTGCTTTTTGATTAAGAGCATCCATTCTTAGCAAAGAAAAATAATAATAATATTATGCATTCAGTGACTAAACAAAATATATAAAAATGTAAAAATTATTTAGATAAAATATTTAAAATATAAATTTAAATATATTCATTTAAAAAATAAATAAATAAAAAATAAACACTTTATTCTCCATTATAAATAATAATAAACAAAAAACCCCTATCTTTACAAAACAGGCTTTGAACGTATGACGAGAGAGAGAGAAATACAAATTTGAAACCAAGAAAAAGAATTAACAATCTCACATCGGAAATGAATTAAAATGACAAAAGAGAAATTATAAAAACAAAAATTAATTGAAAATTAAAATTATTTTATATTATTACTTTAGTAGTTAATATTGGCCATTTCTATATCATTTTATTTTTTAAAGCAGCCTTTTTTTCTTCATATTCTCTATTTACTTGAATTGTCCAAACTTCCATTTATTATTTAATAAAATATTAAAAGAAATCGGATATAAATAATAAACCTTTAAAATTTACAAAATAAACGAAAAACAATTAATCAAAACAAAAATTAAACCCAATCAGAAAATAAAACTAACATAAATAAATAAATATATCCAATTTCTTCTTAATCAGCTGCTTTTAATTATCTTGATTTATTAGGAAAGCGCAATGATGGGGTAAAGATAATGGAAAGAGATAAAGTGTATATTATTATTGTAAAATAATATTTTAAAAAATTGATTAAAATTAGAGCTAGTTCTTCACGTATTTATTAGGTTATAATTTGACTGATTTAGGATATTTTAGAGACAATAATTCATTTTAAAAGAATTAAATGATTTGAAAATGGTTTAAATAAAAGGAAAAGTACTAGCTAAAATTATTTAATTAAATATACTAATACATAAGAATAGGAGAAATGTCCATTATTTATTAGACAAAATTAAGAAAATTAGAATTAAAAATTGCATTGGTCTCTTTAATTGTTGCAGAAAAACAAACATTTGTTTCGATTAAATTAAAATAATATGAAACATTAAATAGTACACATTTAATTATAATTAGAAAATAATTAATTATTAGTTAACAATTAACTAGTGAATAAAGGAAAGATTTTTATAAAATAAATGTGTTGTTTTTACTATGACGGAACGGTCTACCTACTCTCTAAAAACACGAAGAAGGATACCCTTTAAATATTTAATAAAAGGGAATATTATAAACTGGGCAATTTTCACATAAATTAATATGTATTTAATCTTTTTGAGAAAAACTTAAAAATTGTTTATTAAAAAAAATTGGGAATTAGTAGATTTTTCCGTCAAAAGTAATATAAAATAATTATTTGTCTTTTAATAAGAAATATAAAATTAGATTCGGTCACAATCAACAGTTTTTAGATGAGATTTGAAGTTTTTCTTTGGTCTATCTTACAAAGCGAAATTTAGAATTTTTTAATAATACAATAAAAAAAATCTTCATTTGTATTATGAAATGCAATAAGTCCAACGAGTAAAAAAATACTTAATTAGTTATAAGGATTATATAATAAAGGATAAGAAAAAACAAACAAAAATTACATCTAAAAACAACATAAGATATAAAGGAAAAAATAAGAAGTACATAGTTATATATTATTATTTTATATTAACCTAAAAACAAATCCTATCCGAAACACAGAAATCGGACTCCTCTGACAAATACCAAATACGTTGCTAATCCCACCAATTCTAAAAAAATATAATCAAGTAAATTGATAAAGAATAACAGGTAATTTTTGGTTTCCTGGGAAAAATATAAGACATAAAACAACATATTCAAATGCATAATTTCTCTTATATAACTAATTTGTGTCAGTTAATTGTAAAGTAAATAAATTAGAAAAATAAAATGTGACCTAATAATAATTATTAAGAAAACCTGTCGAACTTGTTGTGGTGGATGCTGTACACGATTCACCGGTTTAGTTTGTTGATATTGTGGTGTTGCTTGGAATGGAGTTGGCAATCCAGCCCCATTTGAAGTTCCATTATGTCGCCATTCATTATTTGTAGAATTTACTCCAAGTCCATTAGTACAACGCCAATCATTATTAGCGGAGGTTTGATGATGTACTCCAGTATGAGCACGATTATTACCTTGAGGATTATACTGAACACGATGATCGCGCCTAACAAGTTAATTTAAGATTAAATATTTGAAGAAAATACCAATGTTTTTATTCCTAATTGTATAATATGTAGGTAAAAGTAATTAGGAACCTAATCCCTTGGTGTTATTAAAATATTTAACTAACCCGCCAAAACGGTTTCCTCCTCCACCACGACGCCAACCAGCGCCTGAATGTGTTCGACCATTTCCATATTTTCCCGATTCTCGAGAAATTTGTTCAAGCCAGGTTGGCAACTCCTAATGAGTAAACTTTGGATCATAAAGCATTAAAGTCGCTAACCTGATTTGTTTCAACAATTAACTCTGCCAAGTCATGAGTAATATTTCTGTTTTTGTCATTAAAGAATGAAGTTGCCAATCCTAAATAAATAAAAAATAGAAATAAATTCCTTATAAACCTATATTCCCAACACGTCCAGTTCTCCCAATTCTATGAACATATTCATCAATATCTTTAAAAGAAAAATTAAAATGGAAACGTTTAAAGTAAACCATTCGGAAGATCGTAGTTAATTACATGTTTTACATTTGGAATATCAAGTCCTCTAGCAGCAACTGCAGTTGCAACAAGTATAGGGGTACTCCCACTGCGAAAACTATCTAAATGACGTTCACGGTCCATTTGCTTCAAATCTCCATGAATGGCAACACAATGATATCCTTCACGTTGAAGCATATATGCAAGCTATGAAAATAGATTAAAAATATACAAAACAAACATCGCTACATCCACGTTTTGTTTCAACAAAAACTAAGGTCAACGCATCAGGCTTACTGCCATCCAACAAATCTGTTTTAAAAATATTTTTTAATTTACTTTAGTAAAAAAGAAATTTACCAGCTAAGAGATGTCTTTTATTATGCTCCTCAACCCAAACAACTAAATCAAATAAAAAGATAAAAATACACATAAATCTAACACCGTTTTGACGAATATTTTCTGATGTTGAACCAACACGACCAACAGCAAGAAATACCTAAATAGAAGGGTGAATAATTTTTACATTTCTGAAAATTACATAATCGGGGACGAGAAAGTCCTGAGCCAAAACTTGTATTTCCTTTGGGAATGTTGCAGAAAACATAGCTTAAAAAAATTTTTAAATAGAAGAAAAATTGAGCATTTATTACGAACATATTTTTATGGAAAGATATCAATTTTTGTAAAATCGGGATTCTTACATAAAAGTGTCTGCGACTTAAATTCACAGGGCAATGAACTAATAAGAGTCAATCACTTAAAAACTAACCAAGAGACCAACACATTCAAGTATTTTGACCCTTAAATCAAACCTACATGATAAAATATGTACCTGTTATTCTTTCGCCTTTAGGTGGCATGTTTGAAGCTTCAACGATTTGACGAATTTGCGGCTCGAACCCCATATCTTAAATTTAATTGAAAGTCTAAAAATAGAAATTTAAAAACTAACCTAACATGCGATCAGCTTCATCTAAAACAAGATAATGACAAGAAGATAAAGCAATATAGCCATTCTGCATGACGTCAATTAAACGACCGGGAGTTGCAATCAAAATATGACAGCCCAACTGAAATAATTCAGTTAATTACAAATTAGGTAGATGGACTGACCCGCAATTTATTAATTTGATCACGATAGTTCTCCCGCCCACCATATAGAAGAGCCGAGGTTATTGGCGTACGATAAGAAAACTTCCGCGATTCATTAAAGATTTGAAGAGAAAGTTCCCGAGTTGGAGAAATAATCAAAGCCAAAGGATATTGACAGGTACGAAAACTCTTGTTATTATCAAAGGTTTTCTATAAGTTCATTAAAGATATAGGTTGTAAAGTAAAGAACCTGCTTAACTTTAGACGGTCCATCTCTAAGAATTGAATTGATAACAGGAAGAAGAAATGCAGCAGTTCTTAAAAGAAGATTTGAAAAATACATTTTTAAGCAAACTTTCCGGATCCTGTTTGAGCACAAGACATCAGGTCACGCCGGGAACACAACGTCGGTATTGAATATTTCTAAAGAACAAAAATCTTCTAGAAAGAAAGGAAAAACCTGAACAGGAGTTGGTCGATCATATCCACATTTTCTAATATTTTCTTCGATCCAAGGATGCAAGCTCAAAGTTTGGTCAGCAAACTAGAAAATCATAAAATTTATTAAACAAAATAATCTCTAACAGTCTGAATTGGTGGCGGGCAATCAATGCCTGTTGCTTCAACAGGAATCTCCTCATATTTGTCAAAATTGATTCCCGTATTTTGTCCAGAAAATCTAAAACAAAGATTATAAAAAAAAGCAAAGTTAGCAAACAGTTCAGCCTCTAGTCGAAGATCTTGCGGCCCTCTATTATCCCAAGATTGCACGTTTTGTTGCCATCTTCCACGATAAAGTTGATTTTGAACAGGCTGTGAGCTACTCATTGTAAGAAATTTGCTAGACCTTTGGTTGGTGAAAGCAATTAATATGTATTAAATAATAATTAACTAGTATTAATTAATGCTGTATTAATAAAGCAACAATTAAATAAATCTACTAAAAAAATTAAAATATGAAAATCAATCAGGAAAAAGTAAAAAAAGAGGTAGTGGGATACAACACTACTTGTCACGTGAACGATGAGTAGGAAAATAAAAAGTGAATATTTGATGCCATCCTGGGCTGTAGAATTTATATATAAAATTTCTGGTCCAACTTTTACAAAATTCGTCAATTACGGCGCGTTAAGCGTGAAATTTATCGAAGAGAAAATTCTCTCTCTTTTTTTATTCCTTTTCTTTCACGCTCTCCTCTCGTAAATAGCTAATTGATAGCAGCTGTTTCAGTATTCAGAAAAAATAACAGAAAAAATCGGAAAAAACGTCTAAACTTTTTCTACTTGAGTAAAGAATTTTAAAAGATAAAAAAATGAAAGTTAATGGAAAGATTTACATAATGCATGTATGGTGTCAAAACTGTACATATGTATTACCATAAGCAGTAAAGAAAATTTATTACCGCATTTTTATTGATTTGTTTGGTCATAACTCTTTCTTCCATTTTTGCGCTTAAAGAATTTGTTTTACAAATCTTCCGGATACATTATACGTTTATCTTTTAATCTTTTACTTAATTTTGCGACTTTTTTAATTTTTATTAGGAATAATTAGTATTTTATTCTTTTTAAACAACTAACAAAAAGTATTCTAATAATATTTTTTTAATGGTCTGAAGCAGCTTTTCTGAGTTAAACATTTTAGGTATAATTAATTTAAACTTTTTTATTTTTTATTAGCTAGATACATAGATGCTGTTATTCTTTCAAACATTCTCGATTTATAATGTATTTATTAGAATATTGTTTGGTCTTCTTTTTGTTGTTACATTAACAACATTGGTATATTTAAATAAATTTCTGTTGATTTATTAATTTTGAAATTAAGTGTTTGGCAAATAATCAAAATGTTCATCAAATAGACTCTAAGTTAAATGATGTTGAACCTTTGTCTATTCCAAAAGAGGATGATAAATTTGAAGGGTCTGGAATAAATCCCGACGATGAAGACGGTGATGTTGAGGAAGGATCTGGAGGTTTTTTTGGATTTTTTTTCTGTAAAAATCGAAATTATTTTTAGATGATATTGAGGGTTCGGGAAGCCCTCCTTTGGAGGATAATATCCGAATAACATCGAAACCAGAGGGAGATCGTTTTGAAGAGGTACCTTTAATTGATATTTTGATCTTTCCTTTACTGCATATTTTCTAATTATCTGTTTATATATTCATTCTTTTCCTTGAATATAGATTATTCCATATCACTTTTCAATTTCAGATGAGGCGAAAAGGAAGCACAGAAAGTGGGACTTTCAATCCAATGGATACCCAGACAAATGTCTTTATTAGCAACTCAAGTTCATCAATTCAAACATTTAGACCTGAAACAACAATAAAGATTGAACAACCAACCTCACCTTCAGGTTTAAAGATAAATGTAACTAGAGAAGCAATACCAACATCCACAACAATTAAAACGAGCACTACAAAAATTAAAGAAATCAAATCAACAAATGCAACAATTACTGGGAAGAGTGACAAAGAACGTTATCCTTCTGAATTTGCTCCTCCTATTACTACATCAACTAGACGACCAACAACGATTAAACCAACCTTTAGAACAACATTTTCAACTACTAAAAGCACTAAATTGCCAAAACAGAAAATGCCACCTCCGCCTTTTATTGTCGATCCAACGGGGACTTTGGAACAGCTCAAACCTGGAGTTTTTGCACGTAAATACTTTAATTTTTCTTTATTCTTAATATTGGGGTGACCATTAGATTGGCTTTGATTAAATAAATATTTTAGTTTATTCTGGTGTTTATTTTCTGAACTAGATTTTTTATCTTTGGTTGTTTAGAATTCTTAAAATTAATTATTTTAATTTTATAAAAATTTATCTTCGTTTATTTTTCAGTTATTGTTGGCGGAGCAGTTGTTTTTGTTCTTTTGGTGATCCTAATTATCACATACATCTTCTACAGGATAAGAAAAAAAGACGAGGTTTTATTTACTATTTAAATACTTATTCATTTATATTTTACTTAAAGGGTTCCTATATTTGTGAGGATCATGTTCAAACTCATCGATATTCAAATTATTATCAAAAAGCATCGACAAAAGAATTTTACGCTTAAAAGTGTATCGAGTCTGCATTTAACATTTTTGGGCCTTTTTAATATTTTGGTAAAGACTTGGTGTGCATTATAGGTATGGATTAATATCTGAATTATTCTGTTGGATATACTATTGTGGTTATTATTAGAGTCGATTTTTTCGTTAAAAACAAAATCTAATTGATGATTTTTGTTTAAGTTTTTTCTTCTAACCGTGTCCGATCAGACTCTAGTTATTACCCACATTGAGGGTTTGTAGGAGAGCAAAAAAAAACTGCGAAATGTTCAAAAAAGATCGCCCTTAAACTTAAAATTAGATGCAATTAACATATAAAAATAACTTTTTTTGTGTCTGATATGCAATCAAATTATTTGTTTTTAGGTAAAAAGTATTTAGTTATTCCATTAGAAAGGGGTGAGTATTGCTTTTGTTTTTATTCAGATATATTCTTTTTTTGATGCACACCTTAATATAATTAAATTTTAATTTTATATTTCACTTCTCATTATATAATATTATTTTTTGTTATTATCATTTAATGCTTCACTCAATATTATTTCCTAAAAATAACAGTATTTTCGCTCTTTTTATTTTTCGTTTTTTGATGTTGCCATATTTTTTTAAAATTTAATTTTTCTTCAATTAATTAATTAAATATTCTCATCTTTCTCGTTTAATTCTCATCAGATTTTCTTGTGTGCATTGCTTTTTTATTAAATACATAAACTGCCTATTAAACTAATCACCAAAAAAAAAGATATTATTTAAATACTGATATTTAATTTTTTAAAATAATATTCCTTCAAAGTACAACGCAATTTTTACTTTTCTTTATATATTGTAATTTTTATTTGTTTAATGCCAAATAATAAAAATAAATGTTTTTTTCATAATAGGTTACCTTTAATATTAAAGAAATCCTAAATATTATTTAATTATCTCTTAAGATTAATTATTTTTTAATATCAACTTAGGTAAATAAAATTTAATTTTCTTTAACCTTTCTTTCCATACCTAAAGATCCTTCAATACCTTTACATATTTTGGACTTCTTTTTTGGTAAGGACGGATGCAGTTCATGTTTTGGTATTATTATTTGTAATTATTCTTGGAAAGCCTTTATTTATAAATATTTAAATTTTTCAAAAAATATTTGCTTATTCATTTCCTTTTTATTTTAAATAAAAAAACAAATTGATTTTTTTATACACTAAAAAAGGCAAAACGGAACACGTAGAGAATTGGAAAAGGATAAAAAAAAGACAAGATTTGGACTTAAAGGGAAGGGATTTGTTAAGGACAAAAATATATACATACATAAATATATATATATATATTTATGTACGTGTTATACATAAAGGGAAAAAATTTTTTAAATATTAAAAGAGGAACGGGAAAAAGAGAAAACAACTCTTTTTAGGTATATGTACACCCAAAGTACCACACAAAAAATTTTTTACTACTTTTTTTTTTGCTTTTATCTCAAGTGTGCTGCTTTCTCCTCAGACATGTGAATTCTTTTTGCAAACAAATAAATACCTATTTTAATAATACCTTTGTTTTTATTTTTAATTAAAATTCCTTGGGTATTTTCTTTTAAAATACTTAGTAACATTTAAATACCTTTAGATAAGAAAGGGCTGTGGGTAATTAACAAGAAAATACTGGTTATTCTTTTAAATTATTATTTTAGTATTTTTAAGTAATTAAACTATTTTCCCAATTAAAAAACTTAAAATATTTTTAACATAAATTTCTCTATTTTTACTTTATTCAGTTCTTTTATTTTTCTCTTTTTTCTGCTCATCTGTCGCATTTCCAATATATTTTTTGTTGTTGCAGAATTACCCAAAAAAAGTATTATTTATATGTATATATTGACAGGGTTACTATTTTGACTAGCCCTTTTTTTTAAATAAAATGAGAGGCTTTAAGGAAGGGTATCTTTTGTCATTTATTTTTTATATTTCTTTTTTTTTTTAGTGTCTTCTACTATGTGTATTATAAAGCAATTTTCTGGCCAAAGAAAAAGGCCTTCAAAATTAAAAAAGTTTTTTTTTCGTTTTAATAAATTTATAAAATTTTATTTTTATTAATTAAAAAGAAAATTAAATTAAAAGTTTATCACATTTAACTAAAAATTGTGTGGTATTTTTAAAAATTTAATAAATATATTTTTACTATTTATTTATTTAAAAAATACCCATTTCTTTTAAAACTTCTTTAAATTTATTTTTTTTTCTTAAATTATTTAATTAAATAAAAATCAATTAATTACCTAAAATAATCTTTTTTTAATCATTAAATTTAGTTTTCTATCTTTAACAAAGGAAAACAATATTTAATTAATTTAATTTATTTCTTTTTTAATCAATAATTTTATTTTATTTAAAAATTAATTTTAATAGAATTGTTTTTATTAAAAATTAAAAGAAAATAATTTATCTACAACCTATTTTTAATTTATAATTTTTCTCTCATTTCTTTAGATTCAAATAATTTTAAAAAATTATTACCTTCTCTTTTTACTTTCAAAATTTTTTCCACTCATCTTTTTCAATTTTTCCCATTATCCAAAACCGAAGAAATTTTTAAGAGTAATGTATGTACATAGTTGTAGTAATAAATAAATAAATGGTATAAAAAAAATATCAATATTGAAATAGACGAGAGTCAATGACATTGACTGTCTTTTATAGGTAGGAAGAAGAGAAAATTGTGATGGCTTTTTTAAATTTTTTATATTCTTTTTTCTCATGTATAAATCGATCAGTAAATAAATAAATAATTTAAATAATTTTAGGTTTATTTTTATTTAAAATAATGTAATAAATTGACAATATTTTGCTTATTATTTTGAAGAACTTTTGTCAGGCATTTTAACAACTAATTATTTTATATTCAGTGCCTTTTTTATTAACTACTAAATAAATAAATAAATAAATAAATATTTAATTTTTAATTTGATTTAATTAATTTAGACAATTTTTCTACTTTTAAATTTTATTAAAACAACAAATAAATAAATTTATTTAATTAAAAGGTAAAATAATTAAATAAAATTAAAATACTATGTAGAGATTAGTTTCTAATTTATTCGCCTAGAAACTGAAAAACTGATCGAATAAAAATTATTCAAAATATAATAAGACTGTCTTTTCTTTCCTTTTTTTGTTAAATAAAAAAAAGAAAATTCTTTAACCTTTAATAAAAATTAACAAAAAATTCTTTTATTTTTTCCATTTAAATTATCTAATTTATTATCATTCAAAGAATAAAAATTTTGTTTATTATTTAAGGTCAAAAACTCTCATATGTTTTATTTTAAATAATAAAAGTATTTTTTGGGGAATATTTAGACAGGACTTTTCTTTTTAAAAAATTAAAAAATAATTATTTTTAATTTATTCTAAAAGAATTTTAATTTAATTTTTAAAATAAAAAATAAATATTTAATAATTTTAATTTAGACATTTTAAAAAATTGTTTCTGTTTTCTTTATGGAAAATTCAAGAAATCAAAATAATAATAATAATTCAATAAAATTAATAAATGCATTGGCAACATTATTACCCCCATTATTTGTTGAAGCAAGAATATTTAGTGGTGGAAAACAACTTGAATTGGTTACACAATTGGGGTTATCCATTCCAGCAACACAAAATATGGATATTGCTATTTTTAGTAATTTAATTTTTTAATTAAAAAAATAATAGAATAGTTGGGGTTATTTTTAATTTAATCTGGGTAATTTTATTTAATAAAAAATAATACTTTTAAATTAATTGTCTTATTTTTAAAAATTTTCTTTCCTTTTTATTCCATTATTATTATATATTAATACTATTTATTTTCATTTATTTTCATTTTATCAATCAAAAAAGCTTTCTCTTTGTTTTATCCTACTTCCGTTTCTTTTATTTACCTCATTTAAACAATTTCTCTACCTTCAAAATATTTATTTATTTAATTTTTTCTTTCCAATCAACTGACCAAATATATAAAGCAAAATAATCCAATCCATCAATTTGTGGAAAAAAAGACTTTAAAAAGCCAAATGGTGTTTCTTTTTTATTTTTGGAAGGCAAAAAATAAATGAGAAAATAGAGAGTGAATTTCTGATTTAAGGAAAATTTATTTTCAGTAGAAAAGTTTTTTTTAATATTTTTTTAATGTTTTACTCTTGCAACCTTTTTAAATAAATAAATAAACTTTTTCTTCAACAGCCTTTTTTTAAAGCATTTTTACTAAAACTTTTTTTTATTAAGTAATGACCTAAATTTAATCTAATTAATTTCTGTCAAAGTATTTTTAAGTAAAGGATTTTATTTTTTTCACAACCAGAAATATTTACTAATTTTTAATTAAAACTTATGATCTTTTTATATTTTATTAAATATTTCCTAAATTAAAGATATATTTACTTATTTATTATTTTTTTACTTCAAATAATATATATTATGTAGTAATTTTTTAAAATTGTGAATATGTATTCATTTGATCCTTTAACTTACTATTTTTATTATTTCCTGTTCTTAAGTTCATAAACAAAAATTATTTTTTTAATCTTAGCAATTGGCGCATATTTTTTTTCTACTTTAAAAAAATTTAAAGGAATAAAGAGACAAATGTTAAAAAGTTTATTTAATATTAATAAAGTTTCATCTTAAGGGTAATTGAGAACAAAATTAAAGAAAGTTTTTTGTCGTCAACAAGAATTATTTTTTTAAAAAAATATTAAATTTTAGTGTTCATTCTTTGCATTTTATTTTTAAAAAATTAATAACCTAAAGAGATCTAAACTTTAATAAGCTTATAAATATTTTTTAAATTAATTCTTTTATTATATACAGAACAGATTTCTTCTATTTAATACTTCTATAATTATTAAAATAAAAAAATTAAATAAATATATTAATTATTATTATTATTAGAAAAATGTAGTAAATAAATAGAATAAATATTTAAATAAAAATAATGAATGTTGGTGGCTGTAGCATTATTCGTTGGGTATTCCACTCCTTTACATCATTAACAAAGAATTTAATTTATTTTTTATCTAAAATATCATTTAATGAAAATTTTTTTTATTTTTGTTATGGAACTATCAGACTTGGAATTAAAGGTGTCAGAAAAATTAAAATAATTTAAACCTTTAATTTAAAAAATTTTTTTTAAATTTTAGCCCGTACAAGTGGTGCTGCATTTGCTGTTGGTATTGGTTCTTTTGTTGCTTATAAAATGCTTTGTCGTCTAATAAAGTCAAATTGTATATGGACAGCTTTAGAACAATTAAGCCCTACAGAAGAACTAAAAGATCAAAAGGCTAGTGCTAGTAACAGTATGGAAACTGTTGTTTTGGCTGAGGTTTTTCTTTAAATATTTATTTATTTATTTTATCTTTAAATTTAGGGATTTTATGCTGTTCGTTTAGGAGGTGAAAATGAACTACTTCGCCGATTAGATGAATTTGTGTCTTCTTCAACTACAACATCTGAAGTAGAGGAAAAAAAACAACGAGTAGCTGTTGTTCAGGTTTTTATTTCTTAAAGCTTTTTTTCTGCTTATTTTTTCGAATTATCTAGTTTGTTCTTGAAGAATATCCTTTGTAAATAATCTTCAATATTTTTATTAAAGGTTCGCCAAGCTAATGCACTGAAGAGATTATTCCGCCGAACTCAACGTTTAAGCCAAACAGGGATTGCGTCAATTGATCAACAAATAAACTTTAATGAAAAACAAAAAGTGGATGCAATAGCTAGTAGAGGAGATATTGTTAATTATGGTATTGATGATTTAATAATTAAAAGAAGACAAGAAACAACAGATGAAGAAGAAGTTGAAGAAGAAGAAGATATTAGAAGTAATTTAAGGTAATTTTAAAAGTTTAACGTTAAAAGCTGTAATTACTGTAATTATCCCTTCAAAATAAATCCTCCCTTTCATTGTGTTAATTAGATTCCCTCAATTTTCCATAAAAACTAATTATTATTTTTATATTTTAGTGAATGTTCTTGTAATACTTCTGCCTCTCTTGCCTTCCTTTTAAAAGAACAAAATAACTCTAATTGTTCGTCTATTTCCTCTAAACCTTCAAATAAGACATGTAGATCAGTATCTCTTCATTTAAATTATGAAAATGAACTTTTTTGGGAAGACGAATTTTCTATTAATGGAGGAAAACAGAAAGAAGAAGAAATTGAAGAAGATTTGTATGATGAAGGTATTTAAATTAGAAAGGAGAAAAAATATTATTATTTAATTTTAAAGGTCTTTTTCTTTTCCGTGAACGTGAAGGAAGTCTTGGTGGTCTTTCTCAACTTTCTGCAATGAAAAATTTGGAGAAAATGTTTTCTAATGATTGGTTAAATAAAAATAGTATAAATGAAGAGGATAATATAGAAGAAGGAATTAATGATGATAATTTACTTGATAATGCTTTGAATAATGTAAGTGAATTAATTTAAATATTTTTATTTATTAATTTAAATAAATATATTTAAGTTGTTCACCCTTTTTCAGTTACGTGAAATGTCTTCTCTTGATGATGTAGCTAATACTTCAGCTTCTTGTTCTTCCCTTCTTAATACTACTACACAAACAGAACAACTAATAGATTATTATCCAAGTCATAGGGAAGAGAATAAACCTTCCTTTACAGCTTACAAAATTGTTTTACAAAAGTATTAAATATTTATTTTTTAAAAATTTATTTAAAAATAATAAAATTATAATAGTGAACTGTCTGAATCTTCTTCTTCTCTTTGTGGTGGAAGTACTCGTTCAAATAAATTTGGTCGTTATTGTTGTCCGTCTTCTCCACATAGACAACAACGAAAAAGAATAGATGGTACTCCTTTAATTACATCACAAGGGTAAATTAATTATTTAGAAAAAAAAATATATATGGGGAAATGAAGGCCTACATAAATTTATAAAAATATTTATTTAGTTTATGGGAATTAACTAATGGCACAAATTCTCGCCCAATGTTCGAGAAGCAATGCCTAAAGCTTTATGAAAGTAAAGATAGGAACAACAGCAATAATTCAACTTGTTTAATGGTAGATAGTATAATAAGTATTAATTCTAATGCTTCTTCTTCTTTGGGAACTTCTTCACAAATGTATTTTAATTAAACCTTTTTCTTTTAATTTTAATACAATTATTTTAAAGACAAATGCCTAATTCTGGTATAATGATTGATTCAGCAATTGGAACAGATTTTCAATCAAGTGCTGATGATGATGATTGGAAGCAATGTATTGAAGAAGGGGAAATTATTATTAATAATACCGGAAAGAAAAATGGAGTTTTTAGGTAATTTTAGAGAAAATTAAATATTTAACTTAATTATTATTTAGAAGATTTGGAGGAGAAATAGATTCTTCTAATAAAGGAATTATTCTAAGGCCTCTCTCTAAAATAAGTGAACAACAACAATCAAATACATCAACACCTTTAAAAACAATAATAAAAACTTCTTTATCAAAATCAAATTTATCTTCATCAGTTAATGGATCTGAATCAAGTTTAGAATGGTTTTAATAATAAAAATAATTAAATTAAAAAGCCTTAATCTTTTGTGCCTTTTTCTTTACCCAATAAAGTATATGACCATAAATATTTTTTATTTTTTAAAATTATATTAGGGATTTTGATTATTAAAATAAATAAAAGATTAATTTCCAATCCCTAATACATACAAATTATTTTAAATCATGTAAACATTTTGACTTTTGTGCAAAAATTATTTTACCTATACAACAATGTGTGTACTACTTGTTTTTTTTATTGTTTATTGTGATTAAATATTATTTTTAATATTTTAAATAAAATTTAATTAAATAATTAAAAATAAATTAGTTAGGTTAAACAAAATAATTAAATACTTTATTATTTTAAATATTGGTCTATTGTAGGTATTTATTTATTTATTAGTGGAGTGATGTTGTTCTTCTGTTCTAGAATGTTTTAGACCTTACAGAGTATTTAATTAATTTAATTTTAATTTTTTAAAATATACCATTATATATCCTTGTAGTATTATTCTTATGTTTAATTAAACTATTCAATTAATTAATTAATTAATTTACAAAAAATAATATATATATTTTTTTTTTATTATTTCCTTTATTTTTAATTGTTTAATACAAAATATTTATTTTATATTATTATCTTCTGTTTTTGGTAAAAATAGCAATTTCAAAGAAATTTTATTTTTAACCAAAAATATATATTTCCATTTATAGAAAAATTAATTAATACAAATATTTAATTAATTGCTAAATAATTTTTAAAAATTTTTTTAATTTTTAGTAATTTTAAGAATCAAGTTTTTACAACTTTGATAAATTAAAGAAGAAAAGAAACTTAAAAAAAAAAGTTTAATTTATTAATTTTATTAAATAGCAGAAGACTGAGAGATTAAATTAAATAAATAATAAATTAACTATTTATTTATTAATGATTGTAAAGAAGTTACATACTATGTAGTTTACCTTTAATTTTTATAAATAATAATTAATTTTTTACAATTATTTTAGAGGATATTTAAATAAAAATAACTAAAATATTTTCTTTTATTTTATTTTTAAATAATCAAATGTTTTTTTAACGTCACATAAATAAATAAATATTTATAGAATATGTAAATATATTATGAATATATTCTAGAAGAATTTAAAAAAAAAGTTCAACTGATTATTCTTTCTACAAAAAAAACAAAATACCAAAAAAAGAAAAAATTAATAAAATAAATTATTTTTAGTTTATAGATCTTCTTAATATAATATTTTTAATTTAAATATTTATTAATTTGTTTATATTATTTTTTTTATTAAATATTTTCTAAAAAAGAATACAGCTAAATATTAATAAAAATATATTAATTATTATATATATATTTTTGTTTATTTTAAAAGGTTATTAAAATAATTATTTTAGCCAGAAAAATATTCAAAAATAACTAAAAGAGAGAATTTAAAAAATGTTTTTGAGACACTTAATCATTCTGAGGATTTAAAAAAAACAATATATATTTATTTAAATAATTATTTACATACTAGTTGGTTTAAATTAAATATTAAAATTAATTTATTAAATTAATAATTATATATATACATTAAATTAATTAAATATACTTAAAGGTATATTTATAGTCTAAACTATTAATTTAATTAAAAAAATATTTTTTAAAAAATATATTCAATTTTATTCATCAATTTATTCAAAAAATACATAATATAAAAATAAATTTCATTAATTTAGTTATATTCAATTTTTTTTTTAAAAAAGAAAAGTCTTCCATTTTAAAGGAACACTAAACAAACGATGATTTCCTAACAATAAAAAATGTAAAATATATATATAATTGTTAAATCCTCTATTTTATATATATTTATTAAAAATTAAATTATTTTTAGACAATTTTATTTAAAATTAATTTTATAAAAAATAAATAAAATAGAGGTCTAAAAGTATTTTAAAAAAAAGAGAGAGGTCTCTGGAGATTTATAAGAAAAAAATGCACAAGAAAAAAGAGGAGAAAAAAAGGGAAAGGACAAAGAAAAAGAAAAGAAGATAAGAAGAATGGGACAAAATAAAAATATTTAAATTGTTGGGCCTTTTTTTTTTTTTTAATTATGAATTAAAAATTAAATTATTAATTAAATTATCTCCTCGCAAAACTTTCTGATTTAATTGCTGATAAATATGCTGAGAATGTTGGTTCACTATTACATAAATCGTAATTGCAAACACAACGAAATGCAAATTCTACAGCCAAATCTGGTTTCATCATTGTAAGAAAACGACTAAAATCATAGCGCTAAAAAAATAAAAGAAATAGTTTAAAAATTATTTTTTATTTTACCTCATAAATACAAACTGTCAGAATTCGATATTCTTCTTGACTAAAAGCAAAAGCATTGTTGTACATTCCTAACATATCATTTTCTGGTCCTATTCCAAACTGACTTCCATTAACTGTTTCTTTGCCAACAATTGTAGCAGGTACAAGAGCACAATAACGCCAGGCATCATTTTGTACAATTGTAATTTTGCCCTTAAAAAAAAGGAAATAATTATTTAAGGATTATAAATAAATATTTTAAGAGCAGGGAATATTTTTTTAAATTATTTAAAATATATACATATATACGTCAAATAAACAACAGCAATTAAAAAAGAGAAAATAAAAAAGAACAAAATAATGAAGAAGAAAGAATTAAATAAATAAATTTAAGAACTTTATAATTTTTAAATATAGGTAGACCCCTCCTTTAACTAAATTTATTATTTAAATAAAAAAAGGCTATAATTTTTTGTCTATACCTTTTCTAATCTTTTTTTTTATTAAAGTTTTTTTTTATAAATTTGTCAAGTTTCTATTTTCTTTTTAATGACCCGATGAAGGAATTAAAAACACTCTTATTTAATATATAATGCACATATATATATTACTACTTAAATAGTATCCTTATTTAGATTGCACCATTCTAGCAGTAAAAATTTGTTTTAGAGACATTAAGCCAAATTAAAAAATGTAATATATATACATATTCCGGAAAGTTTTCCGGAAATGTGCTTGAATATAAAAAGAAGAGAGAAAAGAGGAAACAAAAGAAAAGGAAAGAGAGAGAAGAGATATAAAAATAGAAACAGAGAGAGATGCAATGAATGACAAATTTAAATAAAAGTAATGTATTTTTATTATTGTGAAATATTTAATAATTAAAGCGTTTCTCTTTTTTAATTACTTTACACAAAAAAAAAGATGAAAATTAGTGGTTTATAATTTATTTAAATGTTCTTTGTGTTATACAATTTTAAATTAAAGTTTATAAACTTTCCTAAATAATTTTTTAATTAAAATTTAATTTTAAAAAATTCTAAAAAAAGATTTTTAATTGTTAAAGGAAATTATTAAAATAATTTTTTTTTCAATTATATTATTTAAAAAAAATAATTTTTTTTTTATTACATCAGAATTATTATTGATTATATTTTAATTTTTCTTTAAAAATTAAAAAATAATTATTATTTTATTTCCTTACATTAACAGTTTCATAACATGCTAGTCCAGCAACTGAGGGCAACAAATAGGCGGAAAAAACACAAAAAGAGGCGAAAATGGCTGCAAAAAGCGATGAAGTATTTAAAGAATAATTCCTTCGGTTATTATATAATTGTTTATTTTGTTTAGTTTTTTGTTGTTTTTGTCTTTGTTCTTCTTCTTTTATTTCTTTTGTTTTTGTTGTTTTATTAATAATTACTGGGAAATTATTAAAAGAAATTAAAGGGAAAAAAAGCCGTTGTTTAGATGAAGAAGAATTAAAAGAATTAAAAGAAGAAAAAGAAGAATTTTGTTGTTGTTGTTTATTTAAATTATTCATATTTATTAGATAATTTATTTTTGAATTTTAATTATTTTTCTTAAATAAATATTCTTTAATTAAATTAAATAAATTAATTATTTTGCCAAAAAAAAATAAAAAATAAATAAATTGATTATTTTATTTAATTTGTGTTGTAAATTTGTGAAATTTGACCCCAACAAATAAAAGGGAAAATAAAAAGTCTAAAATAGTTTAAAAAATTCTCAAGGCCGAAAATCATAAGAAATTAAAAAATAAATTAATTTTTTAATTTAATTAATTAAATATAATGAATGATGGATAACACATGTATGTACATATAGTATTTATTTGCTTTTGCGCATTTTTGTCATAAAATAAATATTTGCCATATTTTTTAATAAAAAGAAATTATTGCAATAATTTTTCTCTTTAAAATATTTTTTAATAAATTTAATAACATTTATTTATTTTTTAATATTTTAAACGTAAAATAAAAATAGAGAAAAAAGGGCAAAATACATTAAAAGAATTATATTTTTATTATTTTTAAAAATAAAAATAAATATCAGAATTAATTAAAATTAATTAATTTAAATATTTTTATTTATTTGAACAGTAAAATAGTAAAGTGTCCATTTTATATATAAAAGCTATTATAAACTTTTCGCGCACATTTATATATTATTAAAATAAAAAAAAAGAAAATCTGCACACACGCCCCATTTTTTTTTTCCCTTTTTTTTACAAAACTCCCTATTAAGCTAACTAAGGGGAGGAGTTTTTAAAAAATATAAAAATTAATAGGCGTGTTTAAATTAAAAAATAATTAAGTTGACATTAGAGTCTTTAAATAATTTTTTTTTTAATTTTTAGAATATTTAATTTAAAATATTAAAATTATAAATAAATTAAATAATTAATTTTGATCAGAAATTCTTTTTTTTTTTAATTAATTAATTTATAATGGAATATTTAATTTAAATTTTAATGGCTACTCTATAGGATAGACTTTACTTAAAAATACAGTTAAATAAAACTACAAGTGGTTAAAAGGTACTATTTATTAAATTAATTGGATAACCCTAATTAATTTAAATATTAATTATTTTATTATTGAATCTAATAAACACTTCTTTTTTTATTTATTTATTTTATTAAAATTAAATTAAAATTAAATATTATAAGGATATTAAAAATATAGTCAATTAATTTACAATAATTAATAATTAAAAGTTCTTCTACCCTTTTAAATAAAAATTAATTTCTTTTTCCTTTTATAAAAAAAATATTTCTTTATATTTTTAGAATTATTTAAAAATGTAGTTTAAGCCTCTATTAAAAATATTAAAATAAAAACATGTTTATATTTTCTTTTTCTAAGAAAATTGAAAAAGGAATGTTTTTTGATAAACATTTTAAAATAAAAAATAATTAATTAATTAAATAAATAAATAAAAGTATAGAAAATATTTATTTAAAATCTTCTTTAAAAAAATATTAAAAATTGTTCTTTTGCTTTTTATTTTCCTTGCACTTTATTTGAATTAAAAATAATTATTTACATACATTGGAATATTTAGATTGATAAATTAAATAAACAAAAAAAATCTTTTTTTAAAATTAATTATTGCTACATTTATTTATTTAAAATAATTATAAATAAAATTAAAGAAGAAAGGACACGCCATTTAATTAAATTAATTATTTAAATATTTATCATTAATATACTCAAAAAAAAGAAATTATAAAAAATAAGTAAATGACAATAAAAGGAATATACATATATTTATTTATTTATTTATTACCTACCTATTAGGCACCATTGTTTATTCACAACAATATTATTATATAAATAACTAATTATTATTTATTTATTTAATTTAATTTAAAAATAGGCTTTAAAAAATGTGAATATTTATTTATGTCATTTTTAAATATATCCAGGATATTTTAGTAGCTTTTTTTTTAAATAAATAAAATAAAATAAAAAAAGAATAGTTTCTTTATTTAAAGTTGTCCATTTACTTCTCAAATTTAAATGCCAAAAATGGGATATTTTCCCTCCTTTTTCTTTACATTAAATTAAATACCAAAAAACCTTTTATATACTATTTGGATATATACATTTCCGTTAAATTCTTTTTTTTTTTAAATTATTTGTCTGTCTTTAAAAGAATATTCTCCAAAAAAATCTTTTTAAAATATACCAAACAAAAAGGTAGACATTTTTAAATATATTTCATCATTATTTTGGAAAGAAAAGTCTCCAAAAATTAAAGGAAATATTAAATAAATATTTAATTATTTTAATTTTAATTTTGGACATTTGACATATTGTCACAAATATTTAAATAAATAAAAATTCTAAAAATAATTTCTACTGAACATTTAAAAAAAAAAATAAAAAATATTTAAATTAAATGAAAAATAAAGAAAAGATGAAAGAACACACTACTTTTAATATAAATTTATCAAAAAGTATATATATATATGTATAGGTATGTCACGTTTTGATATTTATTAAATAAATAAAAAAATTAAATAAAAAACTAACGGAAATTGTAAAAGAATAATTTTTCCAAAAAAAAAGTTTCCAAAAAAAATTTTTCTTTTTTAAAAAAATAAATTTAAAAATGACGAATATTAAAAAAAAAAATAAAATAAAATAAAATAAATTTAAATTTTAAAGATTAAAGAAAATCTGGAACAAAGAATATATTTTTTAAAATTTAATAATAAATAAAAAAGAAGAATTTAAAGGAAATTTAATTTATTTTTTATTTAATAAAAAATAAATAAAATTTAAGAGAAAATATATAAATATATATAAATAAATAATTTTTTAAATTAAAAATAAAATTAAAGTCTAATATTCAGTTTATTTATTATTAAATTTAATTAAAATAAAAGTGTCTCATTTATTTATTTTTTAAATTAATTTTTAAAAATATACCTAATTAAATAATTTAATTATTCTAATTAATTAAATAAAATTAATATTTAAAAAAAGAAAGAAAAGTTTATTTTTATTTTAATTAAATTTATTTTTTAGAGAATTTTCTAAATAAATTTTATTTAAATAAATGCAAAAATATTTGAAGAAAAAAAACTAATAATTTTAAAAAATAATAAATGAGGCATAAATAATTTTTATTAAATATTTAAACATTGCACTTTGTTAAAGAATAAAAAAAAATTCTTTTCTTTGATAATATTTATTTATTTATTAAAAAAAATCTTTAAGCGTAAAATGACCAGGTGGTTGGAAGCAATTACCCAATAGAATATAAATATATATATTTATTTAAATATATTAATATTAAATTGTATTTATTATTATTACGTAAATAATTAAAAAATAATTTATTTATTTAAATTAAAATCTTCATATTTTAGTCTTTTAAAGAAAAAAGATTTAAAGCTCATTAATTTCTTTATCTTTTATTTATTTTGTGCTTTGTGTAATAAATTAAAATTTGAATACTTTAAGTGAATTTTAATTATTTAAATAATTTTTAGAAAATTATTTAAAAGAATATTTAGATAAAAGAAAAGAAGAAGATTTTAATAATAAAAATAAATA